>OX376368.1:7865298-8476342 GCA_947369235.1 Udea olivalis | reverse complement strand
AAAAACGGGATTTTATTTAGTTTAGCGAATAATTGGCTACCACCTAATTTCGGACGATTAAATGTGTTCTATATTTTTAATATCAAATTATAGACGACGTAGGTTACCATGGTTTTTATTTTATCTAAATAGATGCAGTATTACCGAGGATATCGCTGCGAGAAGTTTACACCAGATTATAAATCTCAGAGATAACGCGCGCTTATAGCGCGACGCCACAAGCACAAGTCTAGTGGTACCGTCCGCGCCGCTCGCCACCCTATTGAAACTCGAGTAAAACTACTTGCGCGCACTGTGTGAGTTGTGATTCTTTTGCCGAAATAAGTTAGTTTATAATTTTTAAACATTATGTAGCTATCCGTTTTTAGTAGTATTGTATAAAATCCTATAAGATAAACGCCATGCAAGAAGGTTTTCAGAAAGGCCAGTCGGCAAATCTGCCGAAAGTGGATAGCTACAGAATGTTTGTGGATTGATACTAAATATACTACAGAATGTCTTTATATAAATAAATAATAAATAAATAATTTATTTCAGGCAATATTATACGTACTCGTAACAAAAGTTACATATAACAGAGGCCCATACACAAATACCTTACAGACAAACATACATATGAGTTATAATAATTAATTTTAAAACTAATTTACACGTTGAGTCAGCGACGTGTATCGCGCGTTGTCAGCAGACAGCAGCTGTCCTCTGAATTACCGGACCACGACTCCCCGCGGCCAAAAGCCTTCCTTCATGAAGGTCGCCAGATGGTGGGTCGGCACTCTCACCACAAAAGAATTAAAATTCACTTTGCGGCGAGATTCTAACCTTTCGACCCTTAGGGTGAAATTGGAATTTCTTCGCACATAGTCTACAAAGTCCTCGACTTTCGTAGACCAGTGTAATCTGGACACGTACAGCTGCGTCGCCGGTACTTCAGGACGCAGGGCGCAATCCAGTTCAGTCGGTGCAGATCCTCGATGGTTACGACTGGCGGGTTTCTTCTTCCTCTCAACCTTCACGAAACCTCATCGCATGGCTCCTTTTGTCGGACACTGAGTCACAGACTTGCAAGGGAGCTTGCAAGACTTCGGCTTCTTCCCCTGAGGCCTTCGGTAAGGCGTGGTGGCGGCATCGGCGTAGCTAGCGGTGGAGGTAGATGACCTTGCGCTTGACGTCAGCGGGGGTGGGGCGCGCGGCGGGGCGCGGTGCATCGCGCTCGACAACAGCGACTGGCGAACATACTCGTAGCAATGTCGCTGACTCAATACTGCCGATGGATGCGTTCTGAGCTCCGCAACATGTGTTGACATTCGAGGCTACGGCTGACCTACTTACCGAATCATTTCGTTTTAATGATAACAATTCGGCACGCAGATTGGAGATCGTAGATTTCGAAACCTCAACTCTCAACTTCACTTCAGCCAGGCTTGCTTTCAGGGTTGAGATGTCCTTTAGCAAGCAGGAGACGTCGACGTGGTCAAAAGTGACCGAAGGCAGCCTATGCAGCTGTTTAGTCACGAAAGCGGGCACGTCGTCCGGGTCGGTCTCCTTCAACAGCGTGATAATGTCCTGGAGACTTCGCTCGCCTTTTTCGTCCCTCCTGCGAGAGGGCATTCGGTCGGCTTTGCTGAGCGTCTGGTAGAGCAGCACCTTGCTACTGACAATTTCGTCCTTCTTAAAGGTGGATTTGCAGATCTGCATGATGCTGACCTCGTCCATCGTGTCAATGGCGTGTAGGATAAACGCCAACAGCTCGTTGGCTATGAGTTGCTTGGAACCCATAGCGGCGGCAGCCGCAACCGACTACGTAGTTCGCGAACTAATCAAATAATTCAAGACTATGCTGAATTGCGGAACGCGACCGTTTCCGAGCGCGCATCGCACCGCACTACACATATAATATATATATATATATACATATATATATATATAACATATATATTTTTATATATATATACATATATATATATATACATATATATATATATATATTGCTACCTGATTAACTGGGCAGTATTATTACGGACCGGTCCTGATGAATAATGACCAAGTGCATTAGTCAATTTGGTAAATTAATTACCTTGGCCGGTCCATATGAATAATGACAGACTACTGGTGGGCAGTTTAATAATTCAAAGATTGAGATAGCTTGAATTTATCACTTTTACCGGGCATTATAAATAATTTCACAGAATCGTCCTTTGGCATATATTTTGTGTGGGAAAAAATAAAATCGATTCGTATGATTTCTTTATCAAAATATCTTTACTTTTGTTATAGTATCAAAGTATAAAACAGCATAAAGGAAATGAGGCAAGTTCGTCTCTGGCTGCTGGTACATGTTAACCTAAGCGTGCTGCGGCAGCGGCCAGCGAAGCGCCAGAAATCTCACTATTTAGTAAGAAAACTTGTGACTTGCTTGCATGCACGCATGGAAGCTTACTTGCATGCACGCTTGCTTGCATGTACCAATGAATACCTGGTTGCATGCAATGCAATGCATGTCCGCATGTGTGTCTAAGTGTAAGTGAAATTTAGTGTTATTCCCTGAGTATAGGGATTTTTTCAGTTGTGTTGTGCTTATTTCATGTAAGTAATATGCTTTTTGAATAGTATGTCTTTTTAATATTATGGCAAATAAAGTTATGCCGTTTGAACTTTCTATGATTAGGCTTTGGCCATTTGGTGTTATGCGTTACGAAGTTATGCTTTGTAGGCTTATGGCAAATGACTTTGTCAGTTTGGCAAAAAACGTAATGCGTTTCAATAGGTGACCCTGAATTAGACAGCCACTTGACTGTACTGTGCCCTTAGAGCATTTAGGCACCGTGCCCTACCTCCTGCCTGGGGCCTGACTCTTGAACAGAATTTCATTGGACAAGCATTGCAGAAATGTCTAACAATAAATTTATGAACCTTATTCTTATGCGCTAAGGTTTAAATATTTTTTTGGTGACGGTAATGTAATGCCATTCCGGAGAAATTTGGTTATGGAGTCAGGAGCCCAGCTTATCCAATGAAATTCTGTTCAAGAGGCCCCTGGGCTGCCTGCCCCTCTATTCACTTCTCGAAATGGCTCCTTACGAGTGGTTTACTAAGAAGACCCCTTGCGTATCCAAACATATTCATTAGCTAACACCAACATGTAGAACCTAATTTTGTTTTGTCACTTTGACAGCTTCGTTCGTCCACAGGCTTCGTCCAGAATCATTTCTATTTAAATTCTGTGAAACTAACTTAAATTTTTTATTGGATAGTACCTAATTTGGATGAGAAAGAACAAAATAGCAGTTGTCTTAATGTTTGATTATTTAAGTAGACATTTTTCCTTTTCAACAAATCTAAAATAAAAATATGTATTTTACCGGATATGACAGAGTTAGCTGCTGCAGTTCCGTTCAGGCAACAATTGCCGCCGAACTGTCAATCGAAGAAAACATGTCGTTATAGCGCAGAATAGGACTTCTTGTTTTCTTTTCGGGTATTTACAGTTTTTAAAATGGCACCAGTGCTTAATGTGTTACGGACTTGTGGTTTAATATTTTGCTTTGTGTTGAGTGTGTTCGCAGTGCCTGATACAGGCGCGGAACCGTGGATATCTTCTATAGAAGTAGCAGCCAAAAATTGTGTGCGAAATAATTGTAAATATTTATTAAATGTGTGCGGTGGTGAATTTCTCGGGCATTATTCGTGGAGATTGACCCCTAACCCTGGTGCTAGGGGTGTTATTTGTGATACAATATACCCTAATTACGAGTTAAATGAAATTAAAACGTCCCAGTGGTTTACCAAAGTTGAAATAACTGTACCTTCGAGCGAGGATAAAATTTTCTTCTGTCTGTATCATAGCAAACAGAAAAACAACCCTTTCGCTGGAAGATGGATTCATCAAGGCAAAGATTTGTTTTTGGAGCCAAAAGGAGTCGATTTTCCGTCGGAGACATTCACAAAATCGTAAGTACACACCTTTTTACCTACCAAATTATTTAAGCTTTATTTCATAAAGAAATGGTTGCAAGTTACTTGAACATGAAAAATCTAATTAAAGGATTTCGGAGGCATGCATCATGAACATTATGGATCGGCCATTACGCTTAGTAAGTAGGTAATATGACTAATCAATAACTTAATTGGCCACTAAATTAAAATGTTTCACTTGATTGCTTAAGTCTCAACAGTGAATGATTACAAAATGGACCTCGAATTCCTGAACACATTTGTATTTCATTGATTTTTTGTTGATAGGAATCTCTTAAAAATTATTAAATATCTGAATAAAAACAGGTTTATTGATTTGTGTGCAGCTGGATGTTGAAACTTGAGTTTTTATTTTTTTTAAGTTATTACATAAAAAGCTAAATAACACACTCCAAACTGAGCAGAATTTGAAGTGTCAGATACGAAATATTTATTATTCATGCATTCGTACATAAATAGATAGAGGCAGTTGAAACACATGTCCCAAATGTCTCTTCTGGGCAACATTGAACCCAAAACCTTTATTGCTGATGGTAAGGCTGCTTCCCATTGCTCTATTTAGGCCATTCAAGAACAACATGCAAGAATGAAAACAATTAAGCCAACTAATTTATTTTTATTGCTAAAATATAATTAACAACTAAAACTATATCTAAAAAAAAAAAAAACTATCACTTGGTTTAAATACCCAAATGTATACATTTTATAAAATTTGTCTCAATTGATGGCATCTTTCGACACTAGAACTAGTCTAGTTTGTAGGTGATATTATATCATTGATTCATTTATTTACTTAACACTGTCACATCTTAAATATCCAACACATACAAATAATTGTATGTAAGTACTAATATTTTCTTAGATACAAGACAAGTATGGCATACTTTTTATTATTTCAACTGGGGAAGCTGGCAGTGGGTGGGTGATCGGTTGGCTTGTTGTGGGCCATTTCACCCATTTCTCCGGGGCCCACTTGCAGGGTGTCTTTAGGTTGTCCTATTTTCATGGTGTCCCGTTGAATCTTCCTGTTGCTCTGCAGAATCTTGCTATCTGGTCCGCTGTCAGTTCTTTCAGATCTTCTTCGTCTAACGAGTCTGACGCCTTGAGTTCCCATCTAATGTGTGAATACGTTGGGCATTCGGCGAGTAGGTGGAAACTTGTTTCCTTACTGTCCATGCACTCCGGGCATGTGGGGTCGTCTTTGATGCCTATTACTGTTAGGTGCCTGTTAAGTCTCGAGTGTCCTGTGTAATAATAATAAAAAATGGCGTACTTAACATTCACAACAATAAAAATTCATAAAAGATTTGATCTACTAGATTTTTTCAGTTTTTTTTTGCAAAGCTCACTCCGCAAATACTTAGAATGGACCTCATTAATTTCCCAGAATAAGGTTCAAATAATAGGACCTTTCAAATGAATCAAATTATGTTTACCATATTTTTTGCATCTTCACAATGATCCTTTTTCCATCTGTACGTGTACCACGAGCCACTTTAAATTTACGTTATCGTTCGCGTAAAATAATGTATTGGGATTTGACATTGTTATGTCAAATCCCAATACAATTTTTTACGTGAACGATAGTGAAGGCTGTTTGAATATTTGCGCTTTGTAACTGACCATTGACGTCTAAAGCTCGAGTCTTCATCAATATTATACTTAGGCAGGATGGCGAACAGGTTCAGTGGTCGAAACATATAGCGATTTCTCCAAATGATGACTTTGTAAATATTTTTTGTTTAAATGACTTTTAAATCTTGTTACTCGTTGCCCGCCCCCGCGCCGCGATACACTCCGGTCTAGCGCGCCCGCCGCCGCTGCCGCCCCCGCCGCTGCCCGCAAAATTCGAGGCTGAGGCCTAAGAGCGGTTTCAAACAAGCGTTTTTATTCGCGCGTATAGGTGCGTTTTTCTTCGCGAGTATTGACTTTATTAACAGTTTAATTATATTTATAACATATTTGCTCGTAAAGGGTCTCTTATTTCACCAATTTCAATAACGTAATGTATCTCATTACGCACTTGTGCGGTAATGTAATGTAAAACGCACGAGTTTTTTTTATTATGGTAAAACGTACGGTTTAGCAAGATGCTCCGTCTAAAACGAACGGTACTTTTTTAAATTTTAGCAAAGAGTTTTTATGTCAGAAAAGAGGTCAACATTTTATGAATAAAATTAACTTTGGGAGATGAAATGTAATAAATAAACATTTAATTCTTTAATTTATTTAATTTTGACAATAAATTACAACCATCTGTAACAAAAACACAGAAATATTAATTTACTTTATTAGTAATACTGGCTGTTTTTGCCTTAAAAAAAGCGCTGATGCGGGCGCATCGCTAATTTGTGAACAAGTAAACATTTTCTAACTGCTCTAGCAAGTGATTAAAGATTTTATTTGTTTTAGAAAGTCCGATTTTTATTTATTTCCTCTCAAATATGTTATAAAACGTCGTATGACATACGTGCGCTTTGATAATTACAGCCTCTGCTTTCTTGTAGCCCTCGCCTACGGCTCGGGCTAGCAATATCGCCTCGGCTGTAATTTTCAACTTACCGCACTTATATCATAATGTACTATTACCGGGTGTGCTACATTTAAAGATTTAGAAAACCAAACGCGCGTACACGGGCTTATTGCGGCGTGTTCGCTCAAACCTGTAGTGGTGAGTCTGTCTGTATACCATTATGGATTATACTGGCCTGTTGGTGCAACAGCGATCCTGCCTTTTGCACCGGAGGTCGTGGGTTCGATCCCCACCCATGACAAACCATTTATGTGACGAACTTTTGTGTTTGTTGTGTGTCTGGGTGTTATTATATATATAAGTAGTATTTATAGTAGATTAGTAGCCAAAGACTGTAAGGCATCAATTGCAGCCCGAGATATTTAGGCGCACGAGCGCAGCGCGGGCGCCTATAGTTCGAGGGTGCAATTGATGCTTACACCCGAGCTAACTACTCTGCTTTACATCTCGATTGTGACGTAAGTAAAAAAAAACCAGCATTACAAGAATAAAACATTTTATTAAAATTTATAGTGAAATGGTAACAATTTTCAAATTTTAGGGACAGGTGTTTTTTGGGTATGTTAATAGTTTGAGATTGTGATATTTGTTGGTCATGGACAAAATCTGAATAGTTTCCGTTATTTCGTTGGTAATTTTACTTTTATTTTGTATGGAATCTTCAATGTAACCTTCAGCCACCTTGCTGGATTTCCACCCACCGTGCCTTTTTATAGTGGTTAAGTTAACCCCAGCATCGGCTAAAAGTGTAGCTGATGTTCTCCGGAAGCAATGACCTGTGTAGTTCAATTCCGGGTTTGCTAACTTTAAATAACTTTCGTTTTGCTTCGGCATACTTCTGATGGTATTTTTTCCAATAACTTGTTTGTAGCACTTGGCTTGGTGGTACTCAAAAAAAAATCTGTTGGTGTTTACATTTTCAGGACGAAGATTTCTGTATTTTTGTACGAATTCAGAGAATTCTTGAGGAACTACAAATGTTCGGTCAATTTTAGTTTTTGTGTTCGATAGTTTAATTACTAACAACTGACCCTGTTGTTCTATGTTCTCTTTTGTTATATTTGTCAATTCAATACCTCGGCATGCGCCAGTTATACCGAAGACAAGAACCACCTAAAACAAGCGAAATATAAAAACAAGTATGTTTTAAAGGATAGTAAGAATTTAAAAGATAAATGATGAAGTATTACCATTCTGTGATTTGTTATTTTACGTACCTTAACAGCTAAATATATGTCATCAGGGGCTTCATTTATGAATGTTATCACGTCTTGCGCTGTTAAAACCTTTGACTTTTTGCTTTTGTGCCCAGCTGATTGTCTTTTTATAAAAGATGATAATTTTGAAAAGTTCTTAATATTGATGTCGTGTTTAGTACTCATAGTTGCTTTTGACATTGAATAAATGCACCACAAACTAGATGGCTGCAGCTTTTTTGATAGCTCACTAAAGTATGTTAAGAATACAGTCTCAGATAAAGACTTCACTCGTTTTTCTTTTCGCCACTTCATGAACTCGTCGTAAGTTTTCAAATATCTCTCTTTAGAACTTTCAGGCAAAATATTGTTAATTGCTGCTTCAGCTTCCATTTTCATTGAATCGGGAGTGCAGCTTAAATCTTCATCACTTGGAGAACTCATGTTTTTTTAATTAGCACGTAATTATAAAAAAATCCCAAAAACAAACAATATTTAAAGTAAAAGTTTTCTATTCCCGCCTTTTTTCATCTTTTTTTTAAATTTTTTTTTTCAAGAACGAAATTGAGCTTCGCCGTTCGATATTTAAAATTGATGACTATTATACTCATACAAAGACAAGGCTGAATAGCGAAGCGACCTCTTTTGTCATTGGGCTGAATGCATGATGTCTATTGCCAGTATGATGGTTAGTTAAATGTACGCGAACTTTTTGAAAGAGTGAAGTTTTTTTTAATTACTTACCGCCCTAGGGCTTTTCTAGCTACATTATTACCCTAGAGCGCTAATTGGCCACCTACAAGCCCCATTTGGGGGACCTACTTACCGAATATGAGAGATGTAAAAAATATTTAAGTAAGTTTATCAGTCTCTGACACCCATTAAGTACAAGCTCTGCTTAGTTTGGGGTCAGATGATCTTGGTGTAAATTGTCCCAGATATTTATTTATTTTTACGAGTTTATAAGCGCGTCAACGTTCGTACTAGTTCTGCGTATGGCTAAAAAAACTTTGGACCACTGAAAGTGGCCACAGAAAGTGGGCCGCTTTGTTGAGTCAAATATGATAAAAACTTTACAGGCATTAAATTCGCGAAAAATGGTTAATTTCTCGCGAATTTAATACCCGAAAAGTCGCATCTCAATGAATAAGAAAATCTGTTGTTTTGTGTGACGTGTCTCTTTCGTCCTTAATACATATTCTTCAAGAATAATTACCGTTGTATTACTCAAATACTTAGTTTTTTGGACCTTTCTACTTATTGATACTCATGGCCCACAGCCATGGATTGCTTAGGACATCAAGTAGTCTTAATCCGGCACTTTTCGCGGTTCTAAAGGCAGGGTTCTCTGCCATTGCACCAACAGGCCAGTCAAAGTTAGTATGAAAGAAAGGAAAAATAAGTTTATTGGAAACAAAAAGGGAACCTGTAGTCCCAACTCATTAAGCTTTGTTTTCATGCTAAATTATTATTAGGAAAAAAATAAAAATGGCTAAAGACCTCTTGAAGAGAAAATGGTCTTCTCCTCAATAGTTCAATTGAATATAGCCCAACAGATGCTTCAAACTATTTATGCCAAAATACGATCATACCAAAGTTTCATTATGACATTATAGATTATGTGACATTCATTATGCCTAAGAAAATTAGTAAAAAAAAATATGCGTGTAAAATGTAACCCCTGAAACCAACATTACAAGTGCCAAATAAGCCTTCGTTCAGCATTTGTCGATTGTCAATGAATATTTGGCCGCGGACATGAAGTCATGGAGAGCGGTGCGGCAAATGTTTGCGCCCGCGCCGGTCGAACGCGCCATTGCCTTCTAAGTTCGAGTTCATAGTCCCGAAATCCCCCGAAGTCCCATATCTATGCAAATAATATTTGTTTTTGTTCGCGAACGAAATGTTTGAACAACGACAGCATCTTTTTGTTTTAATTTATTCCTAACGCTCGATTCATTTTAAGCAAATGCGGACGCGCGGACGGTCAGTGCTTGACTGGAGTGCACGAGGACTTTACTCATAACATTCTGCCACTCCCGCGCCGCCCCGCTGTCTGCCAAATTCGAGGCAGAGGCCTAAGAGACTGTGCACACCACGATTCTCCAAGTTCACGATTTCTCAGCGGCGCGAGATGCGTGCACGCAGCGAGCAGATGTGTGTACACCGCGAAATCGCCAGATATCGGCTTAGGGGTGTTCTTAATTAAGCTGTCAAACAGCGAGTCTAGTGGGTCGCATCGCATTGCAGCAAGATAATCGGCCATCTGGCAACCGTAAGGTCAATTCACAGCGAGACGCGACGCGACGCTGCGCGCACTTTTCAATGGAGCTACTCAAAATCGATTTTATTTACTACCAAGATACATAAGAATTCAAAATACGTCGCGAGCCATCTCGCAAAATAAAGTTTTATTTTGAGTAGCTCTATGAAAAAGTGCGCGCAGCGTTGCGTCACGTCTCGTCGTGTCTCGGTGTGAGTGAGTTTACCCATCATGCGTGATGTCTGTGATTTTCTGATTATAAAAGTAGATAAATAAGAAGGTGGTAGACTTGTAGATAACTCAAAACTGTGATTTCTATTTTACTTGATTGCTCAATCTGTCATAGTATGTTAACAAATCAAATACTTACATGATCGAGATAACTAAACTACTTAATCCATGACCTAATAATGCTTATCTGCTACTATGATAATCTGTTGGGACATCTAAGTACTTCACAGCGCTGATTAGGTTTCGCTATTTTTACCGATAAGGCTGCCTAAGGACAGTGTCCAAGTTTGCCTATGAACCAACAAACATTTGACATAATTCTGGCCATGATTTAAGACATAATTATCACTTATTAGATTGTCACGGACACTTCTGATTTTTGATATCAAAATTAGAAATACTGAAAAGATTTATCGTACGAAAACATTTTTTAATATCATTAATGTTGCGTTCGTCTGTGCCCTCTGTTGTTCAGCCATCGCAACAATATTTTAATTTACTTTGTATTGATAAAAGAAACCTTGTACGTGCAAGAAAATGTAGTTGTGAACTTACTAAAGGCTCTTAAAAATGAGTAACAAACAATACATTACGGTCAATGCGATAGATTTTTAATCATCTTTTTATTTTAAATCAGATTATACATTGGCTTAAATTAGCTTTGTGCGAAGCCTAAAAAAAAAGAAGTTAATGACGACTTGACGCTTCAACGCAAAAAAAAAATACCGGCATCTGTCTGTATTTTTCGCTTTCAATTTGCAGTGTTGTGTTATTGTTTTTATATTAATAATTTTATTCTTACGACTCGGCTTAAAAAACGTTGATGGTCTCTGTATTGACCTACCTCCTTTTAGATTTAGCTTACATAGCTAACTCAGCAATAATTACGGATTTATGATCATCGCAATGGAATTAACATTATGTGTGAGTTGTGGCTCAGCTAGTGGTTTCATGGTAGTGGCAGAAGTGGCAGATCAACAAAATATGTGCTTGAAGAACATTAGTCCCACTCACGTAAATAAACCTTCGCATAAATTTTCAGTTTTTTAATATTTAACGAGTTCTCAGAAGTGTCCGTCATAAACTACGTTTAGACACTAAAATGTATGTATTTATGAACCCTAAGAGGTAATTTTCATGAATGTTGGTTCTTAGGCGGCAATGTATGGGTGAATGTACACTATCCTTTGATAACTTGAGCTCAGTCAGTTCTCGGCGACATAGGCGTTATTTGTTAATGTGCAATAAGGAATAATGTGCGTCGTGGCCTAGTGGTTCAGCGTCCGATCGTGGATCGTGTAGTCCCGAGTTCAAATCTAGCTAGAACCAAAGTCTTTGTGTTCATTGTTTAATATCCGACTTACTCTCCGGTGATGGTAAACATCGATAAAAAACCAATTCGTCCCGGATAACGGTGAAAGGCTCACCACCTACCATGTTGGGTTCTAACACCTTTGGTGAAAAGTGGGCTTCTGAGTGTTTCGTTCCCATGACGACACAGTCACTTGCCTCTGACTACCCCGTTTGGGATAAAGTCGTGATGGTATGTTATGTTATGAATAATGTTTCTGTCTTAGCAACAACAGCCAAACCAGCCTGGTTATTCTGGAAAACTCACTTCGAACCTCACCACTGAGCCCTTAATTATAATCATCATAACGTCACATTCAGAACAAATAGTTGCATCTTTGGTTTTCATAAGACCGCTTTCACTTTAGGGCAGGGGTCTTCAACCTTTTTTAGTGCAAGGACCAAACATCGATTTCACATCGTCCGAAGGGCCACAACTTTTTTTTTATTTATTTATTTATTATTTCGTACACAAAGAGACAAATTACAGAGAAAACAATAAGGAGTACAAAAGTACAGGTTAGCTTATCTCTAGAAAGAGATTTCTTCCAGCAGAAGCAGCTTTTCACGACACTTTACCACCTTATCAATCAAATAAAAGACATACATAATTTCAAATTGGAATAATCTTTATTGGTTAATTAAAGTCAATCTTTATTGGTTAATTAAAGTCAATCAATGTGATTTTTGACATTGTTTATTTTTTACATGTTTGTCGATATTTGTTTTCATTTTTGTGGTTGCAACCCGCAGACTACCTTCCAGATGTGCATCTGTAATTCTCGACCTTGTTGTCGATTTCACATACTTCATTCGAGAAAACAGCTGCTCACACACATATGTGCTACCAAACAATGAAATCATTTTCATGGCATTTTCGGATTTCAGGAAACGAGTTGTGATCGACATATTTTGCATAGAAGTCAAAAACACCCACGTCGAACTTGTCTTTCAATTCCGAATTACACTGCAAATCTATAAGCTCCATCTGAAAATTTTCCGGCATGTCTTCAACGGATACACCGAATGGTCGTACCACACCAATTGAGTTTAGGGCGTCAGCAGCGAATGCCTGCCTTCTCATTATAAAAACTGCGGCGCTGCCGCCGTGCGACAGTCAGCGAGCTGCTGCCCCGTGGCCTGGATAACTGCGGTGCACTCCACGCAATAATGAATCTTTTGGTGTGGAAACTGTCGAACTCGTTCATTTTGCTGTCTGTCAAGAAATACCTGCACCTCAAGAAATGCCCGCAAAATTCGAGGCTGAGGCCTAATAGTGTGAAATTATCAGCAGCGCCACTGTCTCGCGTTTGTCCGCGAAAGTCGCGCTAGTACAGTCGCCTAAAAGTAAAAGCGCACTAAAGAAGGAGGTACTTCGTTATGTTTGTGTCAAAAAACAATAACGAATAAATTAACAGCGATCGATGTACTCGTAGGTACGTACAGATCAATCTTAAGTACTTGAGTTAATATTCATTATTAACACAAATAATAATAACTCATTGAAAATCAATATGTTGTACAATTTGGGCTACTTTATCGCTAAAAAGCGATTTCTACCAAGCAACCCACGGGCAAAAATTGAAGCTTATCACTTAGACAAACAGATTAAAATCTATTATTTGATAGTTTGTAGTTACCTAGGTTTATAAACCAATTCAATTCATTTATTGGCCATTTCGTTACCGTCCTCTTTTCCTAGGACATGACCTGGTTTTAGTTGTCCCTAGTTTTCACAACGTCCTTAATTTCTTTTTGTTACGTCCTTTTTAGAGTGAAAAGGCTACACAAACTGCCTGCTTTTATCCTATACTAGCTTTCCGCCCGCGGCTTCGCCCGCGTTATCGTTAATATATCATGGAAAAATCTTCTTAAATTGTACCCTATGTGTTATTCTGATGTCTAAGCTGTATTACTGTGAAGTTTCATCTCAATCCGTTTAGTAGTTTTTGCGTGAAAGAGTAACAAACATACATCCTTACAATCTTTCTCATTTATAATATTATGTTTTTTACCTTAAATCCTAGTTTTGTAATTTATTGTTGGAATAGTAACCTGATGATGTCTGCTGTCGCGTAAATTGACACTGATATGAATAATGTCGGCTTTATAGATGTGACAGGCCATTAACAGATAACTATGATGTCATGTTGCGTTAGGGCTATAGCAAGCTACTTTTATCATAGGCGATCGGGGATTCCCAGGGTTGGCAATGTTTTAAACAATTCTTTAAAACAAGTGTTTAAATCATTGTTTTAAACACTGATAAAACAAAACCTCTTTAAACATGTTTTAAACACGTTTTAAACAATGATAAAGAAACCTGTACCTACTTACACTTTTTCGTTTATTTCATAAATTTTTTTGCAAATTGACAATCCGTCTTCCGCCGGAATAGAAAGACTATTTTCGACTTTTGGATTAGTGCACTCAAAAATACGCAACCGACTCGGCATAGAAAAGGCAGCGAAATTGGTCACGATCATGAGAGAGCTCAATCCGAAAGAACAATCAACTGTGGACGACATAAATGAAGCTGACGAAGAATAAGTAAAGTAGAGTAGACAAGGTTAAGGAAGGTGAAATGAAACATTAATTTTACTAAAGTCATTCAAAAATTGTAATTTAAAATAGGTTCACTATAAAAATCTATATTTCTTTTGTAAGTAGGTATGTGCTTAATAATATTATTATAACAAGAAGTGTTTTAAACGATGTTTTAAACAATGTTTTAAACATGATCAAAACATGTCAATTAAAACAGCCTCGAATAAAAGATTAAACCATGTTTTTTGTTTCGTAGAAAAAAACACGATGTTTTGTTCTGTTTATTAAACCGTGTTTTTTTCCCAACCCTGGATTTAGCCGTTTTTTCGAAGCTAATTGCAGCGACCACAGATTCCTCACAGCGCACTTAAAAACGCGAAACGCGGCGATTGAGTCGCTTTTCGTCTGAACGCTGCATCGGGCCTCTGTCACTCCATGAACTTGTGCGCGATATATGCCTGTCACACGACAGCACGCAATTAGAATTGACTAAATGGTAAATTTTCTATTGATGTTATTTATATATTTATGTTAGTAACTGTTAAGTAATCTGTGGCTACATTCCGCACATTTGTCATCTGCGGATTGTCATTGTCATCGGCAACACTACAACCAACACGATCCAGCACCGGAGCAGTCAAACACGCGATTCTGATACCGCATCCGAACACAAGGGGTCGCGAAATCGCGATGCAACATTGTTCTGGAATCTGTTTAAACGCGCGATTCGAATACTGCGATTAAACGCAGGGAGTCGCTAAAACGCGACGCAGTATCGAAACAGTCACAAAATCGCCGATCGCCGATGCCGATAACCCTTAGGGAAAATATACTTATTACGGATTTATTCCCTTCATTGCTAGTAATCGTCTATAGCAAGTTTGTTATTAAAGCTAATAAAACCACTCTTCATCTATGGATAAAATTATGTTTCTAATTTTACAAAATCCACAGCTCTTGAGAATAATACATTTTTTCTCATAAAACTTAATTATTATTTTTTTATTTATGACAGAATAAAAGGCTCTATACAGCCACAACTCGAGTGACTTTGTGTTCTTTGTACTGCAGTTAAGCTTTATTTTGCAGGCATTGAATATTTTCCTTACAAAAGAAAAGTATTAATTCTTCTCCGCTCCAATGGCGTCGAATAGTCTTGTTTGTTGGGTCTTTGTTCGTGGAAACACGAGTTATTGACGACCTAGATTTGAACTATAGGACTAAAAACTCACTTCGAAACTCGCACAGAGATTCCGCTGTGAGATTCAACTTTCTTATCCTGTAAAATTGAATAAGGAACTTGGTGCCTTATTGTCGAACGTATAATGGTTACCATTATACGTATTTACCTCGGTTTAGCAGCTAAACTGGGTAAATACGGTTTCAGGTTTGATAGTGCGTAGGTAACGCACTATTGAAATGTATGTTATTTCGGTAAAACACACGTGTCCAAAAACCTACTGTAATGATTCATCTATTTGAGAGTTTAACTAAACATAATGGTTGTTAAAATGTTCTAAACGTTTTCATACCAAATACTTAATACTTTCCACCGCCCCATCTCCTTCGCGTGGGTGTCGTAAGAGGCGACTAAGGGAGCCCTGCAGCAGACCATCTGCTCTTCAGGTGGGAGACATATTATGTCGGCCGGTTGATGTTACCACCATGCAGTTGCGTAAAACCCGCTAAGTGACTCTGACCTATCTCGGTCAGGTCGCGTTCCTGGATCAGCACTGCACTAACCGGTGCCAGGGCAGGCCTTCAAGACGAGTATGGCCAGCTCAGTAATTGCTTTGCATTATTGTGCTTGTCATCCTCATATCTGGACCTCACGACTGCTTTCCATCAGGTGGAGTGAGGTCATCTTGACGGGCCTTATAAAATAAAATCATGTCAGCACAAAATAAAGAGTACAGAAAGCCCGCTCTCGCCTTTTTCCAGTATAATTACCTAAACTTGCCTGACCGCCTAGGGTTGCTACTATATTCGCTCTGAATTTTTAAAATGAAGTAGGTAGGTAGTAGGTTATACTTACTTACCAAAACAAAATACATCGTGTAAATGTGCTCACTCACTTGGAGCCTTTGCTTGTAATGTAATGTTTCAGATTGGATTTTTTTAGCATACTAGCTTTCCGGCTGCAAATTGCGCACTTTTCAATTCAAATTCATTTATTTGGACAATTTTCATTTATTCTATTTTATTATTTTTTGACGATCTTATTGTGAAAATCCATTAATTGACCATAAACAAATGTAATTTAATGTGAATTTTTGTAATAATAAATAATAAATAAATATAAATATGCGCTAGACAACACACCTCTTGTAATGGTCTCGAAGTAGGGATTATTAAATCCCTGTGTTACGAGGTACCACACAAGGAAATAAGCTAGGGGCGTCTCCCAGCACACCCAGACCCGAGTCAATTCAGAAAAGATCGTTTCCTGAATTGACCCGACCGGGAATCGAACCCGGGACCCGGGAAATCGAGGCGAGAAACCGTGCTACAGCACACTACGCCAATCGTGTCGTAATAAGAAATAAATAATCTAATTACAAGTCCACTTTTGTTAGTAACAATGAATACCTACTTAGTAAATATAATAATTGCTAGTAAATAAAATAATTGCTAGGCACTGGAGCGTGACAATCTGACAATATCCAGTGTCGGCAAAATGGTCCGTCCATCCGATCCGCAACAACACTCAGGCACTGTAATGCTCAGTGCTTTTCCCTCACCAACGTAATGCTCGAATCTGTAAAATTACAGTTTGTGATGCTCGGTTCTCCTCCCTCACTGATGTAATGCTCGACTCTGTAACGGTACATTACAGGAAAATGCTCCAGGTGAGAAACCACCTTCAAAAATTGCACCAACCGACAAAAACAAAAACACTCGCGACAGTGCGGCTGGCCGCGACACCGATTCTGATCGGTATCGCCTCTAAAAACTTACTGTGTCTGATTGCGTGATCAAAATGGCTGTTTGTTCTAATAAGGTTTTCTAAATTGGCTCGGTTTGAGTGAGCTGAGAAATGCCCATGACTTGAATCCTTTTCTGCTCCCTCTTAGCACAAGGATATTAGTGCTTATTTCGAGACCGTGACTATTGGTGTGTTGTCTGGCGCATATTGTTTTTTTTTATTTCAAAATATTTGTACCCGTATTACAAGCTTAGCTATGTGGATGATCTATCCCTCCTGGTATCTCTGATATTATTTATTTTATTACCATCATGATCAACAGCCTTTAGAAGTTCACTGCTAGACATATGCGTCCCGCATAATAATATACTCACAATCTGCAGGCGACGGCGACGACGACGAAAAACAAGCAAAAAAACAGAGACTTGTCAGTAGAAATCAAAACTCAGTGGAGAGTCACATCAGTTAAGTAGTTCCGATAATTTTGTCTACCACAGGAGTAATTCCAAGAGAACTTCACCAAAGCCTTCATAATCTAGATATTCCCTCAGCATTATACAAACTCCTTCAAAAAGCCGTTATTCTCAACACCTGTCGAATAGTGAGAATTTTTTTGAACCAAGAATATTATTAGGATACTCTTGGCTAAGGCCCGTGATCCTAAGGCACGCTCGCGGACCGCTGCGACTCGCCGATGCTGGCCTGCTGGATTGCAATCCACGCACTCAAATAGTCCTGCGGCCTGCCTGCGTATCGGCATTGGTTAGTCCTGGTTGTCTTCGTGATACAATGTAGAATTATTAATATATTGTTAAGACCTATTTTAGTAACTTTAAGGGTACCCGGATTGTCGACGATCCTAAACTGACGAGCGGTTTAGAGCCGTTAAGTCTGAGCAGAGACTTCGCCTCCCTATGCGTGATCTACCGCTTGTACAACGGGTTTTGTCCTGAAGAACTGTTCGATATGATGCCCACGGCTACTTTTTACCACCGCACCGCTCGCCACCGACAGTGCGTTAATCCTAACACTCTGAATCCGCAATGGTCTCGCACAGTTCGGTTTCAGAGATGTTTCCGTCCAAGGACGCTTAAATTGTGGAATGAACTCCCCTGCCGAGGTTTTCTCGATGAGTTATAGTATGGAGTTCTTCAAGAGGGGTTTGCAAAGGTTTTTGCAGGGTCGACAATGCGCGAGTGATACCGCTAGTGTTGCACGTGCCCATAGGCTGCAGTAACCGCTTACCATCAGGTGGTCCGCATGCTTGATTGTCACCGAAGTGGTATAACTACTAATAGTGCTCCTTGTCAATCTCGTGTTACGGTTCATAATTCGGGGGTCAGATTATACCACAACATTCGATCATGACGTAATCGACCTTCACCTCATCAGAGCTCACGCACCTGATTATCCGCAAACTATCGAACTGTTTACCCGTCTGCCTCGCCGTAGTTTAGTTCAGAAGTGATTAAATGACCTAGATTTGCAGTCTGCTAAAGTGCGATAAAGGAGATGTCCCAAAATTTATGGACTCTTGGCTAGGTCTATGTGCTCGTGTACACTATACCAAAAAATAGGAGAAAAAAACGTCGAACAGTTTCAAAATATTAAATTTCCTTTAAAAGCTGTACCTAATTACTTGGTTGGAACAAGACATTCAATAATGAAATTGCAACAGACAACAAAAAACATCATGGCGGAAATGTGTCAACAGTCAACACAGATTACGCGGTGTCAATTTGACAAGACGAGAAGACTACAACAAAAACGTGGAGGTTATTCTTTATTCTCCAACTTCTGTGGTTATTCTTGCCTATAGCATTGAAAGTTCTAGGTTCTCATAACAAAAGCTGAACTGGGACAAATATATGTACAAATTGCAACATCGAAAGCCTAAATATGTACGAACACAATACGAGTGACATTAGTGACAGTGACAGTTCGTTTTAAATGTCTCTAGACAAGGGAATTGCTAAAGATAAGCTGAGACAAATATCAGTGCAAATTGCAAAATCAGAAGCAAAATATGTAGGAACACAATACGCTTGACACTGGTGACGGTGACAGTGACAGTTCGCTCTGAATGTCTACAGACAAGTGAATTGCCGTTATGAAAAAAGGACTTGAATAGTGAACATGAACCTGAAAATGAAGTGATTATTCTTATTGTTTGTATTTTTACCGAAACCAGTAGATTTTTCTTCATTTTTACATGAAGTTAACATTAGTATTGTTTTCTTTTATTTGATTTAAGACGTTCCAAATTGGCCTAAATGGGAAAACCGGAAGCAAGCATATTGACTGTTGTCGTCATTTTAAACGGATCACTCAGAAGCCAGAACTTTTGAACATCATTCAATTACACTTTTAATTACTAGTTACAAAATGAATGTTATTAATTTAATTATTTGTCCAAAGAGCTATTCTATTGTCTTTATATTTTGTGTTGTCTTGTAAATCTGTAATCAATGTTCGGAGGAAAACTGGTTAACCTTACAAAACCATTGCTAAGTGGGTCTTATGTCAGCAGCATGGCATATAGTCCAGTCAATGAATGCTCACAAAGGTATGTGGGTGGACAAGTCGAAAGCAGAAAATTTGACTTAGGAACTTTGTTTGGACTAGTTAAGAGATAAACATACCAAAAGTCCTTACCCCTCCGACGTGAGCACGAGGGTGGGGGGCCCAAAAAAGGTCCCGTTTTTGTTTTTTGCTCACATCTCGAAAACGGTGCGGTGTACGAAATTTTGTTGTACTATATAATGAAAGCTGATAAAATTCTCTACAATTTTAGCTTTTACTGTTTTTATCTATCAACAATATTTGCCTATGAGCTTCGAAAAATGGTCGTTTTTCAAAAATGTGTTCTACATTCTTACGTTTTATGTCTAACTTTTCTCAGCTGAGATCGTAGATTTCAGAAAAAAAATACCACTTCGAACATACTTAATGCAAATTTAAGACCTATATGGTTTTCTCAAGGATGCTACTCTCAGAACTGGTGCAAACCACACGGGAAGTACCAGCTTTCAAATAAAAGAAGAATTATCAAAATCGGTTCACCCAGTCAAAAGTTCTGAATTAACAAACATACTACACTATACAAGCTACAGATAATTTAACACATTTTTTAAAATCGACCATCTTTCGATCGCAGCTAGGCAAAGATTGGAGATAGATAAAACGTTTGAATGCCAAAGTTGTAGCAAATTTCATTAGCTTTTATTCTATAGTACGACATAATTTCGTCCCCCCCCCCCCCCCCCCCCTAGGGCTCACGTCGGAGGAGTAAGGGCTTTTAGTATGTTTATCTCCTAACTAGTCCACTCAAAGTTCCTAAATCAAACTTTCTGCTTTCGACTTTTCCATTCAAAATCATTCGTTGCCTAGGCTTATAGTAAAGCTTAACGTAAATACTAAAACAATAGAATAAAATTAAGTCAACTAAAAAAAAACACCATACTTACAACACATATTAATGTGAATTTTCCGTAGAACAATGGGGACACGATTAACAAATGCATATTAATAATGCAAAATTAAGCATTCGTGTCGCCATGTTGCCGCGACTGGCTGACACCATCATACTACGTTATTATGATGAAGTACCTAATTAGATGATAGAATAGAACTATAGGTGATATATCAGATTTGAAGGTTGTAACCTAGGATTACATAATAATAACAAGACCTTGTTATTTCCTAGCAACTGTCCGTCAGTGGCTTCGCCCGTGGAGACTCTTTCCCGCCAAAATATAGCCTAAATTTGAAAACCCTGTTGCGCCAACGACGCATTCAGTATCATCGTCATATACGTTTGCGTTTTACGTCCGTTTTCTCTGCTACGACATTTGGTTTATTTACGGACGGACTGACCAACTCTTTAACATAATAGTCTATGAGTGTTGTAACAGGCTATGTTTAGAAATAGTCATAACTACTGGCTGGCTTAGAATTCGAATTCAAAGTCACAAGCATTCGAACGTATAAGCCAGTGAAAAAGTTTTTCGAAACAGCGTTTTTCGCGACTACGTCCATTCGAAACTATGTAGGTACAGTCTTTTCAGCATCGTAATTTTCACTTGTACTTAAATCTTGGTACTATTCGACCAGAAAAGTACAGTATAGGTTCAAGAATAAACCTAAAATTATACTATGTAGGTACTCTTAAGAATTAATCTTTAACGGTGACTGTCTTAACAGTTTTGGTTATTTCATTCTCTTGAAAAAAAAAACAGTTTTTTTCAGGTTTTATTTCTACGTATTTTTTTCCCACCAGAAAAAAACGTTTTTTTTGCAACACTAATTGGGACCATATCGTATTGCAGCAGCCCAGTGTTACGCTACTTCTCTCCCTATCTCATATGTCCTAGATCTTGTGGTAAAAGCAGTTGGCAGGACAGTGTTACATAATTTGTTCTGAGGGACCACAATCACATATTGCTCTGTCCAGGCTAATGTTCGCCCACTTAGTGATAATTATAATTTATGTTCGTTTTGGTCTTTTGACTGCATTAGGGTGAGGACATAAAGAGGCGGGTTCCTGGTGCAGACAAACCGGTACGGGTAGGGTTAGTTCAGGTAAAAAAATCCAATTTTATGTGCGCTCACGCATAAAGAAACAGGGTAATGTTTCTTCGGTACCTACCCGTACCGGTTTGTCTGCACCAGGAACTGTCTTTTGTTTGTCTTTAAGTCCTCACCCATACTGCCAAATAAACTGATTTCTTCTTTAGCAAGGTTACTCCTGCAGTAAAACTTGAAACTTAAGTCGGTTCAAAAATGTTAGCACCAGCTACTTACAGGTACCTGATACAAAAAGTTCATGCAGTTCTATCACACAATTAACCCACGCGTCATAATGACGTCGGTTTCTGGCACTTGCCAACTCTTCAAGGTGTCACCTTCGTCATCATCTTGCGTTCGCGCCTGTGACGTCTGAGCTGTTGTGACGTCTGTTGAGTGGAACGATGGCTCGATACGTCAACTTGTGAACAGGTGCCACTTTCGTGAACTGGTCTGCTCTGGTTCACTATCTCTATTTTCTTGTTCAACTGGGTAAATCTGTTGCAGTGGAAAAAATATTGTAAGTCACTATGCTGGATTGTAAACTATTTTTTTTAAGAAAAAGTAACGCTTAGTTTCTTGCCGAGTCTTCTCAGTATATACAGCAGTTCGACCGTGATACATTATACGAGTACAATGTAGGGTTATATTTGTACTAGCGATCCGCCCCGGCTTCGCGCAACTGGCCTGCAATGTTTTTTTAACTATGCATGTTTTATTTATTAGGTACGTTTGATGTTCATTTTAACGTAATGAATAAAGAGGGTCGATTATCCATTGCATAATTATTATTACAGTGACAATTGCTCACCTTTAACGAATTTCAGATTTCACAGAAACTTTTGTCAATACTGGTGGACCATTTTCTTGGTCGACCTTACTATGGATGTCTAGCAGACGCGTACGTACGAGTATGGTCACAAATTACGCCAGCGGGCGTGGCGTCCCGGACAGATGGTCCGATTAGAACAAACCGCCATTCTGATCACGCACACAGACACAGTGAAATAACTGGGGATACCAGTTAGAATCGGTTTCGCGGTCAGTCGCACCGCTCGCACTGTCTCGAGTGTTTTTGTTTTTGGCGAACATGATGCATTTGGTTTCGTGGCGGGTTCTGTCAAGTAGCAACCTACCTACTTCATTTTAAAAATTCAGGGCAAATAAAGTGGTATATTTATACCACAAAATAAAGATTTCCGAACCGACCACCTTCGATGTCAAAAGCAGGATCGCTACCATTCCAACAGGCCAATCAAATTTAACGGTCTAGAGTAATATCTGGAGAGCTGGAGTGCCATAGAACTTGGCACAGTCTCGCCGGCACACTTGGCACCCGGCCAAACTTGAATGGTTCCGTACACTTGCGTGTACTTGCGGTTTTGAATCGGGGGCATAGAAAGTAGTTATCTCCGCCCGGCTGACTTGGACGCTTGCGGTATCTAAGCCGGTAAATAATAAAACCCAAAAAATATAACTTAGAGTCGTAATAGCAACGTAGAGTAATCAAAGCGGACAAAGTCTCGAAAAAAAGCTAGTGTACTTATAAGATGTCATTGGAAAGATGTAGTCTTTGCCTACCCCCGTTGGGAAAAAGGCGTGATGGTATATGTATGTATTGCTGTCAGGGCAACGTCGTGTTAACCTACTTACCAAGCTCCCGGTGAATAGTTTTACTGAAAAAAATCACATTTTATAACTATTTTGAGGAAAATTGAATTACGGAATTCATTTCTGTATTGTGCGTAGACAATCCGGAGATAGCCCGGCGAATTGCAAACTTAACTTTTACAGAACCCATCTTACATAAAATTAAACTTCTACCAAAATATTATAATCGACATTGATCGATTGTAAGATGATTCATACTATAAATAAACACGGTATTAAAAAAAACTTTTAAATTTCAATAATAAATGATATCAGTTTGTGGTTAAACTAAGATTATATTCGTAACATCAACAATACATCCAATCATTCCGAAAAAACTATTTAAACAATCATCATTTTAAATGATTAAGTGAATTAATTAATTTTTTTCTTAGCATTTACCAATCTACACAAAAACTAGAATAATTCAACCTGATCCCGCTTGAATACCTAGGATCAGGTCGTATTTTTCTAGTTTCTATCTTTGCGTGGATTCGTGAAATCAGATCTTGAATTTTCACGGGAAGGAAGGCCATGATCGACATCTCTAACCGTCTCATGACCGTTAAATATCAAAGAGTTTAATAGAAATCGTAAAAAATATAGACGTCTGCACAGATGCAAATAAAATCGTTTGTTCTGCCAACAATGTCTGTTTTAAATATGCTTGAGAACTGAATTTCATAGTTCTATAATTTTCATTCAAGGTAACCTAAACTTACCTTTTTCGGTTATCTACGTATGCCAGAAATTTATTTATATCCAATCCAAATGTTCAGAGAGGTTCATGTCCAATTGCACCGAACTGATGCATGAGTGTTTGTCACTGTCTATGTGTTGTTAATTATCTGAAACAATGTTCAAAGGAGCTCAGATAGTACGTATAGTGGGAACTAGTCATACTGAGCAATATGTTATTTAGACCCGGAGCGCTAGGCTATTTTGAGGTCATAAGTTTCAAAAATTCTAAAGTTGGTAATTTCCTGCCTGTAGATAGAATCGTACCTACGAAGCTTATTATTGCGTTTTGTGTCACAACATCTCACTGTCGCATAATCAGCAATTCGACCTTTTGTATGCCATACTTTTTATTCAAAATAAAACTGTCAAAATTAATTTTAAGTTAAAAATCAGTATAGTATCATATCTAGTATAGCCTGCGGAGTGTGCAAACCTAATTTGTGTCATCTTTGTCTAGCGCAAACTATCATTAGGTCAGTTACAACTCTCCCACCGTTTCGTTCGAAAAGAGCTGACTTTTTCAAATAATATGATTTCGTAGATGAAAATGACACAAATTCAGAATTTAGTGTTCTATTACAACATAATTAATAAAAACACGTAAACTTTAATAACTTGCATTTTCTTTTGTGGCTTGTACAGAGAGTTGCAATAAAAAAAATATATAATTTCGTGGTTCAATTCTACACAAAATACGTTGTACAACAGATATTAGTAATCTTAGGCCCGTATTCTGAAACGACGCTCAAGCGTGAATCTTGACTTGAAACTCGATTTAAGCAGATATCTTATTCCAGAACCGCCCCTGAGTACAGATTCATTGATCACAGTTTAGACTTATTCCGAAACGTCACTCAGGTGCGAATCGGCGCTCAAGTAGAGATTTGATCTGTGATCACGCAAGTGACCTCCTGACCACGCTTGAGTAGAGATTTGCTTGTGAAAAACGATGGATTCCTTCAAGGAAGGATCCTTAGATATTTTTGACGACCTCAATAAATAAGATAATTTCATTTTCTCATTCCTGGATTAACTACAATTTGTAATTACCCCTAATTAGAAAGAAATTCAGTACTTATAAAAAAACGAAGTGGTACAAGGTGGTATGCAAATCTATATATAGGGGTAGGTATAGTAAACAACACACACATATACACCAAGCACAGATTATATCGAGTGCCTCCCTTGTCAGGTTACAATTACGTTCCGTTACAGTTAATAGCATAAATTAACAAATAACAAGATAAAACATAAATAGTAATAGTTTCAGTGTAATAATTACATTACATGAACAAGTTAAGTATTGAAAGGCTAATTAAACCTTTTCTTGGTGCAAATCCATTGTGTATCGGTTTAATTTTTACAATAAACACATTGTATCTGCTTGTGATGGAACGTAAAAGAGGTAAAATTAAATTGTTGTAAACGAAAACAAGCTTGATTCATAGACAAAAAGCAAACTCTACTCAAATCTAGTTTGAAACTCTATTCAACTGAGACCCGTTTGATATTCGTTTTAGATTAAGCAACGTACTCAAGAACAGATTTTAGACTCAAGAGTAGATCAGGTAATCACAGTTCAAAGCGCGCTTGAGCGTCGTTTCAGAATACGGGCCTTAGGCTCGTATTCTAGAATCGTACTCAAGCACTGATCTGTACTTGAGTAGAGATTTTAAAACGTCAGTTCATACAAAAACGTCACTCAGATCTATACTCAAGTAAAACAAACATTTTAATAACTTGCATTTTCTTCTGTGGCTAGTACAGTTGTAATAAAAAAATAAATATATTATACTAATGTCGTGGATAAATTCGACACAAAATACGTTGTATGTACAACGGGTATTAGTATTAAAAAACGCAAAACACCTTTTTAACCAACTGTAATATTCTTTTAGAGCTAGTCGAGTGACATGTTAGGTATTAGTTAAAAGTCAGGGTACTGTGGACAGAGCTGACACAAAATGCCTCTGCACAGCAGTTACTACTTCGTCATCATCATGAAATAAAAATTGTCATCTCTAATTTTTTTTCGTCCAATACTGACTGAAAAGACAAATAGCTAAATTTCTACCTATGCGACTACCTAAGATGACACAAATTAATGTATTAGGTTGGACAAAGGGTTCCGAAACTACATGCCAAAAAGAAAGAACTTTACTATTTTCGAAACCTCAAAACGGGTCTAATTATGTTACAAAGTCGTAAGGTTGCAACCAAACCAGTTAAACAAGTTCGAAGTTTTGTCATTAATGTCATTTTATTTTTAATTATTAAAATACAGGACAGGTACACTTACTTCCTTAAGGGTATAAATATTATAAAACAATAATCTAACATTACTTTTCTTTACCCACAGAGAAACAACAGAATCACCAGAACCCTTGCAACAAGCCAAGGCGAATCTAGAAGAGAATTGGACAGACCTGTCCCATGATATAGACGTTAACCTCGTGCCGAACGTCAGTCGACCGACGAGACAAGAAAGCAATGATATAGAATTATTCGTCAATAACAATTACGTACCTTTGAACGATGTTAATGATATTCAAAATATAAATTTTAATGACATACAAGCTAATGATGATATTTTCGATTATAATAGAAACAAACGTTCAGCAGATGCAAACGAAACGGATTTTGACAATGAAGTTGATAATGATGAAGAATATCCAGAAAATGTCTTTGAAGAAAATTCAAGTTTTTCAGAAGTGATACCTATATCTGAGAATCATAGTATTGAAATAATATATAACATTCCAATAACTGATGACACAGACATTCCTTATCAAACTGATGAGATCGATGATGATGAAAATCAAAGATCTAAACGGGAAATCAGCAATTGGGAGGAATTGAATGATTTAAGAACAGAAAATGATAATTCAACAGAAGATGACGCTGATTCCGTTAAAGTTAGACCGGAAAGGGAAGTAATTGATGATTTTACAAGTGTGAAAGCGGTTCCTCAAATAGTTATTTTGGACGGGATCAGGGTTGAAGATTCGTCTAAGGAACCGAAGATCATTGAAGATGGTATACCGAGTGTGTTGGCTGATTCCTCGGTGACTTTGAGGTGAGTGATATGATGAATGGCCTGTCTGTCTTCTACGACGCGGGTCATGGGTTCGATGCCCACTCAGGACTTTAATAATTCTGACTACTAACATATATTTCTACACATATTCACTTGACTAACACAAATGTTTCACCTGGGCGCCGTGAGCTCCGTCACTCCATGTACTTGCGCGCTATAATCACCTACCAGCTGCCGGGTCTACCAATACTCATTTGGCAGTTGATTGTCAACAGCCGCGTAGAACATCCCATAGATAAGAAAATGTGCTGACGTAACTGTAAGTACAGTAGATTCCCGATTATCCGGATCAAATAAAACCAGGGAATTCCTTTTTTTTTTATTTAATTGGTTTTACATCGATAATACGATATATAAAAAACGAGCTATAACGATAGATAATGTATTACATAAAACCTATGTTATTTAAAATTTTGGTTGGAAATAAAATTTGGATATCATTATAGAATCAAAATTATTTTTAATGTCTGATCTGATATGGTAGAAGTTCCTAACCATATAATCGTTCCAACTTACTGCCAGATTCACCATTTTTTATGCTATCAATCATCTTCACTTTGTCTTTAGGAGACAACACTACTCTTTTTCGCTTAGACATTTTATATTTCCAACACAAAACGTAAACAAAAATAAAAGACAACCTAAGTGATTTTTTTATTTTTAGGAATAAATGCTCTGTTTTCTACACAAAGATAGAAATTAGAAAAATTCAACCTGGTCCTGGACCCTTCACAATCCAGGTGACTGCTCTTCCAACTGAGCTACCGAGGCCGTTAACAGACCCGGCGAATTTATCTAGTGTATTTTACGTTGTAAGCCAACGTTGTTTCATCAATGTTATAGGCAAGCGCCTTTAACATCCGAAAGAAATATTTTTGCAAATATTTAACTTTCGATTATGATGCAACTAGCTATTGGATAAGTGATTTTTTTATTTTTAGCATTGAACAATGCTCTGTTCTCTACACAAAGATAGAAACTCGAAAAACTTGTCGTAACGTGTCTCGTTGCGCTGGTAAAACATTACAATTTTTAAATTGATTATTAGAGCTTAGACGATTGAGTCTGGGTGATCGGATGTCCGGATAATCGGGATTCTACTGTACTATACTATTTTCACTGTAAGATGATTTGCCTGACAGCTCTTATTGTTCCGTGTCACGCATACTATTTTAAACTAAATAAAAAGAAACTGGCAAAAGAAAATGTATCGGACTATTAAAAAACTATTGTCCTTTCGAATCTTATTAAGTAAATTATATTTATTATTATTACCTGTTAATAGATGAAGTAAATGAAATGAAATTAATATATACTTACAGCGCCTGATGCGTGAAAAGGAACGCCATTCAACATTGACACTACTGAATCGACAAAAATCGATGAATAGTAGCGACCATTTTGTAATCACGTATTTCGCATCAGTACGAGTGCGTCTGCCTTGTGTGCTATTTTTAACTATTATTTATGAGATACCGCGTTTTACTCTATAACTTATTAGCCATAACCCGTTGAATAGGGATTTATTAAAAAATTAAAAATCTGAAATTCCGATTCCATTGCCTATGCCAACTCGATTAAATTACATTCGTTACATCACTATAATTGACCATTTTGAACTGTCAGGGATATCATCATACGGCGAAAGAAGTATAGCTGACATCTATAACAAAAGAGGTAGCCCTGGCAATATATGCCTGACACATGCATGACAGCACGCATTTAAAATTGACAAAATTGAAAATTTTCTAATTAGTGATTTATCTGTTACCAAGAAGGCTAGAGACTAAGGAGAGATAACTCCCGAAGTGGGGGTAAGCTTTCGAGGGCCGAAAGTCGTATACTCTGTGCCGGGCAAAACGCTGTATTGCGCATGTGCAGCGGCAGCTATTTGTCATTTCATGGTCACATGGTTTTGTTTTGAACGGTGTCACGTGCGACAGTTGTTGTTTTTTGTGGGTTGTGTTGACCAATTTTCACACTTCGCGAGGATCGCGGCAAAGAAGCGTAATGCGCATGCGTCACTGTGGGATACGGATTTAGTCCAACCCTTTCCAGGGAGTTATCTCTCCTTAGTTTCTAGCCTTCTTGTCTGTTACGTTAGTAACTACGAGGGTCATTCAATAAATACTTAGCCTACAAAAAAAAATTTTGGAATAGTGGCAATTTATTTTTCAACATAGTCTCCTTTTAGTTCGATACACTTAGCCCAGCAATGCTCCAACTTTTTTAACCCGTCCGAAAAATAGTTTTTGTCAAACTCTGCAAAATAGGCCTCCGTGGCGGCGATGACCTCCTCATTTGATCCATATCTATCCCCGGCGAGTGATTTTTTCAGATTAGGAAACAGAAAGAAGTCACAAGGGGCCAAATCTGGAGAATACGGTGGATGGGGCAGCAATTCGTAGCGTAATTCGACCAATTTGGCCATGGCAACGGCAGACGTGTGAACCGGTGCGTTGTCGTGGTGAAACAGCACTTTTTTCTTCGCCAGATGGGGTCGTTTTTTCTTTAATTCGGCGTCGAATTGGCCTAATAAATCGGCATAGTAAAGCCCTGTAATTGTTTTACCCTTCTCGAGGTAATCGATGTAGATCACACCTTGTGAATCCCAGAAAACGGTGGCCATAACTTTTCCGGCCGATTTTACAGTTTTCGCCTTCTTTGGAGCACGTTCCCCGGTCTGGATCCATTGTTTTGATTGCTCCTTGGTCTCTGGTGTGTACCAGTGGATCCAGGTTTCATCGACGGTCACAAAACGACGCAAAAACTCCTCTGGATTCCGCTTAAACAGCGCCAAACACGTCTCCGATGTGGTCTCACGGTTGCGCTTGTTTTCCGGTGTGAGTAAACGCGGCACCCATCGCGCCGACAGCTTTCTCATGCCGAGTTCCTCGTGAAGAATATGATGGACTGTTCCTTCTGAAATGGCTACAGTCTCAGCTAGCTCCAGAACCTTCAATCGGCGATCTGCCAATACGAGATCATAGATTTTTTTAATGTTTTCCTCCGTAGCAGCTGTTTTCGGTGCACCTGGACGTGGTTCATCAAAAACCGAAGTACGGCCACGTGCAAACTCGTTGAACCAATTCTTGACGGTGGCCATCGATGGAGAAGAGTCACCGTACACAGCATCCAAGCGCTCTTTGATTTCGATGCGCGTTTTCCCTTCCAAAAATAGGAATCGAATCACCGAACGATATTGCTCTTTTTCCATTTTTGTAAAACCGATCGACACGTTCGCTTCCATAAGTTGTCAAATTGAAACAAATGAAGGGATTGGAATGAAAATTTGAAAAAAGAATTAAAAAAGAATGTGCTACACTGTGGTAAAACTCTTTTGAAACTACAGCGCCCTCTGGCGATGAGGCTAGGTACTTATTGAATGCACCTCGTATTAGGTATTCTGTGCCTAGGGGTTAAGCATCCCAATTCGGATCGTGGATCGTGTGGTCCCGAGTTCATTTCTGGCCAATAACCATGCTCAAAGAAGGCTCACCTACCACGTTGGATTCTAATACCATCGGAGAAAAGTGGTATTTTGTGTTTTCCCTTCATCATGACGACCACAGTCACCTGCTTCTGACTACCCCGTTTGGGATAAAGTCGTGATGGTAGAAAAAAAAATTCCCTTTGAAAACTGCCTAATTTCTAATACGCCATTTTGTTTACAGGTTGTTCGGAGAAGGTTTGTCGGAGAAGACTGCAATCGCATTCACGAACCATCCTCAAGAGTTTGGGCAGCCCTGTAAGTTTTTACTTCCAGGGGAATATATGGTGAGTGGTTTTTATGATTTTGACTCATGGCGCAGTATTACATGTATTAATCAGCCTAAATACTGGCTCACTGCTGGGCAAGCGTGCCTAGCCTTATTCGGGTTGAACTGGTCTGAAATCGCTTATAGGGGAGCCCTCAAGTCGTCCCAACAAGGTGGCTTGGTACTGGTGGTAGTTGGTACTGTGAATCTTGAGTCTATAGACTAAGTGGTTTAAGAAGAGTGATTCACTTAACATAGGTAGTCTTAGTAATGAACTAAAACCAGATAAGACATGTTTTAAAATGTTCAGGCAACAACTAACCAAGGAGCCTTAGACCTAAGTAGTCAGGTTTTAACTTCCATGCGTTCCTGAGAAGTTTCTTGGGCAACACAAAGTGAACCTAATATTAATTTCACCTTGTACGCCATCGTGGTATTTTCATCACTAACTCTCTTGCAGGCCACGAAAGGCTCTGTGACCCCTCGCAAAACAGGGCTGTTTGACGTCACAGCCCCATCGCCCGTCACCGGTTCCCGCCTCTATCTCTGCGTCAAGAATCTCCGCACGGGGGTCTCAGACCTGTCCGCGGATGAGGAAAAGTACATACATCAAGGTAATGTTGGCATCTACTAAATGATGATGATGATGATAATAATAAAGAAAATACAAGTATTAAATCTCGTTCACAGGAGTGGAAAGCTACAAGATCCTAGCGACCCACAACTCCTTGCTCCCTCTGTGGGTGTGCATGATCCTAATAACGACCTGCCTGATGTTCTCGGCACTGTTCTCCGGCCTGAACCTTGGTCTCATGTCCCTGGATAGGACAGAGTTGAAGATCATCTCGAATACTGGGACTGAGCAGGTAAAGGGATTAATAAATCTGTCTACATTCTAAAGCTTTTATAGGTATTTTTTACGACAGTACTTCAAATAATATTAATTACTTACTTTATATTAGTAAATCATTTTTCGATTTAACATTCGTATCAAGGCAATGACACAAGCACACGCTACACACATCTTTCACACACTCACAAACACATCTATCACCAACTTGCAAATAAATCCATCACGCACTCACAAACTCATCTCACCCAAATACACTCACTTCCCGTTACACACTTGTAGACATGATTGGAAACTTCGTTTTATGTTGTTAAAATGTTATTTTGTAGATGTTTAATATTTTAACAGTATTTAATCATTCGCTACCTCTTATATCAAAAAATACTAATATGTGACACATTTAGTAAAAAAAGGAAACTGGGTCCCACTGCTGGGCAACTGCCTCCGTCATTCCAGTCATGGTTTAGCGGTGCGAAGCAAACTATGTTTAAACTTTGAATGTAATGAGAAATTAATAAAAATAAAAAACAATTCTACGTTACAATTTAAATAGGTATAAAAATCCGTAAACAAACGAACGAACTCCATATTTTGGGCCGAGCCCTCACTATACACTTTAAATTACTACCTTTGGATATTATTGCCTATTTTTATCGACCTTTATCATAATGTTTCACAACCCCCATAAACCTCATCTATCTAACAGGAAAGAAAATACGCCCGAGCGATAATGCCGGTCCGCGACCACGGGAACTACCTCCTCTGCAGCATACTCCTCGGCAACGTGGCCGTGAACTCCACATTCACGATACTCCTGGACGAGCTGACCTCAGGCCTGTTCGCCGTGATCTTCTCCACGCTGGCCATCGTGCTGTTGGGGGAGATCACGCCGCAGGCGATATGCTCTCGGCATGGGCTGATGGTCGGCGCTAAGAGTATCTGCATCACTAAGGTATGCGACTCATAAGTAGCTGTTACGTGACTTTACTTTCCAGGTACGGAGAACGACAGGTCGAACTGTGCAAAATGGGTCCCATGTCAGCAGCATAAGGCTGCTTTTCCACCAGAGATGTGCTATCCTACGTTGCTGTGGATGCGTTTGATATCCACCAATCACATTGGTCCACATAGCATGGCTGAAACGGGTTCTACTAAGCAATGTTTTTAATATGATGCATGACGAGCTATAGATGCAAGCAGCCACCTTGCAGCGGAGCATCTTCGTAGCACATCTTACAAGCTCCATTACATAGATGGCATCAGTGGAAACTGTCTAATAGTTTCGTAGCTTAGCTTGCACATTCTCGCAGCACACTCCTCGGCAGCGTGGCCGTTTACGATACTCCTAGACGAGCTGACCTCAGGCCTGTTCGCCGTGATCTTCTCCACGCTGGCCATCGTGCTGTTGGGGCAGATCACGCCGCAGGCGATATGCTCTCGGCATGGGCTGATGGTCGGCGCTCAGAGTATCTGCATCACTAAGGTATGTGACGTATAAGTAGCTGTTACGTGACTTCGATTTTAGCAGGTAATTACGGAGAACGACGACTGTTGCAAACTGGGTCTTATGTCAGCATCATAAGGTTGCGGGTTTGATGTGATTTTGAGTGTACATCAAACATTATGGTGCTTGTATTTTTGAAATTTCTCTTACTGTGTGGGATTCAGCAGCAAATATCTGGATATTGTCATCTGAACATGAACATTGGCTCATATTTTCATAATCAAAAATAATGCATTTTTATTGAAATTATACCCTAAATATTGTGATTCTGGTCTACTTTACAATGTTCTTGGCCGAAAAAAAAATGGTTACTTGGGCAGCATAAAAAAAGTTGTTACCATAAAAATTCGAATACAAATCTTAAGCTTATTATTTTAAATACTAACTTATTGGATTCCTCATGTTTGTCTGTTACTATTCTTTTGATATAACAAAAAAAACATTAAATAAAGTACTTTTGTAATATTCGCCTCACCACTTAAAGCCAAGAGTAAAAAAAAAATCCATTCTTCCTATTACGAAGATATATGCAATATTTCTCCCAACAGGCAGTAATGGCGGTCACAGCGCCCCTAGCCTACCCAGTGAGCAAGCTCCTGGACTACTTCCTAGGCGAGGAGATCGGCAGCGTTTACAATAGGGAAAGACTGAAGGAGCTGGTGAAGGTGAGTGGTGCATATGTTGCGGGCCAAGTGCGATGGCGTGCGGGGTTGGCAGTGGCCTGGCAGTGTTTGCTTTCGCCAGGAACTTGAAATTTTTGTCAATAAAATGTGTTTAGTTAAAAATCAAACCTTGTAACGAAAATATTACGTTACTCTGGGAGGTCTCCAACCGAAGGGTTTAAAAATATTGCTTCTCTTTCCATTAAAAAAACAATTTTACCAAATTTTGTTGTTTTGTTATTACAAAACAAAGTGAAACTATATTTTTTGTAAAAGATGTTATATTTATTTTGCTGCCCAATTAATAATTCCGCTGCTATCTATAGTATTGATTTAAAATCATTACAACAGCTGTCTTTATGTATGTTTATTTACTGAACATATAAGTACTGTTTGTTTCCCTCGGGTTTCAAAGACCTGATTATTTCCAACTTCAATTAATATTTGTGTTGCACGCGCGTGCTTGTTTGTGTGTGTGTGTAATCATACGTGAGTTTGTGTTTCGGCAATGCATTCATTATGCGAACAGCAAAGGAATGGAGGAAGCTTCCTGCAATTGAGTTTCCGAAGCTTTCCGAAGCATTACGAAGAGAAATAATCGGAATTTGCAACTGCCGAACTCGCTGGTTAGAATTTGGTGGGTGATTTTACCCATCACCGATACACCTTTGTCTGTGAAACAGGGTAATTATCAAAAGACTTACAAAAAGATGGCATACTTGTAAGTGATAAAATAAGATAAGATAAATATACTTTATTGTACAACAAATCATAATATTAGCATTACATAATCTTAGATTGTACAATGTACGCGGTCTTATCGCTAGAAAGCGATCTCTTCCAGACAACCTGCAGAGGAAATTACACAATTAAAAAGAGAAATAGGTAAGGTAGTGTGAGATAGTGAGATAATTATATACATACATGAAGTTATTTTATGCATTCATGAATGCAATTACATATAATACTTATAAACGTAGTAAATATCTGTAAACATACACAAAATTATAAAAAAAAAACGGTAAAAAGACTCATTCAGGGTTGGTTTATCCACGCACTAGAGACATTTAAAATTACAGTGTCAGGAAATAAGCTTTGAGTCGGGATAACTATTTGAGTGATTTTTTTTTTAATAGACTAACCCTTTCCCTGTCCCGTGATAAATAACAATAGATTTTCTATTGTTTTATTTCCTAGACAGGTAACCTGTCATTTTAAAGTTTTTCATAATAAAAATACTGACTGCTCGACTGATTTTGAATGGAATTTACCTTGAAATTAAAGTTAATTAAATACATTTTCATTTTCTTCTACATCGTTTACTAAGTCATGATATCATTTTAGTAAGTCTGATAATCACTCGGTACTCGTATCTACCGTCTGGGAGAGGCCTTTGTTTAGCAGTGAATGACTGCGAATGATGAACCTCATTACCAATACCATGAGCTCTGGCTGAATAAAATTCTCAAATTATTTACAAACATTAGGGTGTTTCGTTTTTCCGAAGTTGTCGTCTTGAAATGACTTTGAACTTCCCCCGAGTGTTAGTGAAATATAGAATACTAACTGCCTCAACAGACTTCGTTCTGTTAAAAGTAATTGATAGCAGCACATCTCGCCAGCGTTTCTCCGACTTGATTTACATATACTATTATTTTTCACGGAATGTTCTGTTCAGTCATAATAAAATATAGCCTATGTCACTCTCTGATAATGCAGCTTCATATTGGTGGAAGAATTTGTAAAGTCGGTCCAGTAGTTTCGAAGCCTATTCAATACAAACAAACAATAAAATCTTTCCTCTTTATAATACACACATCAACATGGTCTAGGGATATTTCAATTAAACCTAAATAACTAAAATTTTATTAACTTTTTGTTAAGACACCTACAAGTTAAAATAAACCTTGTTTAATAGCCTATCTAATCTAATAAATAAACTTTTAGATAAAGATAAATTTAAGAAAAACTTAGAAGAAGAGGAAAAACTCAAAAAATTTCAATCTTAACTTTATTTTTGATACATCAAAACCTAAACAAAACAACTATTTTTTTAATAAAAATTGTTGAAAACTCAAAATTAATAATCCGTGGATCCACCTAAGACTCTCCTTGAATTTAAAAAAGGAACTTAATAATGTTTTTATAATCTGTCATTAATAGTTTTTTTGTAAGGCCAGTACTTTTTAAGTTATTTAAAAAGTTTTATATATCCCTAGACCATGTTGTTGACACCTACAAGTTAAAATAAACCTTGTTTAATAGCCTATCTAATCTAATAAATAAACTTTTAGATAAAGATAAATTTAAGAAAAACTTAGAAGAAGAGGAAAAACTCAAAAAATTTCAATCTTAACTTTATTTTTGATACATCAAAACCTAAACAAAACAACTATTTTTTTAATAAAAATTGTTGAAAACTCAAAATTAATAATCCGTGGATCCACCTAAGACTCTCCTTGAATTTAAAAAAGGAACTTAATAATGTTTTTATAATCTGTCATTAATAGTTTTTTTGTAAGGCCAGTACTTTTTAAGTTATTTAAAAAGTTTTATATATCCCTAGACCATGTTGTTGAATGTTGAATGTTGTATTAGCATAGATATTGGCCAAATTTCATCAACAACGGACAATATTTAGAGGTTGCACTCATTGATCACTTGCTAAGTGCGAGTTGTCCCCAAATAGGAAAATGGCTGATAAGTGCTTTGTTTTAACATTACCAGATTGTCTGTAGATCCTTGTAAACACAGTCATTATTATTTTAAGTTTGCCATTTCTAGTTTTACTACTAAACATCATAAACAGTTTTTTCTTTAATGAAAGTGATCAAAGTGTGCAACCTCTAAACAAAGTGCAATATTTAAAATTTGGTATTAAACTTAAACACATATTTGAAACTACTTAGATTAAGAGGCTAGCAAAGTATTAATACAATTTTAAATTTTGTTTTTTGCCATACACAAGTGAAACACTCTTAAAAATATGCTAAGCCCTGTATAGCATGCTATGTTCAAATGTTTATTGCACTTCTATGTTGTACATACATGGTGGTGGTGTTTGTAAAAGTTTCAAACATAGACACTGATAGGGCACAGCAAAATAAAAATATCTTACTTAATAATGTTACTTAAACAACTACGAATATCACATCTTTTCTATGCTAAATTAATAAAATATTACAATTAATTTATGTTATTGAATTTATAAATTGCAAGTTATTAATTATATTATTCATTATATATCATAATTTTATCATCAATTAAATAAAAAACGGATGTCACTAAAACACAATTACTACAAAGAACAATAAATCAAAGTAGGTATTAGCTGAAAAACTCTTGCAAAGTATAATAACATTTATGCACTAGAAACTTTCTTAGCTCTTTCTTGTACGTAGGTATTTTATCCTCTTTTTTTATATTTTCTGGCAATTTGTTATAAATTTTAATTGCCATAGCATAGGGTCCTGCGTGGACTAATTGTAGTTTCGAAAAAGGTAGCGCTAATTTTGTACGATGGCGCAAGTTCTGAGGTCTTTCATAAATTGGAAACAAGTTTATATTTTTTTTAACGAATATACCTATTTGTAAAATATATATGGACACAAGAGTTAGTATATTTTCCCGCACAAAGAACGGTCTACAACTTGTCATTTGGTCTATGTTGACTATAATTCGGAGACATCTTTTTTGTAATTTGAATAATTCTATCATTTCGGTACTATTGCCCCACAGTACGACTCCATATTGGAGCCAAGCATGTGCATAGGCGTAGTAAGCGCTTATTGACGTTTTTTTGTCGGTGTTTTTCTTTAGTTCATACAAAGCATATGTGAATTTGGACAATTTAGCAGTAATTTTCCTTATGTGTTCTTTCCAATTTATGTTTTCGTCGAGCTCGATTCCTAGCAGAGAATAATGTTTCACGCATTCTAATTTAATATTATGAAAATAAAAATTTATATTTATTGGTATCCTTTGATATGGTCGAAACTGCATGAGTTTTGTTTTATTTAAATTTATTTCCAAATTATGTTCCAATAACCAGTTTTCTATTTTATGCAATATATGGTCTAGCTCATCATTTAAATTATCTTCATTTTTGCAAGAAATTAGTACTGAAATGTCGTCTGCAAATAAAGTACATGGACTACTTATTATCTGTGGGAGATCATTTATATAAAGTAAGAACAGGATACAGCCGAGGACTGTACCTTGCGGAATAGCCTTGGTCACATCAATTATTTCCGATTTAACTTTCTTTATTTGTCCTGCCTGGTGGTCGTAGTTTACAATTTCAACATACTGGGTTCGGCCGGTAAGATATGATTTGAACCAGTCGTATGCTATACCCACAGACCACCTATCCCATAGACTCCTCTTTGAGCGTTTTTTAGTTGTAAACGCAATCGCCAAAAGTCGGGGGGGTGCAGAGGTATGAAGCTCACTGTGATTGGCGGATTCAACGTCAATCTAGTGACAGATGTCACGTGAATTGCAAATGGCGTCCGACCTAGGGATGGGAAAGCACGATATTTTTATCGTTATCTACATTGTGGTTGTACTGTGATATTTGGTTGGGTGGGTAAAGTAAATAAAACAATCATTTATAATTGAGCCCACAGCTACCTACTGGGATATAAAATGTATTATTTTTTTATAAAGGCTCCTTACGTTCTTTTTTTGTTCCGTATTGCGGTTCAAGTAAGCTAGCCGTGTGTTTATATATTTTTCCATCACGCATTTTGCTCTATCAAATCTATGACGTGATTGTTTTCATAATCAAACTGATGTTGCCATAACGTTGGGAATAAATTTTCATTTTTGAATGTCTGCAACGTTTTGACAACAAAAAATAAAGCACGGCGTTCAGGCTTTAGTTTTTTATAATTCTCGTTGCTGCGAATGACAATTTCGCACCGGCGGCATATTGTAACGACCATATTAGAAGGATGAAGTACCCCACCTTTATCTCTTGCATATATGAGTGTATATTTGTTTTCCTTTAAAGATATTAGTGCCTGTACACATTTACTGCATTTTATTCTTTTTATCAGAGAATGCACAACAAATCCCGCAATGTACTCAATGATGTTTTTAGCAAACAGTGACAACGTTATGTTAATAAAAATAAAAATTAAATCATCATTGCAGCTGGATTGGCCTTGAGAGCTCTGAAAATTAGATAATGACATTTTTATCACTATAAATATTTGATTTCTATACTTGTGGGTGTAAATATTTTAATTTTTACAACGAGGAGTTTGTTAATTACAATACCATTAGGTTTGCTTTAAAAACATGGCTAAAATTAAGTTTTACACGAGATTGAATAGGTCACAAGGTATGTAGAAAACACCGTCACTTACCACCAGATGTGAAGTGCATTACAGTTTATTTATATATGAAAAAAGTAACTGCTGAGTCACTGTCCAAATACTCCGAATCCTATTAGCACGGAAACAACTGTCCGATACCGGTGGTAAGAGTCACATTATCATTTAAGTGTAATTGTTTGTCCAAACCCAAGCAATACTTAGCTTTAAGTCTCTTTTTGTTTTTGTACAATAAAGAATATATCTATCTATCTACCTACACATTATTATAAAATTTACGTCTAGACTTAAAAACTTGCAAAATGTCTATTTCATAAAAGAACTATGAATTTCACAGTGAAAATACGATAAGCCAACTGACAAAAATTTATAACTTATTTTTAAAGTACGTACCAAAGTTGATAACATGAGGGTAGGTTTTGCAAACACACATAAATATCTCCGCTTTTTCAATAGTTGAAAGCAATCCGCAGAAAAATGCTGAGAGCATATGACGCTATTTGGCGTTGGAAACCAATTAAGATCTCGACTTGTAGCGTATCCACACTTTTTTCAGCTCCGGACTTTTTGGAAACCTTTAGAATTGGAAAACAATAAAAATATAAGAACGACTTTCTGTATTATATCTACATTCAGAATAACTTTACAACTATCAAAAAACTTCTGCCATCAACTGAACATGAATTTTTTATTAATAAAATAAATTAGGATTGATAAGTGCTTTTTCTTAATAAAAAATTTAGATGGATATTCGTTTAAATAAATTATTGTTAACTTTGAATTACATGAACAAAATAACTTATCGATGAAAACGATTTTACTTTGGGTTTGCCCACATCACTAGCGTACAATTTCTACGTGAGAGCGGGATAGTCATATGCAAATATACACAGGATAGAGAGAGTGAAATAAGACAACAACGTATTGGTTTTGTAATATTATCTCAAATTTATTTAAATCTTTTTTCTTGAGTTTATCTATAAAAAGTGACTTACCTATGAAAAGTGATACCGTCTTTTTGTAAACTGGATTTGATACTACGTTTCCCGCACCATTTCACGGCGCAACAAGGCATTTTACCCGCTTTTTAAAATTTATTTGTACGAATATTTCGCGATGACGTTCGAGAACAGACTAAATCGCCAATTGGAGGCGTGGCACTATATATGATCAGTCTGTGCATATGCTTGGCGAGCGCGGTTCCCCTCCTATGCGGGGTCTATGGGCTATGTGGTCTGTGGCTATACCCCTCACGCCGATGCCATATAATTTGTTCAATAATATATGATATAAAACGCGATCATAGGCTTTGCTCATGTCTAAAAGTATTCCTATAGCATGATTTTTGTTGTCTATAACATTTAATATTTCTCTTGTATAATTGAATACCGCTAGTGACGTTGACTTGTTTTTTTCTTGCTAATTTGATCTCTTGCCATCTTGCCTCAAAAAATATTCTCAAAATCGATACTGCAAGGTATTGCCAACACTGGACCCCTGAGTACTTGGCCCGTGACATAATAACACCACTTACACGATTTTAAAAAGACATCCAAAATTTATAGCTTCAGGTACGTTATTTTGATTACTTTGAATTATATCCGAATTGCTTTGGTGAAGGAAAAATTAAATATGTAATTATAATTATTTATTGGCATACGATCCGTAGATTACCTTTAGAATGGAGATTGGGGTTTCTTATATTCGGGAACACACACGTCTTTTCTGTTGATCGAGCTTTTGACCACACATTGACTCCTTGTGTAAACATTTGTTACAATATTACCATTGTAGTTTTCATAGTAGAAAAAAATAAGAATATAATAAATACCATCGCTACGGCGATATCACCATGTTAGTCTGACTATAACTAAAGATTTCAACTTAGCAGAGCCTGTGTTGACGGAGATTGATGAACTGACAGGAATAATTTTGAATAGATAGGAACTTATACACACAACTAATACTTACTTTCTGAGACACAGAATACATTCAAACATTCGTCTAATTAATTTCTGGGTGTGAATCAAACCTAAGATTCTTTGGCACTATAGACAGGCAAAGCCGGTTACCTCAGCGAGTTAAACGAATCAAGGCTATCAGTATTATCTAGCAGATATTGTGTGCCAGAGCATTTCATGTAATAACGGCATGCTAAAAGCGTTTAATCATTTTGTTATTGTGTGTTCTCAATATTTTTGATAGAAGTCAGTTATCGTCATACAAAATGATAGTTACTTCTGCGTTCATATTTAAATAACATGACGTGGTTTTAATGGTAACTTGATACTACAGGGACTGACGGATGAAAAATGCTCAAATAAAATTTAGAAATCTGTAGCATGCGATTAAATATTATTACCTGTATTTTGAAGGTTTTCAAACGAAAAGCATGCTAAGTTTATTTTTGATAAAAAAATATTTAAATCGTTACGCCTTTCAAAGGTGATTTGTCGTTAGAGGAATCGCAAGGACAAGTTGTTAAATACAATTGTTCTGAAATAAAAAACATGCTCTATGTATTTTTGTTCAAATAACCAGAAAAAGTGTTAATAATGATAGTGAAATTTTACCTGTTTTTATGACATGTGTGTTCCCGCCCTCCTAGCATGTGCACTATGTGTCAAGCATGCTATCAAATAATATTAGCAATGACATTATCCATGTTCTATCCTTACCGAGAAAACAAATCAATAATTAGAATCTTAGATCAAATTCAGACTCCCACTTGGTTAAGACTTACCCTTAGATGAAACCATAAATTTTAGCTCTAACCGTATTCCGGGCTTCTTGAAGTAGATAGATACATATATACATCAAAACACAAAAATATTTATGATTTTAACGGAATTCGCTTGAGCAGGTGACGACAGACGTGAATGACTTGGACAGGGACGAAGTCAACATAATATCTGGGGCCTTGGAACTTCGCAAGAAGAAGGTATCCGAGGTGATGACGAAGTTGGAGGATGTGTTCATGCTGCCCATCACTTCTGTGCTGGACTTTGAGACCATGTCGGAGATTATCAAGTCTGGTGAGTTGTTTGTTCTTTTTGCCTGACACATTTTTTTGTGGTCTTGGTTTACTTTTTCAGCAAGAAACGTGAGAGATATTTCGTTTTTTTTTCCTCTTTGTTTTATATTCTTTTAGGTTCATTTGTATTAAAATGACACATTGCTTGTACTTCACTAACGCCTGCTGTGAACTCAAAACAAGTTTAAAAGAGTAACCAAAGAGTCTTCTCAGCAAGAAACGACTCCGACGCGGTGGTAGAGTCGCATTATGTCTGTATACTGTTTATTTACATATCCATATTATTATGGTATTTATGTCTATTATTTAGTATATTTTGCTGTAAATTTGACGATTTGAAAGTACTGATACAGTCTATTTGAATAAAGTTATTCGAGTTTGATTTATATTATACAGGTTGTAAATGGACCCTTAACGAAGCCGGCGTCTACGCACAAAAACCATTGAATCAAGTCACAGTAAAAAAAATATTGATGGGGAACGATTTTTTTTTAAGTGTCAGTTTTAAACCTACAAAACGGACTCCGCAATGTAACGCGTGCAACTGACCGCTCCTGCGCTTTTGCGCGGCTGTTACGCATAATCAAGGGGTGCGCACGATGTACATTGCGAGTGAACGTTTTTAAGCAATTTTTTGTTAGGAAATATTTGAAATTTTGATAATAAATAAATAAATAAATAATAAATATCTGGGACAATTCACACCAAGATCATCTGACCCCAAACTAAGCAGAGCTTGTAATATGGGCGTCAGAGACTGATAAACATACTTAAATATTTCTAAATACATACTTAAATAGATAATAACACCCAGACACACAACAAATACAAATGTTTGTCACACAAATATTTGTCATGTGTGGGGATCGAACCCACGACCTCCGGCGCTAAAGGCAGGATCGCTGCCATTGCGCCAACAGGCTAGTCATAATGTTTCTTAGGACAAAAATTAAGTAATAATGATTAGAGATTGTTTTCATCAAAATATTAAGATTTTTTTTTACTTTGTTCCTCAATAACTTGGTAACTATTGAGTTGCCAGGTATTATCTAGAAAGAAAAAATGGTCCTGATGATGTGCAGAATATGTGGGGCTCGGCTTCGTTAAGGGTGTTTTTACACCCTTCATACTAGCTGTCCGTCAGCGCCTCTGCCCGCATTTCTCCCGTTCGAAAATATATATTATGTCACTCTCTGATAATGTAGCTTTATATTGGTGAAATATTTTTAAAGTGGGTCCAGTAGTTTCGGAGCCTATACAATGCCTCACCTTTCCACTCCCGTACCACGCGTGCTGGACTACGGCGTCACCCACACACAATTCAACATTTGTTGGCCCGAACTAAAAGGTTCGGTGACTCGTTTTTTTGTCGTACCATCCAGACGTGGAATGCTCTTCCAGCACATGTGTTTCCTTCCTCTTATAGTCCCGGGTTCTTCAAGCGGGGCGTGAAAAGGCATTTCTGCAGGCCTTCAAGGTGAGGATGGCCAGCCCAGTGATTCGTTTGAATGACTGGGCTTGTCAACCTCATATCTGGACCTCACGACCGCTTTCAATCAGGTGGAGTGAGGTCATCTTGACGGGCAATATAAAAAAATAAAAAATACTTGAAACCAACAATCAAATCTGTCCTTCTTATAATATTGGTAAATGTAAGAAAATATATCCGAATTATCAACGGGTTTTTATTAATAGATTGAAATAGTAAATCCAGGAATGGATTGAAATAGCCTGTGAATTGGCTTAGATCAGAGTTCAGGTTATCGAACCCGCGATCGTGAGCGTCGAACTCAGATACACTCAGCGCAGTAGGGAATATCCCTAACCACTGCACAAATCACTGTTAGTCATTAAATTCTAATCTACCATGTTTCTTAACCTGTCATTCGGCGTATGAACATGAAAATGTATTTAAAAGCCGCCACACCATAGAAATACTTGAAGTCAGGTTTCAAATAACGACAAGGCTTTTTTTTTTGTTCTTCTGAGCGGGGATTGAAGCCGCTAGCGTTCTTTGGGATGCGCGTGGTGAGCGACTATAACTGCTCCGGTACCATTCTGGATAAATGGGAGTGGGTAATGCCACGGGCTACTCGCCTATGAGCACCATAATGTGTAATGCATTGTGCTTTGTGGCGGCAGGACCTACCGCAGATGGTCCCTGGTACACTTCACGGTGTGCTAGGAATAGTGTGCCTTTCTGCATAACCACGACGTTGGTCGGGGGGGCCACTTAAATAAATCTCAATAGTTTGAGAAGGGACTTGTTCTTCTGAGCGGGGATTAAAGCCGCTAGCGTTCTTTGGGATGCGCGTGGTGAGCGACTATAACTGCTCCGGTACCATTCTAGATAAATGGGAGTGGGTAATGCCACGGGCTACTCGCCTATGAGCACCATAATGTGTAATGCATTGTGCTTTGTGGCGGCAGGACTTACCGCAGATGGTCCCTGGTACACTTCACGGTGTGCTAGGAATAGTGTGCCTTTCTGCATAACCGAGAGGTTGGTCGGGGAGGCCACTAAAATAAATCTCAATAGTTGGAAGGGGGTGTTCTTCTGAGCCTGATAATATTGTTTTTAATTCTTTATTTGGGACAACGAGCAAATTCTTTGCTCGAACAAATTGATAAAACTTTAATTAAAATAGTTAAATACCATATTTTTAAACACATGCAACAATAAGGTATTGATGCTATAAGGCTATGAGCAAGCAAGGCCCCAACCTAAGCTGACCAAAATTGACGACATCTCAACGAAGTCTTAAAGTCGTATTTTTAATTAGACGTACTCAACTGACAGCTGCTAATGTCACGGTATCGGCAGTCCGGTGTTACAGCCACTCACTAGGCTACTGAAAGTACTGAGTATTTTATTCAATTTATTCATTTATTAAGATGTCAAGATCCATACCCATGGATCTTGACATCTTAATAAATGAATAAATTAGATTAGATAATAAGTTAGTTATATAGGTGACTTAAAAACTAATGTTAGAACTTAATAGCTATTAATCAAAACAAATACGACCAATAAGAAAATGAGACACTCTGCCCGGGCGAGTCAAGAACAAAATAAACCTATTTAACCATCCCGGTTGAAATGTCTCAGCACAGGTGCTCTGAGGTCCTCAGCGACAACCTTCAGGATGCTGTTGTGTCCCCCGTACCCTCCTCATCAATGATGCGACTTTCTTGCGAAATATCGCGTGGAAGCCGTCTGTGTGTGCCTGTGCGAACATTTCAGAGGCACTGCACCAGCGAGGATTTTATAAGGTGCTCCCTCGCCTAAGGCATTTTCCTGACATGCAACGTTACAGAGTCAAGCATTACATCAATGAGGGAGGAGAACCGCGCATTCCAGTGCGCAAACTCTATTGTTACAAACTCAAGCATTACGTTGGTGAGCATTACAGTGCGCAACTTGACGATACAATGTGTAATATTTTGATACAATTTCCCTAAAGCTTTGTAAGGCAGTTCTGTAATGTGATGCTCAAAATCGAATCTTAAACGTTACATACAGGAAAATGCTCCATGAGTGACCTTTATAAGTATGTACTTGTTATTGATGATAAATAATTATAATATGACTAGCTTTTTGTATATAAGCTGTATTACTTTGAAGTTTCATCTAAATCCGTTCAGTAGTTTTTGCGTGAGAGAGTAACAAACATACACACATGCATACGTACTCACAAGCTTTCGCCATTATAATATTAGTAAGAAGTCAGATCAGTAAGATTGTTTTATTCATTCACTTTCCTCGACGGTTTTTTGTTTTACCAAAACTTGACAGCCCTGTAAACGTCAGTTTACTCCGTCTAAATAAAAATACGACTTAAGTGCGTTTGCTGGGGGTAGGTGGTAAACGTCGCATTTTTTGAAGGTTTTTATGATTATATAGCTGAATTCAAATTTAAGTATAAGTTATCTCTATTATTGTCTGCACCTCTTAAATTTTATAATTATAACTTTAACTGTGTACTTACAGTGAATTTTTACGTTTCTTAACAATTTCTCAATAAAAACGTTTTTTATTTTATTTAGCAAATAATTGGCGACTACCTAATTTTGGACAATTCAATCTGTTTTCATATAGTATTATGCAAACAATAATAGAGCAAAAGTTGAAGTTTTATTTCAATTCAATGAAATAATCACGAAAATCTTACAAAAATGCAACGTTTTCGATCCACCCCCAGCAAACGCCCTAACTCTATCATGCATTCGGAATGGCAGCTCACTTACGGGTGGGTGCATTGAGTATACATAAATAGATGTTTATTTCAAGCCGTCAATGAAACTTAGTCACTCGTTGCTCAGAGTCCAGACGACGTTGGACTGACGCCAAATATGTCGCAACGCAACTGCTTTCGGAGTGGCGGATGTAGGCAAACACGGTGGCGTTTGGTTGACTTAAATATAAACAGTGGACGAATTACACAAGATCATCTGACCTGAAATTAAGTAGAGCTTTACTACTCTCTATAGCAGTCCACTGCTGGACATAGGCCTCCCCCAGGGCGCGCCACAAAGCCCGATCTCCCGTTTTTGCCATCCAGTCCCTACTAGCCACTTTCTTTAGGTCGTCAGTCCAACCTGCCGGTGGACGTCCAACACTACGCTTGCCGAGTCGTGGTCTCCACTCGAGCTTTACTACGAGTGTCAGATACTACTCGTAGTAAGCTGACTTATATATTTCTAGGTTTTTGGAAGTGTAATACCTATCTAACTTAATCAAAAAAGTACGAGGAGGTTATGGTTTTAGCCCAAAACCAAAATTGTAGCAAGTTAAAAAAAATACCTAAAAACAAATGAACATCATACTTTGACTTTATCCCAAACTTGGTAGTCAGAGGCAAGTGACTGTGCCGTCATGGTGAACGAAACACTCAGAAGCCCACTTTTCACCAATGGTATTAGAACCGTGGTAGGTGGTGAGCCTTCCGCCGCTATCCGGGTTGATTTGGTTTGTTATCGATGTTTTCCGTCACCGGAGAGTTAGTCGGAGTCGGAGTAATTAAACAATGAACACAAAGATTTTGGTTCTGGCCAGCCCCCCGCTTCAGAACGAAGTTATCGACCGATTCGGTAAATTTGTTTTAATTATAGTAAATGATCCGCTAAGCGGTAGCAATCAATATTTTGATATGTTAAAGCCTAAGTTTTCATAAACCAAATTGAATAAAACCTACCCTACTTAAAAAAAATATTTAAAATGAAAGAAAATAACCGAATCGGTCGATAACTTTGTTCTGAATCGAGGGGGAAGATTTGAACTCGGGACCACACGATCCACGATCTGAGATCGGGTGCTGAACCACTAGGCCACGACGCTCTAAACGAAAATTAAAATCAGAATAAAAAAAGAACAGTAATCAATTAATGCTATGAAGTATTTCATAAATTAAAGATTCGACACTAGATTCAAATGCAGGTCCTTTTCTGGCCAAGGATCCGTAACAGAGGACAAAACTTAATTGCAATTTTTTGTTAGGAAATATTTGAAATTTTGATAATAAATAAATAAATAATAAATATCTGGGACAATTCACACCAAGATCATCTGACCCCAAACTAAGCAGAGCTTGTAATATGGGCGTCAGAGACTGATAAACATACTTAAATATTTCTAAATACATACTTAAATAGATAATAACACCCAGACACACAACAAATACAAATGTTTGTCACACAAATATTTGTCATGTGTGGGGATCGAACCCACGACCTCCGGCGCTAAAGGCAGGATCGCTGCCATTGCGCCAACAGGCTAGTCATAATGTTTCTTAGGACAAAAATTAAGTAATAATGATTAGAGATTGTTTTCATCAAAATATTAAGATTTTTTTTTACTTTGTTCCTCAATAACTTGGTAACTATTGAGTTGCCAGGTATTATCTAGAAAGAAAAAATGGTCCTGATGATGTGCAGAATATGTGGGGCTCGGCTTCGTTAAGGGTGTTTTTACACCCTTCATACTAGCTGTCCGTCAGCGCCTCTGCCCGCATTTCTCCCGTTCGAAAATATATATTATGTCACTCTCTGATAATGTAGCTTTATATTGGTGAAATATTTTTAAAGTGGGTCCAGTAGTTTCGGAGCCTATACAATGCCTCACCTTTCCACTCCCGTACCACGCGTGCTGGACTACGGCGTCACCCACACACAATTCAACATTTGTTGGCCCGAACTAAAAGGTTCGGTGACTCGTTTTTTTGTCGTACCATCCAGACGTGGAATGCTCTTCCAGCACATGTGTTTCCTTCCTCTTATAGTCCCGGGTTCTTCAAGCGGGGCGTGAAAAGGCATTTCTGCAGGCCTTCAAGGTGAGGATGGCCAGCCCAGTGATTCGTTCGAATGACTGGGCTTGTCAACCTCATATCTGGACCTCACGACCGCTTTCAATCAGGTGGAGTGAGGTCATCTTGACGGGCAATATAAAAAAATAAAAAATACTTGAAACCAACAATCAAATCTGTCCTTCTTATAATATTGGTAAATGTAAGAAAATATATCCGAATTATCAACGGGTTTTTATTAATAGATTGAAATAGTAAATCCAGGAATGGATTGAAATAGCCTGTGAATTGGCTTAGATCAGAGTTCAGGTTATCGAACCCGCGATCGTGAGCGTCGAACTCAGATACACTCAGCGCAGTAGGGAATATCCCTAACCACTGCACAAATCACTGTTAGTCATTAAATTCTAATCTACCATGTTTCTTAACCTGTCATTCGGCGTATGAACATGAAAATGTATTTAAAAGCCGCCACACCATAGAAATACTTGAAGTCAGGTTTCAAATAACGACAAGGCTTTTTTTTTTTGTTCTTCTGAGCGGGGATTGAAGCCGCTAGCGTTCTTTGGGATGCGCGTGGTGAGCGACTATAACTGCTCCGGTACCATTCTGGATAAATGGGAGTGGGTAATGCCACGGGCTACTCGCCTATGAGCACCATAATGTGTAATGCATTGTGCTTTGTGGCGGCAGGACCTACCGCAGATGGTCCCTGGTACACTTCACGGTGTGCTAGGAATAGTGTGCCTTTCTGCATAACCACGACGTTGGTCGGGGGGGCCACTTAAATAAATCTCAATAGTTTGAGAAGGGACTTGTTCTTCTGAGCGGGGATTAAAGCCGCTAGCGTTCTTTGGGATGCGCGTGGTGAGCGACTATAACTGCTCCGGTACCATTCTAGATAAATGGGAGTGGGTAATGCCACGGGCTACTCGCCTATGAGCACCATAATGTGTAATGCATTGTGCTTTGTGGCGGCAGGACCTACCGCAGATGGTCCCTGGTACACTTCACGGTGTGCTAGGAATAGTGTGCCTTTCTGCATAACCACGACGTTGGTCGGGGGGGCCACTTAAATAAATCTCAATAGTTTGAGAAGGGACTTGTTCTTCTGAGCGGGGATTAAAGCCGCTAGCGTTCTTTGGGATGCGCGTGGTGAGCGACTATAACTGCTCCGGTACCATTCTAGATAAATGGGAGTGGGTAATGCCACGGGCTACTCGCCTATGAGCACCATAATGTGTAATGCATTGTGCTTTGTGGCGGCAGGACCTACCGCAGATGGGCCCTGGTACACTTCACGGTGTGCTAGGAATAGTGTGCCTTTCTGCATAACCGAGAGGTTGGTCGGGGGTGCCACTTAAATAAATCTCAATAGTTTGAGAAGGGACTTGTTCTTCTGAGCGGGGATTAAAGCCGCTAGCGTTCTTTGGGATGCGCGTGGTGAGCGACTATAACTGCTCCGGTACCATTCTAGATAAATGGGAGTGGGTAATGCCACGGGCTACTCGCCTATGAGCACCATAATGTGTAATGCATTGTGCTTTGTGGCGGCAGGACTTACCGCAGATGGTCCCTGGTACACTTCACGGTGTGCTAGGAATAGTGTGCCTTTCTGCATAACCGAGAGGTTGGTCGGGGAGGCCACTAAAATAAATCTCAATAGTTGGAAGGGGGTGTTCTTCTGAGCCTGATAATATTGTTTTTAATTCTTTATTTGGGACAACGAGCAAATTCTTTGCTCGAACAAATTGATAAAACTTTAATTAAAATAGTTAAATACCATATTTTTAAACACATGCAACAATAAGGTATTGATGCTATAAGGCTATGAGCAAGCAAGGCCCCAACCTAAGCTGACCAAAATTGACGACATCTCAACGAAGTCTTAAAGTCGTATTTTTAATTAGACGTACTCAACTGACAGCTGCTAATGTCACGGTATCGGCAGTCCGGTGTTACAGCCACTCACTAGGCTACTGAAAGTACTGAGTATTTTATTCAATTTATTCATTTATTAAGATGTCAAGATCCATACCCATGGATCTTGACATCTTAATAAATGAATAAATTAGATTAGATAATAAGTTAGTTATATAGGTGACTTAAAAACTAATGTTAGAACTTAATAGCTATTAATCAAAACAAATACGACCAATAAGAAAATGAGACACTCTGCCCGGGCGAGTCAAGAACAAAATAAACCTATTTAACCATCCCGGTTGAAATGTCTCAGCACAGGTGCTCTGAGGTCCTCAGCGACAACCTTCAGGATGCTGTTGTGTCCCCCGTACCCTCCTCATCAATGATGCGACTTTCTTGCGAAATATCGCGTGGAAGCCGTCTGTGTGTGCCTGTGCGAACATTTCAGAGGCACTGCACCAGCGAGGATTTTATAAGGTGCTCCCTCGCCTAAGGCATTTTCCTGACATGCAACGTTACAGAGTCAAGCATTACATCAATGAGGGAGGAGAACCGCGCATTCCAGTGCGCAAACTCTATTGTTACAAACTCAAGCATTACGTTGGTGAGCATTACAGTGCGCAACTTGACGATACAATGTGTAATATTTTGATACAATTTCCCTAAAGCTTTGTAAGGCAGTTCTGTAATGTGATGCTCAAAATCGAATCTTAAACGTTACATACAGGAAAATGCTCCATGAGTGACCTTTATAAGTATGTACTTGTTATTGATGATAAATAATTATAATATGACTAGCTTTTTGTATATAAGCTGTATTACTTTGAAGTTTCATCTAAATCCGTTCAGTAGTTTTTGCGTGAGAGAGTAACAAACATACACACATGCATACGTACTCACAAGCTTTCGCCATTATAATATTAGTAAGAAGTCAGATCAGTAAGATTGTTTTATTCATTCACTTTCCTCGACGGTTTTTTGTTTTACCAAAACTTGACAGCCCTGTAAACGTCAGTTTACTCCGTCTAAATAAAAATACGACTTAAGTGCGTTTGCTGGGGGTAGGTGGTAAACGTCGCATTTTTTGAAGGTTTTTATGATTATATAGCTGAATTCAAATTTAAGTATAAGTTATCTCTATTATTGTCTGCACCTCTTAAATTTTATAATTATAACTTTAACTGTGTACTTACAGTGAATTTTTACGTTTCTTAACAATTTCTCAATAAAAACGTTTTTTATTTTATTTAGCAAATAATTGGCGACTACCTAATTTTGGACAATTCAATCTGTTTTCATATAGTATTATGCAAACAATAATAGAGCAAAAGTTGAAGTTTTATTTCAATTCAATGAAATAATCACGAAAATCTTACAAAAATGCAACGTTTTCGATCCACCCCCAGCAAACGCCCTAACTCTATCATGCATTCGGAATGGCAGCTCACTTACGGGTGGGTGCATTGAGTATACATAAATAGATGTTTATTTCAAGCCGTCAATGAAACTTAGTCACTCGTTGCTCAGAGTCCAGACGACGTTGGACTGACGCCAAATATGTCGCAACGCAACTGCTTTCGGAGTGGCGGATGTAGGCAAACACGGTGGCGTTTGGTTGACTTAAATATAAACAGTGGACGAATTACACAAGATCATCTGACCTGAAATTAAGTAGAGCTTTACTACTCTCTATAGCAGTCCACTGCTGGACATAGGCCTCCCCCAGGGCGCGCCACAAAGCCCGATCTCCCGTTTTTGCCATCCAGTCCCTACTAGCCACTTTCTTTAGGTCGTCAGTCCAACCTGCCGGTGGACGTCCAACACTACGCTTGCCGAGTCGTGGTCTCCACTCGAGCTTTACTACGAGTGTCAGATACTACTCGTAGTAAGCTGACTTATATATTTCTAGGTTTTTGGAAGTGTAATACCTATCTAACTTAATCAAAAAAGTACGAGGAGGTTATGGTTTTAGCCCAAAACCAAAATTGTAGCAAGTTAAAAAAAATACCTAAAAACAAATGAACATCATACTTTGACTTTATCCCAAACTTGGTAGTCAGAGGCAAGTGACTGTGCCGTCATGGTGAACGAAACACTCAGAAGCCCACTTTTCACCAATGGTATTAGAACCGTGGTAGGTGGTGAGCCTTCCGCCGCTATCCGGGTTGATTTGGTTTGTTATCGATGTTTTCCGTCACCGGAGAGTTAGTCGGAGTCGGAGTAATTAAACAATGAACACAAAGATTTTGGTTCTGGCCAGCCCCCCGCTTCAGAACGAAGTTATCGACCGATTCGGTAAATTTGTTTTAATTATAGTAAATGATCCGCTAAGCGGTAGCAATCAATATTTTGATATGTTAAAGCCTAAGTTTTCATAAACCAAATTGAATAAAACCTACCCTACTTAAAAAAAATATTTAAAATGAAAGAAAATAACCGAATCGGTCGATAACTTTGTTCTGAATCGAGGGGGAAGATTTGAACTCGGGACCACACGATCCACGATCTGAGATCGGGTGCTGAACCACTAGGCCACGACGCTCTAAACGAAAATTAAAATCAGAATAAAAAAAGAACAGTAATCAATTAATGCTATGAAGTATTTCATAAATTAAAGATTCGACACTAGATTCAAATGCAGGTCCTTTTCTGGCCAAGGATCCGTAACAGAGGACAAAACTTAATTGCAATTTTTTGTTAGGAAATATTTGAAATTTTGATAATAAATAAATAAATAATAAATATCTGGGACAATTCACACCAAGATCATCTGACCCCAAACTAAGCAGAGCTTGTAATATGGGCGTCAGAGACTGATAAACATACTTAAATATTTCTAAATACATACTTAAATAGATAATAACACCCAGACACACAACAAATACAAATGTTTGTCACACAAATATTTGTCATGTGTGGGGATCGAACCCACGACCTCCGGCGCTAAAGGCAGGATCGCTGCCATTGCGCCAACAGGCTAGTCATAATGTTTCTTAGGACAAAAATTAAGTAATAATGATTAGAGATTGTTTTCATCAAAATATTAAGATTTTTTTTTACTTTGTTCCTCAATAACTTGGTAACTATTGAGTTGCCAGGTATTATCTAGAAAGAAAAAATGGTCCTGATGATGTGCAGAATATGTGGGGCTCGGCTTCGTTAAGGGTGTTTTTACACCCTTCATACTAGCTGTCCGTCAGCGCCTCTGCCCGCATTTCTCCCGTTCGAAAATATATATTATGTCACTCTCTGATAATGTAGCTTTATATTGGTGAAATATTTTTAAAGTGGGTCCAGTAGTTTCGGAGCCTATACAATGCCTCACCTTTCCACTCCCGTACCACGCGTGCTGGACTACGGCGTCACCCACACACAATTCAACATTTGTTGGCCCGAACTAAAAGGTTCGGTGACTCGTTTTTTTGTCGTACCATCCAGACGTGGAATGCTCTTCCAGCACATGTGTTTCCTTCCTCTTATAGTCCCGGGTTCTTCAAGCGGGGCGTGAAAAGGCATTTCTGCAGGCCTTCAAGGTGAGGATGGCCAGCCCAGTGATTCGTTCGAATGACTGGGCTTGTCAACCTCATATCTGGACCTCACGACCGCTTTCAATCAGGTGGAGTGAGGTCATCTTGACGGGCAATATAAAAAAATAAAAAATACTTGAAACCAACAATCAAATCTGTCCTTCTTATAATATTGGTAAATGTAAGAAAATATATCCGAATTATCAACGGGTTTTTATTAATAGATTGAAATAGTAAATCCAGGAATGGATTGAAATAGCCTGTGAATTGGCTTAGATCAGAGTTCAGGTTATCGAACCCGCGATCGTGAGCGTCGAACTCAGATACACTCAGCGCAGTAGGGAATATCCCTAACCACTGCACAAATCACTGTTAGTCATTAAATTCTAATCTACCATGTTTCTTAACCTGTCATTCGGCGTATGAACATGAAAATGTATTTAAAAGCCGCCACACCATAGAAATACTTGAAGTCAGGTTTCAAATAACGACAAGGCTTTTTTTTTTTGTTCTTCTGAGCGGGGATTGAAGCCGCTAGCGTTCTTTGGGATGCGCGTGGTGAGCGACTATAACTGCTCCGGTACCATTCTGGATAAATGGGAGTGGGTAATGCCACGGGCTACTCGCCTATGAGCACCATAATGTGTAATGCATTGTGCTTTGTGGCGGCAGGACCTACCGCAGATGGTCCCTGGTACACTTCACGGTGTGCTAGGAATAGTGTGCCTTTCTGCATAACCACGACGTTGGTCGGGGGGGCCACTTAAATAAATCTCAATAGTTTGAGAAGGGACTTGTTCTTCTGAGCGGGGATTAAAGCCGCTAGCGTTCTTTGGGATGCGCGTGGTGAGCGACTATAACTGCTCCGGTACCATTCTAGATAAATGGGAGTGGGTAATGCCACGGGCTACTCGCCTATGAGCACCATAATGTGTAATGCATTGTGCTTTGTGGCGGCAGGACCTACCGCAGATGGTCCCTGGTACACTTCACGGTGTGCTAGGAATAGTGTGCCTTTCTGCATAACCACGACGTTGGTCGGGGGGGCCACTTAAATAAATCTCAATAGTTTGAGAAGGGACTTGTTCTTCTGAGCGGGGATTAAAGCCGCTAGCGTTCTTTGGGATGCGCGTGGTGAGCGACTATAACTGCTCCGGTACCATTCTAGATAAATGGGAGTGGGTAATGCCACGGGCTACTCGCCTATGAGCACCATAATGTGTAATGCATTGTGCTTTGTGGCGGCAGGACCTACCGCAGATGGGCCCTGGTACACTTCACGGTGTGCTAGGAATAGTGTGCCTTTCTGCATAACCGAGAGGTTGGTCGGGGGTGCCACTTAAATAAATCTCAATAGTTTGAGAAGGGACTTGTTCTTCTGAGCGGGGATTAAAGCCGCTAGCGTTCTTTGGGATGCGCGTGGTGAGCGACTATAACTGCTCCGGTACCATTCTAGATAAATGGGAGTGGGTAATGCCACGGGCTACTCGCCTATGAGCACCATAATGTGTAATGCATTGTGCTTTGTGGCGGCAGGACTTACCGCAGATGGTCCCTGGTACACTTCACGGTGTGCTAGGAATAGTGTGCCTTTCTGCATAACCGAGAGGTTGGTCGGGGAGGCCACTAAAATAAATCTCAATAGTTGGAAGGGGGTGTTCTTCTGAGCCTGATAATATTGTTTTTAATTCTTTATTTGGGACAACGAGCAAATTCTTTGCTCGAACAAATTGATAAAACTTTAATTAAAATAGTTAAATACCATATTTTTAAACACATGCAACAATAAGGTATTGATGCTATAAGGCTATGAGCAAGCAAGGCCCCAACCTAAGCTGACCAAAATTGACGACATCTCAACGAAGTCTTAAAGTCGTATTTTTAATTAGACGTACTCAACTGACAGCTGCTAATGTCACGGTATCGGCAGTCCGGTGTTACAGCCACTCACTAGGCTACTGAAAGTACTGAGTATTTTATTCAATTTATTCATTTATTAAGATGTCAAGATCCATACCCATGGATCTTGACATCTTAATAAATGAATAAATTAGATTAGATAATAAGTTAGTTATATAGGTGACTTAAAAACTAATGTTAGAACTTAATAGCTATTAATCAAAACAAATACGACCAATAAGAAAATGAGACACTCTGCCCGGGCGAGTCAAGAACAAAATAAACCTATTTAACCATCCCGGTTGAAATGTCTCAGCACAGGTGCTCTGAGGTCCTCAGCGACAACCTTCAGGATGCTGTTGTGTCCCCCGTACCCTCCTCATCAATGATGCGACTTTCTTGCGAAATATCGCGTGGAAGCCGTCTGTGTGTGCCTGTGCGAACATTTCAGAGGCACTGCACCAGCGAGGATTTTATAAGGTGCTCCCTCGCCTAAGGCATTTTCCTGACATGCAACGTTACAGAGTCAAGCATTACATCAATGAGGGAGGAGAACCGCGCATTCCAGTGCGCAAACTCTATTGTTACAAACTCAAGCATTACGTTGGTGAGCATTACAGTGCGCAACTTGACGATACAATGTGTAATATTTTGATACAATTTCCCTAAAGCTTTGTAAGGCAGTTCTGTAATGTGATGCTCAAAATCGAATCTTAAACGTTACATACAGGAAAATGCTCCATGAGTGACCTTTATAAGTATGTACTTGTTATTGATGATAAATAATTATAATATGACTAGCTTTTTGTATATAAGCTGTATTACTTTGAAGTTTCATCTAAATCCGTTCAGTAGTTTTTGCGTGAGAGAGTAACAAACATACACACATGCATACGTACTCACAAGCTTTCGCCATTATAATATTAGTAAGAAGTCAGATCAGTAAGATTGTTTTATTCATTCACTTTCCTCGACGGTTTTTTGTTTTACCAAAACTTGACAGCCCTGTAAACGTCAGTTTACTCCGTCTAAATAAAAATACGACTTAAGTGCGTTTGCTGGGGGTAGGTGGTAAACGTCGCATTTTTTGAAGGTTTTTATGATTATATAGCTGAATTCAAATTTAAGTATAAGTTATCTCTATTATTGTCTGCACCTCTTAAATTTTATAATTATAACTTTAACTGTGTACTTACAGTGAATTTTTACGTTTCTTAACAATTTCTCAATAAAAACGTTTTTTATTTTATTTAGCAAATAATTGGCGACTACCTAATTTTGGACAATTCAATCTGTTTTCATATAGTATTATGCAAACAATAATAGAGCAAAAGTTGAAGTTTTATTTCAATTCAATGAAATAATCACGAAAATCTTACAAAAATGCAACGTTTTCGATCCACCCCCAGCAAACGCCCTAACTCTATCATGCATTCGGAATGGCAGCTCACTTACGGGTGGGTGCATTGAGTATACATAAATAGATGTTTATTTCAAGCCGTCAATGAAACTTAGTCACTCGTTGCTCAGAGTCCAGACGACGTTGGACTGACGCCAAATATGTCGCAACGCAACTGCTTTCGGAGTGGCGGATGTAGGCAAACACGGTGGCGTTTGGTTGACTTAAATATAAACAGTGGACGAATTACACAAGATCATCTGACCTGAAATTAAGTAGAGCTTTACTACTCTCTATAGCAGTCCACTGCTGGACATAGGCCTCCCCCAGGGCGCGCCACAAAGCCCGATCTCCCGTTTTTGCCATCCAGTCCCTACTAGCCACTTTCTTTAGGTCGTCAGTCCAACCTGCCGGTGGACGTCCAACACTACGCTTGCCGAGTCGTGGTCTCCACTCGAGCTTTACTACGAGTGTCAGATACTACTCGTAGTAAGCTGACTTATATATTTCTAGGTTTTTGGAAGTGTAATACCTATCTAACTTAATCAAAAAAGTACGAGGAGGTTATGGTTTTAGCCCAAAACCAAAATTGTAGCAAGTTAAAAAAAATACCTAAAAACAAATGAACATCATACTTTGACTTTATCCCAAACTTGGTAGTCAGAGGCAAGTGACTGTGCCGTCATGGTGAACGAAACACTCAGAAGCCCACTTTTCACCAATGGTATTAGAACCGTGGTAGGTGGTGAGCCTTCCGCCGCTATCCGGGTTGATTTGGTTTGTTATCGATGTTTTCCGTCACCGGAGAGTTAGTCGGAGTCGGAGTAATTAAACAATGAACACAAAGATTTTGGTTCTGGCCAGCCCCCCGCTTCAGAACGAAGTTATCGACCGATTCGGTAAATTTGTTTTAATTATAGTAAATGATCCGCTAAGCGGTAGCAATCAATATTTTGATATGTTAAAGCCTAAGTTTTCATAAACCAAATTGAATAAAACCTACCCTACTTAAAAAAAATATTTAAAATGAAAGAAAATAACCGAATCGGTCGATAACTTTGTTCTGAATCGAGGGGGAAGATTTGAACTCGGGACCACACGATCCACGATCTGAGATCGGGTGCTGAACCACTAGGCCACGACGCTCTAAACGAAAATTTAAACCAGAATAAAAAAAGAACAGGAATCAATTAATGCTTTGAAATATTTCATAAATTAAAGATTCGACACTAGATTCAAATCCAGGTCCTTTTCTGGCCAAGGATCCGTAACAGAGGACAAAACTTAATTGCGTTTGGCATTTATTTATCAGCAATACGAGTATCATTGCTACTTTACTGCGGGTTCAAAGAATTCGATTACTGTAATTCAAGAGGAGTATTTTTCCACTATCTATCAATTAAACTGTAAGATTCAACCATGTCAACATTTTTCAGAATAGGTTTAAATATCGTTTCAGAAGACACGAACGTTTCCAGTCTCTGTAAAGAGAAAGTGATTTACTTTTTCGTGTCCACTTCGTAACGGCCTTGCATTTGTTCGTAGTGACCGCAAGGTCAGCTGAACCAATTCAACTTTTTTACTTGCCCCGGTGCCCCACCTTCGGGGGGTGCCTGACCTATATGGAACGCGTCGAATGTGTTCCGTTCGTTAGCAGGTTAAAACTGAGGCAAGTTCTGTGTTTATTTTGTTCTGTTTTTCAGCATTTTCAGAAAATAATAATTTGTAATAATTATTTTATTAAAATGACGAATCAAGGGATTCGTATAACTGCAGGAATCCTACAACATATGCAATAGTACAAATTTCCCCATATGGCTAGTTCTGATAACACGTACCATTTTTTTAAGGCCGTTATTTCAGAAAAGGCCCAAAAAATCTACTATAAATTTGGTAATAGAAAATTGAACCGATGTTATAAAAAAAAAGTATCATTAAAAGTAAAGGTCTGGAATCGTTTATTTTTGACATATACACGTACAAACTTACACCAATTTTTCTCATTTTGATCAAAATAATGTCTAAAGATTGAAAAGGGTTGACATGCAAAAAATAGCTGCAAAAAATACAAGAAGCTCTCGCACTATATCTAAGAGAGCAGGGTAACCCGCAAAACACGTCATATTACACGATCTGTAATAAGAGTCAGTATAATAGGTTATCCATCCGAACTTGGCGCAAACCATGCCGTGCCCCTAGGTGTGCCACCCTTCTTTGAAGAGTATTTCACTTTGATACCTGTTACTTATATGGACTGATGGACAATTAAGCAAATTGACTTTTATAACTGTTTTGTTATAATTTGAAGAGTAGATGTAAATTCGCAATGTATGAGGTCAGAGGAACTAAATTATTAGTCCTATTGGCAGCACCGCCTGACTGTGAGCGGTTTTATACGCGCATATAAGTCGTTTTGGAAGCGCTTGTACGCGCATACAGACGCGCTATTTACCACACTCGTACGAGCGGTAACGCGCGTATAAGCTAGTTTTGGAAGCGCATGTAGGCTTGTACAGACGCGGCATTTGTCACATTCGTCACTCGTACGAGCGTTGAGGCGCGTATAAGTGGGTTAGTATCTATATGGATAATAATACGTATACGCATATAGAGCGCATATAAATAAAGCCGTATACGCGCGAAAAAAGACGCCATTTTGAAACCGCTCGATAGCAATAAACTTGTACGGTGCTATTACAAATACAGTTATCAATTTAGTAGAAATTTAGGTCTGTTCTGAACACGAACTTCTTCAAAATGGCTTGCGTTAGCTAGGTGCTAGCTACCCCTGTCTTAATTATTTGTCTGGTACCATGACAATCAGTGTCTGTGGACATTCATAGTTCACTATCTGAATGATTGCAAAGTATTTGACATTAATAAAACAACGCGTTCAATAATTCCTTTTTTTCAATAATATATGCTCCTTTTGTTACCACTTTCCTTTGCCAGATTCACAAGATTATACACGAAATAAACATTTTAGAAGCTCTCTATCTCAATAGTCCTCCATGCACGCCCTTATCTAGCTTTCCTGAGCTCCTGCGAAGGCATCTTTTCAGAACATACGAAAAAGTGTATTCTACGCGACGTCAGCTAACCCTGGTCTCCTCCCCAGGCTTCTCCCGGATCCCAGTGTACGAAGGCGGCCGCGGCAACATAGTGACGGTGCTGTTCATCAAGGACCTGGCCTTCGTGGACCCCGACGACAACACGCCGCTGCGCACGCTCTGCCAGTACTACGAGAACCCTTGCAACTTCGTCTTCGAGGATGTCACTCTGGATATCATGTTCAAGCAGTTTAAAGATGGTGAGATGTTCTTTTATTTCATCGTCGTAAGATATGACAAGATTTTTGGCTCTGCAACAAGACTTACATTTATGATGATAGATGTTATTTGCTGTTATGTTGTACAATTTATTTTACATACATACATACCATCACGACTTTATCCCAAACGGGGTAGTCAGAGGCAAGTGACTTGCCGTCATGGTGAATCAAACACTCAGAACCCCACTTTTCACCAATGGTATTAGAACCCAACGTGGTGGGTGGTGAGCCTTCCCCCGCTATCCGGGTTGATTTTTTGAAATTAAACAATGAACACAAATATTTTAGTTCTGGTTAGATTTGAACTCGGGACCACACGATCCGCGATCCGAGTTGGCGTGCTTAACCACTAGGCCACGACGCTCTCAATTTATTTAGTTATAATTTATTTTGTCATCAAAAAATAATAATGCATATATTTTGTGCGATCTTACTGCTCGATCTATCACCAACCATCATTCGTTTTTCTTAGTAGGAAAACTGAACAGGGCTTTGACGATTACATCGAGCGTGTCAGATATTCAGAGGTATTGTTATAAAAAAATTCCTAAGACATTTGAATTGCTCAACATCAATTTGTTTAGAATTAGATTTAAGAATTTTTTAATAGAAAAATGCCACTATAATATTACTGCATTCCTGAATAATACATTTTAACTTTAATTTATTCATTTGACCTTTCTCATGTATAGATACTTTTCGACACTAGTGAACGTGCTAAGATTTGTAATTTTGTTAGTGATTAATAATAACGTTCACTATAATTTTGTCATTTCGATTCACTGTCTAATTAATATTTCACTAAATTTTTACACGCCAACTAGCGGAAAAATATGTTGCTATATGAAATCTTTTAACATCTAAATGCATCTATATGTATTATGCCCACATGTTTACGTCAATAAATAAATATATCTTTAAAAAACTGACAGTTCGAATGTGACACAAGTCCTGGCAGCTTTTAAGAAAAGTATTTTTAAATTGAAGTGAATTTTAACTATTATAAAAACTAGAAAAAAATGTACTGTGGAAGACGTGGGACCCGCTTGAGTCCTAGGTTTTTTTTTCTAGTTTCTATCTCTGTGCACAAAATTGTGCATTGTTAAATGTTAAAAATACATACATACATACCATCACGCCTTTTTCCCAACGGGGTAGGCAGAGACCACATCTTTCCACTTGCTACGGTCCTGACACACCTCTTGCGCATCTTTCACTCTCATTAATCCTTTCATACATGCTCGTCGATTATGTATGAAATAAAATTTATTAATACTTTTGCAAATAAATTAAATAAAATTAAATAATTAATATATACAGTACAGTAAAAATTAAAAAGAAAACCTTAAAATAAATATAACTAAAAACTACTGAGAAAATTTTGCACCTGTGGTAAGGTACCCAAGATGCTGGCAGCATTCCCCCGTTGTATAGAAAGACTCACACGTTGTGCGAGGAATGTACCAGCTCTTGGGTCACCTGTAGTTGAAATCAATTTTTTTGCAAGATTTTTTAAAAGGTTCTGTGCACTCGGACCCCACGGACCCAGGGTTTCGACGCCGAAAGGCACAAAAGTGTAACCGGAGCCGATGTTCTGGTACTTTTGTGCCTTTTTATATTCCGCCGCTTCAGCCGCCGCGCCTGCCCGTTTACTTGTAGCGGGAACATGGGAAGGGGCCAGCGTGTCGACGCAGGTCGCAGCCCACACCAGCGGCCCGCCCATGCTCCATGGAACGAGTGTCATCACTATTAATTTTTATTATGCTAAAAATAAAAATTCACTTATCCTATGGCTAGTTTAGATAGGCAATAGAAAGACAAATATTTGTTGTTTTAGACATAGGTTGTTTTTATTATTTTTCCCAGTTTTCATTTTTTTTAAATGCATGTTGTGTTTACATCTATGTATATAAGTTAGAAAGAATTACAATTATGTATTTAGTTGTAAATCAGTCAGTTTTGTGAAAAAAAAAAAACTCCCCATTTAGCATCTTTTCCGCCCTTACCGCCTAGGTTAACAAAACCTAGTGTTAAATAGTACAAAAAAGCTTGATAATTAAAATTCACGCCCTCAAATTATTTTGTTTGAAGGTCACAAAGGTCACATGGCGTTCGTGCACCGCATCAACAACGAGGGCGAAGGGGATCCCTTCTACGAGACCATCGGCCTGGTTACCTTGGAGGACGTCATCGAAGAGATGATACAGGCTGAGATCGTTGATGAGACTGATGTATTCAGTGAGTATTAAATAATGTGGGAGTCGGTACCAGAAAACGTGAAAAAATGGCCCTAATGATATTTTTCTTCTTCTTGAGGTGCCATCTCCTACCGGAGGTCGGCTATCATTATTGCTATCCTTATCTTTGATACAGCAGCTCGGAACAGGGATCTTGTGCTAAGGTTGAACCATGTCCGGAGATTCTTTAGCCACGAAGTACTCCTTATTCCGGGTGGTCGCCTACCCTGGATTTTCCCCTGCATGATGAGTTGGAGCAGGTCGTATTTATCATTACGCATTATGTGACCAATGTACTGGAGCTTGCGTTTCTTGACCGTTTTAAGATCTCCAAATCCACCTTTTTGTTCACCATCTGCAAAACTCTTTCGTTTGACACTTTATCCGTCCACGATATCTTCAGAATCCTTCTGTACACCCACATTTCAAAGGCCTCCAAGCGGTTGATATTTTTAATGATAGGTATTTTTTATTTTTTCATAAGTGCTCAAAGATAGCTCGAATAATTAGATTGATCCTAAGGGCTTAAGCGGGATACGAGTCCTTAGGATCAGGTCGAATTTTTCTAGTTTTTATCTTTTTGTAGAAAATAGTGCATTGTTAAGAATATAAGAATGTTTGGAATATTTATTTATTTGCTGAAAACATTTACAATTATAGATCTTAAAATTTAAAATGTTCAACACCATGCTTTATCCATCTGACGATATGCAAATAGTGTCCTCATGCTTTTTTAATTCTCTTGATTAAAACAATATTACAAAAATATAACTAAATACAATAATAATAAATCCCAATGTCAATATTCAAACAATCACAAAATCAATAAATTACAAACAAAATTAAATCCTAAAAATCAGAAAAAACACTATTTATATATTATTTATTGCACAAAGGAAAGTACTATTATTTATTAAAAGACAGCATAATATTCGTAACATGTAAAGCTCATCGTGTTGACGTTTGTACACCAGGTACCATACTATTTTTTACCTCAAACTTTAGAAATTTATTTATGGCAGTTTTGATTTGAATTGAATATAGATATCACTGTTTCCTGACAATGCAAGTGTCAAAATTAAACTTTTGAGGATCCACAGGCAAAATTTAGGAAACTTTAATGTTTTTGAAAGATAAAAGTGGTTTTGTTTACATTCCTTATCACGTCCTAATTTTAGCATTATTATTGTTAATAATGGAGATGTTGACTAACAATATCGACTGTTAATTTATAAACATTGATAAATGTGAACAACAAGACTACTGTCTTTTAATTATCATCTAATTGCAAAGTTTCCGACCGACTTGGTGTAATGGTTAAGAAGTTGGCTACTACACCAGAGGTCGCGGGTTCGATCCCCGCACAGTACAAACATTTGTGTGCATGAACATGTCTGTTTGTACTGGTCTGGGTGTCTCCTATGTATAATAAGTATGTATTTACAAAAGAAAATGTATTTAAGTATGTTTATCCGTTGTCTAGTATCCCATAACACAAGCTTTAATTAGCTTACTTTGGGGCTAGATGGCGCTGTGTGGAATAATGTCCAGGGATATTTATTTATTTATTTATTCATTATTATTTTTAATATATTTAAGTATTAATATCTGAGATTTGTTGTTCTCGCTGCTATTTTTAAATGTAGCACAGTAGAAAATGCGCCTAGGCATTAAGTCCGCCAATTGTGCTTTACTTGTTTGTGCAATAAAGAATAAATAAATAAATAATTAAGCAATGTATTCTTCCTATTCATTTTTATTTATATAGATATAGAAACTTCTCTACTAAAACCGACAATCTCTCTCCCAACAGTGGACAACCGCACGAAGCGGCGCCGCAACAAGCCGCAGCACAAGCTGCAGGACTTCGCGGCCTTCGCGGAGAAGCACGACAACCAGCGGATCCACATCTCGCCACAGCTCACGCTCGCCACCTTCCAGTTCCTCAGCACGAGTGAGTTATAGATAGGGATGAAAATGGCGAAAGATACTCACTCGTTTATTTCGCAACTTTGAATATTTCCAGTTAAATACATGTTTGGAATAATACAAATTTAGGGCTGTTTGAAAAATACAAATTTACATGTATATTACGTGTATTTTTCATAAATTACAATGAATAAATAAATATCTGGGAGAATTCACACCAAGATCATCTGACCCCAAACTAAGCAGAGCTTGTAATATGGGCGTCAGAGACTGATAAACATACTTAAATATTTCTAAATACATACTTAAATAGATAATAACACCCAGACACACAACAAATACAAATGTTCGTCACACAAATATTTGTCATGGGTGGGGATCGAACCCACGACCTCCGGCGCTAAAGGCAAGATCGCTGCCATTGCGCCAACAGACCAATGAAAAAAAATGTCCATAAGGCTATCTAAATCACATCCCATCTTCAAATCCCGAGTTAAAGCTTATCTTCTGTCACTTTGACCCAATCGCCTTCTTTCCAGTTTACCTTCACCTATAAGTTAATCCATACCTTATTAACCCCTGACGCAAAAAGAGGGGTTTAAAGTTTAACGTGTCTGTGTATCTGTGTATCTGTCTGTGGTATCGTAGCTCCCAAACGGATGAACCGATTTTAAATTAGTTTTTTTTTATATGTATGATAAGTATGTAAGTATATGTAGGTTTATTATTTTGCTTCGGTATTGGATGTATGTTTATTTTTATGTTATAGTAAATTAGTTCCTGCATCTCTTATTTATCATCTTACACCGCCACTTAATTTTCTTCCTGATTCTCTACCTGAAGGTTGCCTGGAAGAGGTCGCTACTAGCGATAAGGCCGCCTATATTGTACACCTAATTTATTTAAATGAAACTCGAACATTTTGCTTGTGCAATAAGGTTTATCTTATCTTATCTTATCTTAATGATAATGGCACTGTTTATTATAATTATTTACGTTATTTATTATTAGGTGTACTAGGAGAAAAGTGTATTTATTTACAAAAAAAGGTTTCTACAATTCAATATCACATATATTGCAATCGTCAACCTGAACGTCGTCTGGTTCGTCAATTGTAACATCATTGATACCGTCTTTAGCATTGCCAAATTTCAGATTCCAGTTAACAAAAATTAATTCAATGATTTTTAATTATATGTAAAGGAGGATGCTGATTTAACCATAAAGTTATTTTATCAGAATGGACTATAAGATAAGATAAGATAAGATAATAATTTATTGTCAGAACTGTGTTAGATTGTTGTTACATAGATATTAGAATCAACAGTTTGCCCATTGCGGACATACAATATAGATTGGTAAAATAACAAATTAATAATATTAACACAATTACGTGAAATCATAAAATTCTCTTAAATTATATAAACATTTTGTCAATAGCCAATTTATTAATGTCTTTTTGAATTGTGGACCGTCCAAAGCCTTAATAAAATTTGGTAACTTATTAAAGATCCTGATACCCATTATAAAAGTACTCTTCCCATAAATATAACTTGATGATTGAGCCACAGAATAGAATAAAGATAACGCAACAGAATCTATTTCACTATTTTAAATTCATCTAATATAAAATGTCATTCCTCTTAATGCATATCACAGACTCTTACTACGATATACAATACATCTTTCCACTTTATTTACAAAAACATTTGATTAATTGTTGTTTTTTTATTAATTTGGGCTCAATAAGTTGACGACACGATTGGCGTAGTGTGCTGTAGCACGGTTTCTCGCCTCGACTTCCGTAGTGTCCCGGGTTCGATTCCCGGTCGGGTCAATTCAGGAAACGATCTTTTCTGAATTGACTCGGGTCTGGGTGTGCTTGGAGATGCCCCTAGCTTATTTCCTTTTGTGGTACCTCGTCACACAGGGATATAATAATCCCTACTTCGAAACCATTACAAGAGGTGTGTTGTCTGGCGCATATTTATATTTTTACCTAATTGATACTGTATTTCTGTTGATACATAATTCGTCTTTTGGTTACCCAAGATACAGGCTGTGCCTAGTTTGGGATTCCTTGTTCCTTCAACAAGTATGTCTTAGACGAATATTGCGATTACCTATTAGTGAGCTTATGAAATGCCATGTACCTATAGTCTAAGTAATTCGGCTACTAATAAAGCATTTTTCATTTCATTTCTTCATTTTTTAAATATTATTAGTCCTAAAAAACAGCGAAAAATGCAATGTAAAAAACGGAAACTTGCGAAAGATACATCGTAAGAACTCATTGAAAGTTTCTGTATTTTATTGAAAAATACAACGTCCGATTGAAAAATACATGTATTTTACTTGTGATTTTCAACCCTAGTTATAGAGTTATAGCTGCCTCGATAGACTTCGTTCTGTCAAAAGTAATTTCTTTAATTATGTGAAGTTCCTACTTAATGACTATCTTGAAATTGTCCTACGAGAACTGCTGCTGAAAAACTGCAATAGTGGGGGTGGTTCAAAAACGTTGCAGTTTTGTAAGATTTTCGTGATAATTTCATTGAATTGAAATAAAACTTAAATTTTTGCTCTATTATTGTGTGCATAATATTTAAAAACACATTGAATAGTCGAAAATTAGGTCGTAGCCAATAATTTGCTAAATTAAATAAGAACCGTTTTTTTTTCAATTAATAAGACAACTAAAAATTTACTGTCCACAGTTAAAGTTATAATTATGAAATTGAAAGGTGCATTCAATAATAGAGAGATAATTTATGCTTAATTTGAATTCAGCTAAAGAATCACGAAAACCTTAAAAAAATTCGATGTTTACGATCAACCCCAAACGCAAAAAACCCTCCTAAGAGTGTTTTTTGTAATAAATAAATAAAAAATTGTACGTCGCCGCGTCGGTAAAGCAGCACATCTCGCCCGCGTTTCTCCGACTTGATTTACATTTACTATTATTTTTCACTGAATGTTTTGTTCACTCATGTTAATACAATATAGCCTATGTCACTCCCAGATAATGTAGGTTCGTATAAGTGAAAGGATTTTTCTTCAATACAAATATCTCTTTCTGGTCTGTCCTTCATGTCTGAAGATCGTGATTATGGTGGGGTGTAAGTTTGGCGCGGACAAATTAGTAGAACGTAGGTGTTTCTGCATCTTTAAGTCGATCAGACCATCTCTTTTTTGTTCGGCCTCTAGGTCTCTTTCCTTCCATGTTCCCAACAATGATCAGCTCCTCAAGGCTTTCGTCCCAACGCCTCATTATATGCCCGAAATAGCCGAGTACGCGATGGTAGCAGGTTGTGGAAAGACGTTGTTTTAATACGAACATACAAATCTTCCCTCATTATATTATTGGTATAGATTACAGGTTTAGGGTGCGTTTTCACAAGAGATGTGCGAGGTTGCGTTGCGAGGAATGTGTGTGTTAAGAACCAATAGAATTGTTTCATTATCCTAGCTTCGCGATTGTATTGGTTCTTACCAAACACATTCCTCGTAACGCATCCTCGCACATCTCTGGTGAAACTCACGCTAAGTCGACCTAGTCCCTAAACAGGGTTCCATCATTCCTGACTGATTTGATTAAAATTTGGAATACCATACCCAAAACTCGACCGTCTTCAAAATGTATTTTTTATGACTCTAAAATATGAGAGCGAAAAAAGGTTTGTTACCTTTTTTCCTTAAAAAGTATATTTTTCCTTCATATTTAAAGAAAGGGTATCACAGTTATGTAGCAGATGTGCCCTAAAATATCTGTGTTTTTTCAGCTTGCCAACAAAGTATATCAGTCAAGGGTATTATCAAAAATCATAGAAAAAACTCAGATGAAAGGCTCCCCGTCCCAGTAGTAAAAAGTAACGTTTTTTTTTAAATGTGTTTGCGTTTGGCCTCAGTCTCGCTCGGTGGTAAGTGATGACGAGGCCGATGGTGGTACACGCTTACCCAGAAAATGCCTTCACTCTGGCCTTGAAGATACCAAGGCCAGAGTAAGGCTTTCAGACGCAGAAAGTACTTTCAGCACTTTTGCTGGTCCAAATTAATAAGCGCGCTAAAAGCGCTTACGTTGCTATCAGCGTTGAAATCAAATCGGACCGTAAAATCGTCACATAACCTCAAAATTAAAGTATCAATTTATCTAAAGTATTCCGCAAGATATTGTCACTTTTATGAATAAAAACTTCTCTTATTATCCACGCCGAAGAAGATAAGCCTAAGACGCCTAAGACTTATCTAAAAAAAAAATTTACGTAATTTTTATGTTTGACGTTTCTTCTATGAATTTGACATAACGCTAACAGTGCTAACGCCGAAAAGCAGAGCAGAGGCACCGTAAGTGCTAGATGGCGGAGTTGGTGACGTCACTTATGACGTCGCACCATCCAGTGGCCACCAGACTGGCCTGTTGGCGCAATGGCAGTAATCCTGCCTTTGACGCCGGAGGTCGTGGGTTCGATCCCCACCCATGACAAACATTTATGTGACGAACATTTGTGTTTGTTGTGTGTCTGGGTGTTATTATCTATTTAAGTATGTTTATCAGTCTCTGACGCCCATTATACAAGCTCTGCTTTGTTTGGGGTCAGATGATCTTGGTGTGAATTGTCCCAGATATTTATTTATTTATTTTATTTATCTGTCAAAATCGCGCTCAAAGTGCTTTCGGCGCAAATAGGGGTGCTAAAAGTACTTTCAGCGTTATTCGGACCGTAGCCTGAACAGCAATACGTTTTTAAGTATAATTGGTAAATAATGAAATTAGTTATACTTTTCTGAGTAAGAGAGTCATTAATAGTAATTTGATGGAAAGTATAAGAGGAGCGTTGCAGTTTGGATTAATTACTTTATTTCTTCTTATTCATTTACTTTATATATTAATATTATAAAGAGGAAAGATTTTTTTGTTTCTATTAAGTAGGCTCCGAAACTACTGCTCTGATTAAAAAAAATATTTTCTCTTCTCATGCTCTAAAAGTACGCCAATATAACCCTACGAAGCGGGACTTAAGTGACCACTTTAGTCTCTAGGGAGTAAAAAGTAATTAGTTTTTTAATTTCCTTCATGTGACATAGACAAACTCAAACAGCCAGTAAAAATATACTATATCTGTGGAGTGTGGAGTGGACCGTCTTCATTGCGAAAATGTTGAGAGTTTTAGTTCCATGGTTGGTCCGCAAAGAATGTGGCGCCATGTGTTTTAAATTGTTAATCTGTGGTTCAGTTCAGAAGAAAAAACTGACCACGAATATTTCAGAACTTTTGTCAAGTGTAAATTTGTTCGGTTTTAAATGTTTTTGTACTAAATTGACTATTTTTCCCGCACTCAAAGTGAAAAGTACAGTTTTTACCTCGAGACTAAACGCCAACTTATAAAATAATATACTATTACCAATATAAAGCTACGTGTGACAAGTGTTATATTTTTTTTAAATTCAGTCTATATTTTGACGTAAAAGACAGTATACGCAGGCGAAGTCGCTGACGGACAGCTAATTTTATTATATTTCAATGATCGAAGCCCAAAACATCCCACTCTTCCCCAGGCGTGGACGCGTTCCGCCCAGACACGGTCTCGGAGACCGTGCTGCGACGCCTCCTGAGGCAGGACGTGATCCAGCACATCAAGCTGAAGGGGAAGACCAAGAAGGACGTCAGCACCTTCGTGTTCCAGCAGGGCAAGCCGGTGAGTTATCTATAAACAACTTGTTAATGAAAAAGCGCAAAACCTCAGACACCAACTTATTTTTATTATAAAAGTATTATGTAAATTAATAAATTTAATTTTCGTGGATCATTTTCGAAGATATTAGCTTTTTTTGTTTTCTTGTGTTTGTCTGCAAATTAAAAAGTCTATGGTAATAACGCGCGATCTAGTACGACGTTGCCGCTTCTCGTGCCGCCGCAATAATAGAGTTAAATAATGATTAAACACGGCGTAATTAAAATATATTTTGGTCAAAATTTTACCCCTATTTTTTATTAGTGGAATCGATTCTACTCTCGATTCTGAACAAACTAATTTCAGGTTTTGCGCATATTCATTAACACGTTGTATATATATTTCAACCTTCACTTTGGACCTTTGCCAACAGGTATCGCCATCTATCGCCACCAATATATCGGCTACAATCTCGAAGCTAATGTATACGCGCTGGTCTTATCGTCAATAATTGTTTGCCAGATTTTCAATTGCCAACTAACGTTCCGCGGAATTTTATTACATATTTTCATATTTATTTATTTGCCTGTCACATGGTTTTACAGATGAAATGATAATAGCCAGTACATTAAACACATGACACCACGCTGGGGCACCGCAGTATAGATTAAATTAGGCGTCACACAAAGTAAATCAAATAATGAATAACAAAGACAAGTCATGAACCCACGAAACAAACAATAGGTACAATACAACCATTGCTGAGCATTATCTGCAAAGAACTCGTCGAGTGCATAGTATGCTTTTCCTATGAGGTAGATCTTAAGTTGCTTTGTGAAAGGCTTTATTTCTTTGATATCTTTTATAATAATAATCTTTATTAAATAGAACATTATAACAAAACAATTTACAATGCAACAGTTTGGGAATGTACAACAGTGCCGGTTAACAGCGGTTACCACACTAGGACGAGCCTGTATCGTGGTAACCATTTTAAATACATAGTACCATTTGTAACATTGCGAGCATAGTAACAAAAATATTTCTTCAAAAGTTATTCTGACAATTAAGAACATAATAGAAATTAAAATAATTAAAAGTGTGTGTGTGTGTATATATGCGCGTGTGTTGTGTGTGTGTGTATGTATTGATGTGTGTGTGATTACAAGGGATTTTACTATAGATTTTAATGGACATCCAATGGGGACCATATATTCATCATTACTCAAACTGAAATATCTTTATTTGAATAGACTTATTCAGTATTTTTAAATAGTCTAAAAATATACTAAATAATAGACAAATACTGTAATAATATGAATATATAAATAAACAGTATACAAGATAATGCGACGCCACCAATGGTATTCTAATACCATTGGTGAAAAGTTACGTGAACACGTAAGCTTCACCACCTACCACGTTGGGTTCCATCACCAAAGTTTGGTTCTGGCCAGATTTAAAGTAAAGTAAAAAAAACATTTATTCATTTAAGATTGTACAAAGCACTTATGACATGTCAAAAAAAAAGTATATAGAGATAATAATAATAAACGTAAATAAAATAGTACAATATTAGTACACATCGTGAATATACATAATGTGAATCTACCACCGGTTCGGACGTTGCTTCTTATCGAGAAGACTCCGGCAAGAAACTCGATAGTTACTCTTTTGAACTTTGTTTGTTTTACAAAAAATAAATTCAGAAAAAAGAACACAACATTGAGCAGAGGAGCAGATTATTCCTACTGTGACCACAAACTTTTGTCGTTCAAGTAATCCTCTACATTTGTACCGCACCACACTGTCGAGACTCACTCCTTTGCATAGAAACAAACGAACAGTGCGATGGGTACGTTCGGGGGCCGGCGACTGACTCGGGTGGATTACGTGGTTGGGAAATAATAGACAACGGGTTTATATAAAAGCGAACCCGCTGCCAATACTGCCAGTTACACGATATGTTGTTATCTCCAGTATGCGACGATTCGTTCAGGTCCCAGACTAGACGGCTATGCTGATCCAGGCTTCCACTCCTTCGCCAGCTAATTCTGGCAACTTGCTGACTCCTTCAGGTTCTTGCTGACTTCTTCAGGTTTCCTTGTTGCTGCTCGGAGTCTTCCAGATGAGTGCATGATGGCCTCTGTTATGGCCCTATATTTGTATTCAATATCTCACTCGCAATCAGTATACTAATGCCGCGCGCAAATCGTATCGCGTCCACCACCGTTATTTCTACCTAACTTGCAATGAAACACTATTATTTATGTTTTATTAGGGAAACTCACAACAATGTAAATAGAAACTAAATCATAATAACAAACATAATAGAATAGAAATCCCTTGGGTTTTACAAAGTTTATCACTATACACAACATAAAAACGGCTGATTCTTAACTAGTATTCTCCGTAATACATAAGTTAACTAAACAATGAATCTAGCCCAAACTATAATCACTAGGCACATAAACAATATCTACTATGTGCGCAGAATTCAATACTTCACGATAATCAATTAACTCGTAATCTTGTTATCACTGTTATCATAGTCTAGCCTACGTAGGCTGTTCTGCACAACATTATAATAACCTTGTTTCATTAACTTTGCTTTAATTGCAGACTTAAAATTGTGAAGAGGTAGATCAACAAGACTTTGAGGTATTTTGTTAAAGTATTTCACAGATTGACCCACAAATGAGTTTCCCACCTTGTGTAGCCTAAGACTGGGAGTTTTCAATTTGTTTTTATTTCTGGTATTATGTTTATGAGTTTCACTGTTTTTTTTGAACAGATGCAAGTTTTTGCGCACATACATTATGTTATATGAAATATACTGAAATCGGGACCACACGATCCACGATCCGAGTTGAAGTTTACAACGATCATACAATCCAATTGGTCTATTCCTAGGTGGACTACTTCGTCCTAATTCTGGAAGGCCGGGTAGAGGTGACGGTGGGTCGTGAAAACCTGGTGTTTGAGGCCGGTCCGTTCACGTACTTCGGGGTGCAGGCGCTCACGCAGAACATCGCTGTTGGTGAGTTTGGATTTAGACTTTTAGCATACGAGAAAACTATTCTTCTAAAGGCCTGCGCAGACGACGGACTTTTATCCGCGGCGGAGAAAAAAGTCCGCTCCGCGAATAAAAAGTCCGCCGCGGATTTACCGTACTCAACGGACACGGTGTGCGATCATTGTTGTCTAGAAATTAGTGAAGCTCACGTTATGGTGGCAAAATATCTGAGATTACGTTGTGCTGTAATTTACATGCCGTTTAAGAAAAAAAAGACATTTTAAAATATAATCTATTTTTTTCGCTGACCCCCCGTACTTTCGTCCGCTCCGGTCCGGCGTCCACGGTTATTCCCAGTTTGTAAGGGATCTATTTTGACGCAGAAAAAAGTACGTCGCGGATAGTCCCCCGTCTGCGCAGGCCTTTACTGGGATATCATTTTATAGGAAGCTGCCAGCCCTATTTCAAATCTTTAAGACTCTGAACCTTTCCGAGCCGATTTGTTTGTTATTATCTAAATAATTGTCTTCTACTCGGTATTCATTTACGAAATGGTGTTTTCTGGAAATAAAATGATGCGGCCTAGTGTTTATTTTAGTCGATCTACTGCATGTTGAGATAAGATTGAGAAAATACAGAAGGGCTGTTTTCCACACAAAAGTAGTCTCTTGTTTCCTCCCTGGATAATGCTAATAAAGGAATATTTGTTTTTTTTCTAAATCTTTAGCCTATATTAGCATGTTCCTATGTTTTCCTTTTTTTCAATAAATATATTATAAAAAGAGATTAGAGCATTTCGAAAATCGAAAAAATTGGCCAGATTTTCCGCTGTGTTCAAATATCCAGAAAATGTATTTGACTCAATTATATAAAAAAAGGAAAACATAGGAACACGGCTATAGTCTTTTTCTAATTTTAACTAAAAAAATAATTTAATCGGTCAAGTTCTCGAACAGGGATCAGGGGACTAAGAAACGTCTATTTTGTGTACTTTTAATATGTAATTTCGGTCTAAGTTGCAGTTGTCTCTATCGCACTCTGCGGGGGACTCGGAGGTTAGCTACAGACAGCAATAGATTTTACAAATACCTATTTTTAAATTCTCTCGCCCGTGCTGTGTTCTCTCAAAGTTTCAATCTTAATTTGAACGATCGACTATATCGTTACAGTGTTTTGTCGGCTTACTGAATCGGAACAGTTCATCTCGAGTCAACTCTACCCCATAGACTCTACGGGGTAGAGTTTAGTTGAGCTGAACTGTTCCTATCTCGTCTTATGCTAATGTTGATGAATGAAAAGAAAATGATCTGTGGAGCTTGCGATCTCAAGATTTTGTCTGTTAAAACTCTGGTAGATTGGACTGATATTACTGGGGTCCGATCCTGCTATTTAAATGCAAATGGAGTTGTAATTGAATGGTGTGATTTCGACATTTGATCTATACTACACGATTGGCGTAGCACGTTTTTTCGCCTCGATTTCCGTAGTGTACCGGGTTCGATTTCCGGTCGGGTCAATTCAGAAAACGATCTTAACTGAATTGACTTGGGTCTGGGTGTGCTGGGAGACGCCGCCTGGCTTGATTCGTTGTCTGGTAATTATCCCTACTTCGAGACCATGACAAGTGGTGTGTTATCTGGCGCATATTTATATTTATTTATACTAAATAAATCTGTTAAAATCACGCCATTCAATGGCATTTAAATAACAAAACTGGCTGATTTTAATCACTAAATTTACTTTCCGAATGTTCTTGCAGCGGAATCCCCCACCCCCTCAGCAATGGGCTCGCTGCAAAACATAACTGTTGACGCGATGCTGAAGCACACCTTCATCCCGGACTACTCCGTGCGCGCCATCACCGAGCTCTTCTACCTCACCGTCAAGAGGTAGGACATCGTCTACATAGGCAAAGCCCATGGGCTCGCTGCAGAACATTATGGACGCGATGCTGAAGCACACCTTCATCCCGGACTACTCCGTGCGCGCCATCACCAAGCTCTTCTACCTCACCGTCAAGAGGTAGGACATTATCTACATAGACAAAGCCCATGGGCTCGCTGCAGAACATTCTAGACGCGATGCTGAAGCACACCTTCATCCCGGACTACTCCGTGCGCGCCATCACCGAGCTCTTCTACCTCACCGTCAAGAGGTAGGACATCATCTACATAGACAAAGCCCATGGGCTCGCTGCAGAACATTCTAGACGCGATGCTGAAGCACACCTTCATCCCGGACTACTCCGTGCGCGCCATCACCGAGCTCTTCTACCTCACCGTCAAGAGGTAGGACATCATCTACATAGACAAAGCCCATGGGCTCGCTGCAGAACATTATGGACGCGATGCTGAAGCACACCTTTATCCTGGACTACTCCGTGCGCGCCATCACCGATCTCTTCTACCTCACCGTCAAGAGGTAGGACATCATCTACATAGACAAAGCCCATGGGCTCGCTGCAGAACATTATGGACGCGATGCTGAAGCACACCTTCATCCCGGACTACTCCGTGCGCGCCATCACCGAGCTCTTCTACCTCACCGTCAAGAGGTAGGACATCGTCTACATAGACAAAGCCCATGGGCTCGCTGCAGAAAATTATGGACGCGATGCTGAAGCACACCTTCATCCCGGACTACTCCGTGCGCGCCATCACCGAGCTCTTCTATCTCACCGTCAAGAGGTAGGACATCGTCTACATAGACAAAGCCCATGGGCTCGCTGCAGAACATTATGGACGCGATGCTGAAGCACACCTTCATCCCGGACTACTCCGTGCGCGCCATCACCGAGCTCTTCTACCTCACCGTCAAGAGGTAGGACATCATCTACATAGACAAAGCCCATGGGCTCGCTGCAGAACATTATGGACGCGATGCTGAAGCACACCTTCATCCCGGACTACTCCGTGCGCGCCATCACCGAGCTCTTCTACCTCACCGTCAAGAGGTAGGACATCGTCTACATAGACAAAGCCCATGGGCTCGCTGCAGAACATTATGGACGCGATGCTGAAGCACACCTTCATCCCGGACTACTCCGTGCGCGCCATCACCGAGCTCTTCTATCTCACCGTCAAGAGGTAGGACATCGTCTACATAGACAAAGCCCATGGGCTCGCTGCAGAACATTATGGACGCGATGCTGAAGCACACCTTCATCCCGGACTACTCCGTGCGCGCCATCACCGAGCTCTTCTACCTCACCGTCAAGAGGTAGGACATCGTCTACATAGACAAAGCCCATGGGCTCGCTGCAGAACATTATGGACGCGATGCTGAAGCACACCTTCATCCCGGACTACTCCGTGCGCGCCATCACCGAGCTCTTCTATCTCACCGTCAAGAGGTAGGACATCGTCTACATAGACAAAGCCCATGGGCTCGCTGCAGAACATTATGGACGCGATGCTGAAGCACACCTTCATCCCGGACTACTCCGTGCGCGCCATCGCCGAGCTCTTCTACCTTACCGTCAAGAGGTAGGACATCGGACATCGATCCATGACAGAGTAACGGAACTGTTTAATTCTAGGCAATTGGACGATACTTTTTCGATGTATAAAATATATATACTGTATATTCACTGAAAATCAAGAAATAAACAAAAAATTTTACAAAAAAAAAAACCAACTTCAAAAAAAACTATTCCAAAACAAAGCACTAAAAAGTAAAGAAATAATTGCGTATTTTTCTAACACTTATACGGTAATATAATGTAGGTACTATTATTGTTATTGTTGGAGTCGGTGTCAGCCAATGTAGGTTTGTAACTACCTACATACATACGTAAACGTGATATGTAAGAAATAGGTATATTATTAGGTATTGTACTGTTTCCTTGGCTGACACCGACTCCAACAGTAACAATAATTGTACCTACATTATATTACCGTATAAGTGTTAGAAAAATACGCAATTATTTCTTTACTTTTTAGTGCTTTGTTTTGGAATAGTTTTTTTTGAAGTTGGTTTTTTTTTTGTAAAAATTTTTTGAACAATGTAATTAGTAACGATGTTTAGGTTTTTAAGTACTTACCTATTATTATAATGCAGTAGGTATGTGTTATGTAAAATGCAAGTATACTAAAATGAGAGAGCTGTTTTTTTAACCAAAATATATGAGAGCAGAGTTGATGGTGAAAGGGTTAAGCAGGTGGTTCGTATAGTATTCACGGACGCGTACCCCTATCGGACAACAAATCAAGACAAGCGCCATAGTTATTCTTCCTCTATGAGAATATACCTATCTAACAAAATACTATTCATCTCTATTGGCAGCCAAAATCCATACATTTGTGCCCAAACCCCTTCAGTGAGCCCAATAATTAACAAATAAATTGAAATAAATTGACAAGAAAACGTATGACATCATCTACATATCACCCAGCCCTTGGGCTTGCTGCAAAATATCACCGTGCTCTTATCTCACGGCCAAGAGGTAAGAAATAAAAATAATTTTGTAGCTCACCTTTGTTGTGCTTTCACAAAAAAAAATTTTTTACATGCTTCGTGGCCTAGTGGTTAAGCACTCCCAACTTGGATCGCGGCTCGTGTAGTCCCGAGTTCAAATCTGGCCAGAACCAAAATCTTTGTGTTCATTGTTTAATATCCGACTAACTCTCCGGTGATGGAAAACATCGATAAAAAACCAAATCAACCCGGATAGCGGCGGAAGGCTCACCACCTACCACGTTGGGTTCTAATACCATTGGTGAAAAGTGGGCTTCTGTGTGTTCCGTTCACCATGACGGCGACAGTCACTTGCCTCTGACAACCCCGTTTGGGATAAAGCCGTGATGGTATGTTATGTTATGTCGCTGGCGCAATGGTGAAGTTCTTACTAGTGTAGCTCAAAAGTATTAAATTCTGTGTAGGAATATTCAATACTATCTAATTATTTACAGATCCCTGTACCTGGCTGCTAAACGCGCGACGCTGATGGAGAAAGGCGCCCTGTCCAAGGGTGCTACTAACGAGCAGTTCGATACTGAAGTCGATAAGGTCAGTAATATACTATAAAGGTTAATTAAGTAACATCTACAACAGTCAGATGCTGAAAAAGTTACAGCCGCAATTGGGAAACTAATTGTCGCTATCCAGGCAGGTTTTGCTTCAGCACAATATAATAATGTGTTGATGAAACATACTGAGTGATTATCAAAAGACTTACTAAAACGAAATGACATATTCAGTAACTGAGTAAGGTTTTCATACAAAAATATTCACTGTTTGACTGATTTTGTTTGGTGACCTTAAATGAAAGGTAATAAAATAAATTTCGTTTTCACTTAGATAGTTTGTAAATTGTCTACTGAATATGATATGCTATATCGTTCTTGTGAGTCCTTTGATAATCACCGGATATATTTGTGTTGAGTCCTGGTTTTTATTTTTATTTTTTAAATATGTTCAGCACATAATTGTTATTATTTCCACATGGGGTGGTCTAGACAGCGTAGCGATTGAAGTCCACGTTTGACACTAATTTTGATCATTTACCCGTTACCTCTGTCATTTACCTTTTCTGTTTCATCATTTACCCGTTACCTCGTGTCATTTACCTTTTCTCTTTGATCATTTACCCGTTACCTCGTGTCATTTACCTTTTCTCTTTGATCATTTACCCGTTACCTCTGTCATTTACCTTTGCTCTTTGTCATATGCCCGTTACCTCTGTCATTCAACTGGTAAATGAAAGAGGTAACAGGCATATGCCTTTGTTAACCACTAGTTCCCTCTGTCATTTAATAACCAATTTATCTTATCATTCACCTCCTTTATTTAGGTACAGTCAAAAGCATAAAAATATTGGGTGATTATAAAACTTACAAAAACGATATGGCACCCTCAGTAAGTGATTTAGTAGCTATGTTAGTTAAAATTTGTTTTTTTCAATGGACTTTAACATTGTGTGTGACCTTGAAATGAAGTTAATTAAATCAATTTAATTTTCACTTAGATAGTTTCTAGATCACTTACAGAGTATGCCATATCGTTTTTGTATGTCTTGTGATAATCACCCGGTATGTGTACGTTTCAAAGGCTTCAAAAATATCTGTGCAAAATATTGGCCAGATATATCCATTGAAGTCAACAAAGGGTCTGCACGAACTCTCGTATAGATATTTGTGACTAATATAGTGCTCAAATATTTTTGAAGCCATGGAAACGTATAGAAATGTATTATTTTGCCTGTACCTATTAATTCGCCATTTATCCCCTACCTTATTACCTTAGCACCTATGCCATGCTTCGAGCGCCACCATCCCAATAGCGATGATATCTAAAAAACTGCTCGGAAAGTCTACCAGTTCGGCGTCCACAGATGATGTATTGGGATCTACTTCCGCTCTTCACAAGGTTATTGTTATAAGCTGTATTTTTCGCATCTGCGATCATCCCCGGTTGAAGCTTTCCATAAAAAAAATTACCAATTTAAAGAATTTACTTCAATTATTTATTTATTCTTCATTGCACAAAATTAAAAGTATCAGTAAGGGTAAGATTAAACTGATAAATTAAACACGGTGCACGAGATTCAACTAAATACATTCCTTAATTATGAAGCTCTTTGCCCAGCAGTGTAAGAGTTTATGGGCTAATTACTTACTCTTACTCTAAAAGGGTTATATCAAAACAAATATAATTCAAACATCTGTTGCGGCATAAGTGTTTGAATTCGTTTTTTTACCTAATTAAGGTTGAATTTTCTGAAAATCTCTTTTTAGTGCTTACTTATTTTTGAATGAAAGAGAGTTTGCATAAAATTTTACATTACAAGTTTTGGTAGGGTAGTTTGGCCTGTGTTTCAGACAGTTTAATTAATTTATATTATTGTTTAGTTATTTAACTAACTTGTCACTTTTAGCCAACACCCCGAGTAAACATAATCGAACTGATGCAAATATCACCACAACATAACTACCAATCATCAGAAAGATTGGACGCCAATACCTACGACAAATCTTTGTCCAACACTCCCAGCAAGTCAACCGACAGAACCAATCCCAAATGTTTGCCAAACACCGGTACAAGATCTGCTTGTGAAGCCAAACGTCCAAGCGAGGGCAAATGTTTGGGCCAATCCTGGTCAAGCCCGAGGGAATATTACAATACAGATGCCCCGAAAAGTTTTAAAGAATTGAATCATTTACAAGAATTGAAACAAATAAATTCAACTCAAGACACAGCAATGGAGTTGATCCGCTTGAACCGTCCGTAAGATTTATTATTAAATTAGGAATATATTGTTGATTCTGTTGTGCCAGTCGCTGTTACATTAGTAACTGTATATATTATTGAATGGAATGGGATAGACTGTCCAATTTTAGACCACCAAGATCAATTAAAATTTTGTTTGTCTTCTTGCCGTGAATGAAATTTATTTTTTACACGCTCGTGAAGTAAAGAACAGTGAGTAAAATATGTACACTTCAGGAATTCTTACTCCAAGATGATAATGATGGTGCAACCAGTTTCGCAAAGGTGATGAGGGTTAGTTTCTCTTCTCAGCACAAAAGTGGTACCTATGATTCTTGTCAAATTCACCAAACAAATAAAATAAAAGTGATTTATCGCAAAACTTACTCATAACGACAAAAGTTTTGACAGCTACTCCTGCGACTACTGGCACGACAGAATTCGCACCAGAAAATAAAAACAACTTAATCTTACGCTAGATGATACAGCGATCAGGGTGCAACAATCAAATCGTCCACAAAATTTGTCAGCAATTGAATTGAAACAACGAGAGTGGATGGATAAAAATGAAGACACCTGTGACGAGTGCGTCAGAAACAATTATTGGATGACAAGAAGCGTTTTGAACAAAAGCGTTGATAATATTCAGGTCAATGGTTAGACAATTTATTTTACTACAAAATACAGATACAAAACACAATTACCAATAATCTTAAATATAAATGCTGGTAGTTAAGAAAGAAATGCAGGTCTAATAGTGTATATTTGAGCTCAATGTGGTAGGTGGGGAACAACTAACTTGGGCTCTAATACAGTGGGCAACCTACCGCCGTTATCATATTAACTTGGATTTTAACAGTCTTTTTCCATCACTGGAAAGTTAGTAGGTATCTGTTTTTCTTTATAAACACAACAAGCTGTCCGTCAGCGGCTGCACCCGCGTAGACTGTCTTTCCCGTCAAAATATAGCCTCCAATGAAAAAAAAATAAGCCTATGTCACTTCTTGATAATGTAGCTTTATATTGGTGAAAGAATTTTTTAAATCGGTTCTATAGTTTCGGAGATAACCTACCTCAAACACTCAAAAACGCTTACTTCTTTATGATATTAGAATGGATGTAGGTTTTCCGGTCATATTTGAAGAGCCATTAGCTTGAGTACTGAACTCATCAATATTGAACTTAGTATTAAAACAAAAAAATATGTATTTATTTGTTTTTATTTCTTGAATCTTTGGTAGATACAGATTATGGGTGTAAGAAGAAGAAAACTACTTTCCACACAGACTCCTCACTCTTAACATTTCACAATCTATCGCCAGACGAAGATGATGGAGTTGAACAAAATAGGCCTAGAGGTTAGTTTTGCCAAGATGATCTCACGGAATGATGGAAAGAGGTCGTGAAGGCCTCTCTTAGAACGAACTGAACGCTCAGTCTGTTGTACTCAAGTCACATACGCTATATGTATAATGCACTTACTTAGTCGTGAGTTTAGGGATTTAGTAGACTAAAAGATACTTTTTAAAGAATAATTATGTAGTAATAAACGTATACCTAATAGGTATTTAAAATAGTAAATATCATGGCTAAATAAATGTCAATTCCCTTATTTATACTTCATAGACTATTTCGAATTCGCCCGCTGCTCGCTAGATGACGACAGAATAGAGTACGAAAGAGATTCCGTAGACTACGACTCTGTTGTTAAAAGCGAGAGGGAGAGAACGAGGAGGGCAGAGACAGATAGACTGGTTCTGATGCAGCTGTCCAAGATCATCAGGATACTGGAGAAGAAGGATCCGACTTGAGGTTTCAAGGATATTTGAGAACAGTATTTTTGACTGTAGATAGGATAATACTGTAAATTATGTAATTAGACTTATGCATTCTCAATAGAGTATGACTGTAGACATAATTGTTTATCGTTATTTACTGTTAGTAGTTAAGTATTGCATTAGTAGTTTATTATTGGATATCCAGATCCCAATGGTCATTAAGTCTAACTCCGTGCATTTATCTAATTATTTATTTTATCATTGAATATTGTCCTCATATGAATTTTTTAGCAACTTTAAAGGATACAGAGGCTCTGTTTATCTATACAAACGTAGTCCGCTGTTCCCTCCCTGGAAATTGCTAGAAGAAGAGCAATTGTTTTCTATTGGCATGTCCCTATGTTTTCCTTTTCCATCAAATGAGATATGAACCTTCAAAAATCGAAAAAAATGGCCAGATTTTCCGCTGTGTTCAAACATCCAGGAAACTCATTTGACTAGTTTATAAAAAAAAACATAGAAACATGGACATTGTTCAATTTTTAATGAAAAAAGTAACTAAATCGGTCAACTTTTCGAAAAGGGATTAGGTGACAACGAAATCCTTTTGATAGGGATTTTTTGTCAGAGTTGCAATTGTGTCTATCGCACTCTGCAGAGGGCTCCAGGTAAGCAACAGACAGCATAGCATAGATGTGCTGTGTCCTCTTAACCGTCCTAAGATCCCTTTTTATGTCCTTTTAGCTTTTCATGAAATAATCAGCCAGTAATTGTTTTGTTCCAAATGAACAAATTCGCCTCGAAAACACAAGTATCTGGAATTGACTAATCCCATATTATCTTGAGTATTTTCGTTTCCAGTTGCTGCAATCGGTGGATGAAGACCTCAGTATCACAGGAGAGCATAAAACACCTTCTAGACAGGTCAGTCTCATAAAACAATTCTTGAACGGATCTTGGGTATAGCTTGTCGTGGGTTTGACACATAAAAAAATTAAATATTCGTCACACTTTTCTTGCGATGTACCCTCGACCTATTACTTACTAAAACATATTCATAAATAAATCATAATCTTAATTGCATAAATACAGGTATATTGTTGATTTTGTTGACCTTTTTTATTTATCATTGCCACATGATACATATATACAGGGTGTGAAAAGACCCCCTAACGTAGCCGACGTCTATGCACTCAGACCATTAAATCAAGTCGCAGAAAAAAATATTATTGACTTTGACCTTCAATAACTTGATAACTATTGAGTTCCCAGGTATGGTCTAGAAAGAAAAAATGGTCCTGATGATGTGTTGAATACGTAAATGTCGGCTTCGTTAAGGGTCTTTTTACAAATATATAAATAAGGTCTTATAGTAAACTTTGTGTTTGTTTTTAGGTGTCCCCTAACCCACTACCAGTATCAGCGTCCCCCCTCACTCGCTCGTCGTTCACGTCACGAACGTCCCCTGAAATACCCCGAAACGGAGACCTAACGCGCCTGGGTGAGCAGGAGCGACTGCTGAATAACACAGAATAAGAATACTTATTATACTAAAAGCAGCATTTGTATGCTGTTGCATGCATTTTTAATCCTTTATAGGACTCTGTCCATATTTTGAACTTTATGTAATTAACATAATGTCCGAAAGCAACATGCTCGCTCCATGAAGGGTTAAAACGAGCAGCTACCTTGCACAGACAAGACAAACATTGAAATAGATTACGCAAATTTACTTTCTTCGCGGGTTATTCTTCTTATTCATTAACTATATTTCAATGAGTTTAATGAAGGAATATATCACGTAAAAGCTATTGTGACGTCACAACTAGCGTCAAAATAATGACACCCTTGATTTTCACACAAACGGAGCGCCTTGCGTTATCTTTTTAGATATGTCTGTTCAGCCGATTCGAATCTTGCCGAAAATGATTCTCCACTTTTTATTTTGCCGTAGGTTTAAAAAGCCGAACTATTAAGTTATTTAATTAAAAATAAGATATTTTTGTTGTCTGCATCTGGGCACTGGCCCATTTTTCACAATGCTCTTTCATGTGACCAACTGAATCAATTACTTGCTAGCTTCTAGCTTCGGCCTAGTTAAATACCCTGGTCCAGCATATAGCCTTTATTTCAGTGATGGCTAGCAGATAAAATAGATAAAATTTGATTTATGAGTTTTACGAGTCTATTGTGCTGCTACCCCAGTTTTGGTAGTTTTGTGATAAAATGGTTTAGTTTTGAAGTCTACAATAAAGTTAAACATGTGTAAAAGGCTCTCCACATAGATTAATAATCTTTCAGTGTATTTAACGAATCACCCTGTATTTCTTATTAATAAAAGTACATTTGAAACAAAAACCTATACAAGGAATTAGCTGTAAATGCACGGTTCGTTAGACTAGTGTTGTAGACTTGTCAAGTTATTGGGGACTCTTCGGGAAAATGTGGACTAGTCGAGATATTCTCGGCTTGTCGAAATATTCGATTTGTCTGTATCAAAACAACACTATTTTAGATTTTTAAAGAGAGCACTAAATGTAATAACTAAATTAATATTTGTGTAAGAGCTCTAGTAGAAAATAATGAAAAAAATCTGCAGTCTTGCCAAATAATATTCATGTCCAAAACTTTCCCTTTTACATTTATTCTCTGGCTAGGTACTTAATGAAAACTAGTCTGGAAATACTCTCTACTTGTAGCAGTATTATAATTTTAGGAATAATAGAATAATTAAATGAATCCCAATAGTTACTTCATAGTACATTTAAACTTATTAACCAGCAACATTTCATGGCAATATGTGGACGACAGTTTCAATTTTCCCTTGCGTTTAAAATAACACGAAATATCGAAATAAATTAGTTGAAATCGTTATTTTCTCACTCACTCGTATCTGCTATTGCCCTTCGTACTTATAACGAAGTAAACTGACGTTTATGTTGTCGTCAGGTTTTAATGAATTAAAAATAGTAGGTATCTTGGCAAAGTGAACAATCATTTATCATAAATAAACCTCAAGTACTTATTTATTAATAACACTGATAGTTTTTTCAGTAGCCTAGTAAGTTGCTAGAACACCAGACTGTCGATATCGGGTCCCGGGTTATGGCAACATTTAACAAGCTGACATTAGCAGCTGTCAGTTGACTGTCTAAAAAAATACGACTATAAACAAAAAATAACTTTACTTCTTCTTCTTTATACTGATTACTGTATTTTTCATGTCGTAAGGAAAAGTAATGACATATTTTAAGGGTACAGGCACAGAACGGGAAATGTTCTCAAGAATTGATTTTGATAAAAACGCCATTCAAATATTTATAAGTATAACAGAAAACACCATATCAGTACTGACAACTCCTGTTACTTCGCCTTTTGTAGCATACTTCGCCTTTTGTAGCATACTTCGCCTAAAATGTTTAAACGGTTATAACTTTTTTATTGTACTGGCAAAATAACTGGTAAAATTGTGTTTATGGTTGATTCTCTTATTTAACTATTGCAACAATGCAGCCTCATTTTTCAAAATTAAAGCCACCATCTAGGCAGTGTGAATCAAAACGTGGCGTCAACTCAAAAAATCACATTTTTTCGCGAACACCAGAAAGTTACACGTAGCCAGGAAATTACTGTAGGTAAAGTTCTGATATCCTTTTTTTTTTTTTATTCAAATAGACTGTATCAGTACTTTCAAATCGTCAAATTTACAGCAAAATATACTAAATAATAGACATAAATACCATAAATAAACAGTAGACAGACATAATGCGACTCTACCACCGCGTCGGAGTTGTTTCTTGCTGAGACACTTACAGTGGGTAACTCATATAATGGGCTATCCGTTGTGCTAATATCAATTAAGGATGTCTTTGAATCAAACAGAAATATCGTGACAGGCAATGTTACGCCTACCACAAGGGTTGGCGCTTTTAGAAAATCAAACAAGAAGAAAAATAATAGACATAATAATTTGGTATCGTTGCTTACGCCATTTTGTGATTCAGTTTGAAAACAAAATAATATCTAATACAAAACAATTTCAAGAGCGATGAACCTTGGCATGGTGGCACGATGAATGAAGGTTCAAGATGCAAAAGGTCATTTACCGTGAAATATAGTCCTGGCCTTAGAGTAGATTCTTCTTTTTAACGACTTCAAAAAAAAAGGGGGAGATTTTCAATTCGACTGTTTGTTTTAATGTCAAATTATTATCCCTGAAAAAAAAATCAATGTGAAGCTGGTTGCAACCCTATTGTTTGTCTAGTGTCGAAAAAAGCCAGCCCAACAACCAGTTTATTTGTTTAATTTCATTCCAACTCGTGTAGGCTTTATATTGAATGTAATGAGTGCTTAGGTTGCGCAATTTAGTTTGAATTTACGGACATACAACAGCCAGGCGAAGTTAGATCAAATTACCTTACTTCGCCTTCATTTTGAAAATACAGTTATCACACGTATACTGCTTAGTACCGATCCGTGTCACACACACTTGAAAATACCCAATCTGATTGGTCAGGGTGAGAGTGTCTCGATGTAACAGACTATCTTCATTCAGCTGGAACATTTAAAAATAGGCAAATATTTTATATCAAAATCAGGTGAAGTTACAAGAGTTGACGGTATGTTATACTTAGATTGGGACTTCTTGGTAATTAAAAATATTGCAATAAAGTAAATAATTAATAATTTTCAACAAAATATAAACAAAAATGCCTTTTTGGCGCCATCGGTTCACTTTCCTTAAAATTAACCTTCGATAGTTTCTACATCGCCTTCTCAATAAAACATATTATTTCTTTACGGAATTAAGGCAACCCGGTATTGCTTCACTTGATATACTACATACTACATCGGTCTAAAACTTATTTATCTAATTTTAAAAAAAAGTATAGTTAACAATGTAATGTAGACGTTACTTATAATAGGTCATTTTGGCAAATACCTAACATTTATTTTATTCGTGTAGCGATATTCTTAAGTACTCGTAGTACTAATAGTAAATGGTGCGAATATTGTATAATACACGACCAAATGTATTAAACTTTTCCTATATTTAAAAGTTTTCTACATCCGAAATTAGCTTATAAAAGCTACCTCTGAACCTATTGATAAGAATTCTGAAACCACTATTCGTGTTCCTTTATTCTTAAAATGTTCATCGTTTACAATTCACATTTTACATCCATTCTCAAATAGTATATCTATCTATAGCGTCGAAAAAATAATACATACATGTTCAAATATCTTAACGTGTTTGAAAGACAATAAAAAAACTTAAATTTTATCTTTGTAGCCAAGCATTTTCAGAAATGGAGGGTATGTTGAATACTAACATACATTTGATACAACCCTATTATTAAATTTCAAAAATGCTGTTTTTTTTAATAAGTTTTTAATTACGAATTTGGAATAAAGTTTTTTTTTACTACTATGTGCTTAAACAAACATACAAAATTTTTGGTATTTTCATCCAAAATTGTAATCTGCCTTCCTGACACTAAATCATTAATATGCTCTATTATTTTAACCCTAGCGAGAACGACGAAACGACTCTGGAGCTTATCAAAATAATAACCATTATCTAACAATAATAGAGCATATTATGATTTTCCTTAAGAAAACCTTATGGATATCTTGTATTTTTAAGAATTAGTCGTCTAAAATATTCACCCTAATCGTAGTAAACAAATACAGATAGTGCTTTTTAATATCAGTCTATTTTTATCTTTGTGGGATGTATTGTTACAGCAAAACCTGATTTTAATAGGTGAATATTGAATAACCAAAATCAGATATTGCTACTAACATTATTTATGTATGTTGTAGTCTGAAATTGTTTATACATAACCATTAGTCGTATTTGAGGCATTTATGTTTGTGTGTGACAGTCTAGCTGTTATGTGAGTCTTAGTTGAATTTATTAATCGCTGAGACATTTTACATTATTCAAGAAAGGTGTTTACAATACGATTGCAAATCCTTACTGTTTTACGTAATTTAACATTTTAGTGCATCAAAACGTATATCCAGTCCACTGATTCTTAATTATAGTGATAGTTAAATACATGTGCATTATTTGGTGGTTTTATAAAAAACCCGAATTTAAAGTTTGACTGCGACATGTTTACGTAGTCTTAGGTTACGTTAAATGTTTTATATAAATCGATATCTAATTAATAAGTATATTATTGCGTAGGTAATATAGATCGTTGTTTGAATGTAATTGAAATTAATAAATGGTTTATGCGCTTGGCATAAAAGCTTGTTTTATTTAAAAATCTCCCAAATATTTCCGAAGTCGCATCATGAATCATTGAGGGGTAGTCCTCATCGTAATTTCGATGAAGAATACTCTGGCAAAAATTCTGACAGATACAAAACATCCGGTTCCGAATGACAGTATCGAAACTGAATGTGTTTTTTTTTTAAGGAATGTAGAAATAATACCAAATACTTATAGAATAATATTAATTTATTGATTAAATGATTTCTTACAAATATATTTTAAGATTGAACTTATTTACGTACGTATACGTGTTTACAGAAATATTGCCTAACTAATTCTAAATCTAATTCTCAATCAAATTCACTTATTAATGTAGTAGATTATACAATTCTGCAGTGATATTCTGAGCACACGACATTGTGTAAGCAAATATATTAATTAAATTTAAGTAATCATTATAAGAGGAATACCTTGAGATGGTTAAGTTTAAATACAAAAGTGCTAATAATATATTTTCATTTTTGTGTTGCAGTATTATGTGTTACGTACTAAAATTAGTTATGTAAGTATGGGGAGCCCTACTTGGGAGTTGAAAAAGAGTTAACAATAATAGGTTTTCTCCATATAATATTTACACGAAATTATTTACAAAGAAACAGAACAGAAAAGATCGCGTGAAAATTCGGAGCGACACCGGGCGTGCATTCGCGGTGATAACTAGGAACGGACTGCCGGCTGCCGATGGTGTCGGCCGGCGCGCGGCGTCAGCGGGCCGCGATGCGCGCGCAACCGCTTTCGACGCGCGCAGACGGCTCCCATATCGAAATGGTACCGCCGCACTGCGCAACGCGGTGAAGCGTGAGAGGTTTTGCCTCTCTAGTCCCACGCCCGGCTTTGCTCGTACAACTAAAATATGTATATAAAAAAAATAAGACTAAACATAAATAAAGTTTATAAAAACACACGTGTGACGACACGTATTTGCGTAATATTTGTGTGAAATAATAGTGTCACAGTCACTAATAGTTTATTTTAGAACTTCAATTTGTTTTATCGAAATGTTCACTTTAAATATTATTTAGTAAAAGTTTAAAAAATATATACACCATTTAATTATAGAAATTGACTGACTATAATGTTGACCTCATTGCAACGTATAAATAAATATGAATTTTACAAAATTAATCACACAATAATAGTACATTGTTACCCTAGGGATGAGAGTAACTTATTTAGTCTTGAGACGGGGTTGAGGGCGCCAATAGTTCGAGGTACTAAATAAGTCTAACCCGAGGTAAACACTGTGCTTTTCATTACAAATACAAGGAAAGTAAAAATAAAACATGAATTAGCTAAAGAAAAAATGAGTAAATTTTATTTTCCACTACCGCTTTAGCCTCTTCTCTTATAAAATCAGGCGTTAAATTCATATCAGAATCAGATGAACTCATTTAATAGGTACAAATCTCTGCTATACGTATAAACTGTGTTGTACTGATTAACAATTTTTGTTTTTGAATTGTTTAAATGAATTCTTGTTATTATATTCTTTTATGGTTGGTTTTTTCTCTTTGATTTATATTCTTTTAGGTTTATTTGTATCAAAATGACACACTGCTTGTAATTTACTAACGCCTGTTGTAAACCCAAAACAAGTTTAAAAGAGTAACTGCTGAGTTTCTCGCCGGGTCTTCTCAGCAAGAAACAACTCCGACGCGGTGGTAGAGTCGCATTATTTCTGTATACTGTTTATTTACATATCCATATTATTATGGTATTTATGTCTATTATTTAGTATATTATGCTGTAAATTTGACGATTTGAAAGTACTGATACAGTCTATTTAAATAGATTTGAGTTTGAGTTTGAAACAAAAGTCTTCAAATCGAAAAAATAAATGAAGATCGAATTGCCGCTTTCCCGCCTATTTTGTTTGTTTTTTTTTTCTGTGGCCGGCCAGCTATTCAGCCAATATTTTTTATTTTCATCATTGGAAAAATGGTAAATATTTTGGCCAAATCTTAAGTTATTTTAAATAAATTGTTAAAACTAAATTATAATAAAGTTATTTAAAAAATATATATTCTTTAATCATTATTTAACTTTAAAGGGAGAATAACTTTCAACTGACAGCTGTCAAATTATTTTAAAAAAAAAACTAGTTCTTTTTCACCTAACTATTGAACCATGTTCCAACTTTCTATACATCCACGATGTAAAATTGAATTGAAATAACTTAAGGATGAAAAGTATTACTTACATCCCGCTCCTCAGGCAACTTCAGACCTACTTTCAGAGTATGAGTAATGAAATAATTATTACAATTCCAGTGTTAGTGTTATAACAAATTTTCAGCGCTACTCTTTTACGGTTACAATAACATTTGACGTCTGGTCTGTTGGCGCGATGGTTAGTGATTCTGCTTGACGCCTGGGGATGTGCGTTCCATCCCTACCCAGGAAGAACATTGAGCCGAGCTTATGTGCCTGTTCCATGGCTGAATGTGTCTATATTAATAAGTGCTAAACTATTTTATATTACTAGCTTCTGTCCGCAACTTCGTCCGCGTGGAATAGTTACTTTCCTCCGCTCCTATTCGTCTTAGCGTGATGATATATAGCCTTCCTCGATAAATGGGCTATCTAACACTGAAATATTTTTTCAAATCGGACCAGTAGTTCAGGAACTACTGGTCCGATAAATCTAACCTAATCTCAGGAAATTAGCGCGTTCAAGCAAACAAACTAAACAAACTCTTCAGCTTCATAATATTAGTATAGAGATGTCTCTCAGTCTGACTTCCATAAAACAATCTCAGCTTACTTTTGTATCAAATGGGCTTCAGGTGACTTAGACCGGTTTCAGAGCAGCGTTTTTTTCTTCGTATAAACAGTCGTTTCTGCATAAGCCCTTTCACGCGCGCTTAAAAAAACCGACCTCGCGTACACGAACATTATTGGCGTGTTCGCTCGAACCGGTAGTGTTGTCAGTAAGCGGTTCGCAAGCGCGTCAACGCTCGTACTAGTAGCGAGTGTGGCAAAAGGCGCGCCTACACGCCTCCAAAAACTAGCTAATAGGCGCGTATAAAACGTTAGTCTGAAACTGCGTCCAAAAAATGAAAATATCAAGCTTGGCCAGCCCTCCCTTTTGTATCTACTGACATGTAACAGGACAGCATATCAAGTTTGAGTTACGTCGACGTAATTCGGAGGCCAGTTAATAATTTTTAACTTTAAAAATATGCTGAAAGTACTAAGTAGAATAAATATTTTGTGACAAGTACATCAATATGTACTAATAATCTAGTGCAGATAAATTCTGTAGCGGACTGAAGTTCTAAATAGGACGCGTGTGTTGTAGTCTTATTGGGTCGAATCATGTGGCAGACATCAGTGGACGTTGAAATGTAAAACATGTGAGCAAAAATCTACCCATAGTAAAAAATAACATACCTGTACCAAAATGTACATAATTTAACCACAACTCGAGCGTAACACAGAAAATCAGCTAGTTCATGCAATGAGAGCTCAGTTTATGAATCTGCACCAATTGTTTTTACTTAATACTATGGACTATTATTAATAATATGGACAGTGAATCAATTAAGCTATAGTAATATAGCTGTTGTCAGGTTTGAAAGTATCGAGGTAACTGCCGGGGATGTAAATGTTGAAAAATAAAGTAATGCTAATATTATAAGCGATTATGTGAGTGTGACATGATTAAATATTCGTTTTAAATGTCTTGGCACGAAACATTCAATAATGTACTACTCAATTTCAACACTTTTTTAACTCTATATAAATGAATGATCTCAGTCCTTACATGTCTTTAAATCCCAAGTCAAATCATACTTCCTCTCTCTGTAACTTACTATATTATTATGTCTCATCCTTTATTTTTCAGTCCTTAAAAATGGAAACTGGTGATCCAATTACATTATATGTATTTTATATAACACAATTCATTTAGTTTATTATTTAAATATCTCTTACTTGTCCTTTGTTTTGCACAGCCTTACCCATTCTTTATTATACAAGTCTCTCTTCAGAAGGTAGTCTGGAAGATCCCTTTAAAACGATAGACCGCCTAAATTGTACATTTTATGTCTGCTTACTGTTTAACTTGCTGTATTTGTTTGTTTGTGCAATAAAGATTTATCTTATCTTGAATATTGCAGGAAATTAAAATGTGTATTGCTAAACTGCTCACAGCTGAATAATTTGAAAACACAGCTTTGTTGATGCCACTCATAGCTATTAAATCTGGTAACGACAATAAGCGTATGATGCACCTGGAAATCCTGAGCGCTCGCTTTTGGTCAAATTCAAGCCAGAGCGATTTAATCTACTCTAAATTCTGGCTAGCCAAATCAACCAGACCCTTGCTCATATAAAATAAAATCCAACTACTTTCGCCTTAGGATGATATCCCTGACAGTTCTTATTGTCAACTAGAGTGATGTAACGAATGTAATTTAATCGAGCTGGCAAAGGAAATATACGTTAAAGAACGAGACGCGATATCTCGAGAATAATTGTTAAAAAATAGCACACAAGGCAGACGCACTCGTACTAATGCGAATGACTTGATTACAAAATGGTCGCTCCTATTCATCGATTTTTTGTCGATTCTGTAGTGTCAATCACTATTGAATGACGTTCCTTTCACGCATCAGGAGCTGTAAAGATATTTTATTATAATTTCATTTACTTCATTTATTAACAGTTAATAATAATAACAATAATTCACTTGATAAGATTCAAAAGGACAATAGTTTTTTAGTAGTTTATAAAATTTTCTTTTCGAGTTTCTTTATATTTAGTTTCCAATATTATGCACTAAACGGAACAATAAGAGCTGTCAGGCATATCATCTTACAGCGAAAATAGTATAGTCCGATACAGCATGATTTTAGTGGAGACTTTGAAAGGCATTTGAGTCGGCTGCAGAATACCAGCCGGACTCGGGCGTGCCCTCGGGGGCGCGCGGGGAGGGGTATCGCTATGGCGGCGTCATGCTGCCGCCATATTCAGGGGATGCACCACGACCTGGAAAACAGAGGTATTATTGAAGTCAAGGTATAGATAAACTGAGTATAATGTTACCACAAATGAATAATTTCTACAATATTTTTAAACCGTTTTAGTAATAATAATAGAAAACGTTTATTCTAGTAATAATACCTAATTATATTTATTATTTCATAGTAATAATAATTATAAGTTTATTACGTTGATTAGTTTAGCATTTTACAATGCTTGTTTTTCATATCTAAAGATAGAAAAATAGGTATATAGGTAGGATAGGTTTCGGTAGCTTAGTGGTTAAGAGCAGTCACCCGGATTGTGAAAGACGCGGGTTCGATTCCCGCTCGAAATCATGAAGGTCGGAAATCGATTTTTTCCAGTTTTTTTTAATAACTTAATAACAAGTCTTAGAAATTAACGGCATTGAAACAATCTCCACGCAGCGTGATGTCGGAGTGCATGTTGGGTACCTCGTCGCTGGTCTTTCGTGGACCCTAGCAAAGGTAACTACTTTTGACATTGCTACCTAAATTGAAATCGTATTTACAGCTTTTCTACGGTGTACAGCAGAGTTTGGAGCTGACCCTGATATCAATAACAATAAGAATGATGAAGTACTTCAATTTAAATAGTTATACATACCTCGGCCTCTGCCGCGGCCTCGGCCCCTGCCCCTCCCGCGACCGCGTCACCTGCGTCCATCCCCCAGACCCACCATGTCTAAAACAACAAATATTATTACAATATTGGGTTATTAACTGAAAAACCTGACTTTCCTCGCTATATTTTCCATTTTTCACTGTGGTAATTTCAAGTAACGATGAATAGTACCTATACAGGGTGTATAAAGACCCTTAACTAAGCTTGCGTCTACCTACGCACTCATACCATTAAATCAAGTCACAGAAAGAAATAATTATTTCGGGGAAACGAAATTTTTTGCTGTCAATTTTAAACCTAAAAACGGACTACGCAATGTTACGCATGCAACAGACCGCTCCTGCACTATTGTGCGGCTGTTACGTCACAGAATAAAAAAAAAGTTATTATCAAGGGGTATGCACGATGTACATTGCGAGTTGAACGTTTTGAAGCAATTTTTTGTTAGGAAATAATTGAAATTTTGATAATGTTAAAAATATGTAATAATGATTAGAGTTTGTTTTCATCAAAATCTTGAGGTTTTTTTTTACTTAGTCCTTCAATAACTTGGTAACTATTGAGTTCCATTATGGACTGGACTATGTTCCAGAAAGATAAAACGGTCCTGATGATGTGCAGAAGACGTAGGTGTCGGCTTCGTTAAGGGTCATTTTACACCCTTTATTTTAAAATAGGCATTTTAATCATCAGCTTTAAATGCTTTGTCATCCTGTACTTATATAAAACAAGTGTCGACAACTAGTAAATAACTTGCTGATTATTTCCTCATTAGAATTAATTAAATAATTATTGTTAATTTTGCTGTAATGTTGTTTACCTACCTATGTTGGTGGCAGTCTTCTCGAGGTAAGCAAGCGGGCCCTGCAAGGGAGCCCCGGCGTAGGCTCCGCGGCCACCCGCCAGGAACATGCCCTGGGCTAGGCTGTTCTGCATCTATACATATATAACATGGTGGCATCAGTATGTGCATTTGCTGTTATAATCTCTAGCAGAACAAATGAAATGCCATGCAAAATATATTAGTTAAAATAATATAAATAAACTATTACTGAAATAGAAACGGCTAATTTGTTTAGCGAACTATGATGATTACAATTTAAATGCAACAAATACAATAAGCAAGCGTAAAAACACATAGACAAACAAATTAAATACATACCTTGTGTGTTTCAAACGCAAGAAGTGGTAAGGGAAATAAAATGAAAATGAAACAAAATTTACCTATTAAAATTATATTTTAGCGTTAAAAGAACAAATAATAATCAAAATAAAAGTGCAGTGCGTTTCTAATTTTACAAAATCATTTTTTTTAAAACTAACTACTGCTCATTTGCAAAAAACTTAAGCGATTGTCTAACATTTTTACTATGAAAGATCGTCCTGAGGGGACAGACTCGGCTCAGGCGTTAAGGCTTGTTGTTTTTAAAAAATAGGCTGTTAAATGTGAGTAACATTTCGAACAAAAACTTAAGCTTCAAGAGATAGTAACAGTATTTTGTATCTACATTAGAGACGTTTGATATTTTAAAACTCTAAATAACCAGCTTAAAAACATTGTTTTTTCTTTAAAACTGTGGCGCCTATCATAACATTTTTTTCAAATTTCACTTCTAAACTTTACACATGAATAAAGTTACTAAATAAACTTTAACCTTTTATTTACAAAATAACTACAGTGCAGAGTACTTAGTGAAACTAAATGACTGTATATTAATTTTCAGTCCAGCAATTACCAGTGGAATACTGATTCTATAAATTCAACTTTTTTATATTTAACAGATCAATATACATTAACATCAAACTACCAAACTTATTAATAACTTATATATAATTTCGGGTGGATACCTAAAGCTATTTTTATTAACAGACTTCATCATTAATCAGAAATTTAGAGAATTTTGCAAGTCCTTATCGTCCGCTTAAAGCAGACGATAAGGAACAAATTTCTAGCTTTGTCAGTAGTTCTGTGCCACCCTGCACAATAATACGAGAAAGGAACCATCCAATTGGGTATGGGAAAAAAATCAAACTTGTTCTAAATCGAAAACCATTTCGAGGTATTTGTATTTTATACCTTATTTAAATATTTATTATTTTTATTGGCAAAGGGTCTAGGATATTTTTAATTAAATACGTTGGCAATCTGGGGTCATTCATTTGACCCCAGATTGCTAAATGGATGACCCCAGATTGCCAAATGAACGACCCCAGATTGCCAAATGAATGACCCCCGATTGCCAACGTCCGCAAAGAGTACAATAGGGTTCTTATTGGACTCTTGACGGTAATCAAATCGCCATCTCACAATTGAAACCCATTGGGTCGTTAAAACGTCCATTCACGTGATTGGTTGATAATCTATCCATCAACCAATCAAATGACGCGTTCTGTATCATACGTGAGATTTTTAGCTAGGTGATTCTACTGCATGGTGTTTCCTGATAGCAGATTTTAAATTCCCCCTGATGAAAAATATTTTTCCACAAAGTTATTTTTAATAATACGTACATTATTTACACCCATTGCCCAGACGGGTAGGTAGGACTTAAAAAGACAAACGCTATAATCCCAACCCTCTCAGGTAGGGCTTGATTTCAGAACTTCGCAAAATAAATTGCATCTGAAGTCTACTTCTCACATTCTCGTGAGATGCTACATGATGAATGGCGAGCTCTGTTTCAGCCGTAAGTGCTGTAAATCAGTAATTTTACTCTCGAGGAAAAAACACATGTGGGAACACTAAGTGAATTTGTGACGTCATGAGTTCGCAATGTTTAAAAATTATTAGAAAATTAACTACCGGCAAGATCAACAAAATATTCCAATTAGTAAGTTAAAATAGTAAAAGGTATTTATAAAAAAATAAATAAAAAAATTTGTTCCCATGCCCAATTAGACCAGCTGGCTTTTGAAACAATCCGTCAAGGCTCCACTTCTCGTATTTTCCCCCAAATATTCCAATTATCAACTACTATTCCTAACTTCCATCCCGTACTCCCCGCGCTACCGGCGCGGCACCTGCGCGGGGTAGGCGGGCGGGTGCGGGGGGCGCGGTACCTGTTGTTGCTGCAGCGCCGCTTGCTGCTGCAATGCGGCTTGCTGCGCGGCCGCCGCTGCTGCCATCTGCTGGGCCTGTAATATACGTAATGGATAGCTAACAACTTGAAATCACATCAAGCTCTACATACAACACCTTCGGACATGGTTTGTTAAAGGTTGATATCGTCCTCCGTACTCTAATTTCTCTCTGGCTTAAGCTCTAGAAAAACCATTTATATACAACGCTTCTTTCTGAATATACCGGGTGATTATCAAGTAACTTACGAAAACGATATGGTCTACTCAGCAGGTGATGTAGGTAGTAACTATTTATGCGAAAATTAGATTTTTTCAATTATCTTCAATTTTAACACATCACTGCCACTAAGATTTTCTTGAAGTTCATCGAGATGCCGCCGTATAAAACTGCGGACACGCTAGGCGTGTTCGCGGCATTGCGTTTGGAAAAAGAAGTGAACGCGCCGCGCGTGTTCTTGGCACTGGTGAAAGGTAAAATCCTTTAAACGCCTATTTTTCGGTTTAAACTATGTTTACCGGTTAGTATTTCTTGTACTGTGCGAGAATAAAGGTGTCTAAAATAGTGTCGTGAGTTTTGCTACTTGGAATTATGGTGGAAAATAGATTTTATGGTAAGTAAATGTATTATAATGTAATACTTGGTTCTCGTCTCTCTAGTTTGCGGTTACTGTGAATTGTAACATTGGAACTGTTTATTGTGCAAGTGCATCCGTTTTATTATTATATTGAGTGACAATACTTTTTAAACGTGTTAGTCTATGAATGAATGAATTCATTAAAATTATTAAACCGATAAAAGCTTTGAACTGCGGAAAGTTTGTTCACATTATTTATCTCGTATTATCGTATTGTTGGTTGGGTGGCCTTACCTAACCACATACGTATGAATTACATTTAAAATATTTAAATGAAATAAATTGCCTTCTAACATTTTTTAAAAACTAGAAAACAATAGCGATACATATTATGGGTGCAATAAAACTTAGTCAACATCGTAGTTATCTTGGCACATAAAAGTGAACCAGCAGGTGTGACATTAGACACATTTTAGACATCGTCAATGGCCAAATATAAAACACCGAAAGGCGAAGCAGGATAAAACCCCCCACTTCTCAGTTAGCCCGACAATAACAAATAATTGGTATTCAGTCAGTAACGGCATGCATCTCTTATCGTGCGAAAACCCATATATCTATTTATAGTATCGTGTGTGTTATTGCAACAATGACCCATGTCGAGTATGTGTTAGTGGTGAAATTTACGTGGGGCGCAAGCAAGGCCTTTACCGCAGCATGTAGCGGGAGTAGTATTGGTACTGATATGCTCGAAGTTCTTGAAAGAAACTCGTGTGCTAGCACAAATGAGGCGACGATTCAACGTCAAGCTTATTTTGAACTGACTTCAAAAAAAGGAGGAGGTTCTCAATTCGACTGTATGTTTTTTTTTTATGTTTGTTACCTCATAACTTTCCACTGGGTGAACCGATTTTGATCATTTTTTTTTTTGAAAGCTGGTGCTTCCCGAATGGTCCATTTTAATTTGGTCTAGTTCTGACAGTGGCATCCATGGGAAATCCATATAAGTCTTAAATCTAGATAACCAAAATGCGCGACAAATGGACGAATAACTCAATATTACGCCAACCGATTTTGATAATTCTTTATATATTTGAAAGCTGATGGTGCCCGTGTGGTCCCATTTCAATTTGGTCCAGTTCTGACAGTGGCATCCATGGGAAATCCATGTAAGTCTTAAATCTAGATAGACAAAATGCGCGACAAACGGACGGGTAACTCAATATTACGCCAACCGATTTTGATAATTCTTTTTTTATTTGAAAGCTGATGCTGCCCGTGTGGTCCCATTTTAATTTGGTCCAGTTCTGACAGTAGCATCCATGGGAAATCCATATAAGTCTTAAATATAGATAAACCATATGCGCGACAAATGGATGAATAACTCACGCCAACCGATTTCGATGCTTCTTTTTTTATTGGAAAGGATATACTTCAAGAGTAGTTTGATGAGTGTTAGGTTCTGATTATGGGATCCATGACAAAGTAACGGAACTCTTTAATTCTTAGGAGCAATTGGACGATACTTTTTCGATGTATAAAATAAATAAGAACTATTCACTGAAAATCAAGAAATTAAAAAAAAATTAACAAAAAAAAACCAATTTAAAAAAAAACTATTCCAAAACAAAGCATTAAAAAGTAAAGAAATAATTGTGTATTCACACCGACACCGACTCCAACAATAACAATAATTGTACCTACACTATATTATCGTATAAGTTTTAGAAGAATGCGCAATTATTTCTTTACTTTTTAGTGCTTTGTTTTGGAATAGTTTGGTTTTTTTTTGTTAAAATTTTACTAGGACAATATTATGACAGCACGATGGAGCTCCCTCCGTAAGATCAATAATTGATTACTATAATATTAGGTTAAGTTCGCGTCAAACTTCTAGTCCACCGAGTAGATTCGCGTATTAGCAATACCTTTTTTTTATAGGAAAAAATAGGAATGTGGGACTCAAGACAACTTCAGAGCGGACTAAAAGTTCGACGAGAACTGTAGTGTGTGATACCTAAGTGGAATGTGAGCGGAGGCTTGATACCGTGTCTTGCTAGATCTCCTGACTTAATTTTTATTTCCGATGTGTGGGGAGGTGAAAAGACTCTTGTACGTTGAGGAGGCACAAAGCATGATGACCTCAGATGATAATTTCTACTTTCGAGCAAATTAAAATATCTACCTTATAAGACACTTGTTTATTCAACGAATAGTTTAAAGAAGCGCGCGTGTTTTTGTGTTTTGAGGTAAGTGATTTTTCAGCTTATCACTACGAATACTACGATCGTTTCAATGAATGGCCGCGCGTACACAGATAATCTGATGACGTGAGCGTTGCCAAGTATTGAGCTTTTAAATGGATATTTTAATTTACACGCCATAAGAGACTATAATAAAAATAAAAGAAATCGTTTAAAGTTGCATCTCGAAATATTTATTTTTAGATTTGGTGCGTCCATTCCAGGTCACCCTGTATTTGAACGCGACAAATTGATAACTTTCTACTTTTCGAAGACAGTTCAAAATCACACATCGCAAGCTTATAACTTCAAAATTAGCGAAGCGTTCAATCGAATAAAAAAGTTTGGGAACCTAAGGGCCGCTTTAGTAAGTGAACACGCCGAGCGTGTTCTCGGCACCACATAATACCTATTTTTCGTCAAAAATTATAACTAGTTTTTTTTTGGGTGGCCGCTTCAATATGCCATAGCCTGTACCTTAAAAATAATGTACAAAAAATTTGAACAAAAAATATGGCCTAGTTTGAGAAAAAGTACCAAAACACTGAAAACACGCCAGGCGTGTTCTTGGCATAGAGACTCAGCTTAGCCTGAACACGCCAAGCGTGTCGGTGGCATTGAATGAGTTAAGGTACAAAAATACAAAAAATACTGACTGTTGACTGACTATTTGTAAATTCTAATAAAAGCGGGTTTTTGCAACGAACAAAAACTACGGTAAATCGTTTTATTATCTCGACGTTTCAGCCGTAGTCCGCTCGTGACCACGGTGACATGAAATTGTCGCCGAAACGTCAAGAAAATAGGTAAAACAATTTACCGTAAGTAGTTTTGTTTCGTTGAAAAAACCCGTATTTATTAGAATTAGTTAAAAAAATGCAACAAGAAAGTTTAAAATGGTATTTGTAAATTGCAAAAAAACTTTCGTGAACAATTTGAATAAAAAAACGATTCACCTACAATTTGTAGGTAAATAAACGAAAAAAGTCCTTAAGGGCGGTTGATAATTAACAGCTTGCCTTAAAGTTAAAATAACAGTGGATAGACATGGAAAAGTTGTACCTGCACAGTCTGCTGCACGATAGGCGGCTGCTGCCTCGGCGACGGCGATGCGGCCTGCGGTACGCTAGGCGGCGCCGGCTGCTGCTGCTGGCATTTGTATACAGTGTGGCCCTGCGAGGTTGAAGGATTACATTCGCACGGGACGAGCGACGTTTCGCAACGTTGCGGTATATTTAAAGCTAATTTGGCGTTTTCAACACTATAAATATGCGCCAGACAACACACCACTTGTCATGGTTTCGAAGTCAGGATGAAGGCTTAGAATAATGACGTATAGAAGGATAGTCTTCATACAACTGTCCCGTCAAAAATAAAGCACTAATCCGATCCACACATGCGTGACTAATTTGCTTACGTGCGGCGCGCTTTGAAATTGAACATTGCGGAGCTGTAATGAACACTGCAAAGCGGTCCGTTTGGAGCCATTTATGGCTCCAATTAAGGGGCTTCAAAATGGGCGCGCGGACTTGGTTTCTTTATGTAATTATTCTAGGGATAAAGGCCTGCGCAGACGACGTACGCGGAGAATATAGTACGCTCCGCGAATACATAATCCCCCGCTGATTACCCCCGATCATTTCTTGTCCGAGAGTATTTGAATATTCTGAGATTACGGTGTAATTTACATGAAGTTATAATAGCAAAAAAGAAGACGGTTTGAAAGAGAATACTGGGTCCATCCCTTTATTTTGAATTGATTTATAACGCGGAGTAAAATCCGCTGTGTGCGTTGATTGCTCATAGTTCGTTCGTTCTATTTTTTTACGCGGACGCCCGCGCACTTTAATCCGCTACGCTCCGCGGGCGTCCGCGGTGTTTCGGCGGATTTTTGGTTCGGCGTACTTTTAGTCGTTCGTGTGCTGCGTTGCTCGATACAGTTTGTGAGGAATCTATTTGGCGGAAAAAAAAGTACGCCGCAGATAATCCCTCGTCTGCGCAGGCCTTAAATATCCTTGTGTTACGAGCTACCAGACCGGGAATCAGTCAAGGGCGTCTCCCAGCACACCCAGAGTCGAGCCAATTTAGAAAATACCGGGAATCGAACCCGGGACACTACGGAAATTGAGGCGAAGTGCTCTAGCGCATTACGCCAATCGTGTCGTTTAAGTGGCTGCTTATTGAAGAAAGGTATACATAAGTATTTAAACAGTGACAAAGCTTCATACGTCTTGGCGTCAATGAAGCCATCCTCGTCATTGACGCCTAGACGCACGGGTAAAGTATGTACGGCCAGCTTTCTTTTCAGATGACGAAAACACGGTAATATTATGTATTACCGTATTTCCTCTGCTCAAATAATGTATTTTTATTGTTTTTTTGACTGTACTCTGAATTTATTTGTTGTAAAACAAAACAAAGTTCAAAAGAGTAACTATCGAGTTTCTTGCCGGAGTCTTCTCGATAAGAAGCAACGTCCGAACCGGTGGTAGATTCGCATTATGTTTATTTAGAATATGTACTATTATTGTATTATTTTATTTACGTCTAATATCGTTTATATATATTTTCTGTGAATTTTGACATTTCATAAGTGCTTCTTTGTAAAAGCTTAAGTGAATAAATGATTTTTTACTTTTACTTTACTTTACTTTATTATTACCGTGACGAAAATAAGAATCCCAACAAAAACATAAATGTGAAATGAGAGCCAAGTTCAATAGTATGATATATGCCTTGGTTGTTGACTTGAACGACAAAAGAAGAGAGATCTGTATGGGTGCCAAGTTGAATGGTCAGCAGGATAATATATTGAAGCCTAAGGTCTGACTTGGCTAGTTCATTTTTACGTACTACTGCACACATTTTTATGGTAAATCTTCCGTGGGCTTTGCCATTTTATGCAAGTTTTGCAAAACGCTAAACACTAACACCTGCTGTCCAGACGTTAGTGGCAGGCACGCGGCGAGTGAGGGGAATGGGAGGTGCGCGGGACGAGGCCACTCGCAAAAAATAGAACCGATTCTAATCGCTTTACTACTAATCACTTGCACTAATCTATCGGTGTCCACACGAGTTTTCTACTGCACTAATCACCGGCACTAACTACTAAGCAAAGTGAATACCGGCCTTTAACAAAAGTTGCTATAAATTGTGTGGATTATCGAATTGCATACTTTCAAAAATAGACTTTCCCATCCAAGTTTAAAGTGCCATAAAAATAAAATAAAAAAATATGCGCCAGACAACACACCTCTTGTAATTGTCTCGAAGTAGGGATTAATATCCCTGTGTTACGAGGTACCACACAAGGAAATAAGCTAGGGGCGTCTCCCAGCACACCCAGACCCGAGTCAATTCAGAAAAGATCGTTTCCTGAATTGACCTGACCGGGAATCGAACCCGGGACACTACGGAAGTCGAGGCGAAAAACCGTGCTACAGCGCACTACGCCAAACGTGTCGTCAAAAAATGAAATGATTTGTACTTGTAAACAAACTAAAACTTTCAAGAGGGTCCTTTTTTAATATATTTTTTGATTATATTAAATAACTAGCTCCTGCCCGCGACTTCATCCGCGTGGAATAATGATTTATAGCCTATAGCCTTCCTCGATAAATGGGCTATCTAACACTGAAATAATTTTTAAAATCGGACAAGTTCCTGAGATTAGCGCGTTCTAGCGTTTTTTTATTCAAAATGGGTTTGCGATGGCCTCAGTCTCGCCTGGTGGTGAGCGATGGCGAAGCCAATGGTGGTAAACGCTTACCCAGAAAATGCCTAATCACTCTGGCCTTGAAGACACTAAGGTTGTCAGTATACGGACACACAGACGCACGAAGAGCAATCAGATCATTGTGATTATAGATTATATTGGTAGCTGACCTGCAAGTCTGCCAGAAGGTTCTGCCATTGGCTGATCTTGTCGTAATGCCGCCGGAGTAGTTCCTCCTTCCGCTGCAGCTCACACTTCAGCTCGTTGTTATCTTCCTTCACCAGGAGTTCGGGCTTCATCGCTGAGAGGAGGAACCTGAGCAGGAGAATGATGAACTTACAGTGAAGTATGATAACTTGATAACGAATGGTTATTTTATACTGTATATATTACAAATGTGACTAGACTACGTTAAAAGGCATATAAACTTATACACGCTAGCAAAAGATTAATTTTCCAGACGCCATAACTTGCGCAATAAGCACAAACTAGCTAGGGCTCGTTCCAAATCGCTTCTTGCAGAGTGATTTTCACCCTCGTCGAAAAGAAAGAGACAAATCGAACAAAACGACTGTCTGACAGCTGTCAGGTGAATTTCATCGGGCTCCAGCCATCGGTAGAATTCGCACTTGTCAGAGTGATAAACGTCACCCGAACCCGTTCCGAAACAACTGGGAAACTGTCAGGTGACAGCTCGGTTATCCTTGATTTCATTCGGGGTCAATTTGGAACGGGTTCGAGTGATTTTCACTCCTCAGAGTGTAATTTCCACTCGATTTGGAACGCAGGCCTAAAAATAGTAAGCTCTGGCGCATTCTGTATGTCAGTAAAAATCTTTAATAAATTACCATTAGAAATTAGTAATATTGAATGTACTTAACAAGAAATTTTACAAAACCCCTAGGGAGAACATTTAATTGTGAAAAGTTTTTTATAGTTTTAGATGAAAATTTTGAATAAAACTGTGTATTTTTAAGTTCTCTATTGTTTTGTTAATATAAATATTTGTAATTTATTATAGTTTAATATATTTAGTATAGTTTAATAGTTGTTCAGATCGCGCGGCAGATCACCTATGCGCTGGACTGATCAAATAAAATCCGCAGTGGGAACCCGTGTGTCAGACTGCGCTAGACAGTCTGCAAACAGAGACAAATGGCGGGAGATCCTGAAGAAAGCTGTGTCCGCCTCTAACACTAATGTGGACGCCTCAACGTGACCACGACAGAGAAGAGAGATAGTTTAATAATGTTGTTGTTTTTATTGTTTAAATATTGTTGTGCTCTCGCAGGGTATACTCGTATGTGCATACGCAGACGGCCGGGGGCAAGAAGACGGCGGTTCGCCCGTCCTCCTTCTGCTCCCTGAAAATAGCACCGGGGTGTAAGCCGGGGGGCTTACACTCTATTCCATGGTGCTCCCGTCTGGGGGTGTCCAGTATACCGGGACGCCCTCGTAGCGTGAGGAGGCCCGGCGCGTAGGCTGGGGCGACGTGGTAATCCGTAAGGCGCCATGTTGCCCTATTCCATAGCGTTGAGGGTATACCCGGGTGTTTTTTAGTGGGTATGCCGCTGGTCTCACTGGCGGAGGGCCCCACACTCCCCCACTGCCTCACCCAAGCAGTGGAATAGTGCGTAAGGCATTTTCACACCCGGAGAACAAAAAACAAAGTATACGTGCATGTACTTCTTACAAATCTTTACCACATTATACACCGCATAAAACAATAAAAGATTATGATTACTTTAAAGAAAATGCTATGGTAGGTATATTCGGGAGGTGTAGGTGGCCACACACGGAGGCGTTCAATAGTAAAATGATTAACAAGCTTAAAATAAATGTGATATAATAGAGAGCCCAGGGCCCAGATTCAGCTATTTACGGGAACCGTACCTACCTAGATTAGAGGTGTGATTTTGAGAGTTTTACTTTGAATATAAATGAAATAAAATATGAATAGGTATGCGCCACACAACACACCACTTGCAATTGTAATGGTCTCGAAGTAGGGATAAATATCCTTGTGTTACGAAGTACCAGACAAGGAATTTAGCGAGGGGCGTCTCCCGGCACACCCGGACCCGAGTCAATTCATTGACACGTTTGGGAATCGAACCCGCGACACCACGCAAGTCAAGACGAGAAACCGTGCCGCTGCAAACTGAGCCAATCGTCTCGTCTTATGGACCAAATGTCAAAATTATGCAATACATTCACGATTGCTTAACGGGCTCGGGATGCATTCAAAGTGCAGAGTGAGAATTGCAGTGAGAGAAGTAAATTGCTTCATCTTCGCGTTTAGCGAGCACATAAAACGTCAATTAGTATGCAATCAAGTCAGCGCCATCTAGCGGCAATTTCGGACAACACACAAGACCGCTAGATGGCGCTAACTCCATGCCATATAAATTCTTTTTTTTTTCGCATAACACAACGGCATAGATAAATAAACAACAGTTGAGAGCCTACCGTTCACCTACTTATCCGGTAAGGCTGTGAAAGCCATCAGCGGCTAACAGCATGTCACTTAGAAAAAAAAAACAGTTATACCTCTTTTGCAGGAAGAATGCTTCCATCTGCCTCGCCAGGTCGATGAACCTTTCCACTTCGACCTTCACCTCCTCCTTCTCCACGCTCGGAGACGCCTCTTGCTTCGTCAGCACGTTCAGGCATGCCTGAGGATGCAAAAAAAGTTATGTAATTAGCCTATATACAGGTTGGTCCAAACATACACGTTAAGTACGTAATTATTATTTTTTTAGCTTAGGTAGGCCCCAGGTATGATAACCGATTTTTTGTAGTTATTGAGTTATTAATTTTTAGAAGAATTTTTGAAAATTTCTGCGTTGAGTCACTTTTTCGGTCACTGTGGCGCGATTTGTTGAGGGAAATGCCTGAGTTTTTTGACTATTAGATGAATACTAGGTTTAATGGATTTAGAATTTTAGAAGCATTTACATCCATAGCGCTTTTAAAAACTCAAGAAAAAAAACAGATATTGAAAAAGAAAGAATTTCTGAATATTTGTGCACCAAAAAAGGTTTGCAATGTATGTCGAAATCTAGAAGAATAGGTCAATGATGCCCCCGTACCACGAGACGCCGCGCCGGATTAGTTTTTAGCTACCGGAACTGTGCATACGTATGTACAATAAGTAGTTATTCCATACCTTTACTTTACATAAACTACAATATATATGATAATATAAACTAAAACTATCTCCATTAATTTTATTGTTATAAGTAAGAACATTTGATATAACCACTGTTATTATTAGTTTATAAGAAAACGTTCAAATGAACACTTGCTACACCTGTACAAGGTAACTAAGTTGTAAGTACCCATTTTATTTAAGACCCCTTGTAACACTTGGTTTTGCAAATAAATTTCTATTTCTATTACGTTTTTTTCATATCGTTACTAATAATCTAGGACCTATATTGGTAGAAGTCGGTCATTGCCTTTTATTTCACATTTATCTGGCACAAATTATAGTTTCATGAGTCTAGCTCGCGGCGCGGGGCCCCGCTAGGCAGAAACACATTCCCTTAGACGAGGGCCTCATTTTCAAGCTGCTGATTTATTGAAATTCTGTGACTTCTATACAATCAGGCCGCCAGCCTCAAGGTCGAACGCTGGATAAAAGACTTTGTTAATACGATACTATAATAATTATGTTGAGGCACTAGTCTACTCTGAACGACAAGGGGCGTGGGCCACGCCGCGTGGCTACGAAAATGTACTGAATTCCTATAGAAATAAAGTCTTGAATGCGCTGCGTGAATTCACATCGCTTAGAAATAACGACGAAAAGCGACAAAACACATTTTTTTTCTAAAAATAAATTGAGATCATGGTTCTTTACGATTGTGAATAATAATATCAACGTATTTAAGCAATTCCGTTTTGAAAATCGAATGTCGTTTACTATTAGTCTTAAACTTTCTTTTTTGTTAGAGCTCTCTTCTCTTCGGAATTAAAATGTATCGATATTCAAGGCAGATTTTGTAAATATTGTGTTTCTGGTTATTGTCATGTACTTAGTAAAACGTATGAAATAATGAAGGTATAGGTACCTTAATTTGCAGATCCGTCCGTAAGGCCTTTCAGTAGTTTCAGTGACGCACAAAATTAAATCAAAAAAATACGTTTTTTCAAAGTATCAATTTCTGTTCTGTTAACATCTTAATTTTATGGTATTTATACCGGGTTATTATAAACACCCCATTATTAGTAAGTAGGTGATTTCGATGCAGAAACTATCTATGCGATTTTTTTTCCATTACTTTCAATTTTAGAAGTTTCATACAAAAACTTCGATTAGTCTTTTAATTTTGTATGAGACCCTCAAATTAAAAAATGGTAAAAAACCTGTTTTGTTTTAACATTTTCCTCACGGTTAACAAAAACGATATGGCATAAGTAGGTACGCTACGCATGTGATGTAACTGATGTAGAACTTTGCGAGTGACAATTTCTTTTTTTCAATTGACTTACCTACTCAATACAGACTGTTCGACTGATTTATAATGTTGACCTAGGTAGTTACATCATTTACTGAGAACCTATGTCATATCGTTTCTGTAAGTCTTTTGTTAATCACCAAAATATAGCTCATCGCATAGCCAAGCTAAAGGGGCAATGAGCAGGCTACATTGCTTGAAGAGCTGAGAACCGTTCGCGTTGGGGAATAATGGTTCTCGAGTGACGGCTGCAATCTGGAAGACGCAGCGTGGGCAGGCCTCCTAGCCGGTGGACCGATGACCTGGTGCAGGTTGCGTATGGCCACATAATGAAGAGTTTACAAAGAACCGCTCGCCCAGGGTTACTAGGTAGGTACTATATTCGCCATGAAGTAGGTAGGTTAGACCTACTTGACAGAACCGGGTAAAAAGAAAAATCATCATGTGAAAAATTGCACCAAGTTCGACAAAAACAAAAACACTCGCGACAGTGCGACTGGCCGCGACAGATGCTCACCGGTATCGCCTGTAAACTCACTGTGTCTGCGTGCGTGATTTAAATGGCATGTTTGTTCTAAGCGGACTTTAAGAGCATATTATTTAAACGGAATATCTTTCAGAGGCGCCGCGTCGGTTGCGTTCCATGGGGAAGGCCTATGTCCAGCAGTGGACTTGCAAAGGCTCATGATGATGAATCATCAGGTAAACAGGACGAAATAAAATGCATAAAACTATTATCATCATACTTTTATTGACAGAATTCCATTTAAAACAGTTTTAAATAACTATTAGATATTTTATCTATATTGAACAAATTCTCTGATACTCACTCGAGGATGCCCTGAAATACTTTATTCTTCACACTGGGACTAATGTTTATGCAAGCGCTTCTTAGTGCAGTATTTGCATTCCACCTTAAAAGCGACACGCAGCCGGGTTAAGTCAAGGTTGCTGAGCAGGATTTTGTGAAAACAGCGGCGCGCGTTCGTAGCGCCTTCAGACTTAAGCTATAAGATTACTTTCGATTGTCCCGGCCGTTGAAAGAGTTAGGTACGAGTACAGTTTGCAGAGTTATTTTGGACCGCATTGGCACAAAATAAAGAGTTTACAGAAGGACCGCTCGCACCTTTTTCCATTGCGTGAACCGCCTAGTGTTACTACTATATTCGCTCTGAATTTTTAAAATGAAGTAAGTAAGTTATACATACTTGACAGACCGGCCAAAAACAAAATTCATTATGTGAAAAATTGCACCAAGTTCGACAAATAAAAAAACACTCGCGATAGTGCGACTTTCCGACTCACCGAAGCTCACTGACTTCGCTTGTAAACTCATTCTAGGTATCTGTCAGAGCGCCGCGCATGTCTAATTTGTGGTATTGGCGCGTCCCGGAGGTTGATTTTGTATTGCTATTGTTTCGAAAGTGCGTCTTGTTTTTATTTGAGTCAGCGCCACCTAGCGGCCTTAAAGGTGCTGCCTCACTTGGAACATTCGCTTGTAATGTAAAGTTTCAGTTTCGATTTTGAGCATTACATTACAGCACTGCTTCCCTAACATGAAGAACATTCGCCTGTATATTACATTTCAGATTCGATTTAGAGCATCACTTTACAATACTGCCTGCCTCCCTGAAGTTGTATCAAAATATTACACATTGAATCATCAAGTTGCGCACTGTAATGGTCGGTTCTCCTCCCTCACTGATGTAATGTTTGACTCTGTAATGTTACATTACAGGCGAATGCTCCAAGGGAAGCACCTTAATTTCGCCCAATATTGCCGCTAGATGGCCCGGATCACCACCACTGGTGGTGAGACTGGTTGACGAAGTGATCTATGAAGGAACAAGCCTGCGCTGTCAGTAAGTGGCTCGCGCTTTTACGAGCTAACAAGCGTGTCAACGCTCGTACGAGTTACGCGTGTGACAAAAGGCGCGCCCGTATGCGTATGCGCTTTCAACATGAGCTTCTACGCGCGTATAAAAAGGTAGTCTGAAACCTTACAAAAGTTCATGAATTTCGATTTGTGTCACTTTATGAAAAGGCTGCTTACATTAGTCACAAAGTAATATTTATTCTATAATTTTTACGATTACCTTTTGAAGTCTTTGCATATATATTTGACTATAAAACAATAACACGTAAGCTATAATAAGAATAACTTATTAATTCTATATTTAATTTTAATATATTTACAATAGCTCGAGTGAGTACAGGCCGTGTTATTTATGACTAAGATTTCACTTTACACATACATCATTGATTGTCTGTACTACAACTATACAGGGTGTCCCGTAAGAACACAAACAATTATCTTCACACACACTCTGCATTAGGCGGGACCATCTTTCATTCATACAAAGTTACCAATCCTTTTAAGTTTAGATAAAACACAAGAAAACCTTATTCTTTATTAATTATAAATTTTTATTTCAGCAAATTGGTACCGATCCGAAACGTTCACATGTAATGTAACGGTATAATCGTTTCTTTCCGGGTATCAAAACAGTTGAGTTCATGAATTAGGCTAAGTGTATGTTAACGCCCGTCTGGCTTCAAGATTTTCAGCTCAATTTTTCCAACAAATTCTAGATAGTTACACATTACTAGTAAACGCTGCTGGTAATTATAATTTTTTACACACAAATAATACATTTCTTTCAATAATTTAAACTCAAACCCATACGAAACACCTACATACAGGCTTTTATTCATAATGTAAATCAAATTATATCACACTGTAACAGAAGGAAATAGAATCGCCACAATATTTAAAAAAAAAAATCAGAGGTCAGTTATCTAAGTGATATAAATACTTCGCAAGTCCAGGACAATACAATGAGAAAACATTGGTCTAACGATAAAAGAGCCATTTGCAGGCTTTTTGGAAGTTTAAATAATAAGAGCAAGTAAAACGTATTGTCAATATTGTTCAAGTAAATGGCCTCCAGAAAAAAAACTTTTATCATCCTGTATATTCTTTAGCAATAGTGTAATTGTGGCAAATCCATCTGACCCTCTGAGGACTCCACATGACGTCACAATACGAGCTATTGTCGAGCTTATTTCCATGATAAAAGACATACTAATTAATAAATCAAGTTTGTAACATGTATCTCATAGGGTGTTATCTTCAGTTATGTTTATTTATCATTATTTTACAATTTATTATTATTATCTTTATGTTATATCATTGTAATCACGTCTGGAAAGATAAGACATTATGCACTATCTTGATAAGGTACATTTACAAATTACTGACAGTAGTTTTTGATAATGTTATTTAGGGTATGCAAATCCTCAATGAGACTTGGCATTGTTGAATTGTCTTTTTTCTCACGTGTATGTGTATTTAAGTCCGAATTCTTGTGGTGATTATTTTCTTGTTGACCTAATAAATTGATAACAACATAGCAAATTAACTAAAATTTCGCTCATCCTGTATTATTGCTCATACTGGCGTGACTTTTTATAGTTTATTTGCTTTTTCCTTGTAAGGTCCGTTTACCTAACCTCACTCAGCTTTTTTTGCTATGAAACTATTGCTTTATTGCACGAAATAAAAGGATAAAATAGCTAATATGCTTTTAATTAACTTTTCTTTATAAGATACATAATACAAACATTCGTCTTGTGGAGTTCAAATTATAATGAAATCTTAAAAACTACGTTAAAACATCTATAATTAAACTATAGGTAAAGCTGCGACTACGTCTAAGTAAAACTATACTTACAAACGCAGTGTGATTCTTTTCATTATAATTTATAATAATTAGTTACAATCAGTCGATAAAATGGCTAAGAATTATGGTGCAGGATAGAAAGTGATTTGTACTCTGTGTACACGACAGCACATCAGCATAACATGTCGGCATCTTGAGCTGTCAACATAAGACCTATTTTGCAATGGTTTTGTAAATTAGACCCGCTCTCCTCTGTACTATCAACCAGTAACTGATTGGGTTATTGTAACGTCCTTACTCGGTACGCAAGTTTATAACAAAGTGGTCTAAGGAGCATTACTAATTAATTCACACAATCGTCGAGAACGTGAAACTTAGATTAATACCAAATCCACTAAAATCACTTTCTACACCATTTAGTAATTATGTGCACAAAAACACGTAGTGATGTTACGAAATTAATAATATTAATTAAATAATTGATAATCGTCCCAAGTCAGCACTTATAGATAATAAATTATGCTTTATTTAACTACTAGGTACTTTCTAAACTGCTAGGTTCGAAGGCTCAAATAATTTTTGAGCAGCAACCTGTACGTACACATACAAGTGACTTCCCTTGGTAGGTACCTGGGTTTATTTTAGCTCCCAAGAATGGTACCGTTTTCCTAGATACTCAAAACAAAGTTTTATTTACTAACAGTTACTTACTGTGTCTGTCTGTCGATATCAAGACCCGCGCGAGTATTTACGCTCTCGGGCTATGCCGTTCGCGGATAAGCCTTTTTAGCCATAATAACAAATGTTCAAGCGGCACCGCTTAGGGCTCATTCCCACGGGATACGTCATTGACGAATCGTCTAAATATATTATGGAATCTTTTTTTTCGATTCCGCAAAATATAAAGCATTTTAAAAAGACGATTCGTCAAAATACACGAATCGTGTCCTCGTGTGAATAGGCACTAGATCGTCTGTGACAGACGTAATGCCGATGATGAGAGCCACCAACTTTTGTTAGAAAGTAACGCAACAATTACATAACGAAAAAGTGAGTATTTCAATAAGATACCCCTGAAATCGAAAATAATCGGTAACATCTACAAGACTGAAAACACTAGCAAAATTCAGAAAATACCTACAAGTCAAATACGGAATATTTAATTAATTCTAAACAATTGTTTAAATATGACAGTTCCAACTTTTGCAGTTAACTTCAAGATGGTTTTAGTAAAATCTTTTGTCGTTATACACTCATGGCATATTATAGTTTTTCAATTTATTTACAAAATAGCACACACTCTGAACAAGATTGATAGCAATTCACTGAACAAAACGAAAAGTTATTTTGATTTCCTCATTGAAAACATTAGGTCATTCACTCAGTGTTCAACTTTAAATCTTTTTAACTCTACAATTTCACTAAAATATCTTATTTCCTAAAACTACGCGATATTTATTGCAAGCAAATTATAGCTTTGTAAAATATTAAGGTACACTGAGTCAGAATTTAACTAAAGCTAAAAATTGCATTTCTTACTATAACTCTTCAGCATACATTAAACTAGGCATATAATACGACAGGATTTATTTTAAACAATTGTTTAGTCACCAGTTCACCACAGCGGAACTATTGGACGAGATTTTAATTACTTAGTAATTATTAAGTATTACAATACTGTTTATTTCTGGTAACCGTACCACGGTGATTGGTATGGACTTCTGTAGAACTCGTCATTGCTGTTCATCTGGCCAAACATGGACTGGATATTGGGATACTGCTGGAAGTAGCTCTCGTCTGCTCTCCAGGCCCTGGAAGGTTCTGGCGCGGGTTGGGGCTGCCGGTCGCAGACATTTTGCATAGGAGCATACGTCCGGTAGTCCAGAGGCGAATTCAAAAATATACTGTCATTGTATTGTCCTACAGGCATTGCCCAGTCCTGTTTTAGGGGTTCGATATGCTCGACGACCACTTTATCGCTCTGTGGAAGAGGCGGCGGCAGTTTCTTCTTGTAGGTTCGTTTTATCATCGTCGTAGGATGCTCAGTAGCTCGAACAGGACTCTGTTTGGTTGTCATAAACTTGTGGAATTCGTTCTCAAAAGCACTAGGATTCTTGTTCAGCGGCGGAATTATCGCTGGCACCCGTAAGTTGGTGTCTGGTATGTTATATGACTGACTAGGAGGTGAAATTGTCTTTGGTTGAGGTAGTAACCTGTTTCCCGGTGAGGAGAGTAGTCTGGGTGGGGTAGGATTGTGTACCGGTGATGTTCTTAGAGGTGTTAAAGGTTTTAAAGAGGTTGATGTTACAGTGGATGTCACTGGCTCTTTTGTTTTTAAGATGGACGTGCCATACATGTAGTGGGGCTGTAACATTATAGGTTCTAGGGGGGAGTTGTATTCGAAGTTTGGGTGCTTTTTCGGCGCCCGTGGCTTCCTTGGCTTCTTTTCTTTGATAACTTTGACTTTGGGTGGCTTTGGCTCTTTCGGTGGTTTTGGCTCTTTCGGCGGTTTGGGCACTTTAGGAGGCTTAGGCGGCTTTGGTTCTTTAGGAGGCCTGGGGACCCTGACTTTGGGTTCTTTCTTCACTCTTTCCTTTTTCGGTGGCTTCTCCTTCACTTCGCCGTCAACTTGCGGTGACTTCCGTTTCTTTGGTTGTTTTTTTACCTCAGGTGTTATTGGAGCAGTTACCGTAGCATCTGCTGGTATTCCAACCACTGTAGGTATTTCTGGCTGAGTATTCGTTTCTAACGGATCACCGGTATCAGTCTCAATCTTTACAATGGGAGCAGCAGGGCTTAGTTCTTCAACATGTGGAGGAGAGTCCCAATTGGCTAAAGCCGCTGCCATATCTTCAAGTTGCTCACTGGATAATTTCTTTGTTTTAACCTTCCGCCCTTTACCCTTCGATGGAGTTAGAGTTTTAATTTCTCCGCCATCCTCATTATTCGGCACATCTCCTTCAACTTTCTCTGTTTTAATTTTTGGTTCCTTCTTAACAATACTCTTCTTTCTGCTTAATTTAGAATTCTTTTTACTTTTCGGTTCTTCATAATCAGAATCCTTGTCAGAATCCATATAGCCAACGTCAGGTAACTGAGCCTCCGAAGGGTCCATCTCATCACCTTTCAGCCAAATGTCTTCTAGAACATCAAGCTGAGTGTCATCTGGTTCCATGGGCATGTTTGGTCGCTTCATGGATGTCATCATATCTAAGTCCCCTTCTGCCATTGTCATCTCGTCATCATCCATAACATCATGACCTAAGATGGACACTGCAATTGCTCCTTCTGATATGCTTTTACTAGCCATTGCTCTTTTCAAATGCAATGGATGGCGTTTCTTCTTCTTTGAATACTCTTCTTCAGCTACAATGAATGACTCTGGGAGTTCTGTATTATTTTTGTTGCACAAAATATCTTGACCAGAAGGATGTGGTGCAGGTACCATCTTCTCAGGCTGCTCGGGATGACAACCTATGTCTTGTCCTTTCAACCAAAGTTCATATCGGTCTGGTTGGAACCGTTTCACAAATGTATCCATAGAGATTTTCACCATATCATTGCTGCACGTACATTGCAAAGCACGTTTTCCATATTCTACCCATCGTGGGGCTGCGAAATTGGTAGACTCAGCACAGTTAAACCCGTGATTGAAGCCTGCATGGTAGCCATATGGAAACGTAATCATTATCTCACCAGCTTCTTGAGTAATTTTGTTAATAGGCACAGAGTATTGTTTGAGGATTTGAGGAGAAATAAGTGTCATTTTGTGTCTGAGGAATGCTTGGCACGTCTTAGCGGATGTTGGGAAGAATCCTGCTGCAATCCGCTCAAATCTTTTTCCATGTTCTGGGGGTATCGCATACCAAGTCTTTGGCTCACCGAAGTGTAAGTAATTAATGGAGTATAAATCCATGTCTTCAGTGTGCCAAGCAAATGTGGTCTTCCACATGCCAAAATACAAATATGCTGTGTTCACTCCATCAATTTCTATCCCATAATCTGAGTTAACAAAATCCAGGATTGTACCAAGATGGTTGATGTTCCATTCCTTCACATCAGGATCTGTGATGCTACCGTTGACATCAGCCCCATAAATTGGAGCCACATATGTTACATTTTTCCAGTATTTTCTCTCTAAATCTTCAAAACTAGTATGTCTAGGTGTACAGTACTTGGCAGAGTTCGCCATAACAGCAAATTGCTTGACTGTCATGGACTTTTTCTGTATATTAATCTGCTGGAACAAACCTTGCTTGCCGGTCACTACCTGGCAGATCGGCGACGGGATGGTGACATTCAGCTCGTCCAGATCGTAGCCAGACTTCCGAGGAACCCACTCAGGCGGAGGAATTACCTTCGCTAGACCTGCCTTATGAGCTCCCTTCGACTCCATGTATTGAACGTATTTGTTGAAATCCTTGAACTCGTCCCATGTCGGGCGAAAGACCTGTATGGCCACTCCTCCCGCACAGACAACATCATCCCCAACAACAGACATTGTCTCTCAATCACACCGAATCACACGCGATGTCCAAAACCAAAACTATATCGTCACTTTACTGTCACTATAACACTGTTTGTCTTACAACACTTCACCATTCCTGACGCCATGAACGTTTAATTACACACCAAAAAACAGCGATTCCAGTTCAAAAGTCAAGTAAAAAATCACGCGATAATTCTCTCGTAATTGTGAAAACATTATCTGTAAAATGGCCGCCTCTCAACTTGCTTGAATGAGATGCGCTGCGCTTGCAACAAAAATCCCTTCACACAAATCGAAATACACTCGAAGCTGCATACGCGAAATTAGGTCACGTACACACTAAATTTGTATGAACTATCAAACGAAGGGTTTCAATTTGGCTTATGAAGCTTCTAGTTGAAACAACGCCGGCCACGGTACGATTCGCATCTGAATGTTGGTATCTAATTTTGACAGTTGTCATTACAGGCCCAAATATTGATGCTTAGAGGTTAGAATCGCGAAAATTTGTAGAAATTACAAAATTATTTCCGAAAAATTTAAATCAGACTTACCTGAAATGATTCTTCAAATTCTTCGACTAGATTGCCACTTCCATTAGAGGGAGCCGCCATTTTAATCGCAAAGATTACCCAGGGGCTTTGTTATTGTACGTCACCGCTGAACGGTACGGACCGAACGAATGAGCCAGCTCAGCCAGCCAACGTGCGCGGAAATCGTTGCGTCGTTGTAGTTGACGATTCGAGGCGTGCGTTTGTTTATATTCGCTTGCGCCGAATTGGTTTAGGTATACATTCATTTGCGCCCCGAGCTAGCTAATTTACTTTGCATGTTTCGTTGTGACTGCACTATAGCTCGTCTGATGCTGTTTCTTTGTTCAATAATTAATATGAAATTGTCTACTTTAGGTACGTAAACAACGAATTTCAGACGCTGAAGCTGCGGCCAGCAAAAACGAGACATTATTTTTCCATTTATTTAATTGCGTGCTGCGTGCTTCATTTTGCAAATAATATTGAAATTAAGCATTAATTTGTTGATTTTATTTGCAACAACCTAATTCTATTTTTCTTTTTTTATCCCAATTCTTATACCAGGTTATAAGTAGGTACTGCCTGCTTGCGATTGTTTAGAGCGAATATGACGTTGAAATAGACTTCAAGTGCTATTTCATTGAGATATTATGTGTGCTTACTCATATGTACCTACGCTTATTGAGTGCTTATGAAGTGAGTGCTCGCTGCTGTACAAGCAAACAAAAGTAATACAAGCGACATAAATTCAAAGTCATTTCTCAGACTCATTCTACACTCACTCACTCACTCTCACTTTTATTCTTATAAAGCTACTCTTGAAAATTAGCTGTGTGGCAAAAAGGTTAAGTAATAATTCAAAAGTGAGGGAGAGGGAGATTGCAGGAAATACACCCCCCCCCCCCCCTCACTCCTCCTTTGAAGACAAATAGACTTGTTTACAACTAATAAAGAAACAAATTTGGCAAAAAGGGGTGGAAATTATTATGACCTCCCTCCTCCCCCCTTGAACGTCCTTGCCATAATGCCTCACATACATATTGCTGAACCAAGAACGGGTTAGCCGAGCTGTGTTTACGTTCCGGTCATTGACTTAGCGTTCGTTTTGCTCTGTTGGTAGCACTGGCTGTCATCGACAGCTGATTTGTGTAAACATTCTCTGATGTACATAATTATATCGACGTTATAAAGGTCGATCTAGGATTCGAGGCATTTATTGATCGATTATGAAAATCATTCAAATAAATAATTCATTATCAAAGAATAAACGCGCTTTTGCGTTGTACTCGTGCTCGGCGACTTTCGTGTATTTAGGACTATGACCATGACCGGGTGACGTACGCTTATGTGACGTCACGATGTGAAAGCTTGTCTGACGTTTAACTCTAGAACAATATCAGCATGAACATTTGTAATGTAACCTAATGAACCTTGTTCCAAACAAAGCATTAAGGTTGAAAAACAATAAATGACGTTATCGATTGTTACCGAAGTTATTTTAGTGTTTCTTTGTTTCCCTAGAAACAAAGAAAAACTTCCCCCTGGTTGTTTAGAAGAGATCGCTTCTAGTGATAAAGGCGTGTAACTTGTAACCCTAAAGTTATGTAAAAATAATACCTAATCTTATCTATCCGTCGAAATTAGAAGCAAGATCCTGATTAATGATGATCAAAAAGTACTTAGCTTTACGTACCTATGGCACAGAAAAATGCCTATGGCTATTAGAACGCAAGCTGTAAGTTCAACAACCTCATCTAGTCGTCTTCTCCAGTAAGAGACGAAACCTTTTCAGATTTTTAGGCGTGGAAAACCCCTTTCGGTTTCGTCTTTCCGTGTGGGGAGAGACGAAACCGAACGCCGAAACCGAAACCTACGTGGTGAACCAGGTAAGCCATGCCGGGCCTCGTCAGTCGTCCCGCTGCTGTGGGGTATCTTGGTATACTGGGCCGAGAACCGCGTGTAAGCCCCCCAGTAATGCCCCCGGGCGCCGGGCGCTCTGAATTTCTGAAGAAATCGAAGGTCAGTCAAGAAAGTGGTCTCCCAGTTTTGCGAAAAGTTTCTGTGTCATTTTATTGTCGCTAAGGTTGACTTGTTTTATTATTCAAACAAGCGAAAATCGGCACCTCGTTGTTTCATGACGTTCAAACCAAATCAATCTTAACCGTAAGGAGGTAGACCACATTTTTGTGTGACTGTACAACGTAAAATATGAATCACTAAAGCTATTCAGAGGTAACTCTTCTTTGGAATGAACTAGGACAATTTATGTGATGGTTTACACGTCAGTAATTACGTAACCTACGTTTTTTTGTTTTTATATAATGCTAGAAAGTTACGAACTCATGCCATTAAATCATAAAAACATCTTACAATGTTTTTTTTTAATAATCTTTAATTTTTAAATTTGTGGACTTATTTAAGACAAGCTCTTTAATTGAAGCGTTTCCTCTCTGTCATTACCTTTTTGCGTGCCGGACAGGGTCTCTATTGGTCATGTATCATACTATAATTTACCATCTTCTGTACATATGGCTTGCAAATAAAATATTAAGTATGAAGTATTGAAAAACGCCGTTTAGATGTGAGGATAATAACCTCGCAAAGACAGACATTAAACTTTTTTTTTTTTATTGCCCGTCAAGATGACCTCACTCCACCTGATGGAAAGCGGTCGTGAGGTCCAGATATGAGGTTGACAAGCGTCATTCGAACGAATCACTGGGCTGGCCATCCTCACCTTGAAGGCCTGCCTTTTCACGCCCCGCTTGAAGAACCCGGGACTATACGAGGAAGGAAACACATGTGCTGGAAGAGCGTTCCACGTCTGGATGGTACGACAAAGAAACGAGTCACCGAACCTTTTAGTTCGGGCCAACAAAGTTGAATTGTGTGTGGGTGGCGCCGTAGTCCAGCACGCGTGGTACGGGAGTGGAAAGGTGAGGGTGGGATAAGCTGGAATAACGTTATATGTTTTGAAATTATTCTCTAAAAGTAATAAAATTAATAACACCAATAATAGGCTCATTTGAAATCACAGACCACATAGCCCATAGACCCCGCATAGGAGGGGAAACGCGCTCGCCAAGCATATGCACAGACTGATCATTTATAGTGCCACGCCTCCAATTAGCAATTTAGTCTGTTCTCGAACGTCATCGCGAAATTTTCGTAAAAATAAATTTTAAAAAGCGGGTAAAATGCCTTGTTGCGCCGTGAAATGGTGCGGGAAACGTAGTACCAAATCCAGTTTACAATTTGTAAATTACAAAAAGACGGTATCACTTTTCATAGGTAAGTCACTTTTTATAGATAAACTCAAGAAAAAAGATTTAAATAAATTTGAGAAAATATTAAAAAACCAATACGTTGTTGTCTTATTTCACTCTCTCTATCCCTTTCTATCCTGTGTATATTTGCAAATGACTATCCCGCTCTCACGTAGAAATTGTACGCTAGTGATGTGGGCAAACCCAAAGTAAAATCGTTTTCATCGATAAGTTATTTTGTTCATGTAATTCAAAGTAAACAATAATTTATTTAAACGAATGTCCATTTGAATTTTTTATTAAGAAAAAGCACTTATCAATCCTAATTTATTTTAATAATAAAAAAAACATGTTCAGTTGATGGCAGAAGTTTTTTGATAGTTGTAAAGTTATTCTGAATGTAGATATAATACAGAATGTCGTCCTTATATTTTATTGTTTTCCAATTCTAAAGGTTTACAAAAAGTCCGGAGCTGAAAAAAGTGTGGATAGACGCTACAAGTCGAGATCTTAATTGGTTTCCAAGGCCAAATAGCGTCATATGCTCTCAGCATTTTTCTGCGGATTGCTTTCAACTATTGAAAAAGCGGAGATATTTATGTGTGTTTGCAAAACCTACCCTCACGTTACCAACTTTGGTACGTACTTTCAAAAATAAGCTATAAATTTTAGTCAGTTTGCTTATCGTATTTTCACTGTGAAATTCATAGTTCTTTTATGAAATAGACATTTTGCAAGTTTTTAAGTCTAGACATGAATTTTATAATAATGTGTAGGTAGATAGATAGGTATATTCTTTATTGTACAAAAAAAAGAGACTTAATGCTAAGTATTGCTTGGGTTTGGACAAGCAATTATACTTAAATGATAATGTGACTCTTACCACCGGTATCGGACAGTTGTTTCCGTGCTAATAGGATTCGGAGTATTTGGACTCAGCAGATACTTTTTTTATAAATAAATAAACTGTAATGCACTTCACATCTGGTGGTAAGTGACGGTGTCTTCTACATACCTTTTTAGCCATGTTTTTAAAGCAAACCTAATGGTATTGTAATTAACAAACTCCTCGTTGTAAAAGTGAAAATATTTACACCCACCAGTATAGAAATCAAATATGTATAGTGATAAAAATGACATTATCTAATTTTCAGAGCTCTCAAGGCCAATCCAGCTGCAATGATGATTTAATTTTTATTTTTATTAACATAACGTTGTCACTGTTTGCTAAAAACATCATTGAGTACATTGCGGGATTTGTTGTGCATTCTCTGATAAAAAGAATAAAATGCATTAAATGTGTACAGGCACTAATATCTTTAAAGGAAAACAAATATACACTCATATATGCAAGAGATAAGGGTGGGCTACTTCATCCTTCTAATATGGTCGTTACAATATGCCGCCGGTGCGAAATTGTCATTCGCAGCAACGAGAATTATAAAAAACTAAAGGCTGACCGCCGTGCTTATTTTTCGTTGTCAAAACGTTGCAGACATTCAAAAATGAAAATTTATTCCCACAGTTAAGGCAACATCAGTTTGATTATGAAAAAACTCACGTCATAGATTTGATAGAGCAAAATGCGTGATGGAAAAATATACAAACACACGGCTAGCTTACTTGACCCGCAATACGGAACCAAAAAGCACGTAAGGAGCCTTTATAAAAAAATAATACATTTTAAATCCCAGTAGGTAGCTGCTGTGGGCTCAATTATAAATGATTGTTTTATTTACTTTACCCACCCAACCAAATATCACAGTACAACCACAATGTAGATAACGATAAAAATATCGTGCTTTCCAATCCCTAGGTCGGACGCCATTTGCAATTCACGTGACATCTGTCACTAGATTGACGTTGAATCCGCCAATCACAGTGAGCTTCATACCTCTGCACCCCCCCGACTTTAGGCGATTGCGTTTTCAACTAAGAAACGCTCAAAGAGGAGTCTATGGGATAGGTGGTCTGTGTTTGAAACTGTTATTAGTCAGTGATATAATAGGGTAGTTGATTATTCTGTTGAGGTGTTATCTGATCGGAGTAGGTGGATTGAATTGTGGTCATTGATCTGAAATGTATGTACATAATATTAATATGGGCATTCCTCCGGAATTCCGGAATTGGTTGATTTTTAAGGGTTTTTTTTCTGGAATTTAGGTCGAAAATGAGCAACATTATATTTCTAATTCTTTTGAACGCAGCGTAGCAATTAACTTAAACGACTGGCTTTTTACGATAAATGTTTGGTGTTCTAAGACCTGAAAATCTCAAAATAAACGTTTTGATTTTTTAGATTTTTATCTAATAGCAATAACTTAATAGGTGTTTGCATTGAAAGGCCTCTCAATAATAAAAAAATAGTAAAATAATTATTTCGAAAAAACTCCCCGATATTTGGGAGATTTTTTTTTATTTACGAGATTTGTCAATTTTTATATCATATTTGTGGACTTGCCCAAAACGCTCCCTACAAACTCTTGCAAGAAAAATGACGTCACAGGTCGCCTGTTTCTATGCATTCTGCAAGACACTTGTTAGGCAGCTACTTGTATTAAATTTTGCGTTTATAAAATATGAATATGGCTTGAATATGGTTTCATAACAAAAATAACTATAAATTGTGTGGATTATCGAATGGTTTACTTATTTTTATTTATTTTACACTTTTATAATTTGACTTGCACACCCGAGTTTGAACAGAACCACAAAATAATTAAACCTTAGTAAACGAACTTAAATTTTACATATGAGATTTGCCCCTTTTTTAGTGTATTTTTGGATTATTTTTAATAATTTTAAGAATTCGATGATGTTGTCAACTGCTTCTTATAAATGTGTCCACGACTTTTCATTCTGTTTTTTTTTAGTTTAAGATCGCGTTTTTGCTAAAAGAGGCCACCTTTAGCAAAAACTGAAACTACTACAAAAAGTCGTGGACAGACATTCATTAATTTAAAAGAAGTATCTTTTGAGATATACATTGTTCCGTTTTTAAAATCTATGTTTAAACATAAATTAGTTTAGAAGTTATAAAATGGCGCTAGTTGGCGGCTAAACTCGCCTTACCAAAACGTTACATTACCTTTGCCTCTAACATCGAAGGTCGTGGACATCGATCCTATTAAGGACGAATATTAATATTACTGTGCTGTGACGAATATGAATAATTAATGTGTGTGTAAAGATATGTGTTTGCTATCTGTATCTGGGTATTTTTATTTAAGTATGTATGTATGTATCATTGGAATAATATGTACTAGTACTTCAATGGTATGTATTTGGAAATATTAAAGTATCTTATTCATTTTCTGACTTCCTTGTAAAAGCTCTGCTGAATTTAGGGTCAGTTAGATGATATTGTTGTGAGGTGTCATAAATATTTATTATTAAACAGTGAAAGGTAAGGTATACATACATTCTCAGCTACTGTTATGATTTTGTCATAATCACAGAATAGGTACGTCCACCGTCAAATGCAGGTTGCGGTCCGAATCGGGTCAAAAGTACTTTTAAAGCGCTTATGATACCAACTCTGCTTTCTTGCACTCACGCACGGATAAGGTTTCACGGCACGGTACCTTTTTTCGTCGGCGTTAGCGCTTTAAAGGTTATGTAAAGTTAATTGAAGAAACGTCAATATCGTCGAGCATACATAACATTAAAGAAAAATGATTTTCTAGTACCTTTTCAATCATAATATTGACAATATCTTGCAAAAAAGGACAAACAATTAATTATTTTATGTTACGTTTTTGTGACAATATTTTTACTACCTATTTGATTTACACGCTGATAGCAGTTTTAGCGTTTTAACGCACTTTTTAGGACTAGGATGAAAAGTGATTTCAACCCTTTGCTTAGCCTTAGGTCACAAATTGAACCGCAGAGAAAGTCATGCCAACATCCAGAAAATCAAAGTCTTATGAGTCCAAAAATAAGAGTTTCTTATCTGTGGTTATTAGCCTAATTTCTTCATGTTCAACTATAATGAAAAAAAACTCTGGTTTCCCTTCAAAACTTACGCCTATTTTTTCTTTTTACCAATGAAAAAAAAGCTGCGATGCAAAAAACGTAGACTTATCAGTTAACATAGTTATTTACCTGCGTAAGTATAGGTCGAATAACGAAAGCTGGCAAGAAAAATACTTGTACTTGTCTGTGTAGTGTTTCTGTAATCTGTGGTAGTGTCTGAGATTCAACTAAGGTATAATCTATAATATTTTTAAAGTATTATGCAAATCTGTGTTTCGTGGTAAACACATTCGTGAAAACATTAAAAAAAATGGTTTTAAAACTTTTTTAGAATTTCTCCTTTGATGTAATTTCACTTTTTAAAATTATACTTGAAACAATTATTAATTTTCCCTATTAAATAACAGGGCTTCAATTAATTGGTTAAAGGAAAACAAACAAAAATCAATTGGCAATAATTGCCGCACTCCTGCACCGAGCCCTTGCCTTCGAAGAAGGGCTTGATAATACTCAGTCTCCATTGGTCAGGTATCTTCCCGGTGAGGAGAATGCGGTTGAAAAGGTGGGTAAGTATGCCCGTATGCACGAGAGCCCATTGATTTCTACGCTTCGACAGGGACCCGATGGACCTTTCCGGTTTTTCATGTGGCAAAGAGCTGACTGCAACTCATCAGGCGTTACCGGATGCACTAGTCCCTGATTCGAAAGGAGTTCAGGTGGCTGCACCTTTTGGTGATGCTTGTTGAGCAGCTCGTGGATATAAGAGCGCCATCTCTCCTTCACCGCGCGGTCCTCGCATAGCAGGTTACCGAGAGTATCATTTACACAGCGGCACATGTGAATATCCTGGGCCGCTTTTACTTTTGAACGTGCCAGCTTGTAAACGAGCTTCTGCCCCTCAGACGACTCCGACGTATCGTACAAAGGATGTAAGTGGTCACGTCTGGCTCTGGCTACAACTCGTTTTGAGGCACGTTAGGCATCCATGTACGCGGCGCGATCTTCAGGTGATTTGGACGCTTGCCAATTTGCTTCCAAAACAGTGCCTTATCCGAATCGCTACAACCGACCTGGTGCGTAGGCACTTATCAAATTGGTCGTGACCCCTTCGATAAGCCACAAGGCGGTCGTTAACGCGATTCACTTTCAAGACACTATTTTGGAATTCCTCGGACAGCGTCGGAAAGAGTACATTCTTAACCGTTTTAGGTTCCTATGGACTTTTGGGTGATCCCTTATTTCACGGACATAATTTTCATACAATTTCGGTTCACAGAAAATGTTTCATAGAATATTCGGTTCAAATATTTTCATTTCAAATATTATTGTTTATACGACTATTTACTTCATAAAATATTCAGTCCACATATTTTCATGTCAAATATTATTATTTCAACGACTATTTACTTCATAGAAACATACTTCACAGGAATTAAAATAATTTAATAACAGACATTAATTTAAAAAGCCTCTGTTTGTTAGGTTAGGTTAAACTGTGATCCCCCCCCCATGAGCCTTCGCCTTGTCGTGGCGGGGGGGCTTAGTACTGGTGGCAGGCGGAACCACCGGTAAGCTAAGAGGGCTCAGGTATGGCAGTGCGGTGCACTTCCCACCCACCCATTGCCTGCCGCCGGGCGTAGTGGTACTGGTGGTGGTATGGTGCCTACCACTGTCCGCCCAAAGGGGTGCCCATGGGTGCAGCCTTACCAACCAACCTTTTGGGTGGATTGTGGTTGCGGACCTAGTAGGGTCCGCGTACGTCGGGAGCGAGCAGGTTGAGTACGGGGGTGCTTTTGCCCGCAATGCACGGTTTACACCACGACGGCGGAAGTACCCTACCGTGGCCTCCCCCCTTCATTGGGGGGTCAGCTGTAGGGGGGCCCAATACGGGAAAGCACTGGCGGCGGGGCGTTGCGAAACTTTTTTGGGACCCCGCCTCGCCACTGAAGTGTTGAGGTCGAGTACCGTGGGGTTTTAGTCGGTAGAAGTCCGAAATAACCTCGTCCGGGTGGCGAGGTATCCATGAGGATTTCCCTACGAAAATAATAAAAAAAAGGTTTGAACTGTGACCACATCACACTAGCCGAGCGAGCGTTGATAATTTATCCATCAACTAATCAAATGACGCGATCTGTATCATACGTGACATTTTTGGTTATGTGATTCTACTGCATAGTATTAATGTTGATTAGGAGGGGAGACTTTTGCCCTTCAGTGAAACGGAATGGGCTTATTTAGATTAGATTAGATGTTATTTCATTAAACAACTGAACCGATGATGGTCGAACTTATGTTTAGGAGTAATATTGCTGAAATAAATGAGTTATTGTCACAGGAATTATGTCTCAAAGTTTTATTCTTGGCAGTCGGGAACTATTTACTTACTAGATGAGTCACCCAGAATGTTTCAACGCAAAAGAAAGGCGATATAGAAAGATATGAAACTAGATCAGCTACAATAAAGCGCAATTATTTATTATCAAATTATATTCATGGGCGAAGTATGTAGTCAACAAGACATTTAGAATCTCTATCATTCACATTTATTTATTTATTTATTTATTGGACTACCAACATAAGAAATAGTATTACATGTACATTTGGGTTTTTATATAGCTTATTCTTATTTTATGACACATCAACCAACATGACACAACTGTAATTCATTATTGCTTTTCGTATCTTACCTATTCTCTGACCCACTTGCCACAGCAAGCTGAGAGCTAAGTCTATCGTTGTCTATTTACGCAAAATAAAAGAAAAAAAACTGAAATGAATGGCGTCGGCGACATAACCTCACCTGACTGACGTTTGTTTTGATGCGTATTTCGTACGGTTACTTTGATTAAACATTAAACAATTTAGATTTTATGTGATTTCTGTTAATTATTGGTGGATATAATTTTAAGTGAAACAATACCATGGCGGACGCTGCTGCCAGACAGTTGCAATACGAGTACAAAGCCGTGAGTATCCATTGGTGTATTTTCTCAATAATCCTTCTTGTATCTTCCAAATAAGCCTTATTACATGATTTGGCACTGTGGCTTTACCTTCAATTTATTGAATATTTATTGTTATGGGTTTCATATGAGTTTTTAAGATATAATTTTATAAAACACAACCTTCTCATTATAGAACTCCAATCTCGTATTGCAAGCTGATGTAAGGCTCATAGAGCGCCGTGGTCGTGATGAAGCGACAGGAGAAGTGCTGTCCTTATCCGGGAAGCTACTCGGGACCCGGATGGGTGACCGGGCTCAGCGTACCAAGCCTGATAAAGCTGAAGAGAGGAAGGCAAAGTGAGTACTAATATAGTTGATAAAATACACGTCCCGTTTTGCGACGCAGAGGGTACGTTCGAATGCCATTTCAGCACAAGGTTCTGTATGATGAAACAAGATTTGTATTGGGTCTAGCTGTTTGTGCCACCTTATTGGCCTGTTGGCACAATTACAGTGTTCCTGCCTTTAGTGCCAGAGGTTGCGGATTCGATCCCCACCCATAACATACATCAATTTGACAAACATTTGTGTTTGTTGTGTCTGGGTGTTTTATGTATTTAAGCATGTCAATATTTAGAAATAATAAAGTATGTTTATCAGTCTCTGACACCCATAGTATAATTTCTGCTTAGATTGGGTTCAGATGAACTGGGTGTAGTTTGTCGCAGATATTTATTTATATATTTTTTATTCATATAACACTCACGAGTACAGAGCACAGCCACAACACAGTATGCTGACTTTGGACCAGTGGACCATTGAAGGACATAAGCGCCAGCGACCGCTTATGTCATCCCCATACATTTGAACGATTTCTATTGTAGAAATGGTTGTGGTGTGTTGCTATTCGCTTGCCCCTCAGGATACATTATCCAATGTAATCTTCAATGCATTTAATGCTTGCTCATGTGAGTTTGTATTTATTTCATGATTGCACAACAAAATGCAATTAGGATACAATGTATTTAATAGTTTTAATAATAGGTAACATGGTCATTGATAAATTGGCAATATTCATAACAATAAAATATATTTTAATTCATTTAAGAAATAAAATATTTATTTGAAAAAACAAAATTAAGGTGGATTTATCAGGAACTAGTACCCGCGGTAACGCCTGATGAATATCAGTCGGCTCTTCGCCGCATGAGGAACCGGAAAGCTGTGGGACCCAATGGAGTCCATAACAAAGCATGGAAATTCCCGCGGCTTGGGCTAAATGGCGTGAGGTGACTGGTGTCATATGTGACCCCAAAATGCCGATCAAGCTGAAGGGGCAGGTCTATAAAACCATCATTAGGCCTGTCCTTTTATATGGCAGTAAAACATGGCCGTTATTCATGTTCGTGACATCGCAGACAAGCTGCAGGAGTGCCGCCTTCGTTGGTATCATGTCTCATAGAGATCGGCAAACTACGTGGGCAACGAATGCCGCCCCGGACAGGTACCGGTGGAAGAAGTCGACCCAAGAAGCGGTGGCCATGATGATGATGATGGAGGGTACTTTAGCGAACTAACGGCGCTAACTGAAACCGAATCTAGAAGTAGTTAAACATTGCTCATATTATCAATCCACTAGGTTATATAATAAACTTCCAATGGAGTTAAAGAATATCATTTACAGGAGGGAATTTAAGAGCAAACTGAGAACCTTCTTGTTGGAGAGGTGCCTCTACAGTGTTGATGAGTTGTAATGTAGTGTTTTATAATAATAACAATAATTGATTGACATAATTTAATTTTGGGCATTTTACTTTAATATACTTTTTACTTTTATTTTTGAATAGTGTAAGTAGATAAATTAATTTTGGACATTTATTTTATTTTTGATAGTGTAATGTTATGCAAATGATTTCAGACACAATTGTATTATTGTTTATGAATAAATGAAATGAAATGAAATGAAATAAGGTTCGAGTCCTGCAGGCTACCGAGCGACCATTTACAGTGGCATGTTTATTGTATTGCGGCCATCTTTAAAATGTATATTCGGGTGTGAATGCGGTGGAGGGGCACGTTTCAGATTACGGTGGGTTTACACCAAGCGAGCGAATGCTCATTCTATCACAACTCTATGAAATTTTCTTGGTCTGTCTCTGTTTACACGAAGAGAATTTGAGAGAAAGGGAACAGTGATAGTAGAGTGTATAGAGTTAGCATGTCTAACGGTGGGCAAGCTCAGCTATTCTAACATAACTACGGAAGAAGCCAACTTGTCACTCTTTGGTTATCAATTGGCGAATTTTAGAGACATACAACACATCATCAATTACGATTATTTATCATCATAGAACTTTCCTAAATGGGCAACAAATGTCTGGCCATGCCGCCCCCGCCAGGTACCGGTAGAAGAGGTCTACCCAAGAAGCGGTGGCTAGACGTCGTTAAGGGTGACATGCGTGCCAACAGACTCGCCACTGAGGATGCACGAGACCGCGAAGTGGGCCAATGAAATAAGAAAGGCGGACCCTGGGACCCTACACACCAGTGTGGGTTCACAACCGGGATAGACCGCACGGATGATGATGATGAGGACCAAAAGAGCGAGTGCTCATTCTATCCTCACACCATCAAATTCTCTTTGTGTAAAGAGAGACCAAGCATTCTTTCGTTGTTCTATTTTTGTTCGAGGATCTCTCAGAGCACCAGCTAGAATGCTTATTCTTGATTCCTCATTCTTGTTCATTTGCATTCTTTTGGTAAAAATGAAAAATCAATTATTATTTAAAATAAAATATCACAAAAGAACATTCTTGCTTCTGCTCTAGCTCTTTCTTTGTTAGTTCCAACTAAGCACACATTTAGAAATCATACATTTTATTTCAATATCACATAACTTCTTAAATAATATTGCATGCACACCTGTACCATCATTGAGCAATAAACTATGAACATATCCTTAAATGTAGTATAAATCATCAAATAAAGTTAAATGTTTTAACAGCAAATGAATCATTTTGATTATTTTAGCATTTTACAATGCTTGTTTTTCATATCGTAAGATAGAAAAACCAGAAAAAAATATTTCGAAATCAAATTCAAATTCCTCGATGTTTAAGCGTTATAATTATGTTTAGCTTAGGCTATAAAAAAACGTACAATCACAACAGTCTTCTGATGAGGACGTAGGCAGCGACCAGCGTGAGCGCACAGCCAGTCAGCATAGCCAAGCTGTTCAGTCTACTGTCTTCGAGACAGCCCTCTGGACCACAGATTCCGTACCTTATAATAATAAAAAAAAAACCTCCCAAAAAAAAAAAACGATGAACTCGAGCGGATGAAGCGAATCCGCGTCTTTCACAAACCGGGTGACTGCTAAATATTGGAAAGATTCGTTTGTTCCTCTGAGGTTTTGGTAGCTCACTGGCTTAGAGCAGTCCCCCTGGATTGTGAAAGACGCGGGTTCGATTCCCGCTCGAGATCTTCATCTTTAGATATAAATTATTTTGATTCATTTCAGAATAAGGATATGCATTTGACTGATTCCCTATTTATGTATAATGGACGGACATTTATTTATTTATTTTTTGTTTGATGAACTGACATTTTGTTTTTGTATAATAGGCTTGGAATTGAATTGTAATTGAATTAAAATTGCTCTAAATGTACTTACTTCAATCGCATATTAAGTGTTTAATGTTTTTACTATTTTTTTAGTCAACTAGTTACGCACGACGATATCGCGATATCATAACATTTGTATATCGATAGATCGATAAACATGTATGCACGATACCTAAAAATAAGAACCAAAAATGTACTATGTTTATACTAATAAATATTTTATCTTTATCTTATCTTATCTGCATTTCAAAACACACCATTGGTCCCCAAAATTGTTGTTTCTAATAGAACACTATTTCAGACGTCAAAAACGCGACGAAGCGTCCTACGAGCTCTCCAAATCCAAGTCAGCCCGCGTGGCCTGGGCGGACGACCCCCCAGGCGTGCTGTACCGGCCGCGAGCTCAGCACACGAGGCACGCCTACGAGCTGCTGCTGTCTTTCATGCAGAGTGCGCTGGGAGACCAGCCCAGGGATATACTGTGCGGGGCCTGTGATGAGGTTAGTTTGAAGGGTCGTTTTGAGGTTTTGGGTATCAAGGGAGTAGGGATTTTTGTAGTTTCTATTTTCAGATAAAAATAGAGCACAGTTCAAATGCTTAAAATAAATTTAAATATCCCGAGTTGCATTTAGTGTTAGTGGTTATCAAAAGTAACATTAGTAAATATAAATAAAAAAAAAAAAAATAATAAATAAAAATAATAAAATGTTTATTAAACAACTTTGACATTACAGAAAATAAAATAATAAAAACAATGTAACATTTAATTTTTGGCACTCTAACTAAGCTGCTGTAGTTAGAGTGCCAAAAATTGCGTCGACAAACGTATAATTACACAAGGCAAAATGATTTCTACACTAGGCACAGCCTGTCCTGTAGAAAATCATTGGTCACATGTTGCCAAAACATTTCAAATTATAAGCGACTATTAGTAAGTTAAGAACAGTGAACTAAAGATTATATACTAATTAAAGATGTTACATATAAAAATGGTTGAACTTGAGTGAATTTGTGTGTGTTCCGGTGTGTGTGTGTGGGTGTGTGTGCGTGTGTTGGTGTGAATGTGTGCGTGCGTGCGTTAACCAGTATCCGGTCTAGCCCTACGATGAATATCCTGAAACCGAAAAACAAGTTATCTAGACAAGTGCTCTCAGTAGTTTTTCACTTTCATTGTACGACAATGTTAGAGTCCACATAGTCACTTTGCGTTTAAGCTCGGGTAAATATACATACATACATACATACCATCACGCCTTTTTCCCAACGGGGTAGGCAGAGACCACATCTTTCCACTTGCTACGGTCCTGACACACCTCTTGCGCTTCTTCCACTCTCATTAATCCTCTCATACATGCTCGTCGATTATAAGTACTCCTGACCTGACCTTTTCTGAGCACGTCTTGGACTTGTCCTAAGTACGTCCGTCTAGGCCTTCCCCTTCCAACAGCTCCATCCACCCTCGCCTTGTAAATTTGTTTCGTTAATCGCATTTCATCCATCCTTTCCTTATGCCCAAACCATCTTAGCATTCCCATCTCAATTTTTGTGATAACATCCTCATAAATATAAGTAAATATAAATAAAGTAAATAAATATGCGCTAGACAACACACCTCTTGTAATGGTTTCGAAGTAGGGATTAATATCCCTGTGTTACGAGGTACACAAGAAAATAAGCCAGGGGCGTCTCCCAGCACACCCAGACCCGAGTCAATTTAGAAAAGATCGTTCCCTGAATCGACCCGACCGGGAATCGAACCCGGGACAATACGGAATTCCGGGTATTCGAGGCGAGAAACTGTGCTTCAGCGCACTACGCCAAACGTGTCGTGAAAAAAAACTCGTAGAACAAATGTTGTTGTGTATGATGGTAGTCTACCTAGTCTTGCGAGGTTGTTGATGTTTTTTCAATAACCCTGTATAATTTATATAAAATATATTATATATATTAGGTCACACAAAGAAAGCTCTTCGGGGAAAAAACGTAAAAGTTATGTTGTAAATAATAAAACAACACTTTGACAAAACGAAGTCAGTCGGGGCAGCAAGTTTAAAAAAAATAATAGTATGTGTACCATAAAAATTACAGGGATGCTTAACATTATTTTCTGCCAAACTGTGCAACAGTTTGTCAGCAGTGGTTCCCGTGGACATGCTTCAATAGTTTTACATCCAAGCTTAAATTAGGTAGGTACATATTATTTTTGTTCAGTCTATGTTCAGTAAATGTTCATAGGGGGAAATCGAGGCGAGAAACCGTGCTACAGCGCACTACGCCAATCGTGTCTTCAAGCATTATTAGTAGCCACCTTGCTCTCGGTGTTATTCCATAATTAATGTTATTTTATGATTGCATTTGTTCTGGTTGAAACCAATAAACGCATTTTTACTTAAATACTTAACTTTGAATTTGAAAGTCATATATTTGGAAATATATTTCCTTTGGATGGAAGAAGGTATTTGGCTCATAACATTGGTGCAAACGTTGGCTTACAACATAAAATATACTAGAGAAATTAGCCAGGTCAAATGTTTGGAAAAACAGCCTCCCAGATTGCTCAAGACGTGGGTTCAAGTCCCGCTCAATACCTACCAAGCAAGGACCAAGGTTATTTTTTTTTTAATTTAAAATGGGTTTGCGTTTGGCCTCAGTCTCGCCAATGTTAAAAATGCTACAATTTTGTTTCGTATTGCACTGGCAACCCAGTGCACGACAAAAAAAATTGTCAAGATACATAAATATGAATACTTTAACTTTGTAATATTAAGATAAGATAAATATACAATAAATCATAACATAAGCATTACATAGTCTAAGATTGTGCAATGTAGGCGGTCTTATCGCTAGAAAGCGATCTCTTCCAGACAACCTGCAAATATTTTCCGTTAACTTGAGTTTTTTTTTAATTTCCTCATAGCTGTTCTTGTTCCATAGTGTACTAAGTTGCCGTCTTATTCAGGTGTTGGTGGTTCTCAAGAACGACAAACTGAAAGACCTAGAGAAGAAGAAGGAAATTGAACTTCTTTTGGGATCCATCCCGGATGAGAGATTCGCTCTGCTTGTCAATTTAGGTAAGTTCTATCATCATCATCATCATCCCACACGTTGTGAACCCACACTGGTGTGAACCCACACTGGTCCCAGGGTCCGCCTTCCTTATTTTCTTGGCCCACTTCGCGCGGTCTTGTGCAATTGTGCATCCTCAGTGGTGAGTCTGTAGTTCTGTAACCTCTGCACGTCTAAATCAACTAAATAAAAACCGGCTAAGTGCAAGACGGACTCGCGCACCGAAGTTCCGTACACAGGAATATTATATATGGTAGGTATATTTTATTTAAAATATTTTTATTATTTGATCTAACTAAAAGTTTACTTTATTAGCAATGTATCCTTAATCTGTGCTATAAGACGTTGCTTCGTACTAAATTTCAAGATTCTGAGTTCACGGGATGATTCCCTTGCGAGTATTGAAAATTTGCGGCATAAACGGCTGTATCTTTTGATTGCGTTGGCTTAAAAGTTTTATTTTTTTACAGCTCCAAGGGACAGTAGACCTGAGTATTTGATATAAATTCCAGCTTGAAACCTCTACGCGTTCCTGAGAAAAAGGGTCTAGACAGACAGACAGACGGACAAACAAACAAACAAACAAAAATATCTTTATTTAAATAGACCTGTAACAAGTACTTTTAAATCGTCATTACAAGGAAATAAAAAAACTTAGTAATAGACTTAAATACTATAATAATATGAATACATAAATACACTGTATACAAACATAATGTGACTCTACCACCGCATCGGAAGTTGATCTTATACTGAGAAGACCCGGCGAGAAACTCAGTACTTACTCTTTTAAACTTGGTTCGGACAACAAAGTGATCCATAAGGGTTCCGTTTTTTCCTTCCGAGTTATGGAACCCTAAAAGTAGTATGCCCGACATATTAAATTAGATAAGCCTACTATTAGGCCGCGGACAAAAAATATGGGACTAGCCTTTAAGTCTTTACCCCCATAATGTTAGTCATGCTTTCTTATATTAATATTTTAATGGTTGCAGGCAAGAAGATAACAGACTTCAACATCAGTGCGGCCACGGAAGGCAACACTGAGATCGACGAGACGTACGGCATCAATGTGCAGTTCGAGGAGTCTTCTGAGGAAGACGATGAGGACGCTTACGGAGAGGTAAGCGAATTGTTGGCATAGTAAAAGGATAGAGAAGTAGGTTTTCTTCATACATACGTTCCGAGCGAGGTTTGTATGTGAGCGCGCCCGTACTATGCCCGCACCACACATTGACAAAATATAAGGACAATCGTGGGGAGTCAGTCGTGCGTGGGTAATGCCGCGCACTTAACACGAAACGCTGCGCTTCTGCTTGAAATATTTGTTTGGTGTGCGTGTACTATGTACGTCCTATGTACGTCCTATATTCGAGCTCAGAAATTGCTACAAAATAGTATGTGTAAATAGGTAGTGTAGTGTTTATGGATGTCTTAATATTGTTTAACGACCGGTGTAATGGTTAAGAAGTTGGCTACTACACCAGAGGTCGCGGGTTCGATCCCCGCACAGTACAAACGTTTGTGTGCATGAACATGTCTGTTTGTACTGGTCTGGGTGTCTCCTATGTATAATAAGTATGTATTTACAAAAGAAAATGTATTTAAGTATGTTTATCCGTTGTCTAGTATCCCATAACACAAGCTTTAATTAGCTTACTTTGGGGCTAGATGGCGCTGTGTGGAATAATGTCCAGGGATATTTATTATTATTTATTATTATTAATAACAACTCATCAAATCCAGAATTTTCTTTCTTCACATTACCTACCGTATAAGAACAGTGAGTACCTAAGTATCTAACTTAACTAAGATTCATGATTTGTGTTTAATCGGATACAGATTTGTAATTCAGAGATCTAATTGACGCAGCATTTTTGACGATTGAAGAAACAACATGCAACAGTCCTTTTTTAGGCTATTATCTCTCGCTCAGGGCCCGAGTTGGCTTACTTCTCTCTCCTTTTACTATGGTGTCGGTCACAACACCAATGGCTCGTGGTACAAAACAAGTTGGAGTTGGAGGAACGTTGAAATTAGGACTTCATGTTGGGTGTAGAGAATTCAATGTAGGAGATGATTGTTAGGATCATCAGGGATTATATGCAGGCAATCCCGCTAGGCAGATAGCTTTGGGATTCTAGTTTATTTTAGGTAAAGCTTTAATTTTATTCATCAATAACAAGTTACTGTAATGTTTTAAGTCCGACTTCAAAAGAAATCGACCCAAGATTTCTTCAAGTTTACTATTATGAAACATGCTGATACCTGGTGATTATTTATGTTGGGAAATATGATATGGCATATTCGTTATATTACTTTCGCCGTATGATGATATCCCTGACAGTTCATAATTGTCAATTATAGTGATGTAACGAATGTAATTTAATCGAGTTGGCAAAAATAAATGGAATCAGATTTACCGATTTTTTATTTTTAAATAAATTCTTAATAAACGGGTTATGGCTAATAAGCAATAGAATAAAACGCGATATCTCATAAATAATAGTTAAAAAATAGCACACAAGGTAGACGCACTCTTACTGATGCGATTGACGTGATTACAAATTGGTCGCTCCTATTCATCGATTTTTAGTCGATTCAGTAGTGTCGATATACTATTGAATGGCGTTCCTTTTCACGGCATCAGACGCTGTAAAGACATATTAATTTAATTTCAAATACTTCATTTATTAACGGTTAATAATAATAACAATAATTTACTTGGACTTTGTTCGAAAGAACAATACTTTTTTAATAGTTTATAACATTTTCTTTTGCAAGTTTCTTTTTATTTAGTTTGAAATAGTATGCGTGACGCGGAACAATAAGAGCGGTCAGGCATATCATCTTACAGTGAAAATAGTATAGATGACTTAATTAAATCAAAATGGAAGATTTATTCGGGCCCCCGTCGTCTAATTTCACTCCGTCGCAATTACGATTGGCAGGACTTCACTCTGACGGACGCTTGTCTCGCTTACGCTAAGGTCAAAACAAATAGGTTTGTCTCTGTCCTTCAATATCGCACAACGATAAATAGAATCACAGCGGTGTGAGTGTCTGTGCATGTAGTTGTGCATCATCCTCGTTTTCAGTTGACAATTTTAAGGACGTGCTGTATCTTTCGCTGTTTGATTCAATCTAAGGTAGATGATGTAGATAATTAGATCATTTGAACTAACTTTTTTTTGTACTTCAAACAAAATTGTATTTTTATTGACAGTTGTAGTTAGCCAACATGGCTGAATATAGAGCCAAGTTCTGATGTTTTTTTTTATATTGCCCGTCAAGTTGACCTCACTCCACCTGATGGAAAGCGGTCGTGAGGTCCAGATATAATTCATAATTCATTTATTGCATATCACATTGCTTAATAAATTAATAAAGGTGACAAAGAAAGTATACGATCTACGTGTGACGCCCTGCAAGGGCATAGCAATAGTTCAGTAATTTAGGGCTATTTTTTCATCAATAAAATAACACAATATTATTATACTTAGTAACATACACGCAAGTGCAAAATTAGTGTTAGTACAAAATTAACATTAAATTATTTTTCAATCACAGGATAAAAATGTAAAATACAATAGTTCGGGCATATTTTTCTTTGTTACTCAATGTAATCTGTTTTAATAATTGAAACTGAATTATCAATAAAAACATTCTTCATTACACAATAATTAACAACACATTATAATACTTACTTTATTAATAAATTACACATATTCATTAAAACATTCATATTATTCAATTTAATTGGTTTTTGTCCTCAAAGAATTCAGTTAAATTATAATAACATTTTGCAATGAGAAATTCTTCTAATTGTTTAGTAAAATAATTAGGATTTTCCAGATTTTTAAGTAAGTAGGAATGTGGTTAAAAAATTTAACCAACATGGTATGGGGGCCAGATGTTACTAACTTCATTTTCGAAAAAGGTACCTTTAGTTTGTGTGAACTTCGATTATTTCTTTTGTCATTTGTAAGTGGAGAATAAAACTCCGATATGAGGCTGACAAGCCCAGTCATTTAAACGAATCACTGGGCTGGTCATCCTCACCTTGAAGGCCTGCAGAAATGCCTTTTCACGCCCCGCTTGAAGAACCCGGGACTATACGAGGAAGGAAACACATGTGCTGGAAGAGCGTTCCACGTCTGGATGGTACGACAAAGAAACGAGTCACCGAACCTTTTAGTTCGGGCCAACAAATGTTGAATTGTGTGTGGGTGACGCCGTAGTCTACCACGCGTGGTTTATAAAATGTTACAGTTGTGTGTTGGATCCTTAAATAAGTTGTTTCAGCCTCAGTTGCGGGGTTCCCACTGGAAATTTAACGCATATTGACCGTGCGATGTGTTCAAATGAAATTGTGCATTCTTTGTAGGTTCGTGAGGAAGAAAAAGAGGAAGGCGAAGGCACTGACACTGAGAAAGGCAAAGAGAGCTCCGGAGAAGAGGACAGTGACGCCGAGGGGAAGAAGGGCGCCATACACACCAATGTGAGTATTTAAACTTTGAAAACAGTAGCAAAACTGTACGTTTCTAAGGCTTCAAAAATATCTGAGCTAAACATTTGCCACAAATGTCTATACGAGAGTTCGTTCGGACTCTTTCTTGACTTGTATAGACATTTGTAGCTAATGTTTTGCTCAGATATTTTGAAGATATTGATGCTTTAGACTGTACAGCAGTATATTTGTGAATTAAAAACATTCGCTCAAGATAGCCAAAAAATGTGTCCATGAAAAGTGTTAAAAGTGTCGAGATTTTTCATGAAAAGTATTTTCAAGGTCATTATTTATGTATGTATGTTGCAATTGAGTCACCCATAAGAGGGTTTGCTTTTTGCGTTTGGGGTAGATTGACGTCGCATTTTTTTAAGGTTTTCGTGATTATTTAGCTGAATTCAAATTAAGCACAAATAATCTCTCTATTATTGAATGCACCTTTTAATTTCATAATTATAGCTTTAACTGTGTACAGTACATTTTTAAGTGTCTTATCAATTTATCAAAAAAAAACGGATTTTTTGTTTAATTTAGCAAATTATTGGTGAATTAGATATTTTAGACAATTCAATGTGTTTTTAAATAGTATTATGCACACAATAATAGAGCAAAAATTGAAGTTTCATTTCAATTCAAGGAAATAATCACGAAAATCTTACAAAAATGCAACGTTTAGGAATGTCCGTATACGCAACAGGGCTCTGCCTTTAATTCGATTTACAGTTACAGTTTAAGATCCGTAGTATTTAATACCTTCCGAATCGTATAAATTAAATAATAGTACCTCAATTGCTACAAAGAAATCTTAAATTATTTTCCAGCAGGACCCTCCGCCGTTTGAAGTTCTTCAGACCAATGGGGCCGTATGGCCCCGTTTAGCGACATATTAGTACCTTAAAAATACATTGATATTATTTTCAAATTATTAATGTTTTATGAGAAATGCACTGCGACGTTTTCAGCCCAGACATGTAGATTTCTTATCAGCATTTTATTAGTACTTTTTATAAAACCATACGTTTAATTCAAATATATTTGTATTTCAGCAGACAATTTGTTTGAAAACTTTTATCACGATGGTATTAGGATTAAATGTTTTCAATGATAAAATTATTAACTTTTCTCTTCTTTCTGGGACTTTCCCCTCTATCTGGCGCAATGCTATCATCCGACCTCTCCCGAAAATTTCTAGCCCTAGTCTGCTCAGTCATTACCGCCCTATTTCAATTCTCCCATTCCTCTCTAAAGCACTTGAAGCCGTCGTTCATAAACAGCTCTCCCATTTCGTCTTCACCCATAACCTCGTCAGTGAATACCAATCAGGCTTTAGGCCAGGCCACAGTACGACCACTGCTCTCTTGAAGGTTACTGAGGATATCAGAGCTGGCCTGGAGGCTTACAAAATAACTGTTCTCGTTTTAATAGATTTCTCTAATCCCTTAACGTCGTTGACCATGACATTCTTCTTGCCATGCTCTCTCATCTGCACATCACTCCACAGGCATTGGATTGGTTTTCGTCATATCTCCGTAACCGGAAACAGGCAGTGCGCATTGACCAAACTTTTTCTCAGAGGTGTGACCTCGATTCTGGAGTCCCACAAGGAGGAATATTATCCCCTCTCTTATTTTCTATATTCATTAACTTTGTAACCCATGTTCTCTGCAGCTCTTACCATCTGTATGCTGATGATCTTCAGCTGTACGTACAGACTGACGTGAAGGGGTTTGATGAGGCTATTTTCCAGTTGAATGATGATCTCAAACGCTTACTTGACTGGTCTATCAGCTTCGGGATATCGGTAAATCCAACTAAGTGTCAGGCAATTGTGGTAGGCACCCCGCGGCAGCTGGGTAGCCTTGGGACTGATTGGCCGGTGTTAACCTATAACGGCACTGTTATGCCTTACAGTCCTCACGTCAAGAACCTTGGCCTGTTTATGGACAATACTCTAAGTTGGGATAAGCACATTATTGAAACGAGCAGAAAAGTCATTGCGGTCTTACGCTCCTTATATAAATTCAAAAACTTTCTTCCTCTCGGCACCAAAATTATCTTAGTACAAGCACTCCTTATGCCCCTCATTGACTATGCAGACGTTTGCACTTCTAATCTGTCCCAAGGTCTCCTTGATAAACTTGAACGTCTGGTAAACAGTTGCATTAGGTTTATCTATGGTGTACGAAAATACGACCACATTTCTCCCTTTCATTCATAATTAAAATGGCTTAAAATTCGTCACCGTAGGAATTCTCGAACGCTCTGTTTACTTTTTAATATTCTTAGTAATCCCAATTCCCCCAGATGTCTGAAATGTAATTTTAAGTATAGGGGCGAGTGCTGCATGCGCAGCCAGCGCTCGCATAGCCTTTTGCTGCTTCATACTCCTCTTCATACGTCTTCCCATATGTCGAATTCTTTCACATTAGCTGCCATTAGGCTATGGAACTCGCTGCCTAATAAAATTAAATTGTCAACCAGTAGGTTTTCCTTCAAAAGAGCAATCCATAACTTCTTCATAGATAAACCTTAACTCATTTAACCAAACCTCTCTCCTTTCAAGGCAATATTTTAAGATTTAGGTACGATATTTAGTGTATGTATCTTTAAATTTATGTATTATGATTATGTATGTGTAATATGTATAATTTTGGTATAAGTATGTTTTTTGTATTAATAGTATATTTTATTTCCGGTTTTATGAGACACCGCCAACACGATTTCTGCTTCGCCCAGTGGTTGACTGGTAGAGAATGCCATTAGGCATTAAGTCCGCCAATTGTACTTTTTCTTTGTGCAATAAAGAATGAATAAATAAATATATTTGAATTAAACGTATGGTTTTATGAAAAGTACTAATAAAATGCTGATAAGAAATCTACATGTCTGGGCTGAAAACGTCAAAACATAATAGGGTCCTGCTGGCATGAAAAATGTTTCGCAGTGCATTTCTCATAAAACATTAATAATTTGAAAATAATATCAATGTATTTTTAAGGTACTAATTTGTCGCTAAACGGGGCCATACGGCCCCATTGGTCTGAAGACCTTCAAACGGCGGAGGGTCCTGCTGGAAAATAATTTAAGATTTCTTTGTAGCAATTGAGGTACTATTTTTTAATTTATACGATTCGGAAGGTATTAAATACTACGGATCTTAAACTGTAACTGTAAATCGAATTAAAGGCAGGGTCCTGTTGCGTATACGGACATCGTTTTTGAACCACCTCCAGCTAACGCTCATAACTACATAATTATTTAGTCTGCGTTCAACTGTTATTGCAATGGATGTCAAATCAAATAAATTGGCGTAGTGCGCTGCGGCACGGTTGCTCGCCTCGAGTTCCGTAGTTTCCCGGGTTCGATTTCCGGTCGGGTCAATTCAGGGAACGATCTTTTCTGAATTGACTCTGGTCTGGGTGTGCTGGGAGACGCACCTGGCTTGGTACCTTGTCTGGTACCTCGTAACACAGGGATATTTATCCCTACTTCGGGACCATGACAAGAGGTGTGTTGTCTAGTGCATATTTATTTATAGAATAAAGTTCGAATAAAAATAAATAATAAATAAATAAAAATTCTTTATTGACAACACATTCAAAATAAATATAATAAAATAATAACACAATGAAAAACTACTCTCTACATAAGCAGAGGTTACCAAACTTAGCCTAGTTAGAGTAGGCCTGTATCTTGGGAAACCGATTTACATTTAAATTTCTCAGTTAAGACTTAAATAAAAATTAAAAACAGTAACTTATTATTCATAATTTTGACTGACATTGACTGGCCTGTTGGTGCAATGGCAGCGATCCTGCCTTTAGCGCCGGAGGTCGTGGGTTCGATCCCCACCCATGACAAATATTTGTGTGACGAACATTTGTATTTGTTGTGCGTCTGGGTGTTATTATCTGTTTAAGTATGTATTTAGAAATATTTAAGTATGTTTACCAGTCTCTGACGCCCATAGTACCAGCTCTGCTTAGTTTGGGGTCAGATGATCTTGGTGTGAATTGTCCCAGATATTTATTTAATTTATTTATTCATAAATAAGTTTATGTGTTTTTGCGTGTGTGAGAGAGAATGCATGTGTTTATCTATTTGAAATAAATGATTCAGTTTTGTCGTAGTTCAAAGATAGAAATATGCGATACATATTTTTAATTTAAAAAATTGTTAGTTAAATGTTTTCATAATCACTATTTCTTAGCTATCAGAGGAGCAGTCGCAGAAACGTCGCGACACAATGCTTCACCCAATGGACATAGACGCGTACTGGCTTCAACGGAGGCTTTCGAGGTACTTTCCAGACGCCATGGTGTCGCAGGTGAGTTTCAACTTTCATTATTATACCGGATGTATTTTTATCCTGTGATGATAAAAAAAGAAGAAGATAGTATATTTCATATCGAGGGACTAAACGAAGCCATAATATACCAGAGGTGGTTTGACTCCCGAGCGTGCGAGGGAGTCAATGAAACCGAGGGCATATTAAGTTGGCGTTTAGTCTCGAGGTGCAAACTGTACTTTTCACTTCGAGTGCGAGAAAAAAATTCAATTTAGTACAAAAACATTTAAAACCGAACTTTACACTCGACAAAAGTTCTGAAATTTTCGTGGTCAGTTTTTTCTTCTGAACTGAACCACAGCACATTAACAATTTAAAACACATGGCGCCACCTTCTTTGCGGACAAACCATGGAACTAAAACTCTCAACATTTTCGCAATGAAGACGGTCCACACTCCACAGATAATAGTATATTTTTACTGGCTGTTTGTCCATGTCACATGAAGGAAATTAAAAAACTAATTACTTTTTACTCTCTAGGGGCTAAAGTGGTCACTTTAGTCCCGCTTCGTAGGGCTACGAGGTGCATTCAATAAGTATCTAGCCTCATCGCCAGAGGGCGCTGTAGTTTCAAAAGAGTTTTACCACAGTGTAGCACATTCTGTTTTAATTCTTTTTTCAAATTTTCATTCCAATCCCTTCATTTGTTTTAATTTGACAACTTATGGAAGCGAACGTGTCGATCGGTTTTACAAAAATGGAAAAGGAGCAATATCGTTCGGTGATTCGATTCCTATTTTTGGAAGGGAAAACGCGCATCGAAATCAAAGAGCGCTTGGATGCTGTGTACGGTGACTCTTCTCCATCGATGGCCACCGTCAAGAATTGGTTCAACGAGTTTGCACGTGGCCGTACGTCGGTTTTTGATGAACCACGTCCAGGTGCACCGAAAACAGCTGCTACGGAGGAAAACATTAAAAAAATCCATGATCTCGTATTGGCAGATCGCCGATTGCCGGTTCGGGAGCTAGCTGAGACTGTAGCCATTTCAGAAGGAACAGTGCATCATATTCTTCACGAGGAACTCGGCATGAGAAAGCTGTCGGCGCGATGGGTGCCGCGTTTACTCACACCGGAAAACAAGCGCAACCGTGAGACCACATCGGAGACGTGTTTGGCGCTGTTTAAGCGGAATCCAGCGGAGTTTTTGCGTCGTTTTGTGACCGTCGATGAAACCTGGATCCACTGGTACACACCAGAGACCAAGGAGCAATCAAAACAATGGATCCAGACCGGAGAACGTGCTCCAAAGAAGGCGAAAACTGTAAAATCGGCCGGAAAAGTTATGGCCACCGTTTTCTGGGATTCACAAGGTGTGATCAACATCGATTACCTCGAGAAGGGTAAAACAATAACAGGGCTTTACTATGCCGATTTATTGGGCCGATTCGACGCCGAATTAAAGAAAAAACGACCCCATCTGGCGAACAAAAAAGTGCTGTTTCACCACGACAACGCACCGGTTCACACGTCTGCCGTTGCCATGGCCAAATTGGTCGAATTACGCTACGAATTGCTGCCCCATCCACCGTATTCTCCAGATTTGGCCCCTTGCGACTTCTTTCTGTTTCCTAATCTGAAAAAATCACTCGCCGGGAATAGATATGGATCAAATGAGGAGGTCATCGCCGCCACGGAGGCCTATTTTGCAGAGTTTGACAAAAACTATTTGTCGGACGGGTTAAAAAAGTTGGAGCATCGCTGGGCTAAGTGTATCGAACTAAAAGGAGACTATGTTGCAAAATAAATTGCCACTATTCCAAAATTTTCGTTTACTTTTTGTAGGCTAAGTATTTATTGAATGACCCTCGTATATTGGCGTACTTTTAGAGCATGAGAAGTGAAAAAGTATTTTCCCCCTCTTTCTCTTTAGTTGCCTTCATTAACCAAAAATGTATTTGCAGGGCAAATCAAGCGAAGTGCTGAAAGCTCTGGCCGAGGCGTGCGACGAGCGGGACTTGGAGAACAGACTAGTGTTGCTGCTCGGGTACGACTGCTTCAGCTTCGTCAAACTGCTCAACAAGTACAGATATATGAGTGAGTGCTGCAGTAGAATTGCATAATATGGTCACCTATTTAAATTTCAAATTGTTTCATTACGATTTAATTTGCGTAAGTTTCTGTTTTTTGGTTTTCCGTCATTTTGTTTATCAGAGGGTTTGCTTTTTGCGTTTGGGGTAGATCGTAAACGTCGCATTTTTTTAAGGTTTTCGTGATTATTTAGCGGAATTCAAATGAAGTATAAATTATAACTTTAACTTCGTACACTAAATTTTTGAGTCTCTTATTATCAATTTAAAAAAAAGGTTTTTTATTTAACTTAGCAAATAATTGGCGACTACCTAATGACACAATTCAATGTGTTTTTAAATAGTATTATGCACCCAATAATAGAGCATAATTTAAAGTTTCATTTTAATTCAATGAAATAATCACGAAAATCTTACAAAAATGCAACTCCTTTGAACCACCCCCAGCTAATGCCCTTGAACACGATTGACATCTCTCTGAAATTCCGATTTTTGATTGTTTCTTTCTCAACATTTCACCGAAGCTATTAGATCCATTACACTCTGGCAATTTGTCAGCAATCTTACTAATAATAATAAATACAAATAATTTGGCACTAAATACTAAATAACATTAGTTTTAAAACATAAACAAACCCTGTAACAATGGGTATTCCTGTGGGCACCAGATCGATGACAGGTTAAGGCAACGACAGAACCGTTTGCAAGATTAAATAATAGAGCAGGTGAAACCAAAAAAAAACATCAAAAATTATAATTATAATCAAAAGGATAGAGTAAAAAATAAAAAATAACTTGAAATAAAACACTAAATAAGATAAATAAATATAATTAATAAATATACATAACCATGTAAATATTATACATAATATGATAAATAAATAGCTACGGAAAAATACAGATCCTACACATTTTTTTTCAAAAAAAAAACACTTTTTTAAATTGTGGTACTATTAAGTCCTTTTCACACTACGCGTAATTTTTTAGCGGAGAGAGATCGTGAAGTGCACGCTCGTGAAATTGGATATTTAGAAACGTGACAACCTGACGTGATTATGACTACTACTTAAAAACATCATTTTCAACACACTTGCTCATAAAGTGGCTCTAATTTCACCGCAATTAGGCACATAATGACACCTGTAATCAAACTGTGACTTTTTCATTGCTATTATTCACAAGTGAGTTTTAGAGTTTTATTTCATTGGTTGAGTTGCTTTGTTCTTACAAAAGTTTAGATATAAAAAAGATCGTGTTCAATAGTACAAAATTACAAATAAATTTTTATCTACTAAATAAAATGTTTTTTTAGTATTATTTTCTTCGCAAGTGTGTTGAAAAACGTCGTATGGTACACGTGCGTATTGATGATTACCGTCCTCGGCTCTGTTAAGGCCCTCACCTAACGGCTCGGGTCTCAATGGCGCCTCAGCGGCAATCACCAACATTACACACTTGTACCATAAAGTACTATTTCTCTTTCCTACAGTCCTCTACTGCACAAAACTGGCCTCTTCTCAGTCAGAAAGCGAAAGAGTGTCTATCAGAGAGGAGATGTCCAAGCAGTCGCATCTGCAGAAGATCCTGAAGCAGCTGGAGACTGGCAAAGGAGATGACGAGGTAAGGAAACCATATAAATTATTACAAATAAGAAAAAATCTTTCGATTGAAGTTTTCGTCATTCCACATATAATATTTAGGCTGTGTTTTCCGTTGTGCCGTTTTCAGGCTGATATGCTCGCGTGAGTGATACCCCTGGTGTTGCACTTGTCGATAGGCTGCGGTAACCGCTTACCATCAGGTGGTCCGATAGTATGAACTTCAATAGTATGAACTTCAATAGTATGAACTTCAATAGTAAGACCTTCAATAGTATGAACTTCAATAGTATGAACTTCAATAGTATGAGTTTCAATAGTATGAACTTCAATAGTATGAACTTCAATAATATGAACTTCAATAGTATGAACTACAATAGTATGAACTTCAATGTATGAACTTCAATAGTATGAACTACAATAGTACGAACTTCAATAGTATGGACTTCAATAGTATGAACTTCAATAGTATGAACTTCAATAGTATGAACTACAAAAGTATGAACTACAATAGTATGAACTTCAATGGTATGGACTTCAATAGTATGAACTTCAATAGTATGAACTTCTATGTATGAACTTCAATAGTATGAACTTTAATAAATAACAAACAAGTTCATAACACAGAGAAAAGAAGTTAATAAATGAACTATACACTACGTATATGTATAACTTTGAATCCTAATGTGTTACCTAAAACAATCTTCCCAGGAAATTTCTTGACATCTGGAGAAACAACCTTTTATTTTTGTCATTGTGCAGTTTGCACAAAGCAATTTGCAAAAGTCTTCGCCCGCGTTATCGTTATATATTATGGCCCAATTACATAAAATATTTTTTAAATTGTAGCCCATGTGTTATTTTAATGTTTAAGCTGTATTATTGTAAAGTTTCATCCAAATCCGTTCAGTAGTTTCTGCGTGAAAGAGCAACGAACATAGGTACGTACATCTACACAAACTTTCGCATTTATAATATTAGTGAGACTAAGATATAGTTACATGGTCAGCACTATAGTTAAAATAAACCTAAACTAAAAAGTAACAATTTTACAAAATAGAAAAGAAGAAGTAAATAATAATTTAGTATTCCTGCCTTTAGCACCAGGGATCGTGATGAACATTTGTGTTTGTTGGGTGTTATTGTATATTTAAGTATGTTTATCAGTCTCTGACGCCCATAGTACAAGCTCTGCTTAGTTTGGGATCAGATGCTCTTAGTGTGATTTGTGCCAGATTTTTATTTATTTATTTTATGTAAAAAAACTATTCACTATGTGCTTATGTATAACTATAAACATGTGTTATCTAACATAAACAATGTGTTATTTAAAATAATGAAGAAAATCAATAAGTTAATAAATCTATGGATAGATTATAGCTGAGTTTTACGTAAAAAAAAAAGAGATTTTATGCACCACAGATTTTTTTATTGAAACAGTCAAGTCCTAACAGTTAATTAAAAAAATAATTACTTTTGAAATTGAAAACAAATAATGGTAGTTTATGCAACCGTTATAATGAGGGACATTGAAACACGAGTGTAGTTTTTTGAAACCAGCCTTGGCGAGTTTCAAAATAAGATCACACGAGTGTTTTTAGGCCTAATTAATTACAGGTGCATACATTACTTTATCTACACACATATCATAAGTACTCTAAGATGGGTTCAGAAGTAGTAAGCAAATGACCAGCATTATTACGACACGATTGGCGTAGTGTGCTGTAGCACGGTTTCTCGCCTCGATTTCCGTAGTGTCCCGGGTTCGATTCCCGGTCGGGTCAATTCAGGAAACGATCTTTTCTGAATTGACTCTGGTCTGGGTATGCTGGGAGACGCCCCCTAGCTTATTTCCTTGTGTGGTACCTCGTAACACAGGGATTTAATAATCCCTACTTCGAGACCATTACAAGAGGTGTGTTGTCTGGCGCATATTTATTTATTTATTTATTTATTATTACAACCAATTGTACTAATCTTTGTACGCCTTCTCGTATATGGCTCTCGATTTATCACCCACTTCAATATAGACAGCTGTTTCTTTAAACTCATAACGTTACAAAACTCTATACTGTAATAACATTACAGTACAGATTTTACCCACTACCACAGATAAGAAAGTACTCATAGTATAATTGGTTGTAATAATGCTGGTCATTTCCTACGGTTTCTGAACGCAATAAGCACTAATGATATGCGTAGATAAATAAAATTAATGTATTTCGACTTTCGTAGAACCATACAAACCATTCCTAACTATTCCCAGATGGAACAATCAGAAGCCCCCCGCAAGCGCCACAAGTCGGAAGCGGAAGCGGAAACCGGAGAAGGCGGCGGACAAGTCACAGGCTCCAGGAAAGTCCTTCAATTGGAAGAGCTGGTCTTCGCGGCTGGGTCACACTTCATGGCCAATAAGAGGTGTCAGCTGCCGCCTGGGTCCTTCAGAAAGCAAAAGAAAGGTTGGTATTGTTAAAAGTTTTGAGACGACAGATGGCATTGCAGGACCATCTTTAAATTATTTGGGGCTGGGCACATTTGGATGATGAGGCCATTCTGATGTGGCTAAAAATCTATGTAGCAGAACTTGATTAAAGGGGCCTTAGGATCTCGGGGCCCTGGGCACGTGCCCAATGTGCCTATAAGGAAAGAGGGGCTGTTGTAATTGAATTGTTATTTGTTAAAAACTAACAAAATTAAGGACGTCATGGCTATTAATTAATTAATTTCTTTATTCAAGTAACATGACTCATCTCAAAATTCTATGGAAAATAGGAAAAGATAGTATATTTTATATCGAGGGACTAAACGAAGCCATAATATATCAGAGGTGGTTTGACTCCCGAGCGTGCGAGGGATCAATGAAACCGAGGGTATATTAAGTTGGCGTTTAGCCTCGAGGTGCGAACTGTACTTTTCACTTTGAGTGCGAGAAAAAAATAAAATAAAAGTTACAAAATTAAAACATATGGCGCCACCTTCGTTGCGGACAAACCATGGAAATAAAACTCTCAACATTTTCGCAATGAAGATGGTCCACACTCCACAGATAATATTTTATTCACTGGCTGTTTCACATGAAGGAAATTAAAAACTAATTACTTTTCACTCCCTAGAGACTAAAATGGTCACTTTAGTCCCGCTTCGTAGGGCCATATTGGCGTACTTTGGCGTATTTTTTTATATTGGCCAACTTTATGACAGTGAAGAGTGTCTGCTTTATAGGAGCCGACGAGAGATGAGTATCAGAATGCTTCTAAGTTTTAAGGTAGATGCTAAAAGATGGCGTTAGCTGTTCCAAAATGGCGCTATATGAGTTCTTCTAAAATACTATATAGTTAAAATGATCTTGTTAAAACTGGTCCCAGATTTCAACGGTTTGCCGTTTTTGTGTCTATTTATTATAATACCAAATATTGAGATAAAAAATAAAACATACTATAATATTTTTTATAACATATTTGCTCGTAAAGGGTCTCTTATTTCACCAATTTCAATATCGTATTGTAACTCATTACGCACTTGTGCATTATTGAAATGTAAAACGCACGAGTTTTTTTTAAGGTAAAACGCACAGTTTGTCAAGATGCTCCGTCTATAACGAACAGTACTTTTTTAAATCTTAACAAAAAGTTTTTTGTCAGAAAAGAGGTCAACATTTTATGAATAAAATTAACTTTGGGAGATAAAATATAATAAATAAACATTTAATTCTTTAATTTATTTAATTTTGACAATAAATTACAACCATTTATCAGTAACAAAAACACAAAAATATTAATTTACTTTATTAGTAATACTGGCTGTTTTTTATTGCCTTTGCCTTAAAAAAAGCGCTGATGCGCGCGCATCGCTAATTTGTGAACAAGTGAAATTTTCATAAAACTGCTTTATCAAGTGATTAAAGATTTAATCGTTTAAGAAAGTCCGAGTTTTATTTATTTCCTTGCAAATATGTTATAAAACGTCGTATGACATACGTGCGCTTTGATAATTACAGCCTCTGCTTTCTTGTAGCCCTCGCCTACGGCTCGGGCTAGCAATATCGCCTCGGCTGTGATTTTCAACTTACCGCACTTATATCATAATGTACTATTATAGCCTAATTATACCTATTACCTTGCATTAGCAAAATCAATATGCTATATAAAATATATCAACGAAAAAATTATGTAAAAAAAATGTTTTTATTCCCTTGTAAAATATAAATGAACACCAACACAGACACAACCAAACAACACAGCTCTTGTAATGGTCTCGACATAGCGATTAATATCCCTGTGTTAAGAGCTACCACACTGGGAGCATAAGCCAGGGGCGTCTCCCAGCACACCTAGACCCCAGTCAATCCAGAAAAGATCTTTTCCTGAATTGACCCGACCGGCAATCGATCCCGGGACACTACGGAAATCGAGGCGAGAAACCATGCTACAGCGCACTACGCCAATCGTGATTTCAATGAAAGGTACTAGATTATTTATGTGTATTAATCTTTGGCCAGGATACGAAGAAGTCCACGTCCCGGCATTGAAGCCGAAACCGTTCGAGGATGACGAGACTATGGTCCCCATTGAGAAGCTGCCCAAATACGTGCAGCCTGCCTTCGATGGGTTCAAGACTTTAAACAGGATTCAGGTGCGTTAGAATTAACCTTATTTTTTTTACCTACTCAATTAGTAGACTGGCCCTTAGACGTAAATTCTAGAGTTCTCCATTTAGCGGCCGAGCTGCCCCAACAGACTTCGTTCTGTCAAATGTTTGACAGCTAATGTCCATTATCATATTATTTATCTTGCCAGGTTTTCGCCGACTTGATTTACATATACTATTATTTTTCACTGTTTTTTTGTTTAATTATAATAAATTATAGCCTATAACACTCCAGAATAGTTTAGCTTTCTGTTAGTGAAAGAATTTTCACGATCGGATCAGTAATTTCGGTGCCTATTCAATACGAACAAACAGTCAATCAAATCTTTCTTCGATTTATGGTCGTGGGTTTCATTGTCTCCCAGGACCGAGTGTCACGTCGCCTGAAATTGTACATGTGTATTTAGTCGTTTGTTTTTTATTTTTATAATCAAACAATTTAATATTGTTTTAGTTGTAAATTGTTCGTATTTTTTTGTACTTGTAGTGGTTTTCTATTAGTAATGAATGCGGGCTACTAGGATACCATGTATGGTCATCTATCTATCTATGGTCGCGGGTCCCACCTTGCTTATTAAGTTGAATTACTGTTTAGTATTTTAACTTTTATTACTTCCTATTTATTCATATGGAGATGAGTACTCAGAACTTTGTCTTTTTACCCTATAGCAGTCCACTGCTGGACTTATGAGCGTTAGCTGGGGATGGATCGATAACATTGCATTTTTGTAAGATTTTCGTGATTATTTCATAACTTAAATTTTTGCTCTATTATTGTGTGCATAACGACGACCGACTTGGTGTAATGGTTAAGAAGTTGGCTACTACACCGGAGGTCGCGGGTTCGATCCCCGCACAGTACAAACATTTGTGTGCATGAACATGTCTGTTTGTACTGGTCTGGGTGTCTCCTATGTATAATAAGTATGTATTTACAAAAGAAAATGTATTTAAGTATGTTTATCCGTTGTCTAGTATCCCATAACACAAGCTTTAATTAGCTTACTTTGGGGCTAGATGGCGCTGTGTGGAATAATGTCCAGGGATATTTATTTATTCATTATTATTTAAAATACTATTTAAAAACACATTGAATTGTCTCAAATTAGGTAGTCGCCAATAATTTGCTAAATCAAACTGGTTTTTTTATTGATAAGATACGTAAAAAGTGACTGTACACAGTTAAAGTTATAATTATGAAATTAAAAGCTGCATTCAGTAATAGAGAGATAATTCATACTTAATTTGAATTCAGCTAAATCACGAAAACCTTTAAAAATGCGACGTTTTCGATCTACCCCAAACGCAAAAAGCAAACCCTCGTAAGCCTCCCCCAGGGCGCGCCGCGAAGCCCGGTCTTTGCTATCCAGTCACTACCAGCCACTTTCTTTAGGAATTCATAACTTTTAACTAACACAAATATCTAACTTACCAACTTTGAAACCAAAAATCTACACATTAAAAGAGGTAAGCATTTGTCAGTTTGTATGTTTGAGGTAGGTAATAAAAAATAATAAAGTGGTAAACCCAGAACAAGTTTAAAAGAGTAACTGTTGAGTTTCTCGCCGGGTCATCTCAGCAAGAAGCTATATTTTTTGATATATCTATATTATCATAGTAATTATGTCTATTATTTAGTATATCTTGCTTTAAATTTGACGATTCGAAAGTAGTTACTGTGAAAGTCTATTTGAATAAAGTTATTTGAGTTTGAGTAATCTCCGAAACTACCGAACCGATTTCAAAAATTATTTCTCTGTTAAAAAGCTGTCAGGGAGTGACATATACTTTAATTATTTTTACTTTAGGCTATATTTTGACGGGAAAGACAGTCTACGCTGACGGACAGAGAGTTTTCAATAAACTCCCATGTTTTCTACACTGGGACTGGGACTCGGGCGGGATTCGAACCCGCGACCTTTCACAATCCGGGTGACTGCTCTTCCAACTGAGCTACCGAGGCCGTTAACAGACCCGGTAAATTTATCTAGTGTATTTCACGTTGTAAACTAACGTTATTTCATCAATGTTATAGGCATGCGCCTTTAACAGTCCCAGGACCAGGTCGAATTTTTCTAGTTTCTATCTTTGTGGGTGTAATTTATCCCATGTTTTCCCTCAGAGCCGCATATCGAAAGCGGCGCTAGAATCGGACGAGAACCTTCTAGTATGCGCCCCAACCGGCGCCGGCAAGACGAACGTGGCGCTCCTCACGATACTGCGCGAAGTCGGGAAGCACGTGAACGACGACGGGACGGTCAACGCGCACGACTTCAAGATGATATATGTGGCGCCTATGAGGTCGCTTGTACAAGAAATGGTAAGAAAAGCTTTCTTTACCACAAAATAGACCAACACACTCACTAACACATGGAAAACACAATAACACTAACAATGAATTACACATTCACTTAGAAAAAATACAACAGTCAGTGTTGTTGTGTTAATAGTGACGGCTATAGTTATCAAATAGGTGAAAATATCGACTTTCTTAAATTTTATCTATACTATCGACATTATAAATACTTGAAACTAGACGATACTTTAACTTATTATTGATACTTTCAATACTATCGGAAGTATATTAATCGACAGTATCGATTATCGCGTAAATACAATCGATATCGTCGATAGTATTATAATTATTAGTACCCATATTTATAGTATCGATAATACGTAGGCATCCAGAGCGTTTCTTATTTTATTAATCATCATAATATCAAGGGTCAATAGTTTCGATAAAAGTATCGATAGTGCGACTCACTATGAGAATGCGTCCTAACCGGCGCAAGTATACGAGAGAAAATGGCAAATTTGGATAGAGAGGTTAAGTATCTGTTAAATAAGATGAAGATATGGCGGCCTAAGAAGCCGGCTAAGAAGGAATCTGACAATAAGACGGAAGAGACAATCGAGGCTGGGGAAGAATCTGAATTTTATAAGGTGGAGACCCAAGAAGAGACTCCGGGGGAAGACTCACGATACTGCGCGAAGTCGGGGAACACGTGAACGATGACGGAACGGTCAACGCGCACGATTTCAAGACGATATACGATGATATATGAGGTCGCTTGTGCAGGAAATGTTAAGTAACTTAAAAAGGGATGATTTTTTCAGCAAAGGAAAACTGAATTATACCCTAATATGTGTAAAATACTACAAAAACGAAGAAGTTTGGCGCTCAACAGAAAAAAAGCAAATTACACACTAACATTGCAGTTTGGACCACGGTACAGATTTGCTTTAACACAAAAGTCGTCTAAACTAAAATAGCCCACTACACGGGATAGTTGTTTTTTTTCAGAATCAAAACGGGAGTTTTGATGCATTTTTGTAAAAGTAACCTAACCTCAATATCAAGGGAAAAAAAACATTGACCTGGGGGGCTAGCCAAGAGCAACACGCCGCGACGATTTCTACAATAGAAATCGTTCAAATGTATGGGGATGACATAAGCTGTCACTGGTGCTTATGTCATCCCATACATTTGAACGATTTCTATTGTAGAAATCGTCGCGGCGTGCTTGGCTCATTGCCTTTACTACAGGTGAACCTAAATAAATTAAGTATTATTAATTCATACATTCATAGTTGCTGCACTAAATGTGGAGATTTTAACTAAATCTCATCAACACAAAAAGTAAATAAATGCCCGCAAATTACGTACGGACGTGACAGCTAATTTTTGTATACTCTCCAATGTTGCTACTTTTGATTTCGATAAAAATGGGATTATCGATATGTTTTTATTCGATTTGAAAGAATTTATGTCAAAAATCGTCAATTAATGAAGGTTAATAAACACTTCTGTAATTATTATTGAAGTAGGCGAAGTAAATGACACTTGTATTTCAAGTACTAACTTACATTTTTATTTCCTGTTGTTCATTGGTTACTGTTAACGAAACATATCATATCTCGATTTATGTATTTTTTTCTGTAAATCATTTGTGTGCAATAAAGAGTATTTACTAACTATTTTATGGCAACATTATTAAAACAATCATAACTAAATCCGGTTATCTTTAAATATTCGGATACCTTTTCTGAATTTTAAGTCCGGTTTGCAAAACCAATGCCGAATGCAGGAAGGCTTTAGAAATAAAGTAAATAATTTTAATATAGTTGTTATTTTGAAGCAAGAGACAAACCTGTACTACATATGGGCATTCTCCTTTATGATAAAATCTTCGTATTTCCTATGATTATGAGAACAGCAAATTATGTGAAATCGTCCTGCTGAGAGACATACGCAGAGTTGTTATAACAACAACAACAAATACAGCCTGATACGTCCCACTGCTGGGCACAGGCCTCACCTCAACCATGAGGTGGTATGAGCCATACTCCAACACGCGGGCTCAGTGCGGATTTGTTTGAGAGGTGAATGTAAGGCCAATGATAAACCTTACCGTCAGATGTTATCAAGCCGCCTTTTCTGACTAGGCTTCACGACTGATATCTTGCGACGTCAGCCGGGACCAACTGTTTAACGTGCCTTCCGAAGCACGGAGATGCCCGAAAATCACATTACTTAATTTCGGTCGGGATGATCACCCATCCATAACCCGACCTGACTGGCGTTGCTTAACATCGGATCGTTGCCAATCCACTGCCGTCACTGAGCCACGGGTATCAAAGAGAGAGAGAGAGAGAAAGAGAGTTGTTACATTTGGTATGATGCTGGTAATAAGGTAGGCTTACCTTAGTTTATTGGGTAATAATTTCTTTGTTATGAAATCTAACACACATTCTGCGCTCTTTTCTCTTTAAACCTTATAATCAAGCTCGTCAATATCAGGTGCTCTTGAGCTGAAAACCTCTTGGACTTTTCCAAGGTACGTTCGTCTAGTATGCCTATATGTCCCAGCAGTTATGTTTACCCCCTCCTTATGAATCTGTTTCGCTTCGCTTTAACCTAAACATTTCATCTTTGTCCACCAGGTGGGAAACTTCAGCAAACGTTTAGCTGCCTACAATATGAAAGTATCAGAGTTGACGGGAGACCACCAGCTCACCCGCGAGCAGATAGAAGCGACGCAATTGATTGTGTGCACCCCTGAGAAGTGGGATATTATCACTAGGAAGGGTAAGTCTTTCTTAATTTAAGCAGGTATCAAGAATAAGGCCAACGAATCGAGATAAAGGATTTCTACAATTTTAAAATAAAGAAAAGCACCTAATTTTTTTTTTTAAATTGTAACTGGTCATAGTGTCTAGAATTTCCATTTTAAATAGTATAAAAACACCTAACACAACTTACACCAATATCATCTGATCAAACTGAGCAGAGTTTGCACATAGTATCGGTGTCAATAGAAATGAAGACACTTATAGTATATTTTATGTCGAGGGACTAAACGAAGTCATAATATACCAGAGGTGGTTTAAACCGAGGGTATATTAAGTTGGCGTTTAGTCTCGAGGTGCAAACTGTACTTTCCACTTTGAGTGCGAAAAAAATAGTTAATTTAGTACTAAAACATTTAAAACCGAACAAATTTACACTCGACAGAAGTTCTGAAATTTTCGCGGTCAGTTTTTTCTTCTGAACTGAACCAGTCACAGAATTTAAAACACATGGCGCCACCTTCTTTACGGACAAACGATGGAACTAAGCCTCTCAATACTTTCGTAATGAAGATGGTCCACACTCAACAGATAATAGTACCTATATTTACTGGCTGTTTGAGTATGTCTATGTCACATGAAGGAAATTAAAAAACTAATTACTTTTCACTCCCTAGAGACTGAAGTGGTCACTTTAGTCCCGCTTCGTAGACTTGGCGTACTTTTAGAGCATGAGAAACAAAAAATATTTCTAAAAAGGCATTTTAATAACTTAAAACCAGACACAAATCCAACAGATGTTCGATTATGTTTCACTTAAAATACAATTGTTAAATTGTTGTATTTGATTGTGTTTTTTGGGTATGGATTCCGTGTAGACTTATAAAATAATGGAATCGTTATTTCTAATCAACAGGTGGCGAGCGCTCATTCACAAACCTGGTGCGACTGATCATCATCGACGAAGTCCACTTGCTTCACGATGAAAGGGGCCCAGTTCTGGAGGCCCTGGTCGCCAGGACTCTGAGGACAGTGGAGCAGACACAGGAAGATGTAAGTTATTATTATACCAGGTGTCACTAAATCTTAACAGGAGAAGAATGAAAGAGATGTACTATAAAACTTTTCAGGGGCCCTAGCCAAGAGCAATACGCTACGTTCGATTCGACGTGTCATATTGAAAAATTTTCTGGAATGACATTAGCATTCGTCTAATCGGAATGACATTTGATGTCAGATATATAAATTTTCAAATTTCACATGTCTAAACGAAAGTGGCGTGGATTGCTCTTGGTTAGAAACCAGAACACATAAAAATTATACTTTCAATTACTCTTTAAAGAGCAATTGTTGTCATAATGCTTTTAAAATGATCTCTCTTTCAAGGAATGAACCTGTCGTCCTTGGGCTTTTTCTGTTCATTCGTCGACACTGATATTATGAAGAAGATTTGATTTGTTTGTTTGTGATGTATAAACCGAAAAACTACTGGACCGATTTCCATATCCTTAACGAAGCCGACACCTACGTATTCTGCACATCATCAAGACCATTTTTTCTTTCTATACCATACCTGGGAACTCAATAGTTACCAAGTTAATAAAGGTCAAAGTAAATAAAAAAACTCAACATTTTGATGAAAACAAACTAATCATTATTACTTAATTTTTGTCCTAAGAATCAATATCAACATTTCAAGTATTTCCTAACAAAAAATTTCTTTAATTAAAACGTTCAACTCTCGATGTACATCGTGCGCACCCCTCGACTATGCGTCACAGCCGCGCGCACGCACACAAGCGCAGGAGCGGTCTGTTGCACGCGTTACATTGCGTAGTCCGTTTTTAGGTTTAAATTGACACCTAAAAAAAAATCGTTTCCCATCATTCATTTATTTTTTCTGTGACTTGATTTAATGGCCTGAGTGCGTAGACGCCGGCTTCGTCAAGGTTTTTTTACACCCTGTAGGTCAATTTATATTTGACTTATATTGGAGAATTAATCAACGTGGGCGAAGACGCTAACGGGCAGCTATTGTTATTAAGGTGCTCCGTCACTTGGAGCTTTTGCTTGTAATGTAACGTTACAGAGTCGAGCAATCCATTAGTGAGGAAGGAGAACCGAGCATTACAGTGCGCAAACTGTAATGTTACAGATTCGAACATTATTCGAGAAACCGTGCTACAGCGTAGTGCGGTTTCTCGGCTCGATTTCCGTAGTCTCCCGGGTTTGATTACCGGTCGGGTCAATTCAGGAAACGATATTTTCTGGATGGATTCGTGTCTGGGTGTGCTGGAGACGCCCCTGGCTTATTTCCTTGTGTGGTACCTCGTGACACAGGGTATCAATCCCTACTTCGAGACCGTTACGAGAGGTGTGTTGTCTGGCGCATATTTATTTATTTATTTATTACAGTGCGCAACTTGATGATAAAATGTCTAATATTTTGATACAATTTTGTAAGGCAGGATTGGAATGTACATTACTGGCAAATGTTCGTCATGTCAGGGAGGCAGTACTGTATTGTTATGCTCAAAATCTGTAACGTAACATTACAGGTAAATGCTCCAGGTGTGAAGTGCCTTTATAAACCTTTCTGTAATATTTGCTATGAACCTACAATTTCGTGTACAGGTACGTCTAGTGGGCTTGTCCGCCACGCTGCCCAACTACACGGACGTGGCCGCGTTCCTGCGCGTCAAACCCGAGAAGGGACTCTTCTACTTCGACAACTCTTTCAGGTATGAATCATAGGTTTGACGACACGATTGGCTTGATGTGCTGTATCACGGTTTCACGCCTCGATTCCCGGTCGGTTCAATTCAGGAAACGATCCTTTCGAAATTGGCTCGGGTCTGAGTGTGCTGGGAGATGCCCCTGGCTCAATCCTGCTCTGGTACCTCGTAACACAGATAAATTCATCCCCACTTCGAGACCATGACAAGTGGTGTGTTGTCTGGCGCTTATTTATTTATTTATAGGACTTACATCCTTTTTAAATAGATGACAGGTTCACTCAACCTACTATACATAATATTTGAATGGATAACAAAGAGGACTGTAAAGCACCTCTTTTGAAGCAGCTGCCTTCGCCACGCTAAATGGTTATGGTAACTGGAAGCGCCTAAACCTCCATAAATGGGGTGCGGTGGAAAAAAGAAGGCGTGGAATATGTACCTACTGAGTACAAGTTTATATATTTTTAAGTTCGATATAAACCTCCAGCCAGGTTGAAAGTGGACTTTATATGTTTGCGGGATTTCAGCGAAGTACATACAGACTGCACTTGCAAATTACCTTACTGTAGTTAGGATGAAGAAAGGGGCATTGGATCTATAGGAACGTCAAAGGATCATGCGCACTTACCTCGATTCACCGTCCCCCAGTAGAAATCATCACAGCACTGTCTGGGCACAACACTGCACATTTGAAATAGATAAAAAAATTATAATAAGTGGAGTCCAAAAAGGCACGCGAACACGATCTTCACAGCGGTGTCGCAGGAGCGGCGGTTAGAAGAAGTCTGTGCCACAGGCGGCCGTCGTACAAGAGGGCCGGTGCCCGAGTGCACATGTAAGAAAAGAATGGGAGAAGGGAAGGATTAAAGTAATTGCAAGTGTTCTAATCTACCCTATATTACTTTTTTATAAAAACCAAAAATACGAAAACCAACAGTAACAGATGTCAAAATATATAGAAATGTCTGTGAATCCCGAACGGTATAAGCTTGGAGGTCAGTCCAATAAGTAGCCCGTATTAGGATCTTAACTGTTGGTTTTTCCATTTGACATTTTTTTCTAGCATCCCCCATAGGAAAGCTTTTAGGCATTAAATTCGAAGAAATAGTCAAAATTGGCCCTTGAGTGGCTTTAATCATTTTGCTATTTCCTATACTTTAGGTTTTTGCTATCACGTCAAACTGACAAGTTCGCCCTCATAAGCCTGACTAATCTAGCACTGTCAAACTTGACAGCAACAGGAACTGTCAATTTTACAATGTCAACTATTGCCAACAGACCCGTAGCCCTCGAGCAACAGTACATCGGTGTGACGGAGAAGAAAGCACTGAAGAGATTCCAAGTCATGAACGATATTGTTTACGAGAAGACTATGGAACACGCCGGCAGGAATCAGGTAAGATTTATTATTTTTAAACTTTCCTTACCGTTTGTTTGAGTAATTTTAAGTACTTTTTTTTTTTAAGTGTTTTTGTATAACGTTTACACAAAAACGAGTTTCGGTAAGGTTCGATTATACTGTTGATGGTCAGGTTTTGGAACGTCGACAAGTGGCTAAAGATTTGGGAGTTTGTTTCGATGCCAAGTTGACTTTTCGCTCCCATTACGAACACATTGTTGCCAAAAGCTGTAAGATGTTGGGTTTTATACTTAGATCGTCTAAGGATTTCAAGAATGTCATGAGCCTCAATGTGTTATACTGTAGTCTTGTGCGGTCTATTCTTGAATACTGTTGTATAATATGGTCTCCCTATTATGCAGTGCATATTGAAAACATCGAAACGGCCCAGAGGCGCTTTGTAAAGGCTTTGTCCTTCCGGCACAATATGGGACGAATTTTATCGACCTATGGAGATAGATGCAAGCACTTCAATATCCAAAGTCTTGAGACCCGGCGCAAGCAATACGACCTTCTTTGCCTGTACAAGTTACTGCAATCATGTATTGATTCACCATGCCTTCTCGCTGCCATTAATATTAATACTCTGTACAGATTTCGCAGCCCAAGAACCTTTTTGATTCAGGTTTATAAGAACAACTAGCTCTCGGGCCGCCGGCCTACGGCCGACTCGCGGCCCTAAAGCTAGGTCTGCGACGCTGAGGGGCGCCGCTGCGGGCTTCGCCCTCCGCGGCCGCAGCTCGGCCTGCGGCCTCGCGAAACGCAGCTCGGCCTTCGGCCTCGCTAAAATTGGTCAACTGGGTTTATTGTTCTCCGTTAATTATTCTTGGGCTTTTCTGGGTAGGGGGCGGAGGTAGGGGTTGGGGAGGGGGGGGGGGGTGGGGGTGACTTGGATCCGACGATGGACGCTCCGGGCTTCGCCCTTCGCGGTGTTCGGCCTTTGGCCTCACAGACGAAGCTCGGCCTTCGGCCTCGCTGATGTTAGTGGTGGCGGTTGGCTTCAGGGTAAACTGTGTACGGGCGCTCAGCCTGCGGCTTCGCGAAGTTACTCGGATCCGTCGATGGACGCTCCGGGCTTCGCCCTACGCGGAGTTCGGCCTTCGGCCTCACTGGACGCAGCTCGGCCTTCGGCCTCGCAAGGATACATTAGTTTTGTAGCATGTAATAAAATTCTACGTAAATTTTCAAACAAAATCAATTTCTTGGTCCGTCCCCATACTAAATGTATGGAATCCCATGGTACTACCGGCTTTCAGTAATTTATCCTTTATTCGCAGCAGAGAGGGTAGAGAACCCAAAATGGGGGCAAATCGTAATGAAATGAAAATTTCCAACAGGATGACATACTTTTTTTTCTGAAATAATGATTTTTTTTGCGAGGGGTAAATCTCAGAAATTACCCATAAAACGGGGTAATTTTTTTCTCCATCTTCAAAAACTCACTGAGCCTAACAAAAAACCCAAGTGACATTTTTACGTCAAATGTTGCCATCTGCATAAGAATCCACTTTAAATGAATCTGCAGACTGATCATTTTATAAATGGCCGCCAGTGTATCCGCCATCTTGAAATTCCAAAATGGTATACTTTCTAGGTAATAACAACTATAATACACGTCGAGCCCAATTTATAGTTTTTTTCTATCTCTCATACAGCCTCTCCCAGAGCCACTCAAAGAGACCCCTTCCGAAAACAATTGCCTAATTTCATTTCCAGTGTTGCCAGTTGATTTTGACTAAAATGGTCAAATGTCATTTTAATGACCCCAATCCATAACCTCTTGCCATTTTTGAACGCAAAATATCATTATTTCCATTTTCGACTTTTTTGGCCATTTTCTCGAAAACTACCACAAATTGCAAAAATATTTTTTAACCTGGCAACCCGCAAGCACAATCCCCACGATCGCCCAGTACATTATAATACTCTCAAAAATTGGCAACACTGAAAAAAATCCAAAAAACGGTTTAAAAAATGCAAACTTTTTACAAAATGGCCGCCAGCGCCGCCGCCATCTTGAAATTCGAAAATCCCGTATTTTTCCCATATACTCGACTATATATGGCAACATTCCTCATTTTCACTTTTTCCCCCCCATATGCGCAAGTATCCGTCACTAACTTTAAAGTCACCCCTTCCGAAAAAAAATGTTTACCCCACTGCCGCCAGTGTTGCCAGTCGATTTTCGCAAAAGTATCAAAAGGTCATTAGGGCCCGGGGTTGCCATCAAACTGCATCCCAATTTATTGGACAGCTGTCATATTTCTCATTTCCACTTTCCGGGGCCATATCCGAAAAACTACCATGAATTTGGTAGAAATTCACATTCCTGGCAACATTCGAATAAATTACCCACAACCACTTCATAAATCGCAATAAGATAGGGTGTTGCCATGTACCGCAAAAAACTCCTCGAAAACGGTCAATTTCCGTGCATGAAACAAAATGGCCGCCAGCGCCGCCGCCATGTTGTTTTTTTATAATCTGTGGATAGGGATGTCGAGTCGACTATAGAAGCGCCGCAACGAAAGAAAAAAAACAAAAATCCAACAACGACTCTATTCACTATGGCAGCGCAAACACAACACTAAAACACGTGATTCAATCCAAGATGGCGGCGAAACGGTTTTTTTTTTTTAATTTTCAAACTCTCAAAAATGTTCAAAATTGCAAAAACATTACGAAGACGTTTAAAAAAATGGCCATTGCAAGGGGGAAAAAAAAGTTGGAGCCGCAAAAAATGAGTGCAGAGGGTTAAAAAAAAAAAAAAACCTCAAAAACCTGCGTCGATTGAAAATTAAGAAAACACCCCGATACATCAAAAACCACAAAAACAACCCCAACAACCCCAAAAAAACCCCTGATCAGTGAGTGAGTGAGTGGTAGTGCAGCTTTATAGTATATAGATATACATCCTTCTACAACCCTCTATCAAGAATGTGTCGACTGTACGATGATCTGTCATCTAAACATGATATAGATATATTTGGGTCAAGATTGGTTTCTTTCAAAAGTAAACTTCAGTCTATCCTCTTTAGACCTTAGAAATTAGTAGCACACATTTTTCTTTTTGCATACTCTTTTAAATGTATAATACTGAATAACCCTTAAGTAAGTCCTTATGACTTTAAGTCTGCATATTGCATAGCATGCCGTGTACACATGTTTAAGAATTGTACTCTAGTTCTAAGCTTAGATAAGATAAGACATTCACCATGTACTGAGGCAATTTGTTTTGTGTACCAAATAAATAAATAAATAAATAAATAAATAAATTTGGCCAGTAATTGGTAGATTTTAAGTTATTTATAATGTCGAAATAGTTCGTCGTGGAAAATTAAATTGATAGCTTGTACTAAAACAGTTTAATACTAAAATATTTGTTCGAATTTACCAATGTGATAGTTATTCAGCTTCCCTCTTCATTCAAATATGGTATATTTGATAAATATATGTGTTTATCGTTTGGAAGTTCACTAGTTAAGTCACATTTAGAATACTTAGTCGAAATATGGGTCACAGCTGCTTCAAGTAACCTAAATCCTTTGCAAAGAATCCAAAATAAGATAGTCAAAGTGCTATTTCATTATCCCTACCACACCAACCAAAGAATTGTATGAGAAAACCGGTTTATTAAATATTAAACAACTGTACGCTTTTAGCACCTGTATTTTAGTCAAGAAAATTGTTACGGGTTCCATCCAGACTAGTATAAAATTACCCAAAAAAGTAAACAATCATGGCTTAAGAAATAGAAACAAACTAAGTCTGATTAGCCCGCGCACTAACTACGGCAAAAGAACGATATTGTTCGAGGGAGCACAGCTGTTTAATGGACTACCCAGCGACATAAAGGAATGTGATAGTGTCCATACGTACAAAGATAGACTTAAGAAACATGTCCGAAAGTTGTAAAATGTAATGTAAATGTAAATAAATCCAGAGGCAACCAATAATAATTATAATAATGTAATAATAATATTGATTTAAATTAACATTAATTGTAATAATATTAATGTATGTACTTATCTCATTGTAAGTGAACTATTGTAATAATAAGAAAAAAGACTGGTCTTCGGGATGCCAATTGTAATGTTAAAAAAAAAGTTATGCCTAACGGGATGTGAGCCAAAATAATTGAAAACGGAGATTCGGGCGCCAGTCTCACCCCTGGGATAGTCTGTCAGTAGGCATTGGCACTTTTAATCATCAAGGCGGGCTTGGTAAATCAGAAAATCAGAAAATCAACTTTCTCTCTAAACATTTATTGGAATTTACAAGTCAAAAGTTTACAAGCAATATAGCAAGTTTAATTCTATTTTAGATTACATTAACTATGAGTAGAAAAAGGTACTAAGTTGTAAAAGAAATTAAGTTATTGCATCATACTGGTGTTCACATGGGATACTTAGAACAAATTTTGTGCGAGAGATGCGGCTACTGCATCTCGTTCGTAAATAAATAAGGTGTGGTACCTGGTGTTACGGTCTTACACTTATGAATTCCCATGATCTCTCCAGATGAGTTAAATCCAAATGTTGTACATCATCCTCTCATCCCTCGGACATTTGAAACGAACTGAATCCAATACTCAAGATTTCTGAAGAATTTAACTAGTTAAAGAAAAAAAACGCCGTAGGCTGTGAAGAGAAAAAAGCCACATTAATAAATGGTAACAAAAGAAAGCTTACTGCCTACAAATTAGGTTAGAAGTTAGTTTCATTCAACTCACCGCTTTCTTTTCTTTAAAAATTGTTTATTATTATGGCCGCATTACGGAAAACAATAATGTTATGGCCCTAAGACACCAAAAGCTGAAAATAACACAATTAGGTTAGAAAAAAAAGTGTGGAAAATGCGAAATGTTTATACGATCGCGTGGAATAATTGTAAGTGGAAAATCGAACAAAATTTTACCGCTTATTTATTTCTTACACCCATTAGGTTAATTTTTAAAGTTCTCCCGTCCAAAAGGAGGAGACTATTTGGGGATTCGCATAAATTTCCCAAAAAAAATACAAATCACTCCATCTTGGAAGCGGTTCGGTAGGCGAATAGGGAAGAAGAATAAAGCGGTCTGTGCCGAGCCGTGATTGATGACATTTGCACCATAGATTAACAATTACTCTGTCTGTTTGACAGTAACCTGACAGATGTCATTTCGAACTGGTCCAGACCCAAAAACGATGGAAAAAAATATTTAAAAAGAGATTATGGAACAGTGTGTAAAAATACTGTAACACTATTTAGTTTTTATGAGAAATAAATTTCTTTAAACCTAAGTTTAAAAAGTTCACTCTCCAACTTCCAGTAACCAAGATTGCAAATTTTATTTTATTTTGCAGATTTTAGTCTTCGTGCACTCCCGAAAAGAAACTGGTAAAACGGCGCGCGCAATAAGAGACATGTGCCTTGAAAAAGACACTCTTGGACAATTCTTGAGGTAAGTGTTCTATACAGGGTAATTGTAAAATTCTACCCATTCATTGAGAGATTATAGTATATGTTCGCTTTAAATTCACCCCTATAATCCTGAAACCGCAAATGACCGGTTACCGACGTTTTCCAATTATTTTTTAACCTATACAAAAAAAAATATGTGTAAAGAATAACTACCTATGTAATATTTTTTACAAGCCTGTTATTGTTGTAAAGAAAATAGGTACTTACTAGAAATAGCGTTATTGGTGAAAAAATAACATTTTAAACTTTCTTTTTGCATTTGCTTACACATTTTTGAAACAAAATGAAAGATCTCATCTCAAGTAGGTTAATAAATTTATTTTGTTTCTTTCCAAAAACCCTTTGTTTGTTTTTAAAGTTATTACTGTATACATTCCATCATCATCATCATCATCATCCGTGCGGTCTATCCCGGTTGTGAACCCACACTGGTGTGTGGGGTCCCAGGGTCCGCCTTTCTTATTTCCTTGGCTCACTTCGCGCGGTCTTGTGCATCCTCAGTGGTGAGTCTGTTGGCACGCATGTCACCCTTGACGACGTCGAGCCACCGCTTTATGGGTGGACCTCTTCTACCGGTACCTGGCGGGGGCGGCATAGCCAGACATTTGTTGCCCACGTAGTATGCCGATCTTCGTGAGACATGACCATATTACTGTATACATTCCAAGCCCTAATTTTTAACCTCGTATCCTCCTCCAGGGAAGGCTCAGCGAGCATGGAGGTGCTCCGCACGGAAGCGGAGCAGGTGAAGAACCCGGAACTGCGCGAGCTGCTGCCGTACGGGTTCGCCATCCACCACGCCGGCATGAGTCGCGTCGACAGGACGCTGGTGGAGGATCTGTTCGCTGATAGGCACATTCAGGTAATTACTTTGTTTATTTTAGCATTTTACAATGCTCGTTTTCATATCGAAAGATACTCAAATCTTTATTGCATTTCACAGTGTAATTCAAGCTGTTACAATGATTTTTAAATAGATCACTATGAACTCTGTCGGGCACTACAAGAAAGAGAGAGGAGGAAAACCAATTATTAATTGCAAATTTAATTACAAACTAATTACAATACAATTATTATTGTTTCCTTATTATTATTGAGATACGTACATTATTATTATTGAGATATGTACATTATTATTATTGAGATATGTACATTATTATTATTGAGATATGTACATTATTATTATTATTATTTAATTAAATAAATAATTTTGTTTTAATTTGTATTACATTTTTATTAAGATAGAAAAAATACTTGCCTTAAAACAGTGATGAAAAAACGTTGGCTTGCAACGTAAGCATTAACTAAAAAGATTCGTTCGGTCCAATTAGATTCCGGTAGCTCAGTGGTTGGAGCAGGCACCCGGATTGTGTTCCCTGCGGTTAGGGGAAGAGAATACTACCGAGGTATCCCTGCCTGTCGTAAGAGGCGACTAAAAGGGCCCTTGGGGTCGCGAAGCGCACGCGGGGGCCTACGTGCCAATGTACCGTACCCTTTTAGGTACCAGGAACGGTGCAGTGGCCAGACTTCTGTTCAGGATGGTAGTCCGGAACGGGGACTCGATTTGTATCCCGAGGATGACGGTAACGCGTGTCTTCGGACACAGTGGTCTGTGTCATCGTGCACTGGAGTTGAGCTTGCTCCTCCCGAGGCTGGCTGCCAGGCGGCCTTGCGCGCCGAAGGGTCCTGCGAGGAGTCTCTCCCTCGTTGGGGATCCCGGGTCCCTTCCATTCTGCGCCGAAGATGACCACCGTCAGGTTTTAGTGGGTAGGGGTCTTTGTTTTCCCAAGAGTTCCGAGTCCCACATTCCCAGGTGTCCCGAACCCTAATAATGAGTTGCGTGGACAGGACGCTGGTGGAGGATCTGTTCGCCGATAGGCATATTTTGGGGTTTGTTTACTAAGACAGCTCACATTAGGGTATCAGCAGATGCCTTTAATTTATAATTACTGCGGCGCTCTTGGATTAGTGCGGTGCAATCCCGCATTAATTAATCTTTCAATGTCTTAATCTCTCATTTTGCTGTCTGTCAACAAACACGAGCGCTAGCAACACTAACTTGGCGCCTTCTGAATGTAACGACTGCTGCGCGCCGCCCCCACGCGCTGTCGTTTATAGTATCATTAGAAATCAGAATTGAAACAGCTTATTTAAAAAGACAATTTATTTAACCTAGACCAAAAATAACAATTAAATTAATTTTTGACGACACGATTGGCGTAGTGCGCCTCAGCGCACGGTTTCTTGCCTCGATTTCCGTAGTGTCCCGGGTTCGATTCCCGGTCTGGTCTGGTCTGGGTGCGCTGGGAGACACCCCTGGCTTATTTCCTTGTGTGATACCTCGTAACACAGGGATATTAATCGCTACTTCGAGACCATTACAAGAGATGTGTTGTCTGGCGCATTTTTTTATACCACTTCGGTGACAATCAAGCGGACCCCACCTGATAGTAAGCGGTTACCGCAGCCTATGGACACGTGCAACACCAGGGGTATCACTCGCGCGTTGTCGACCGTGCAAAAACCTTTTCAAACCCCTCTTGAAGAACTCCATACTATAACTCATCGGGAAAACCTCGGCAGGGAGTTCATTTTAAGCGTCCATTATAATTATATTAATAAGCTGAATAATTATGACACTTAACGTTAACACAATCAACTATCAGCAAGGCATGCACAAATAATATGGGTACCCGGTACACCAGAGTGTGGTCCTTTTCGTCCGACGGCTAGCAGCAGAAAGAGAGCGAAGCAGGTCTGCAGCCCTTAATATAAGGTCATTACTTGGTATTTAGATGTACCATTTTACGTCAGCAATGTTCACGTCACATTTGTTGCGTATTCAATTTACTACAAGATTACTTGCATTCGGCTCATATTTTCCATTAAGAAGAAATGGCAAGCAAATAAACCTCTACATTATTTATTAACGCCTCCGTGGAAGAGTGGTCTCTGAGCTCGGCCCGAAACCCGGAAGGTCCCGGGTTCAATTCCATAATTATAACAATACAATAATATTCCGTACGCTTTATATTCTGTTTCATCTCCTACAGAATGAAATTGTCAGCAGTAATAAAAAATAACTCTGCTTCTTTGTGATTGTTTTAGATTCTCAAATTTAGAATAACAGATCACGTTTCGATGGATTAAAAAAACAATTAACACCTCGTATGTCAATACAACCAGATGCGTGTAATTGTATTGTTGTTACTATTGTGTCTTACCGACAGACGACGTGTTAATAGGGGTTCAGAATACATAGATATACCGGGTGATTATCAGAAGACAAAAATGATAGCTCTCTAGTGAAAATGAAATTTATTCAACTAATTAGTTTGATTATTTTAGCATTTTACAATACTTGTTTTTCATATCTAGGTGCTTTCGAACTTCTTTCACGTTCTGTTTCGGTAGCGCAGTGGTTTAGAGCAGATTGTGAAAGACGCGGGTTCGATTCCCGCTCGAGATCATCAAGGTCCGAAATCAAATTTATCCAGTCTTTCCATCTTTAGTTAATTAACTTACTTTTATTACAAGGTTTTTTAGTAGGAAAACATTAAAATAAAAGACAATTGAAAAAATCAAATATGTCGTCAAAGATTTTTTTTTATGGATTTGTTGCGTTCAAAATCATCTCAAAATCCAATTCCTTATGTATATATATTTACTTAACTTGTGAAGCTGATAGTGATCTCTTGGCCATGTCTTACACAGTAGTTACACTTGTTGGTGTATGAAGAAATCTTGAAATGCAGATAATTAAGAAATATATCTTTCTTAATAAAAAAAGTTTTAAATTCACTGTCAAAATTTCAAAGGAGCTGAAACAACGCATAATATTTTAACAATCTTACATGTTGTCATAATCATGAAAATGAATAAGCCCACATTTATGTTGTCTGCAATACACAGTTGATTGAAAGTATCTCAAGTTATCTACCGTCTATTCAATGGGGTGTGCTCAGACGAATTGCATGCTCTTATACCTGCCGCTGAATTTCATCACCGCACGACACGTCATAAGTCGAAATTCCATGCTCATCACCTGGATGGCTGACGCTCAACAACTGTACGTTTTTTGCGTCAATTTCTTCCGCGTACATCCAAGATGTGGAATGATCTTCCAGCGGCGGTATTCCCATTTAAAAGGCAAGCAACGCATCGGTGACACCTCTGGTGTTGCAGTTGTCCACGGGCGGAGGTGATCACTTTCCAGCAGGTGACCTTCCTGCCCGTTTGCTCCCAATTACATAAAATCCACATTAATAAAATTTAGCTAATCAACCTTTATCCCTATAGGTGCTAGTATCAACAGCTACACTGGCGTGGGGAGTGAACTTGCCGGCCCACACGGTCATAGTGAAAGGCACGCAAGTGTATTCGCCAGAAAAGGGCCGCTGGAGCGAACTGGGGGCTTTGGACGTTCTCCAGATGTTGGGAAGGGCTGGACGGCCGCAGTATGACACTAAGGGAGAGGGTGAGTTATGCATATAATATGGCACAGGAAAAATTACACAACCCTAACTAGAGAAAATTTAAAAAAGCACTATATATATACTTAAAATGGTGAAAGTTTGTTATTTGTGATGTTGGTTTTTGAGTGATAACTGAGATTTGATTTAGAGATTTGTGTTTTAAATCCTGAAAATAGTTTTTATTGATTCAAAATGTATTATGTTGAAAGTTGTTAGATTTTTCTTAGTTTCTTATAGTTTGTAAACAGTAACAGTAATCTTCAATACACAGATGTACGTAGAGAAACAGTTTTGATGACCATCACTGGTTGTGGTTTTGACACCTTTGTTTGCTTGTATTTATTACTGAAGTTACACCTAATTTACCGAAAAGTGTTGTTACTTTTGATTGAATTACCTTTGTAAATAACGCTTAATTGACATTATTGGCAATCCACTGGCCTGTTGGTGCAATGGCAGCGATACTGCCTTTAGCACCGGAATTGAACCCACGACGGGTTCAATTCCCACCCATGACAAACATTTATGTGACGAACAATTTGTGTTTGTTGTGTGTCTGGGTGGTATTATCTATTTAAGTATGTATTTATAAATATTTAAGTATGTTTATTCGGTCTGACACCCATAGTACAAGCACTGCTTAGTTTGGGGTCAGATGATTTTGGTGTGAATTTTCCCAGATATCTATTTATTGTATTTTCTAACCCCATTTTCTATTCCTAGGTATCCTTATAACAAACTACTCAGAACTTCAATACTACCTATCTCTACTAAACCAGCAGCTGCCCATAGAGTCACAGCTAGTGGGCAAGCTGCCGGACATGCTCAACGCGGAGATTGTGCTCGGGACCATCCAGAGTGTGAGGGACGCGGTCACTTGGCTCGGTGAGTAGATAATATGTGAAACACACAACACTTTAGGTACTCACACAAAATTAAGGTTACACAATACACAGAAATTAAATAAACCTGTATGTCCATCATGAGTAACCTTCACGTCTTTTGGTTCCATTTCTAACCACTAGGGGCGCTGTACTGAATTCGCTTGCGGCTGTAATAGGTAAGCTCATGGTGGACATTCTGTACTACTATTGCTTTTGTGTAACATTGCTATATCTTCGTCAAATTAGGGTTAATCAACACTTATTGTAGCGACATCTATCTCGCCACATACAAACTAAAAACTGACGTATCCTACATCGCGATATTAAAAAGTTATCCGAGCGATGGAACATAGATACAAGAACCCGACAACAACCGTCGGGCAGTGGCCCACCAGACAACACCCGTCTGGTCGGAGGATCCTCCCTTTTCAATGGTGGATGAGGAACTTTACTCCATGTTCCTCACGTCCCCTAACTTATTATACTCCATTTATTATAACATTAGAAGCTAAGCAGGGTTGCTAAAATGAAGGACAATTTGCAATTGACGTTGCAATGCCGGATGACATACCGGAGTATAACCTGACAAAATTGAAAACCCCTTCCGTCACGTATGAAGGGATTATGTTACATTTTAGATTTTGTAGTGGTATAGTGACATAGAAAATCTGTTCGGATACTCAACCCCTGCTTCTTTTAGGTTTTTAACATCGACAATATAGTTGTATGCAAGACAAATAAATGTATTCAAGCAAATACCTCAAAAAATTTAAATGAGAACTTAAAATGAGAACAATCAAGTGTGACAGCTGTTAAATGAATAGAATAGAATATAATTACTTTATTGTGCATGGAATAAGGTACATTCGCTGATCTTATTGCTAATATCTAAATCAGAACTCTTATTTCTACTTATAAAAGTTTATACACAAGTGAACAAGAACTATTACAACCATCGAAAGAAGGAATCTGTTTGTTTCACACAGTTAATGTAATCATTATAATGAATTCCAATGTCAATATATTGATTACAAGAGTTAATAAATGTACGATGTCAATATAAAATATGAAATACAGTCATTACAGCAACAGAATAATATTAATAACGATAAAAAATGTCAATATAATTAGGGTTGAGAGCCTTCTGCGCTCACCCTACAGACCGGTGAAGCTGCTAAGGCCGTCAAGGACAAGCAGCGGCGTCCTTACAAAAAAAAATGTCACTATTAAACATGAAATACAGTCATTACAGCAACAAACTATTAATAATGAGTAGATTTTATTAAATTCAGCGTAAATATTAAAAGTAATAATGTTTATTGTACTTTTCCCACAAAGTGTGCCCTAAAAAGAACCTTTTTTAACTTATGTCTAATGCTTAATTAATGGATTATAGTTACACACAATACTTAAAGTAACACAACACTTGAAATAACGAAATACTTAGACCATAGAGTTCCAGCTAATTGCAAACTACTTGACATACTGAACGTGGAGATTGTGCTCGGGACCATCCAGAGCGTTAGGAACGCGGTTACTTGACTCGGTGAGTGATGTAAAACCTAGTGGTATCACACTTTAGGTAAGACTTTAGGACTTTGGAAAGGTTTGCACGGTCGACAACGCGCGTGTGATGCCCCTGGTGTTGCACTCGTCCATGGGCTTCGGTAACCGCTTACCATCAGGCGGTCCGCGTGCGTGATTGTAACCGACGTAGTAGAAGAAAAAATTACGAAATTAAGGTTTCATGACATTTGGGGTAACACTATACTTAGGGTAACACTTCACTTATGGTAACACAACGCCTAAGGTAACACAATGATGATGATGATGATGAGAGATGGCGCCACTGCCGTGTAAACATTCGCTCCGTAATTAATTTCCGTAAATAATAGTTATTGTTAATATTTTGATAATACATTAGTCAAATTATCATCAGTACTGCCTAAATTACTAGTGATAACGTTTGTGTGGTGAAATGTGTAAGTAACACTGAGTGATTTGAAAAATAAACTCCAGGCACTACTAAAGTTATTAAACTTAAAGAAAAGGACTAAAATAGTGTGAAAACAATATCAACAATCACAGTGACTATATTTCAATCAATTAAAACAGTGTTCCAGTAAAAAACAGTGACTTTGAGGGAAAAAAGTGATCGTTAATAAAATTCAAGTTGGCGTCCCCAAAATTTAAAATTCAAAACTCCCCGAAACAAGCAACCGTAAACAAAGAACATCTATATCAATGGCTATTTCGTACTAAGTTCGTAAGTGTTCGCTGGCCTGAACGAAACAATACCTAACTCTATAGATGTGAGCCACTAGACGCGGGTTCAAGTCTGGAAAATTTCTGTTGTTCTAAATTTTTTTTTTTTTTGTTATTTTGTTTTATAAAATGTGTAAGTAATTATTCATTTTGTGAATAATAACACGAAACTTTGCAAGAGAAAAAGGACAAGAGCTTTATCTAAGGAATTGACTTGAAGAGTATTATGCTCAACTGGACACAAATGGCTACAACATCGCTACTGGCAAATTGTTAAGTCTGTTTACGGATTAGCGCTCTAGCAAATAAATTTATAAAGAACTTTTTTTTAAATAAGTGTTAATGCTTATCATTCTCCGTGCAACAACTAAGTTCACCGTACAGAGAGCTAAGCATCCCCGCAGGCGAGACTCACGGTTACGCGCTGCGCATAAGCACCAGAATCGCGCGAACTTGCTGCTGCGCGCCGCTTGAAACGGCACGCATGCGCAGTGCGAATTAGTCAATTAGTCAAAGAGTAAACTCGTCAAAGAGTAAACATCGCAGGTGCACAACTCTTTTGGTTTTGATTCTGAGATGTCAGATAAGTTGATTCACGCAAAAACAATGAACAAAAATAACATCACTTGTGCTCTATGCAAACAAAAAATCAAGAGTAAACACTTTCTTACATGTTCTCGGTGTTGTCTGGCATATGACCTCACATGTACAAATAAAGAAAAATTGTATGATCTAATGGATAAAGACCGAAAAGCTAAGTGGGTATGCGCCAAATGCATTCGAAATCCAGGAGGACCTATTCCAAAAAAAACATGTACTCCGATAGCTCCCAGAACGGAATCGGTCACGAAAAAAGTCACGACATCTTTTAAAAAAACAGATCCGAGTCCTAAAATTGCAGATAATAGAAACAGTTCCTGTTGCACTCCAGTGTCAGTTATCCAAACAGATTCACTGAGTTCTCCATCGCATGACAACGTCACTCAGCGCAACAAACAACCAGCAATAAATATTTCCACCAGTAACTCATTCGACTCCCTACAGACAGACTTTGAAGAGTGTGAAGGTGAAGAAATTTTTAGCGACACGCCTAGTAAATTCAACAGAAGTTGCCCAGAAATCGTAGTTAAAAGTCATTTAGACTATGAAGCGTTACAGATGAAGCTAGAAAATTTGAAAGAAAAATATGATTCTGCAGAGAATCAAATAGAACTTCTGCTATCCGAAAATTTCAGCCTGAAGAAAAAAATTGAGGAATACAAATCGAAAATGTGTAACTTAACCTCGACATATCAAAGTATTGAATGTTCACCAGCCTCAAAACGCAGATCAGAATCTGTAAAGAGTTCGGCAAAAAATAATAAAAAGAAGAGGTCGACACCGATAAAATCTCAACAAAGTGATAATGTAGACGTAGCAAATGAGTACGACTCCTCGTCGTTGAACCTAATTCAAGACAGAATGGAGAAAAATCCAGAAGATACTATGGCTGTGGAGAAAATGTCTCTAGGTGAAATAATAAGTAGTTCTCGAGAAGTGAAGAGACTTACTATTTTAAGTACTAATACCAAAAACACAATATTGAAATCAGCTTTAGACACATTTGAAGATAAATACCAAGTCTGCCACCATATAACGCCCCACTACAGTATTTTGAATATGCTGAATAGTTTGAGTAAAAAAACGGAAACATTTACAAAAAATGACTATTGCGTGTTAATGATAGGTGAAAGGGATTTTGAGACTTCGCAGAATTATGATGATTTAGTAAAAAACATTAGAGAAATGCTTGTTAATGTTAATCATACGAATATAATACTATGTGTCCCTACATTTAAATGTGGAAGATTATCGCAGCTCTTTAACCGAAGAATAGAAACATTCAACAGGTTTCTTTATTATGATGTACAGAAGTACGAACATGCATTCGTGCTTGATTCAAATTTAAAGCTCACCTATGACTACAAAATGTTTGGTGGTCTACATGGTACTCTTAACAACAAAGGCATGAAAAATGTAATAGTGAATCTCAAAAACCTGATTGAGGAAATAGATCTGTATAACCACACTGATAGCCAAATTGAACCTAGTTTAACTGCTACAGAAACTAATTTTTTTCGTTAATAAAGCGGAAAAGAACATGTTCAAAATATTACACCAGAATATAGCTAGTGTTATGTCAAAAAAGGATATACTAGAATTAATGTTAGCAGATCTCAAAGACTTAACTAACACACCTGATGTGATATGTTTCACTGAAACCTTCTTAAAGGCTGGTAATGAAAATAGTTTCAAGCTGCTCGATTATGATCTGGCTGCCTATTTTAGTAGAGAAAATAAAAGGGGAGGTGTCTGTATACTTGCTAGGAAGGGTCTAGTATTCAAAAAAAACTCATCTGTAGTTAAACATGCTATGACTAAAAATTTTGAGTGTTGTGCTATTGAAATACCAACTAACAATTTATTAATTGTGTGTCTGTATCGAACTCCTACATCGAATGTTGTTACTTTTTTGCAGACACTCGACACCGTACTTAATGATCTAAATAAATGTAGGAAAAAGAAAGTAGTTATTGTAGGTGATTTTAATATTAACATCCTGAAGTCTGACAAAACGTCAAACACCTTGAGAGATCTAGCTAAAAACTATAATTTGACTTTTCACATAAATGAGCCAACTCGAAGGCTATCTTGTATAGATCTTATATTAAGTAATATTGATGAAGCTCTTGGATCAGTTTTACCTCTTGGGCTGTCAGATCACGAGACAGCTCAAATGTTGAAAATCCCTGTAGAAAATAATGTCGACAATCCTAAACTTATCTTTGAGCATAAAAGAGACTACAGCAAAGACAACATAGAACTGTTTCGTGAAAGCATTAGTAGATTATCATTTCATGAAGTATACATGGAGAATGACCTCGAAAAGTCTTATGACGCATTTCATAAGCAATTTCAACTTTTTTACAACTTGTGTTTTCCAAAGCTAAAAAGACAATTACACAATAACACCTCTGGAAATAGTTGGATAACAGTTGGTCTTAGAAAAAGCTGTAAAACCAAACGTGCGCTTAGAATTGGATACTATAAATATAAGACTATGACCTCAAAAGTTAACTATTTCAAGTATTCAAAAATTCTAAAGGAATGTATTTATCAAGCGCAAAAAAATAAAAACAATAGATTTATAAAAAATAGTAGCAACAAATGTAGGGCCTCATGGCAAGTTATTAAAAACCAAGTAAACAAAATAATTAATAAAGGTATTGAAAAAATTAAACTTAACAAAGAGACAATATATGACCCCGAGCAAATAGCAACTATATTTAATGCATATTTTATTGATTCAACACACAAAACAGTACGAAGTGAATCTTCGAAGAACTATAATAGACGAGTAGAAGCAAATAAATCAGGTTTGTCAATGTATCTAAAGCCATTTTATGAAGATGAAGTTAAGAAAGTAGTTCTTTCTCTAAAAAATACAAACTCTGAGGGTCATGATGAAATATGCACTAAGGTAATCAAAGAATGCGTCAGTGAGTTATCGCCTATTCTAACTTACCTTATAAATTTGTCATTTGAAAGTGGAAAATATCCCCACAGATTGAAACTGTCAGTTGTTAAGCCGTTGCACAAAAAGGGCAAAAAAAACGACATTAGTAATTACAGGCCTATAACTCTCATACCAATAATAGCAAAAATCTTTGAGAAATGTATGTTTACTAGGTTAATGCACTATTGTTCGTCTTTCAACTTAATTAATAAAGATCAATATGGTTTTCAGAAACACAAATCGACTAATCTTGCTGTATTTGCCTTATTTCAAGAGGTTTTGACTAACGTAGACATGAGAAAGATGACTACAGCTTTGTTCCTAGATATGTCAAAGGCATTTGATCTCGTTGATCACGACATATTGTTGCAAAAATTAGAGATGATGGGAATAAGAGGTTTACCTCATCAATGGCTAGAATCATACTTGCGTGACAGGCAGCAGTATGTGTCAATATCCATGGCAAACGATAAAAATATAATAAAAAAACATAAATCTAAATATTTGTGTAATAAATTTGGAGTTCCGCAAGGTAGTGTACTTGGGCCACTCCTATTTTTGATCTACATCAATGACCTAATGGATTTAACGCCTCATAGAACCATATTATTTGCTGATGATGTATCGATAGTAATAACAACTAATTTGAATGAAGGTCTAACCCATCACGAAACTGAAATTAATAAAACGTTAAGTAATCTTGTTGAATGGCTTGAAACGAATAATTTGAAAATTAATTTAGTTAAAACAAATTTTATACAATTTAACAAACTTAAAAATAACAATTTAAATATATCATATAAAGGAACACAAATAGAATCGGCTGATAATGTAAAATTTTTGGGATTGCAAATAGATAGGGACATTAATTGGAAACCACATATTGTGCAAACATGTGACAAAATTAATCGCTTTGTATATGTTTTAGGTAGACTTCGCCATGTAGCGGACCGTAGTACAGTCCTTGCTGCCTATCATGCATATGTCGCCTCTATATTACGGTATGGTTTAGTATTCTGGGGAAATAGTGTAGATGTGCGTAAAGTATTTGTAGCCCAAAAAAAATGTGTGCGTGCCATCTATGGCCTACCACCTTTCCAGACATGTAAACCACTTTTTAGGGAACTGAAGCTTTTAACATTACCAAGCCTATACATTTTCGAAATTGCTAAATTTGTTAAAACAAATCAAAGACTGTTTGATAGGGCTGGTGACATTAATCCTCGTAATAAAAGGAATCCTGATAGATTAGTATTAAAATTTTCACCTAGAACCACTTTGTATATGAGGAATTGTTTAAATATGTGTATCAAAATCTTTAACAAAATTCCAGAAACGATAAAGTCATTGGGAGTTCCCTTATTTTATAAAAAATTACATTTATGGCTCATAGATAAGAATTTTTATAGTGTTGGAGAGCTTATTAATTAAAATATTTTACATGCCATATATTTGGCGAAACATGTGATTCTACTTTATTTTAACTTTAACCATCATTTCTTGTACCGTGTTTCTAGTAAATAAAGATTTATTATTATTATTATTATTATAATACCTAAAATAATACAGCACTTTAGGTATCACAAAATTAAGGTTACAGAACACTTAGGGTAACACAACTCTTAGCGCATAGAGTCCAAGCTAGTGGTAAAACTACTGGACAATGCTCAACGCGGAGATTGTGCTCGGGGCCATTCAGAGCGTGCGGAACGCAGTCACTTGGCTTGGTGAGTGATGTAAAACCTAGTGGTATCACATTTTAGGTAACACTAAATTAAGGTTTCATGACACTTGGGATAACACAATACTTAGGGTGAAACAACACTTAGGATTAAATAACTGAACACTTTAAGGTAAAATAGGGCTTAAGGTAACATAGCGCTTAAGGTAAAACATCCCTTCAAGTTACACAATATTTGAGGTAAATTGTATTTTTCCTTCTTCATGTTTGAATAGAAATAGTTGATTTGTTAATGCAACAAATGATAGTTATTCGATTCATACCCATCTTAGTATTTTTCCACTTTTAAAACGCCTGCCGAAACCTCTCACAGGGTTGAATCACCAGAGTAAATTAAAATAAATACAAAAATAAAAGTTTAACTTGATTTAGTTTTCCCCTTTTTATCATATTATCTGCCCTTGTCTCTATAGCCCCAATCACATGTGTCGATCATATACAATGATCATTTATTTATTTATTTAATCTCCAATGCAAAAATTTACATTAGGCGGACTTAATGCTAAAAGCATTCTCTACCAGTCAACCATTGGATGAGACAGAAATGCTGTTGGCGGGCAAAATGTTCATTTAGAATAGGAAATTATTACAAAGATTTAATAAATTCTTAAAAACGACAGATACAACCTGATCTATATAAATTATACGTATATTCATAGAAATAAATAACATAAATAAATATATACTTACAGAATATATAACATACTCACTATTATGGGAAAACAATAAAATACAATTTCTTAAAATATCACGGATTGCTGTTTTGATCATAGCTTTACTTGGTGACATTTTAAATAGTGTCTGGCAACTTATTTCACAATCTGACAGCTGTAAGAACAAAAGAGTGATCGACGTGGCTTGTCCTATAAGCATCATATTTTTATTCATGGGTAAAAATCGATTTTACCTCGGCAAAAGCATATATGAAAACTCTTGTAATTTTATTTTAACGTGTATTTTATTCAGAGTCTATTTCAAACTTTACCTATTCCCTCTAGGTTACACTTACCTCTACATCAGAATGCTCCGGCAGCCGGCGCTATACGGGGTTACTCCTGAAAAGCTGCAAGAAGATCCTCTATTGGAACTGCATAGGGCTGATCTCATACATACTGCGGCCAGCCTGTTGGACAAGTGAGTATTACAACAACAAATACAAATATAGCCTTATACGTCCCACTGCTGGGCACAGGCCTCACCTCAACTATGAGGTGGTACGAGCCATACTCCAACACGCGGGCTCAGTGCGGATTGTTGGAGAGTTGAATGTAAGGCCAGTGAAAGACCTTACCGTCAGATGTTATCAAGCCGCCTTTTCAGGCCTCTGACTAGGCTTTACGACTGATATCTTGCGACGTCAGCCGGGACCAACTGTTTAACGTGCCTTCCGAAGCACAGAGATGCCCGAAAAACGCATCACTTAATTTCGGTCGGGATGGTCACCCATCCATAACCCGACCTGACTGGCGTTGCTTAACATCAGATCGATGCCGATCCGCTGCCGGTGAGTATTATGTTAATTTAATTATTTAAAATCAAGAATTTGTTTTTAAGCTTTAGGTGTTATGGGGAGGAATGCTGGACTAAAGATTTGTCTCTTTAATTGTATTTTTAAAATTTTGTTGCCAGTAATTGTACTTTTTATGTACCACTTTGCGTTTTTTTTTACAATATTGTTAATTGTTTTGACATGTGTGGATTTTTTTTTATGTAGAGATACTTTGTTCGTCCTCTATTTACAGAAAAAGATTTACCTTCACTGTCGTAACAAAAATAGTATTTACTGTTAAACATGCTATGTTATCGGAATACTATACAGGGTGGAATTTTTTAAGGCTACCTGGAGGGAAAGTACTGTACATACTGGAGATAGACAATTTCACTCAAAGGAAACATTCCTTTATTTTTAAACAGAAACAGAACTGCATTCACAGATTTTCAAAAAATCGCTTTCCACACCCGGGAATCGAACCGGGTAAAATCCGAAAAAATAACAGCCTGTACTTTTACGGCATCGATCGATAGGGTCAATCATAAGGATCAAATCTCTCTAACAAATGTGGTAAATTAAACGCAAGGAAAACCATGAAATTTAAACTTATAAATTCAATGGGATAAGATAAAGCACTTTTACTCAATGTTCCATCAGATTTCCTTGTGTTTAATATAACGATAACGCGGGCGAAGCCGCGGGCGGAAAGCTAGTATTATAAATGTGAAAGTTTGGGAGGATGTATGTATGTTTGTTACTCTTTCACGCAAAAACTACTGAACGGATTTAGATGAAACTTTACAGTAATACAGCGAATACATCAGAATTACACATAGGCTACAATTTTCAAACATTTTATGTAATTTGGTCATGATTAGAAACTATGAAGTTCACGCGGGCTAAGCCGCGGGCGGAACGTTAGTGTATAAAACTAATAACTAAAACTTTATTCCCAGAGCCGGCTTAGTAAAATACGAGCGCAAATCCGGCCACTTCCAACCCACTGAACTTGGCCGCATCGCCTCCCACTTCTACTGCACGTACGAAACGATGCAGAGCTACAACCAGCTTCTGCGGCCAACTTTGGGAGAGATTGAACTGTTTAGAGTCTTCTCGCTGTCTGCTGAGTTTAGGCATATCGCTGTGAGGGAAGAAGAGAAGACTGAGCTGCATAAATTGGTGGAAAGGGTAAGAATTTGACTTTTTTAGGCTTAGTTTGGACATAATTTTAATTTGTACTGCAGAAGACCTCAAACTGCTGGAAAAGGTAAGGATGGTCCTACTTTCATTCTTAATCTGGCCAGGATTTGCTTTTTGGTAGACCCTGGATGCATGTCTAGCCATTTCCAGTTCACAACTAAGCAGAATCTGGTTTTCCTGGTGCTGTGCTGATACGAAAGGCTACAGAAACTGGTGGGGAGGGTAAGGATTTGTGTAGTTAAATGCTTTACCTGGTGATTTAGTTAGTACTGCAGGAGACGATGCAGAAATACAACCAGCTGCTGCGAAAATCTGGTAGAACAGGTAAGAAAGTGTCTTGTTCCTACTTACAGTCTAAATTTAGTTCTTCTTGTAATAAAATAGACGATGCAAAGGTACAACTAGCTGCTGCAGCCAACTTTGGGGGAGAAAGAACTGTTTAGAGTCTTCTCGCTGTCGGCTGAGTTTAGGCATATCGCTGTGAGGGAAGAAGAGAAGACTGAGCTTTATAAACTGGTAGAAAGGGTAAGAATAAGGCTTTTTTGAGCTTAATCTGGGCAGAATCTTCAATTGTACTACAGGAGACGATGTAGAAACACCAGCTGCTACCTTAAACTGGTAGAAAAGGTAAGAATGTTGAAAACTTTCAGTTCAAAACTGTACAGGATTTTCTTTGTGGTAGACCCTGGGAGAGAATGTGGCCATTTTCAGTTCACAGTTCAGCAGAATCTGGTTCCCCAGGTTAGCCATACAAAAGACTATAAAAACTGGTGGTAAGGGTAAGTATTTGTCTAGTTTATGGCTTAATATGCCCAAGATCTTCAAGTCTTCTGCAGGAGACTATGTCGGAATACCAGCTGCTCAAAGGGTGAGGATGTGGCTACTTCCAGTCACCTAGACAGGACCTGGGTATCTATTCCTCTGTAGCTTCTGGAATACTTACGGGTTCTTAATGAGTCAGAACGAACTCTATCTAACAACTATCTTATTTTTTGGTATCCTTAAATTGAAAATTGCAAAGGGAAGGAGATTTTACTGGCGTAATATTAGTTATTGAGAAAGTACGTAAATATTAATTGTGAGTTAGGCTCCCTGGTTCCACTTGTACTGCCATGAGCTGGTTGAATGGGTAAGTATCATATGACTGCCACATACAGGAATCAAGCCGAAGCTACTTCTATTTGAAAGCCGAAAGATACCAGCTTGACCTGATTCAATCATTATAAAACCTTGTTGAAAGAGCTCATAGCAATTGATTAAGAAACTCGAACAAAACAAACCCAAAACCAGCAATATAATCGTGATGCAATCGCACGCGTAAGCATAGCTCTTCAATGCGCGCTGTGTGACCAGCCCCCCGATGCAGAATATAGTTCACGACCGATTCGGTTATTTTCTTTTATTTTTAATTCATTTTTAAGAAGGGTAGATTTGATTTTATTTAGTTTATGAAAACTTAAGGCCTTTGGCTTTAACATATAAAAATATTGATAGCTACCGTTATGCGGATCATTTACTATAATTAAAACAAATTGACCGAATCGGTCGATAACTTCGTTCTGAATTGGGGGGCTGAAATGTATGCATGTTTGTTTTGAGCGTATTTAATGTACTAAAACCTGTTATTCCTCCCACCAGGTCCCAATCCCAATAAAAGAGAGCATAGAGGAGCCCTCAGCGAAGATTAACGTGCTCCTCCAAGCTTACATTTCTCAGCTGAAGCTGGAAGGATTCGCTCTGATGGCCGACATGGTGTACGTGACGCAGTCCGCGTCGCGGCTGCTCAGGGCTATCTTTGAAATTGTACTCCATAGAGGTGAGTTTTATTTCTCTAACACACACACACACACACACACACACACACACACACACACACACACACACACACACACACACATATGAAAAGTACTGTTTTTGTTTGATTTTTCGCAGTTGTAATTTATTTTTTAAGTTAGCTCTCATACTAAGTCTCGTTGAACATTTGGACAGAGAAAGGGAAGGGGCTGAAAAACAGTGCTAGGGTTTTGACTGTACTTTTGTCACTTTTAATTATGTGTTGAGGGATAAAGTGCAGGATAATTTAGTAAATTGATATTTTATAATACTTTTGAAGAATATCAGAATAAACAAAACAATATATTTGTTATGAAATGCCGTTTCTCTCTTTTTTTTTCTTTTTCGTTAGATATTATAATCCAAAGAAAGGAAAAAAGGTATAAACTTGCCCTAAAACATTGGTAAAATAACGTTGGCTTGCCATTATGAAATAAACCAAAGAGATTCGCCAGGTTCGTTTATTTTCTTTCGTCGCAAAAAAACTTTTCTTTTTTATCTAAGAACGGTCCATTTTTAATATTTGAACTTCTATATCACTTCGTCGCTGCTAATTTAGGTTCATTTCCACGTCTCAAACACACATTACAGTCTAGCCCCGTCTGACTGAACGCTGACCACTGAAACATGTACTGCTTTTAGGATGAATCCTTTAGTCACCACATCCGGTTCCCTTGTGTAAACTACTCTACAACTCAATTTATAGGTATACAGGGTGTAAAAAGATCCTTAACGGAGCCGGCGTCTACGATTTCAGACCATTAAATCAAGTCACAGAAAAAATAAATTATTGATGGGAAACAAAAATTAAAAACGCACTACGCAATGTAACGCGTGCAACAGACCGCTCCTGCGCTTGTGTGCGTGTGCGCGGCTGTGACGCATAGTCGAGGGGTGCGCACGATGTACATTGCGAGTTGAACGTTTTGAAGCAATTTTTTGTTAGGAAATACTTGAAATTCTGATAATGTTTCTTAGGACAAAAATTAAGTAATAATGATTGGAGTTTGTTTTCATCAAAATCTTGAGATTTTTTTTTTGACTTTGACCTTCAATAACTTGGTAACTATTGAGTTCCCAGGTATGGTCTGGAGAGAAAAAATGGTCCTGATAATGTGCAGAATACGTAGGCGTCAGCTTCGTTAAGGGTCTTTTTACACCCTATAAACAACAGCAATTCTACGCACACATTTATTTACATGCATTGTTATGGTACGTTAACTTCTCAAAAAAAAATAGTATTAACTTTCTAGCTTTCGAGCTATTTTATTTATAACTTCTTTATGTCCCAGGCTGGGCCCAGCTGGTGGACAAGACGCTGGCGCTGTGCAAGATGGTGGACCGCCGCATGTGGCAGTCCATGTCGCCGCTCAGGCAGTTTCGGAAGATGCCGGAAGAGGTATTGAAGGAATTAGTTTAATTCAGGATAATTCACAATATAATATAATTCGCCTCTAAGTATTAAAAATAATTTAAAACTCGGACATGAGCAGATTGACAATTTGACATTGTAACTATTGTTATTATTTTTCATCTTTCATTGTACTCTGAAATTTGCAGGCTAATTTATGTAGCTCATACATGTGATTCTTTTATTGTTATTAGACACTTGTATACCAGATTTGACGCAAATAAATGATTGATTGATTTTTTGATTGAATAATGTGCACCTAGTAAATTTGACTCTGGCGAGCCGGATATCTAGATAATCCAGGATCGACGAGTTCATTGTGGCTTTTGAAATTAATATTTCATTTAAGATACATATCTCTACACAAGGCATAAGGCATTAAAATAATTCAACCCTAGCCCCAGATTTTTGATCTCTATTTTGGTTGCAAATGTAAAAATTTGTAAAGCAAATAAAACATATTGATTTTAATTGTTTTAATCAAAATAGAAAAGTTCCAATTCTGTAAAAACAAGCCAAAATATCTTTGAATTAAAATGAGCAAAAAAACAAAGTTGATTGATCTTTAGTGTAAATTAAAATCTTTCCCAAAATAATTCAAGCCGGATTTTGATTCTCAAATAGACACGTTGTTTTTTTTTAATTTTATATATTCATTGTATGAACTGAACAAAAAAAATGCATACAAAAATCATGAATTCAAATATTTCAGTAGACACGTATACACGTATCATTATCATTCACCACAGATAGAACGAAGTTGATGCCACACAAGCCGTCGTTAAAGTTAAATCTTCCTTCTCCAGGTGATAAAGAAGCTAGAAAAGAAGAACTTCCCCTGGGAGAAACTGTACGAGCTCGGGCCGAACGAGATCGGCGAGCTCGTGCGCGCGCCGAAGCTCGGCAAGATGATACACAAGCACGTGCACCAGTTTCCCAAGCTGGAGCTCGCGACCCACATCCAGCCGATCACGAGGTCCACGTTAAGAGTCGAGCTGACTATCACCCCAGATTTTCAATGGGACGACAAGGTGAGTTTCTTAAAGTTAATATTGCAATTGTGACATGCCTAGGTTTGCTCGAATAATAGTAAAGTAAGTAAAAAATCATTTATTCACTTAAGCTTTTACAAAGAAGCACTTATGAAATGTCAAAATTCACAAAAAATATATATAAACGATAATAGACGTAAATAAAATAATACAATAATAGTACATATACTAAATAAACATAATGCGAATCTACCACCGGTTCGGAAGTTGCTTCTTATCGAGAAGACTCCGGCAAGAAACTCGATAGTTACTCTTTTGAACTTTGTTTTGTTTTACAACAAATAAATTCAGAGTACAGTCAAAAGAACAATAAATATACATTATTTGAGCAGAGGAGCAGATTATTCCTACTATGACCACAAATTCTTGTCGTTCAAGTAATCCTCCACGTTATAATAACCTTGTTTTATCAGCTTTGTTTTAATTGTAGACTTGAACTTGTGAAGAGGTAGATCAACAAGACTTTGAGGTATTTTGTTAAAGTACTTTACAGATTGACCCACAAAAGAATTTCCTACCTTATGTAGCCTAAGACTTGGATTAATAAGTTTGTTTTTATTTCTAGTATTGTGTGTATGAGTATCACAGTTTTTTTTGAACATATGCAAGTTTTTGCGCACATACATTATGTTATCGAAAATATACTGAGCGTGCACAGTTAAAATATCAATCTTCTTAAATACTTCTCTGAGCGAGTCGCGTGGCCTAAGGTTGTATATCGACCGAATAGCTCTTTTTTGGAGTACAAAAATGGTGTTAAGGTCTGCAGCTGAGCCCCACAACAGTAGACCATACGACATAACGCTATGAAAGTAACTAAAATACACTAGTCTTGCTGTTTCAATATCAGTCAGCAGTCTAATTTTTCGGACAGCACAAGCGGCCGAACTAAGTCTCCCTGCCAGAGCCGTTATATGTGGACCCCACTGTAACTTAGAATCTAGAGTAATTCCTAAAAATGCCGTAGAGTTCGTAATTTCTAAAGTCTCATCATTCATGTTGATAATGGTATCAACCTGTTTAACATTAGGCATAGTGAATTTAATACACTTCGTTTTCTTTGCATTTAGTAATAAATTGTTGCTTGTGAACCAACATAGTACTTTTGAAAGAGTATTATTTACATCGTCAAATGCTTGCTTACCTCTGTTGATTTTAAAAATCAACGAGGTATCATCAGCAAATAATACTATTTCACAAATATCTTTGACAAAGTAGGGAAGGTCATTTATATAAATAAGAAAAAGCAGTGGGCCCAATATCGATCCCTGGGGCACTCCCATGCTAATGGTGGCACCGGAAGAGGTGGTTCCGTTTATACTCACTTTTTGTGTTCTGTCTGTGAGATAAGATTGTATAAGTTTAGACGAAATATCCGAAACACCGTAATGTCTCAGCTTAATCAGTAGGATTTCATAATCCACGCAATCAAACGCTTTCGAAAGATCACAAAATATTCCTATTGCATCCTGCTTGCCTTCCCAAGCATCAAATATGTGTTTGATAAGTGCTACACCTGCATCAGTAGTGCTTCTATGTTTAGTAAAACCAAATTGTTTCTCATGTAGTAATTTATTTAAAGTAAAGTGTGAAAGCAGCTGATTTAATATAATTTTTTCAAAGATTTTACTAAGAGCTGGTAGTATAGAAATGGGTCTATAATTAGATGGGTCACTTTTGCTACCAGATTTAAAAAGCGGGATGACTTTACTAAATTTCATTAAGTTGGGAAACTGACCTTCGTCAATGCAGTTATTAAAAAGTACTGCTAAGTGGGCTGAGATGATATTTATGATTGATTTAAGTAGACTTATCGAAATACCCCACAGATCTTCGGTGTTTTTCATATTAAGTTCCTTAAACACCTTGATTATGTCATGAGAATTTATATGAACAAAGTTGAACTGAAATGAGCACTCATCAACACTAGATGTGAGCAGGGACCTAGCTAGCGGTGCACTAGAATTTAAGGTACTTGTAGTTACAATGGGTATATTAGAAAAGAATGTTTCAAAGGTATTAGCTATGTCAATCTCAGACTCAATTAAATTATCTTGAATTTTAAGAGCCAATGAGTGATCTCGAGGTTTTGATTTACAAGTTTCCTTATTAATTATGTTCCAAGTAGTTTTAATTTTATTTTTTGCTTGTTTTATTTTGTCACGCAAAAATATAGACTTAGCCATATGGCATGATTTCTTAAAGATTTTTGAGTATAATTTGACATAATCTACTAGTTTGTGACACTTAGAATTAGCTTTTAAACCATATAATTCGTATAATTTATTTCTACTTTTATGGATGCCTGGCGTAGCCCAATCACTAAACTTAAGCTTAAAATTATCGACCTTTAATTTCTTCTTAGGAAAAATAAAATTATGTTCCTGTTTAATTATCTCAAAAAGACGCATATACTGATCATCTATGTTGTGGCATTGGGGTAGTAGATTAGAAAGGTTTTTATTCACATTACTCTTGAACTTTTCTACTCGATTCTTAGTAACCAGTCTATAACTAATATCCACTGATTGAGAGACGTGACGGTGCTCAAATTTAGTCAATAGACCACAGTGATCTGATTTCAAACAATTTATAATTGATTTTTCAATTGAGATATTTTCACAAAAAATATTGTCCAAGCAGGTGGCTGATGTGTCAGTGATCCTGGTTGGTTTATCATATAGATTTAGTAAATTAAATGATTTGAAAAGATTTAAAAATCTTACAGAGGTCTGAGAAGAGTCTAAAATGTTAACATTAAAATCACCGCATACAACCACCTTCTTGTTTGCTTTACAAACCTTCTTCAGCACTTCTTCCATCGTCTCTTCAAACCGACAATAATCGGCCGAAGGGGGTCTATACACACAAACAATAATAATCTGCTCTAACTCTGCACATGAAAGTTCAATGGTTCGCTCAATTGAGAGTGCTACTATGTCTTTTCGCTCTCTACATTTAAACTTATTATGAATTAATATCAGTGACCCACCGCGAATAGCAGAACTTCTCAAGAACGAACTAATGACACTATAATTATCAATGCTAATCATACAATCATTTTCTTTCAACCAGTGTTCGGTTATACATAAGACATGTATGTCCATACAGTCTAAGAATAATCCTACTTCTAATTCTTTGCCAGAGAAGCCTTGCATGTTTTGATGCACAAAGTTTATAAAATTATTTTGGGGCTTCTCTCTTGTCAATAATTTGCAAGAGTTTACCTCTGTTGTCTCTATATCTAATTTAAATTATTTGGAACAAGTTCCAAAGTCTGTGGTACAACGGCATTCTGCTCAATAAAAGCAGAGTAGTTAGCCAAGTGATTGGCTGAAATCATAAAAAAATAAGATAGCGACATAGCTATCTGTCGTTTATAAGAATTTGATAAATGAAATCTACCTTTCGTCAGGTACATATTATTATTAATAATAGGATTGATGTCAATTAGATTAATTAAATTATTTGAGAATGTCACAGTATCAAGTGTCATATTGATTTTATACCTTTTTTCATTTTCTGCTTGTGACAGACCCCTACTGTAAGGCAATGTGAACATCACTATTTTATTGACATTAAGTAATGAACATAAAGTATTACAATGTTTTTTCATTTGGGTTTTGTTCACAGTACCTCGGTTTCCAATTAAAATAACTAGGGTTGAATTGGGGCTGAAACTATAATCAGCAATTTTCTGAATTATATCACAGTATGAGGCACCCGGTGAACAGTGATTTATTACTGACTTACCCAGACTATTAAATAAAATATGGCCTATACTTTTTCCAATGTCATCACTAAACATAACAATGTTGCAATTTAGTTCATTATCAGTGTTTGTGACAGGGCATGTATCAGGGATGGAAATGTTGGTGGCTGATTCTGAAGGAGAGGAGTTGAGAAGAGAGGATTCACATTCTGACTGAGTAACAGTGTGGCAATCACTACTGCTGGAAACTGAGTCCGGGTTGCACAAGAGTTTAGTCAGGGCCAAAATATGTTCCTCATTTTCTTTTTTAGTTATTGAGTATCTGTCAGATAAACGTCTCAGATTTTCCTTAAGACTAGATATTTCTGATTGTAATGCTTTCACATCATTGTCATGCTCAGTTAAATTATTGTCTATCATTATAGAATAAATATCCAGTTCATCACCTAATCTTCGGCGTTCCTTAATATATTTCACATTTTTATTCATCAATTTCTGACTTTTAATCAGTTTTTGAGTTTTCTTAATAAATTTGCTTATTCTAACATATTTTTTGAATTTGTTTTTGCTGCACTTTGCTATACCCCCTGGAGCATTGGACTCAATCAAATCAGTACTCGCCAAATCATGAGCTACAGTGGGGATCGAGAAATGTGCAGCAGAAACCAGGCTGGGCATACTAAGAACTAACTCATCAAACAAACTTTGGTTTTGGGTGTCAACGGTGTGTAGTTTCTCAGTCTCCATGGAAGATATTAGGTGGTGGGCCTCTTGTAACTCTTGTTCAAGCATTGTAATCCGTTTAAGGCATTGGACATATTCTTCACTGCAGTCACCAAACCCATCTACTATTGTTTGCAACCGATCCCGCTCATCTAGTACTAATAAATACCTATCATGCATCTCAGCCATGTCTTTTTTAAACAAAGTATTCCTACTCAACGCCTCCAACAATTCCCTCTCATTGTCATCTCTTTCCAAATGCAATTGTTTAACCAACTCTTTGGATGCCTTTAATTCCTGCAAAGTCAGCTCCAGCTGGCGAGATGAGGCAGCGCGGGTCATCATGGTAATATCGATAAAATAATCAAACAAACAACGGTGTTGATACCAAAGTGCTGTTTAAACAATCAAGAGGTTGCGTATTTAGAACAAGATTAATTTTTGTATTCTAACCTCTTCGCGTTTCTGACAATCAGAGTCAGACAATTCGAGTATTTAACTACTTAATAAAAGTCATAAAAAGCATGTATGATTAAACATACAATACAATACCTTTTAAAGAGAGAACAATGATTCACACAAGTATTTGAATGGTTAACTGACACTCACTGTCGGCACCGATAAATCACCAAATATAAACTTATTTCACATTAAAAACACTAATTAACACGTAGGTAACTATAATGATTGTTTACGACGACTAATTGGGCCATAAATTAGTTTTAAATAGGTTTAAATCAAATTAAAATACGGGACAAGTCAAGATCAGCTGTTAGCCGTAGTGTTGCCCTAACTCGAGTAGCCAAAAAAAAATGGACAGACTTTGGAGCGTTCGCTCGGGGTGGATCGGAAACGTCGCATTTTTGGAAGATTTTGGTTTTTCAGCTGGTCAATTTAAAGTTTAACTGGGATAATCACCCATGTAAACACAAAAAACGGTATTTAGGTGTCAAATACACACACACACACACACACACACACACACACACACACACACACACACACACACACACACAACAATAAACGGATGAAATTTAAATTACATGGATGACATCTGCGCGCTGTCAACGGGACGGCAAAAAGTGTGCTTGACGTCGTTCTAAGCACTTAGTTACTTGTGTAAATGTAGTGTCATTTGACATTTCACTCATACTTGTCATAAAGAGACAGATTCTATGGTGAGATCTTTTTATGACACATCAAAAACGAAACAGTCAAGCCTCACGCTCTCGGCAAGATGATACACAAGCACGTGCACCAGTTCCCCAAACTGGAGCTCGCGACCCACATCCAGCCCATCACGAGGTCCACGTTAAGAGTTGAGCTGACTATCACGCCAGATTTTCAATATGACGAAAAGGTTAGATTAGAGTTAGGACAGGCTATGACATTTGAATTACAAGAACCTAGCGAGGGTCTGCAAGCTGTCAACGGTACAACAAAAAGTGTCTACCAAAAATGAGACAATAGACGGGATGTCATTGTCACTTTTGTGCTATTTAAAGGCACCATAATTCATATTTACTAATGAAAATCATTGTATTAAAAAGTCCTTAAACATCAACAACGCAATAGTCAAGCCTGACTCGGCAAGATGATACACGAGCACGTGCACCAGTTCCCCAAGCTGGAGCTCGCAACACACATCCAGCCCATCACGAGGACCACGTTGAGAGTTGAGCTGACTATAACACCTGAGTTTCAATGGGATGAGAAGGTAAAATTTTGTCACTTTAGTGATATCAGCTACGACCAACCATTAAGTCACTTTCGAGCCCTAGGACCGGGCCGTTTTTTCTAGTTTCTATCTTTAGAAGGACCTAGCATCAGCTGCTGTCAACGGAACAACAAAAAGTGTGCTTGACGTCATTCTGAGCACACTTTTTCCTCTTTTCTTTCCTTAGTTACACTACATTGCGTTACTTCTACATTCACTCATAAATATCAGAAAGAGACAGTAGACAGGATGTCACTGACACTCTTGTGCCGTTTTATGACGCCAGTTGTTCAATATTCATTTATTGCAAATCATTGTATTGAGAGGTCCCTAAACATCACAAACAAAATGTTATTTTTATAAGTTTTATTTAAGTAATCAAAAATGTTTTTCTTCCAATCTGCATAATATTATATTAAGACAACTTTGTCCCCAGATCCACGGTCAATCCGAAGCCTTCTGGATCCTGGTTGAAGACGTTGACTCGGAAGTGGTCCTCCACCACGAATACTTCCTGCTGAAGCAGAAGTACTGCAAGGAGGAGCACCAGGTGAAGCTGTTCGTGCCGGTGTTCGAGCCGCTGCCGCCGCAGTACTTCCTGAGGGTGCTGTCTGACAGGTAAGATACTGATCCCATCACAACTTTATCCCAAACGGGGTAGTAAAAGGCAAGTGACTGTGCCGGCATGGTGAACGGAACACTCGAAGCCCACTTTTCACTAACAGTATTAAGATAAGATAAGGTTAATAATAGGAACACTAGAAAAATGCCTGGTCGAGGAATCAATCGGACCTGCGTTTTCGCAAACCGGGCGACTGTACTTAAACCATTGAACTACCGAGACTATAGTTGACCTGTTAGATTCTTCTAAGGTTATGATTATGACTGCCAAACTAGATAAAGAATGTAATAGTATATTTTATATCGAGGGACTAAACGAAGCCATAATATACCAGAGGTAGTTTGACTCCCGAGCGTGCGAGGGATCAATGAAACCGAGGGTATATTAAGTTGGCGTTTAGTCTCGAGGTGCAAACTGTACTTTTCACTTCGAGTGAACTTTCCACTTGACTAAAGTTCTGAAATATTCGTGGTCAGTTTTTTCTTCTGAACTGAACCAATGGCTGAAATTCAAAACATATGGCGCCACCTTCTTTGCGGACAAACCATTGAACTAAAACTCTTAACATTTTCGTAATGAAGACGGTCCGCACTCCACGGATAATAGTATATTTTTACTGACTGTTTGAGTTTGTCTTTGTCACATGAAGGAAATTAAAAAACTAATTACTTACTCCCTAGGGACTAAAGTGTTCACTTTAGCCCTGCTTCGTAGGTTTATATTGGCATACTTTTAGAGCATCAGAAGTGAAAACAAATTTTCAGGGGTTCATAACATTTTAATTTGAAGGCAAACTTTAATTCGTCGTCGTCTGTATTGGAAGAGTCAGGATGCAATTAAAATGAAAACTTGTCCACAAAATGGCAGCTTGCGGGGCGCATCAAAATGTTGATGTCTTCTGTACTGACCATTTTGCTATACCACAAATCACGCAATGACAGCCGACGTCGACTATCGGACGACATTATTGCGTAAGAGAATAAAGATTCGAGTGTAAACAATATGACCGTTACTGAGTTACTGTGCGATAACCAGCGATTATTATCTGTCAGAATCCCAATACAATGTTGCTGTCCACGTTGACTCCTTAAAACTTAAAGCAGTGTTTGTATTATTAAAATTGGCCCCTTCTATATTGACATTGTAAAACAAAACAAAGTTCAAAAGAGTAACTATCGAGTTTCTTGCCGGAGTCTTCTCGATAAGAAGCAACGTCCGAATCGGTGGTAGATTCGCACTATGTTTATTTAGGATATGTACTATAATTGTATTTTTTTTTGACGTCTATTATTGTTTTTTTTTTGTGAATTTTGACATTTCATAAGTGCTTCTCTGTAAAAGCTTAAGTGAATAAATTATTTTTTACTTTTACTTTACTTTACATTGAACATTTTTTGCGCTTAAATTGCAAACTTTGGCTGAACCCTACGAGATAGATCTCAATAATGTACTACAGTATTGTACACCTTAAAAAGGTCTACAAAAAAGTCAGCGATTGTATATGTCTATCTCTTAGGGATAACCCACAATAACCATTTTTATCCTATATTTTTTACGAGAAATAATGGCCTATTTACGAAGCGATTTTAAGCAAGACAGCACCAATCCTTATCCAATTAAATACCTTAAATACATTGTGCATTTAATATAGATCAATATGGCAATTTACAGCATGTAATTTAAATGGATATTTTCGAAGATATTAGATTTAAAATGCATCGCGGTTGCAGCGGTACCGGCCGGCGCGTCTCGACTCGTGACGATAGCACGATCGAGGGCCGAGCGAGTTTTTAAATATTTTCGAATGAAATGGCGCACTTTGGGCCTAATTTTCTCAGCTGTAGGCTTTAACTACGCCGCTGAAGTTGTTCTTAACTACAAGATATTTAAATTCCCGTACATATACACATTAAAATTAGCTCTTAATGAACCCAGAAGTTACCGTTTCTAGATGTCAGATGTAATACTGAGCTCAGTGTGGAGTTAGACGGAACCTTGCAGAAGAGTTACAAAAGTATAAAAAAACATAGTTTTTTTCGTAATTTTTTCCTCAATACAATGACATATAGAAAAAAAGCATCATACTTCAAGAAAAATGCATTATGTTTGTTTTTCCTAGATTTATTACTCAAACTTTAAGAATTTTCATGCTGAATAGCACCATTTGATCTTCTTTGATTATAGGATAAAGATAGATAGATATAGTTTATTGCACAAAATGGGAATAAAAACAGTTGTATTACATAAAACAAGCAATTTGTACAATTTAGGCGGCCTTATCGCTAGGGAGCGATTTCTTCCAGACAACCTTTGGGTAGAGGAACTTTCTAAAGCTTGAGATTTGTGTGGAGTGAAGATAAATCTATGAGAAAAACAACAAAATATGTATATATATTAATACTTCAATCAATCAAGATTATGTACTTAAAAACACATATATAATAAATGTATATATCTGTATATACAAACCAATAAAATGTTACATATTACAGTAAACATACATACATACAAAGATTTATTATGGCAAGATATGACTATCAAAACCCACCTCTCTGTACATTTTCATATTTCCCAGATGGATAGCCTCAGAAACCCAACTGCCGGTGTCCTTCCGCCACCTCATCCTGCCCGAGAAGAACCTCCCGCCGACAGAACTGTTGGATCTCCAGCCGCTGCCGATATCCGCGCTACGGAACCCGACCTACGAGGCGCTGTACAATGAAATGTTCCCGCAATTTAACCCTGTGCAGACTCAGGTGAGATTATTGACGAGGAATGTCATAACACATTATGCTTATTTCTACTAAATTTTAAGTGAATATATTTTTTTTATCTCTAAAATTATATTTTTGAAAACACTCTTGATTTTCAAACTCAAATATCTTTATTTAAAAAGACTTAATCAGTACTTTTAAATAGTCAAAAAATATACTAAATAATACTATAATAATATGAATATATAAATAAACAGTATACAAACATAATGCGACTCTACCACCGCGTCGCAGTCGATTCTTACTGAGAAGTCAGTAGTTACTCTTTTAAGCTTGTTGTGGTTTTACAATGCGAGTTAGTAGAGTACAATTTGTTTGTTTTTAAGAGAAAAAAAAGCTGCATAAATTCTAACATTAATAAATAGACAGAACAACCTAACAAGTACAGCTAGGCTACATAATACTTTTAGGGACAAAACCTTATTTTATATTTAACAGCGTGCACTGGGGGCGGATTGGCAACGTCGCATGTTTGGAACATTCGTGGGGATTTTGTTGAATTCAAATAAAAGTGTTTTTTTTGTTATGTAAAAAATTATGATAAGTTATTTCTGTGATTATTTAGGAAAAACTGTTTTTTTTATTTTACTGAGCAATAAATTAGTAGCAACGTCATATTTGACAATTCAATTTATTTCTCTACATAGCAGAGGTAAAATAAATATTTTTATCTGAATTAGATTTGAATCGACATTTTAAATATAAAAAAATATACGTAGAAAATACATGAACATCTTTTAAAAATGGCGGTCTGAATCGAATAAAAATCGTCATTTGAATCGACTTTTCCAATCAGCCACCAGTACATTCCCTTAAACATCTATAGAAGGAAGCATCTCTGAAACCAAACTGTATGAGACCTACACTACCAACGAAGCTAACAAACTGGAGCCTCGTTGCTTGATTGGTAGTCTAGGCACAGAATAGGTAACTACTACTCCGTACAGAAGGTTCTCTAAATAAACGCGGACAAGTAAAAAAGTCTTCTTCAATCTTACAAGTTCGTGTCACACTAGTACTTCTTCATTTGTCCATGCTATCGATCAAGGCCATGTTTAGGTAGCTTGCACGCGGAATCGAAGCTTATCGCGTAGTTCATATTCCACTGTGCGCCGGAGAACGTACCAGATTTACGCTGTCAGAGCGCAGGCTCGCAACTCGCTGATTTAATTGTTAACTTAAAAAAAAGTATTACTGTAGTTATATAACATCGTTTAGTATTAGTAGTAGTCATTGTTATTCTTACAATTACAAGTTACAGTACAGTTGAAACAAATCAGAAACAAAACAGTAAATAACGCGCTTGGCGGCGAGTGTGCGAGCCGAGCGGCAACCTACTAGCAATATTGAATCAATATTACTTTCGTCAACGTCTTATTATACTACTTTCGCTGTATGATGATATCTGTGACAGACGTGACAGTTCATAATTGACAATTATAGTGATGTAACTAATGACGTTTAATCGATTGTTTCAAAATTATCGGATGAGTTGGCAAAGGAAATGGAATCGGATTTACCGATTTTAAATTTTTAATAAATTCTTAATAAACGGGCTATGGCTAATAACAAAACGCGGTCTTTCGAAAATAATAGTTTTAAAATAGCATACAAGGCAAACGCATTTATACTCACGCGAATGACGACAATGACGTGATTTCGAAATGGCCGCTCCTATTCATCGATTTTTTGTCGATTCAGTAGCGTCATCAGCGTCGTCGTCATACACTATTGAATGGCGTTCCTTTTCACGCATCAAGTGCTGTGAAGATATATTAATTTCATTTGATTTACTTCATTTATTCACAGTTAAAAAAGTATAACAATAATTTACTTGATAAGTTTCGAAAGGACAATAGTTTATTACATTTTCTTTTGATAGTTTATTTTTATTTAGTTTGAAATAGTATTCGTGACACGGAACAATGACAACTGTCAGGCATATCATCATATAATGAAAATAGTATAGTAGTCGTCTAAGGCCGTTCAGATGTCATTTCTTAATAAGGTTATTTTAATATTGCTGTAAGAAATCATGGTTAGGGGCTGAGCTTTCTTGTTAAACCCATTCTTCCCTCCAGGTGTTCAACGCAGTCTACAACTCAGATGATAACGTATTCGTCGGCGCCCCATCCGGCTCCGGCAAGTCTGTGGTTGCCGAACTCGCACTACTGCGGTTGCTGGCAACCAACGCGGCTGGAAGGGCGGTCTACCTGCTGCCCAAAGACGCGTTGGCCGATATGGTGTTTGCTGACTGGTATCACAAGTTTGGGACCAAGTTTAACCTGAAGGTATGTTTATGAAATTCCGAAGCTTTCACTATTACACCGAAATAATGTTTTAGCTTACGGTACTCCACTATCAACTCTCCAAAAGCTCTCCTTGAGTTTTTAAATGGCAAAACTTGAGAGTCCAACTCGTAAACAAAAAACCATCTTCAAAAAACAGGACTATAAAATACGAATAAATTTAACATTAAACTATCCAAACTACTCGTTGTCATTTTTAGAAGTGGGAATAAATAACTATTCTAAGTTATTGTATTATTGACAATGTCAGCTTGAATTTTTAATTAAATTTTATAACTTATTAATGAATTAGTATTTATCTATTTTTTTGTTAAAATTGGATTATTTTTAAACATTTATCCGATTGTTCTAGGTGGTCCAGTTGACCGGAGAAACAGCCACTGACCACAAGCTCCTAAACAAGGGCCAAGTTATAATCACTACAGCAGAGAAATGGGACGTTTTGTCTAGAAGGTGAGAATTGTTCATTTTGACTTGCATTGCAAATACGACTTTAGGGTTTCATACTTCAGAACAAAATAGTTATAAACCTCATCTTTAGGATCATATTAATCTTAATCCTATTAATATAATAAATGCGAAAGTTTTTGAGGATGTATAATGTGTGTATTTGTTACTCTACTTACGCAATAACTAATGACTGGATTCAGCTGAAACTTTATAGGAATACAGCTTATACCTCAGAATAACACATTGGCTGCAATTTAAAATGCAAACATAAATAACTAATAATTTTAAATTAAAAAGTAAATAAATTATATAAGGATAGGGAAAAATTACCCATAAAAAAAGCATTTTAGGTATGGCACCTAAAATTTTCAATAAAATTCCAAGGACATTAAAAAACTTAGATTTCAATGAATTTATAATGAAATTCAAGAATTTATTAATTGAAAAATGCTATTATAATACGCCGGACTTCTTAAGTGACAAATTTTGATATAATTACGGATTGACTTTGTATTATTATTAATTTGACATGTACCTACTTATTGTTGTATTTTTTTTTCTAGAATGCCTTAGATTTGACATTTTCATAATAGTAGTAACGTATCTTAATTTATATGCCGCAGAGGCACGACATGTTGAAACCTAATGTTCATGTATGCATTAACCTATTTGCACACATGTTTCGAACAAATAAATGCATCTTTATCTTTATTTTGACGACCGACTTGGTGTAATGGTTAAGAAGTTGGCTACTACACCAGAGGTCGCGGGTTCGATCCCCGCACAGTACAAACATTTGTGTGCATGAACATGTCTGTTTGTACTGGTCTGGTTGTCTCCTATGTATAATAAGTATGTATTTACAAAAGAAAATGTATTTAAGTATGTTTATCCGTTGTCTAGTATCCCATAACACAAGCTTTAATTAGCTTGTTTTGGGGCTAGATGGCGCTGTGTGGAATAATGTCCAGGGATGTCCAGGGATATTTATGAAGATTTTATGTAATTTGGCCATCATATATAACCAGTATCCCCAGTCCGTCCGCATAGGCGTCGGCGTGGTCGGACATCGACCGCGACGTCAGAGCCCGAATTTCCGCGGCTTGGGCCAAATGGCGAGAGGTGACTGGTGTCATTTGTGACCCCAAAATGCCGATCAAGCTGAAGGGGCAGGTCTATAAAACCATCATTAGGCCTGTCCTTTTATATGGCAGTGAAACATGGCCGTTACTAGAGCGACACAAGCAGGAGCTGCGCGTCACGGAAATGGAGATGCTGCGGTGGATGTGTGGAGTCTCACGCAAAGATCGTGTGCGTAACACCCACATCCGCGGCAGCCTTCGTGTTCGCGACATCGCAGACAAGCTGCAGGAGTGCCGCCTTCGTTGGTATGGCCATGTCTCACGGAGACCGGCAAACTACGTGGGCAACAAATGTCTGGCCATGCCGCCCCCGCCAGGTACCGGTAGAAGAGGTCGACCCAAGAAGCGCTGGCTCGACGTCGTCAAGGGTGACATGCGTGCCAAAAGACTCACCACTGAGGATGCACAAGACCGCGCGAAGTGGGTCAAGGAAATAAGAAAGGCGAACCATGGGACCCCACACACCAGTGTGGGTTCACAACCGAGATTAATAATTAAACCGGTCATGATGGCCATAATATATAATGATGAGAGTCGTTAGTCGGAAAAAAGCCTTCACGCAGGCGAAGCCGCGGGCGTAAAGATAGTTTTTTATATGTTGGACCCTTCTTCGTCCCGTTAAGCTTTCATCATGCTTCTAGGGGAAATTTTTATCTAAGGGGAATCAACCAAGAAGCCTTTATTTTAAAATGTAGAAAGCGGTTCAATTCAATTCAATTCAAATCATTTATTGCATGTCACATTACAGTTTAGGTATGGTGGTAGTACAGGTAAGGTTTACATGTGACGCCCTGCATGGGCATGGCAATACATGTGGGGCAAGTTAATGCTTGCTCAACATAACATTAGATAATATTACATTAAAAAAATAAATGAAAATTCTTAACAAATACTATTTCATCCTAAATTGGAAACATACATAAAAACTTTATTCTTATAATATTATATGGTATTAAATGTGGTTATTTTATATATTTATCACTAAAAAACTCTTGCATGTTGTAATAGCACTTTAAGAAATGCTTTCAATGTTTTGCAGAATACTTGTAGGCTTTCATGATTTTTTATATAGTTGGGTATTTGGTTATATATTTTTACTAGCATAATGTGGGGATTGGACGTAACTAATTTTAATTTGGAGAAGGGAACTTTTAGTTTATTTAAATTTCTGTTATTTCTTTTTAGTTCTTTTTCTTGTGAATAAAAATATGGGTGTTTTCTTACAAATTTGCATGCTTCTAATATGTATATAGATGTAAGGGTTAATATTTTGTGTGTTACAAAGTGGGATCTACACGATTCCATTTGGTCTATATTTGTTAATATTCTGATGCACTTCTTTTGTACAACAAATACTTTATCCACGTCGCATGTGTTTCCCCATAAAACAATACCATACGTTAGTCTAGAGTGCGCGTATGCGTAGTATGCTGTAAGGGCGGTTTTAAAATCTGTCACTCTTTTAAGTTGTTGTAGAGCATATATGAATGAGGACATTTTATTTAACAATTGTTGGATGTGGCGTTTCCAGTTAAGATGGGTATCTAAATCCACTCCTAACAGAGTAGCGGTATCAACAGTTTCAAGGTTTGTATTGTTAAATTTATAAGAGATTTTAAAAGTTGTTTTTTGGTATGGTTTAAATTGAATTATTTTAGTTTTGTTTAGATTAAGTTGTAGATTGTGTATTTCTAGCCAGTTAACTATGTTTTCCAATGTTTTATTCAGTTTACTTTCTAGTTCATCATACGTTGAACAAGGGATCAAGATAGAGACGTCGTCGGCAAATAGGGTGCACTGTTCTTCCAGCACGTTTGGAAGGTTATTAATATACACCAAAAACAGTAAACAGCCTAACACGCTACCTTGAGGGATAGAGCCTGTAACATGTATTTTATCAGATCTAGCATTATTTATTATCCCAGTTTCAAAGTTAGTATGCTCTATTTCAACGAGTTGATAGCGGTTGGTCAGGTAGGATTTGAACCATTTGTGGGCCACTCCTCTCACTCCTGTTTTATACAATTTGTCTAATAAAATTTTATGGCTAACTCTATCGTAGGCTTTACTCATATCGAGTAAGAGGCCTACTGCAATTTTTTTGTTATGTATCGCCTCGAAAATGTTCTTACTGTATTTATAAATAGCCAAAATAGTCGAGTGGTTTTTCCTAAAGCCGTTTTGATTTTCATGTAAGATATTGAATCTTTCATAGAATAAGTTTAGGCGGAATATCATAGCGGATTCAAAGATTTTTGCTGAGGTTGGTAACAATGCAATTGGGCGGTAATTATTTACGTCGGTGGTTTTTCCCTTTTTATGGACAGGTTTAATTACAGATATTTTCAGGGCATCCGGAAAGATTCCTTCTGAAAAGGATTGATTAATTAGAATCGTGTATGGAATAGTGAGCAGGTCTACGCATTGTTTTATCAAGGTATTTATAGGATTTCGTCAATGCCAAAAGATGTTTTATTTTTAAGATTATTTATTATCTTCCTTGTTTCATTAATTTGAATCGGACTTAAAAAGAATGTATTTTCTACGATATTTTGTTCATGTGTACAAGTATCAGAGGCTGTTTTTTTATGAGATTTACCAACGGAAGCAAAAAAGGTGTTAAATTCATTAGATATTGCTTCGGGGTCACTGAGTGTGATTTTGTCCTCTGTAATGATATGGATGTTTCTATTTTTAATTTTTAGTTTATTTGTTTCGTTATTTATTATTTGCCACATGGGTTTAGTTTTATTTCGTGAGTGTTTAAATTGATTCCTATTTTTGATTTTTTTTGAGATGTTGACTGCTTTCTTAAGTGTATTGCAGTATTTTTTGTAGTGTTCTTTTAAAATTTTATTCCTAGATTTTGATATTAGTGGTCTCAAGAATCTTTTATAGCGGCATGATATTCTGAGTCCCATCGTTAAGTAAGACTTGCATTTTATTTTGGACTTCGTAAGTTTTATGGGGATACATTTATTGAGAGAGCTTTGTAAAATTTCCCTAAATTTACCATAGTTTTCACTAACATTATTTTCAGGCTTTAATATATTTTCCCAAACTATATTAGAAATATCGTTCTTGAACTTATTCATATTTAATTCATTATAAATTCGTTTATATTTTTTGAATCGTTTTAAGATAGATGTGTTACAGGGCATTGAGAAAAATATTCCTTTGTGGTCCGAAAACCCAAATTCCAAAACCAAAATTTTTGTACTTTTAGTGTTAAAATTTGTAAAAAGCAAGTCGATACCTGTAGCGCTAGTTGGCGTTATTCGAGTGGGCTCTAGAATTTTTTGGTGGAAATTATATGATGACATTATGTTCGATAACCTATTTCTTTCATTACTTTTTGTGAGGAAATCTACATTGAAATCACCTCCTATCACAACATTTTTGGAACCATCTTTCTTAGAAATAAACTTGAGTAATTTATCAAGGCAAGCATAAAAAATTTCAACCTCTCTTTTACTATTTGGCCAATAAACATTTATAATTAATAATTTTTCTTTTGGTAACTCTATTGCACTTATCTCAAAAATCATTTCAAGAGACATTGAGTTAATATCTGCTCTTTCACAGTAGTCCACTGTGTTCTTTACAAGTATAGAAACACCACCGCCATCATGTTCTTCTCGACAGAAGGATGAACACAATGAATAATTGTCTATTTTCATTAAATCAGCTTTTTTCCTATTCAACCAAGTTTCAGAAAGACAAATTATTTGTAAATTAGGTTTCTCTTCTATCAAAGCTTCAATAAGGTGAGTTTTGTTATAAATACTTTGCATATTTTGAAATATCATATTTATATTAGTTTCGAAAGCTACAGTTCCCTGGATTCTTATTTTTATATGGTTTTTTGGTATGTTTATTTATTGTTGTGCTTGTTGTGTTTGTTACTTGAGAAATGGGTGGGCATTCTATCTGGGGCAACATCGAGCTGGTGGACAGCTGCTGTACTCCTTTTGTTCCTTTATTTTCCCTAGCCTATTTTTCCTAGGTTTCTTTACCCTAGCGAGGGGGAACGTTTTAAATACACACTAAAATAGATAATAACACCCAAACAAACCACAAACAACAAATGTTTGTCATGAGTGGGGTTCGAACCCACGACGCCTTTGTTGCATATTTACATAACATAACATACCATCACGACTTTATCCCAAGCGGGGTAGTCAGAGGCAAGTGACTGTGTCGTCATGGTGAACGAAACACTCAGAAGCCCACTTTTCACCAATGGTATTAGAACCCAACATGGTAGGTGGTGAGCCTTCCGCCGTTATCCGGGTTGATTTGGTTTGTTATCGATGTTTTTCGTCACCGAAGAGTGACGCCAAGATTTTAGTTCTGGCCAGATTTGAACTCGGACCACACGATCCACGATCTGAGTTCGGGTGCTGAACCACTAGGCCACGACGCTCTCTTGCATATTTATTATTACAATTTGCAAAAAGGAAATAGTATGTGTAAAAATATTCTATTAAGTTTCGGAAGGAATCTAGTCAAAAACTTAAGCTACATCCGACCGAATTCTAACTCAAATGTATCTCCATCAGATGGAAGGTCCGCAAAAGCGTGCAGAGCGTCTCCCTGTTCATAGTGGACGCGCTCCAGCTCTTAGGCGGAGAGGAAGGCCCGGTGCTGGAGGTGGTCTGCTCCAGGATGAGATACATCTCCTCGCAGATTGGTGAGTTTTACTTATTTGTCTCATAAAACACCTGGCCTTTCATGTTTTAAGCAGGATTTCTAATGCTAAATTGTTACAAATTGTCCACTTTGAGTGACTTTTTAACAGTTGATACATAGTGTAGTGCCAAAACGAACAACATGTTATGAAAGCTCCGAACAATTATAATGAAACAATTTTTGTTGAAATAATGGGCTCATATCTGCAGTTCTTTTAGATATTTTTTTTAAATATTTATCTATGATTTTGCTGTCTGCTTTTTAAACGCGCTGTATGCTATTAAATCGCGCTTTTCAATTCGGACCAGCAACATAACACATAAGTTGTTCGTTTTACAATCACAATTCGCAGCAAAGTGCATGTTTTCCAGCTCCAAAGGCGGATAAATCTACATTGTATTATCAATTTCCTCAGTTGTAACTATCCATCTCGTCCACAGGTCGTCCCATCCGTATAGTAGCCCTATCGCTTCCCTTAGCGGACGCGCGGGATGTGTCCCAGTGGCTGGGATGCGGCGCGAACGCGTCATTCAACTTCCACCCCAGTGTGCGGCCGCTGCCTCTGGAGCTGCATATACAGGTCAGTTTGTAGGGCTACAGGTCATGTACACACTATGTGCAGCCCCATACGTATAGTAGCCTTATAACTACCCTTAGCGGACGCGCGGGATGTGTCCCAGGGGCTGGGATGCGGCGCGAACGCGTCTTTCAACTTCCACCCCAGTGTGCGGCCGCTGCCTCTGGAGCTGCATATACAGGTCAGTTTGTAGGGGTTCAGGTCATATGTGTACGCACTTAGTGCAGCCCCATACGTATAGTAGCCCTATCGCTACCCTTAGCGGACGCGCGGGATGTGTCCCAGGGGCTGGGATGCGGCGCGAACGCGTCATTCAACTTCCACCCCAGTGTGCGGCCGCTGCCCCTAGAGCTGCATATACAGGTCAGTTTGTAGGGGTTCAGGTCATTGTGTATACACTTAGTGCAGCCCCATACGTATAGTAGCCCTATCGCTACCCTTAGCGGACGCGCGGGATGTGTCCCAGGGGCTGGGATGCGGCGCGAACGCGTCATTCAACTTCCACCCCAGTGTGCGGCCGCTGCCCCTGGAGCTGCATATACAGGTCAGTTTGTAGGGGTTCAGGTCATTGTGTATACACTTAGTGCAGCCCCATACGTATAGTAGCCCTATCGCTACCCTTAGCGGACGCGTGGGATGTGTCCCAGGGGCTGGGATGCGGCGCGAACGCGTCATTCAACTTCCACCCCAGTGTGCGGCCGCTGCCCCTGGAGCTGCATATACAGGTCAGTTTGTAGGGGTTCAGGTCATTGTGTATACACTTAGTGCAGCCCCATACGTATAGTAGCCCTATCGCTACCCTTAGCGGACGCGTGGGATGTGTCCCAGGGGCTGAGATGCGGCGCGAACGCGTCATTCAACTTCCACCCCAGTGTGCGGCCGCTGCCCCTGGAGCTGCATATACAGGTCAGTTTGTAGGGCTACAGGTCATGTACACACTATGTGCAGCCCCATACGTATAGTAGCCTTATAACTACCCTTAGCGGACGCGCGGGATGTGTCCCAGTGGCTGGGATGCGGCGCGAACGCGTCATTCAACTTCCACCCCAGTGTGTACCGTAATAACAAAAATGCCTAAATTACTGTTTAGAATAAAGAGAAAGAAAGAAAGAATGAAAAAATATTTATTAGCCCAAGCTTGACAAACAGAAATTGACACTAATAAAATTAAAGTACACAAATAACGTTTTGTATGTTGGACGGATGGAACAACGGTGTCTCAGTCGGTGGTCGCGTGATAAACAACTTGCGATACGCTGATGACACCAGTCTTCTTGCCCGTTCGAAAGAAGATTTGGAGGAGCTCTTGACTCGTCTGGAAACCTCTAGTCTCCAATTCGGTCTGACTCTAAAGAGAGACAAGACGAAGGTTATGATAGTGGATCGAGCTGAACATTTACTTATTTATTCATTCAAAATCCTTAACATCTATCATTACAGGCAAAACCTAATGCGATAGTGTGGCTATTTACATGGTACCTTATTGACTAAATTCCTAAATAACATAATATGCTATATATAACACTATCCTTGCGAGTTCACTCACATTGCCCGAAAATACATCAATCCGCTCGTGAACTTTGTTCACCAAGCGGATCGTTTGCACAAGCGGTGTTTTACTGTATAAATTGGTCCTGGCCAATTACTACAAGAATACTACAAATAGCCAACTGCGAAGTTGTGGAACGCTACATCTACCTCGGTTCTATTACCTCAAACTCTGGAGGATGCGAAGATGAAATCAAGCGTCGTTGCGCCATCACCAGATCGGCAGTGGAGCGACTGGGAAAGATTTGGAAAGACAGGAGAATAACAAAAAACACAAAAGTTCGCCTAATGAAGTGCCTCGTTTTTCCAATCTTTCTGTATGGAGCCGAAACTTGGTCACTAAGACAGCAAGATCGCCGCAAAATCGACGCACTGGAGTTTGAGACGTCTGTTAAAAATGGCGGCTGTTAACCCTAGACGACGTTTCGCACCAATGTTTCCATCCTCAAAGAACTTCACATACGAGACAGGTTATCGTCGATTGTGCAGCTACGAAAACTGAAGTTCTTTGGGCATATCTCCAGAAACGAGGACTCGATGGATAGGCTTGTAGTGCAGGGCCACACTGAGGGGAAGAGAGCACGAGGCCGGTCTCCGACTCGCTGGATTGACATGATTAGGAAATCGACGCAGTCGACCGCAGTACAGTGTACTCGCAACGCACAAAGCCGACAAAAGTGGAGAGACATCGCGCGACGTCCGGCTGCCATAGAAGCCAGCGGCGACGGCGAGCCGCAACCCTGTCCATCAGCAGCCACGACCACTCTGCCAAGAGTGCCCGACTAAGAAGAAGATACAACCCTGCCTCAGCATGTGTCACTGTAGCGCGAGCACTACAGAGACGCTGGTATTCTGGCAGGGCCTATTATTGTGGTAATCGTCCGTCGCACAGACAGTATAAGTAGTGAGTAATTAAAATGTGAAGTGTACGCGTGCTTGAATTGGAGATAGATTTTTATATTTATATAATATTAAAGAAAAAAAAACAAAATGTGTTAGTGTGAAGTGTTCTCAAGGCTAGAAAAGAGTTAAAAATAAATAAAAATGAAATGCAGAAGTTTTTTGTCTGTGGTTGGTCTGTGGCCAATCAGCTGTCTCACTGACAGAAAGATACCTCTGCCTCGTGCTGCCACTTTTATTAATGTTGTACAAATACATGTTGAGGCCATGAATAACAAATTCTTCTCCATATCCAGGGCTTCAACATCTCCCACGCGGGCTCCCGCTTCGCGGCCATGACGAAGCCGATCTACAACGCCGTAGTCCGTCACGCGGGCTCCCGCCCCGTCTGCGTGTTCGTCCCGTCGCGGCGGTACGCGCGTCTGCTCGCCGCCGACCTGCTCGCGCTCGCCGCCGCGCACAAGCGCCCGACGAGGTTCCTGCACGCGAGGACTGAGCTGGTGCAGCCATTCTTGAAGCGGCTGAGCGATAAGGTATGCTGTTTGGATTTGCAGGATGACATTTCTAGGATGGAAGGAGCGGACTAATTTCACAGCAGCGAAGGATATAGTTTCTACATTCATTCCTAAAATTACGTAAAATATCATTAATTCAGTCGTTCATTTATCCATTCACTCGTTTTCATTAAAACGTCTCTTTTTTTTGCAAAATCACTAAATGCCAGGGAGAGTCACTAATTTGAACTAAAACTGCACTAATTTTGATAAAAGATATAGGATCGACTGTCTAAAACATAGTTGTGAAGCATAGTCACTCCTCCACCTACACTCGTCCCGTTCTTGAAGCGGTTGAGCGATAAGGTCTGGTGGGGGTTGTATTTGCAGGTTCACATTTCTAGGTCACGAGAAGCGGTAATCAAAATTTTAAAGCAGCGGAGCATATAGTTACTAAATTTATACCTAAATTTACGCAAAATATCATTCTTTCAGTCGATCATTCGTTCATTCGTTAATTTACATAAAAAACAACTCATTTTTGAAAAAGCACTTGACGTAGATTGTCGTTCAAAATCAGTATTTCAGTAAACTAAGGCCAATTTCGGGAGATCTACTGAATTGAATCAACAACTTTAAAGTTATTAGCATCCATACTAGTAAAGTTACAAGGCAAAGTCGTCGTTTCGCCACACACGCACAGTTCTGTCCGTCTTACACTCGGCGGGAAAACCTTTACGTGTATACCATACTACTACTACGTGCTATTGACTCTGTATGATTTATGCGATGATTTCCCATCACTATTTATTGGCTATGATTGTCAATACGCCATGTATGAATAAATAGACTATATTATGATTATGTTCTCCATTTACCCAGATGCTGAAAGAAACCCTAGCAGCAGGTGTGGCCTACCTCCACGAAGGAGTTGAACCAGGCGACCGAAGAGTTGTGCAGCAACTCCTGGAGTCCGGAGCCATCCAGCTGTGCGTAGTCGCGGCGGAGCTGGCCTGGGCGTTTGCCGCCCACGTGCACACTGTTATCATCGCTGATACGCATACGTGAGTATTTATTTATAAATAAATAAATAAATATAAATATCTGGGACAATTCACACCAAAATCATCTGACCCCAAACTAAGCAGAGCTTGTATTATGGGCGTCAGAGACTGATAAACATACTTAAATATTTTCTAAATACATACTTAAATAGATAATAACACCCAGACACACAACAAATACATATGTTCGTCACACAAATATTTGTCATGGGTGGGGATCGAACCCACGACCTCCGGCGCTAAAGGCAGGATCGCTGCCATTGCGCCAACAGGCCAATTTATTTAGTCTGCTAACCGGATTCGGTCCAGAAACAATAATCAAAGTGGAGCCCAATTTAAATTGATGGAAGGAAATTGGTATCCTCACTGTAGCGTCACAATACATTTACAATTGCATTGTTTTGGTCAGAAAAAATATTGGTCTCTATGCTAAACACAGTGACATACATTGCAGAAATACTAGGAATAAGGATAAAATTGCACTTCCACTCTTTAGGTTACAAAAAGTTTTAGGATCCTTTATGGGGCAAGGTATACATTATTACAACAAAATTCCAAAAACAATTTGTGAGTTACCTTTACATAGATTCAAAAATCACATCAAAACGGCTTTATTAAAAAAGGGCTATTATACTACAAAAGACTACCTTAAAGATAAAAATGCCTGGGTATAAGCGCTCTTCTCGATGCGGGATTAAATAGCTCTATTGTAACAGATGTTTTATTGTAAGAGTTAATAGGTACCTAGTATGTATGTACTGACTAACAATTTTTGTTTTTGTTTTGTTTAAATGAATTCTTTTTATTATATTCTTTTATGGTTGGTTTTTTCTCTTTGTTTTATATTCTTTTAGGTTTATTTGTATCAAAATGACACACTGCTTGTACTTTACTAACGCCTGTTGTAAACCCAAAACAAGAGTAACTGCTGAGTTTCTCGCCGGGTCTTCTCAGCAAGAAACAACTCTGACGCGGTGGTAGAGTCGCATTATGTCTGTATACTGTTTATTTACATATCCATATTATTATGGTATTTATGTCTATTATTTAGTATATTTTGCTGTAAATTTGACGATTTGAAAGTACTGATACAGTCTATTTGAATAAAGTTATTTGAGTTTGAGATGAAGTCTTGTCAAATGTCAGTAGAAATGAAAGGGACAGCCTTTACATGTAAGGGCTACTCAAACTCAAACTCAAATAACTTTATTCAAATAGACTGTATCAGTACTTTCAAATACTCAACTTTCATTATCATTTCTGGATTCGGGCGTAACTGTTCCATTACTGGTTTTGTGAAACCGACGTCGGCGTCAGCCTCTCATATTGGTATATAGTTCTACATGAACAATTTAACAAGTTACCCGACCAGACATCAGTCACGATAGAAAGATCAATAGGTTGTATCAGATGGGACAAGAAATGGGTTAAATATTTATTTATTTATTCATCGAAAACTTATTCTATGATTACAGGTTTTGTACCAAATAGAACAGCATCAACAGCAATAAAACAACATTTTTTTTAAATAATGGCATACGAAGACAATTTAACATACTATTTTCTTATACGAGAAAATTTAAAGGGCTATCCTTGTGAATTCACTCGGAGAACAGTAGAAAATGTCTAAACCCTGGGCAATACGGTTGAGCGCGCGTCAGCGGCGCCTTACTCAACGAGTTAGTTACTTATTTGGCCCAGTAACACTGCGTTTTAGATTTTTCCTAAAAGAACTTTTAATATGTAGGAAGTGAGACCTAGATATCTACTTACCTCTAATTTGCTGTATCCAACCATACCTAAAATAGATAAAGCTGGATACATCAAAGGGTAATATGAATACCAAAATGAGAGAAATGCGAGCAAGCTTTAAGAGATCGTAATATGGCCCCTGTTTAGACCATGGTTGATCCAAAGTGGTATAACTCCCCGTCTGAGGCGAGCGCTGCCTTTACTAGAAATATCGCGTAATAAATAAATAAATAAATATGCGTCAGACAACACACCTCTTGTTGGTCTCGCAGTAGGGATTAATATCCCTGTGTTACGAGGTACCACACAAGGAAATAAGCCAGGGGCGTCTCCCAGCACACCCAGACCCGAGTCAATTCAGAAAAGATCGTTTCCTGAATTGACCCGACCGGGAATCGAACCCGGGACACTAGGGAAATCGAGGCGAGAAACCGTGCTACAGCGCACTACGCCAACCGTGTCGTCAAATAGTTAGAAAAATAAATAATTGCGTCACAATCTTACTGAATTATGAGTTTCCTTCAACAGCTACAACGGCAAGATGCACTGCTACGAGCAGTACCCCATCACAACAGTCCTGCAGATGTTGGGGCGCGCGTGCAGACCGCTGGAAGACGAGCACTCGGTGTGCGTGCTGATGTGCGCTCAGCACCAGAAGACGGTCTTCGCGAAGCTGCTGAACGACTGCCTGCCTCTAGAGGTAACTATAGTAGATGCTAGGTTCACCTTAATTCTAGGATCCTTACCATCCAGATTGTATCATCATGACAGTCCTGATGATTCTAAAAGAACAATTGCCTTAGATGCTTGGACCACTTCTGTCAACGCTTGGATCCTGACTTGTACTTTTGACATCACACTTTATTTATTGAAGAAAATTTACTTGAGCATTTAAGTGTATTTGTTAAAGTTAATAACACTAATCAAACAATACACAATGTATATCAAACTTAAAGACTGTAAACTAATATTAAATATGTCAGTAAAAACATAATAAAAGCCTGAACTATTACAATTTATGTAAATTTTACAGAGGTTACAACTTTTTTTAAATATGTAAATTTCATTACTTGCAATTTTGTGATTATGCTGTAGAGGTTGTTTTACTTAATAGTACATTATTGCAAAGGCAGCGAAATAGGCACTTGCAGGTCGAGTATGAGTTTGAAGGCCGAGCCGCAGGCGAGGACTTCAATGATACGAGACAGGCAATTGCCATTTCGGCCGAGGCATATATAGTGCTTTTCTTAAAAAAATGCAAGGAAATAAAAAGGGCCTTTTACATAATAAATTTTATTAATATTATTAACAAAATAACAACTCCGCTTTACCGCCAATTTGTTTTTTTTTATTTTACAATTTGTGCCGAAAGGTAAACGCATCTGTGGCTATACAGCCACGAGAACGCAATGTGTACGATAGATGAAAGAGTTCTAAATTCAAACAGCACACCGTTTCATACAACATTGCCGGCGCGCTCTTCGTTCGAAATTCAAAGAACGCGCCGGGAAGTGATTTTGGGTTTTCAGTCTACGTAAATATGATACTTCGCGTGTTCTTTATTCAAAAGTAATGACAATATTTCCGAGCATGTTTAAGAAAATATATTAATCAAAAGACTTCGATCTAACTAAAGAATAACATTTTCTTTCTTATTTCCCAAACAAATAGAGCTTTTTTTATTACCGAACATTATAGACTTGTAGCTTCGCTGTAAATATACCTAAAAGTGATCAAATTCAAACTCATTTATTTTTCTCTTCACAATGTATAACTTATAAATACTTAAGCTATGGTACCAATAAAGACAGGAACATTGTGAGGGACTAGTGCCTGAAATAGGTTTTACAAAACCTGTATTACAGGTCACCAGTGCCCTCCCGCGATTAAACAGCATGTTTTTTTTTTCACACCAAGATCATCTGACCCCAAACTAAGCAGAGCTTGTAATATGGGCGTCAGAGACTGATAAACATACTTAAATATTTCTAAATACATACTTAAATAGATAATAACACCCAGACACACAACAAATACAAATGTTCGTCACACAAATATTTGTCATGGGTGGGGATCGAACCCACGACCTCCGGCGCTAAAGGCAGGATCGCTGCCATTGCGCCAACAGGCCAGTCATGTTTGTTCGTAAGGGTCTTATTATCTAAAGCATAATATTCCAGTTAGAAGAGGAATAATAAATATGGACTAAGATAAATGCAAAGACAGGAAAAAACAAAAGAAATATGTAGAAAGTTAAAAGGAAAATATTGTGTGTATGAGATTGTGGTATCTCTTCATGTGAAAGTGTTTGTATACTCGTATGTGTGAAGTATTGTGGTGTGATGTGATAGTGAGAGAAGTGTGAAGCGAGCGAGTACGGGTGTCAGAGCATGAGTCAGATAACCGAGAGAACCAAAAGATACGTCCTGATGTGTAGCTGCGATGAGTTTGCTGAGTGGGTATGACCAGACACTTTTCAGTTTCCTGCTAGTTTAATGATTTAAGGAAACTGGTCACTTTTTTTTTGCATTGGTTTTTTTTTAATGTGTAAAGGTTAAGGTTTCTGTTTAGTTTATTATAAAAGTGTGGTCTGAGAAAACAAACATTCCTATGTTCTCTATCGCTTCTACAATGGGGAATGCTCTGACGAGTTATTCCAGCTTATCCCACCCTCACCTTTCCACTCCCGTACCACGCGTGCTGGACTACGGCGTCACCCACACACAATTCAACATTTGTTGGCCCGAACTAAAAGGTTCGGTGACTCGTTTCTTTGTCGTACCATCCAGACGTGGAACGCTCTTCCGGCACATGTGTTTCCTTCCTCGTATAGTCCCGGGTTCTTCAAGCGGGGCGTGGGAAGGCATTAGGCCTTCAAGGTGAGGATGGCCAGCCTAGTGATTCGTTTGAATGACTGGGCTTGTCAACCTCATATCTGGACCTCACGACCGCTTTCCATCAGGTGGAGTGAGGTCATCTTGACGGGCAATATAAAAAAAAAATGTGAAAGAGCTGTGTTATATTTTTTGATAAGGCACACATTATCCTTCCTACGTTTTTTCTACACAAGTTCCGGGTTGTAGCCGTTGTAGGTAAGTTTAGAGTGTTGCTCCAGGATCGTATGTAGAAAGATTGCCTGATAGTGAGAAGGTCTCAGTGTCTGTCCCAGATCCCAAAAATATCCCAACCATTTTCCCATAATATGTTCGTGAGATTTACCGAACTTCTTACGGGAACGGTAAAGAACGGGGTCCGGTGTACGAAGTCGCGGACAGAGGCTGGTATTCATATCAACCTTTCTTCCAGAGTCACTTGGACCATCGTCTGCACGACCACATCAACGCGGAGATTGTGACGAAGACGATCGAGAACAAGCAAGACGCGGTGGACTACCTGACCTGGACGTTCCTCTACAGGCGTCTGACGCAGAATCCCAACTATTACAACCTGCAGGGAGTTACTCACAGGTACAAAAACATAATACTTTTACACAAAGATAGAAACTAGAAAAAATCAACCTGATCCTGGGACTCGAGCGGGATTCGAACCCGCGGCCTTTCACAATCCGGGTGACTGCTCTTCCAAGTCAAATATTTGCAGAAATATTTCTCTCGGGTGTTAAAGGCGCTTGCCTATAACATTGATGAAACAGCGTTGGCTTACAACGTAAAATACACTAGATTAATTAGCCAGATCCAATTGGAAGAGCAGTGTAAGCGTTAAGAGTGGACTGTATTTCGATAAACTAAATATATACGATACGACAGGAAATAAGACGATAATAGTGGGATGAGATAATCAAATGGACAAAACACTCACCAATAAAGCTGTGCTCTTGTGTGCCTCGGCCTTCGGCGGTTGGTTGGGGCTCCGATCACCTTTGGGAACTCGAACCCACCTCCAGCAACAGTTACCTTTCTCCAAGTACCTAATACCGGGTGTAGAACAGCAGTGTTTCCTCCAGTCGACTTCTCTCTTTCCCTTTGCAGTTTAATACACGTGAAGCGACAGCGAAAAGGGTTGTGTACTAAATTACAATATTACGAGAACGATATAATTACTAAAATGTGCTTGTGCACCGACAATGGCTACCATGAAACGACAACGAGAATAATTTGGATGGCGCGCCGTTACAACTATGTATGGGCTTTTATACCATATTTGAACTGACTGGGGTTGCCAGGCGAAAGACGATTTATGGTCGCGTTCACACATCGACAGTCCTGAACAAGCAGTCACCCGGATTGTGAAAGGTCGCGGGTTCGAATTCCGCTTGAGTTCCAGAATCAGGTGGAATTTTTCTAGTTTTTATATTTGTGTAGAAAATAGAGCATTGTTTAGTGCTAAAAATTAAAATTAACTGATTTATGATTTTTCAACGTCACGATTTCTGCTTCGCAAAGTGATTGACTTTTAGAGAGTGATCAATAAATACTATACAACTGTATTCATTTAATTATTATCGTAATTACCCTGTATACTGCCCCGCTATTAGAGAAAACGTATGGCTTTTGTTTTAATCACCACGCTTGCCAAATGCGGGTTGGTGTATGATAAACCCGACCTTGTGATTGGATCCCTTTCAAAGACATGTTGGAAGCGAACAGTCAAGTTGCCACTGACATTGATATTTTAGTCGTTCATTTATGTTGATCTAACTTGTAAATTACTGGTATCGTGTACAGTCGCCGTCAGATATATTTTAGCAGACAGGGTGTCCATAAACATCTGAACAATTTAAAAAGCCCATAAGTTCTTTACACCACAAGTAACCAATAACATCTGAACATTCATTACATCATTATTATCTGAGCATCTGGTCAAACATTTCTTTACGTACGAATAACCAAATCATCTGAACATTTACTGTTTGAATTTGAAAGTGTATTCTTCATCTGTATTAATAATATTAAAAGGGGAAAAATATATTGTTTGTTTATTTGTAAAATTATTTTACCAAAATAAAGCTACATTAGCAAGTGGCGTAGCGAGTGGCTTAAATATAGGGCTAAATTTAAACGAGGGAAAAAGTCTACACGGGTGAAGCCGATGAGCGACAGCTAGTAAGTAATAAAATAATCAAAAACTGAGGGACCAATTTCCAAAATTAATTTAGCATAAACCTTTATTATAATCACGTGTGTGTGTGTGTGTGTGTGTGTGTGAACGCCTCCGTAACCGAGTGGTTCCAGAGCTCGCCCCAAAAACCCGGAGGTCCTGGGTTCAATTCCCGGTCGGGCAAAGTGGGTTTTTCGGAACATAGCCCGGGTTTGTGATCACCAACCCGCATTTAAGCGTGGTGATAAGCCAATACCCATCCATTGTAGCGATGTCTTGATTTAAATGATGGAGGCCTTTGCCCAGCAGTGGGACAGTATATAGGCTAATTACTTACTTACTTACTATGAACACGTAACATTAGATATATTTTAACGGGAGAAAACAGAACAGCCTACATCGGGGAGTCGACGTAGGCTAAGCCGCGTGCGAACAGCTAGTGTTTTATATTAACAATATGCAAGGTGTTTGTCTGCGTAGATACACTTGACGTTTTAGGTGTTCAGATATTTTTGTTTATTTGTGTGTATAGAAATTATTGACTAACTGCTGCTCAGATATTATTGGTAGTTTGTAGTGTTAAGAACTTATTGACATTTTAAATTGCTCAGAAGTATTTGGTCACCCTATCTGCTACGATATTACGTTATTTAATCCAGTAGAATACCAGGCTTTTAATGTTTATTCGTGGAGTCCGAGTCACTTTGACATAAACAGCAGAACTTATTTGACCCCATAACTGCACTTTCATCATGAACTGCGCTATCAACATATTATCTGTGATATGTTGATTTCCTATTATTTTTTTGTATTCTGCAGATGCACAAATTTTGACATATCTTTATGTTTCAGACATCTGTCAGACCATCTGTCAGAACTGGTCGAGACGACGCTGACAGACCTGGAGCAGTCGAAATGTATCGCGATTGAAGATGAGATGGACGTGCAACCCTTGAATTTGGGCATGATCGCTTCTTACTACTACATCAACTATACTACTATTGGTGAGGAATGGCTCAATTGATTATCTTTTAACTTTATACATTTGTCATAAGGTCCAAAATCAATGTAACAATGCAATATGATCTGTCCTTTAATAGGTTTAAAAATGGGTGTGTGATTTTCCTCTTTGAAGATTATAGGCCAAGAAGAACTGGCAAAGTTGTTTTTGTTGCATATTACCTAATTAAATTGTTACTAGAGAGCTTCGTGGCCTAGTGGTTAAGCACTCCAACTCGGATCGCGGATCGTGTGGTCCCGAGTTCAAATCCGGGCTACTTAGTTCTATGTGGAGCCCTACTTGGAAGTTATAAAAGAGTCAACAAAAATAGGTTCTCTCCATATAATATTTACACGAAATTATTCACAAGCAAACAGAACAAAAGATCGCGTGAAAATTTGGAGCGAAACCGGGCGTGCATTCGCGGAGCTAACTAGGAACTGACTGCCGGCTGCTGATGGTGTCGGCCGGCGTCCGCGGGCCGCGGTTGCGCGCGCAGCCGCTTTCGACGCGCGCAGACGGCTCCCATATTAAAATGGTACCGCCGCACTGCGCAACGCGGTGAAGCGTGAGAGGTTTTGCCTCTCTAGTCCCACGCCTGGCTTTGCTCGTACAACCAAAATATGTATATGTTACGGTAAATCTGATTAATTGAAAATTATTAATATTTTTACAAAATTATTAATAATAACCACATGTTTTGGTAAATGTGAATAAACGATCGAAATTCATTACTTTTAATAGTAATTATTAATAATTTAAACCCAATGTTTTTTGACCAGCAGGTATTTATTTATAATATTAAACACAGTCTGACCACCCGGAAATCCTTCTGGTGTCAGTAGGTTAGGGTTATTTTTTTTTATGACCACCCAGAAATCCTTCAGGTGTCAGTAGGTTAGGGTTATTTTTTTTATGACCACCCAGAAATCATTCAGATGTCAGTAAGTTAGGGTTATTTTTTTTTATGACCACCCAGAAATCCTTTAGGTGTCAGTAGGTTAGGGTTATTTTTGGCCTTACCCTTGGCCACTTATTACATTTATCACTACTAGGGTTAAATTATTAATAAAAACCGACAAATGTGATTAATTTATCACTTTAACCTCGACTTTCGGTAATTATTAATAATAATAGATAATTATTAATAATCTTCAATTATTCACTCTTACCGTAACATATATAAAAAAATAAGAATAAAAATAAATAAAGTTTATAAAAACACACGTGTGACGCCACAGTTCAATCTACTAACTCTCCGGTGATGGAAAACATCGATAAAAAAACCAAATCAACCCGGATAGCGGCGGAAGGCTCACCACCTACCACGTTGGGTTCTAATACCATTGGTGGAAAGTGGGCTAAGTGTTCCGTTCACCATGACGGCAACTGTCACTTGTCTTTCGTTTGGGATAAAGTCGTGATGGTATGTTATGTTAATGGTTACTTAGAGCCATGCACTGCACGATAGTTCGTAAAAAATAGGATGATTAGAATGACAGATAGATTTATAATCTGTCGTTAATCAGAAAAAGTGACGTGATAACTTTGTACCGGCGGCAAATTTGCAACTTTCGTTGCAATATTGTTCCTTAAATGAGTTTTACGTTTAAATAATATTCTATTCAGTAGTAGCTTTTCTGTAGTTCTTGAACGTAAACCTCCTACGTATTTAAAAAGTAAAGTGAGATCAAAAAAATTATGTTTGCAGTCGATGTGTCTCTGTCTACCGCAAAACCTGAAATTTGTTTGATCAGAATCGAGATTAGAATTGATTCCACTAATAAAAATAGGGGTCAATTTTAACCAAAAAAAATGTTTTAATTACGCCGTGTTTAATCATTACTTAACTCTATTATTGCGGCGGCACGCGAAGCGGCAACGTCGCACAAGATCGCTCGTAATTACCATAGATTTTTTAATTTGCAACAAACACAAGAAAACTTTTCATTAACACATTGTATATGATACCGATTACATAACAATACTTTCCGAGCCCTAGTAACATCAGTTTCTTTCTTCTTTCTTTTTTTTTTTTTTTGACAATTCACACCAAGATCATCTGACCCCAAACTAAGCAGAGCTTGTATAATGGGCGTCAGAGACTGATAAACATACTTACATATTTCTAAATACATACTTAAATAGATAATAACACCCAGACACACAACAAATACATATGTTCGTCACACAAATATTTGTCATGGGTGGGGATCGAACCCACGACCTCCGGCGCTAAAGGCAGGATCGCTGCCATTGCGCCAACGGGCCAGTCAGTTTGACACCTGTCATTCTAATCGAGCTATATTTTACGGACTATAATTGTCATTTTTGTCGGAATTTTAACTAAAATTAAACGGAATTTTAATTGGAACTTGAAATTGACAACTGATGATGCGCTCATATTTAGCCATGACGGCTAAATATCTTTGGCCGGGGTGTTATGATATGGTATGATACTAATGTATATTTTTCAGAAAACACTAAACATTGCCATACTAAAAAGAAATTGTAATCACGAAGACTATGTTTCTCCCCACCAGAGCTGTTCAGCCTGTCGCTGACCAGCAAGACCAAGATCCGCGGGCTGCTGGAGATCATCTCGTCCGCCGCCGAGTTCTCCGACCTCTGCATCCGCCACAAAGAGGAGAACATCATTAAGGCGCTGGCGGCCAAGTGAGTTGGCTCTTGTACCCTACTACTACTACTGTTATTCTAGCTAACAACGCGAGAGCCTCGTGGCCTAGGGGCTAAGCACTCCGGCTTGAAACCCGTTGGCCCCGAGATCGAATCTGGTCACTGCCACATTGTAGTCATTGTTAAATTTGAGAAGGTTTCTCCGGTGATGTAACCCCTTCCATCAATTAATCAATTGTCATAAAAACATATAAAATTTATTTAAAAAAAAAACACCGGTAAAAACCAAAATCCGGATAACGGCGGAAGCTTCACCACCTATCACGTTGGGTAATACGAAAGGTGGGCTTCTGAATGTTCATTCTGAATGTTCTGTTCATCATGACGGCAACATGCAGCCTGGACTTGCCCATTTGGGTAATGGTATGTATGTTAGCCAATGACGATGCAGTATTCGCCGTCAAATATTAGCAATCGCTGTCAAAATTGCTATCGAAGTTAGTGAATAAGCCCATCGGAGCTGTTCAGCATGTCCAAGATCATCTCGTCCGCCGCCGAGTTCTCCGACCTCTGCATCCGCCACAAAGAAGAGAACATCATCAAGGCGCTGGCGGCCAAGTGAGTTGGCTCGTGTACCCTTATTCTAGCCAACAACGCGAGAGCTTCGTGGCCTAGGGCTGAAAAACTCCGTCTTGGAACCCGCTGGTCCCGAGATCGAATCTGGATGGTGCCATCTTTGTGCTGATCGTTTATCCGCTGTTGAGAAGCCATTAATCAACCGATCACTTGTAACTTTCATGTTTGCGTTAAGGTGGTCCCTTACCTAGAGCATTTTCCTGTAATTTAACGTTTCAAATTCGAGATTTTGAGCATACAGCACTGCCTCCCTGACATGACGAACATTCGCCTGTATATTACATTTCAGATTCGGTTTTGAGCATTACTTTACACAACTGCATTAAAAAACTTGGTTCGCGGTTCTCCTCCCTCACTGAAGTAATGCTAGAGTTTGTAACATTACAGTCTGCGAACTGTAATGCGTGGTTCTCCTCCCTCACCCATGTAATTCTCGACTCTGTAACGTTGCATTACAGGAATATGCTCAAGGTTTTTTTTTTTCTTTTATTTACCAAATAAAAATAGTTGCATACATTCGCATAGTGATAGTTTTTAAAAAACCACTAAGGTTTACACTTGAGAAACATCGTAAAAGGTGAGGGAGCAACATTAAATAAAATATAAAAAACTAATAAAAACCAAAGCAACCCGAATAGCGAAAGGCCTCCCTAACTCGTTAGGTTCTAATACGCTTGCTGAAAGTTGAGCTTCAGAAAGTCCCGTTCACTATGACGGCAAACGGTGTTAGCTTTTCTATTTGGAATATATTCGTGATTGATGTTGGTCCAGAGAGCGAATCTGAACCCTGCCATCATTATGTACATTGTTATTTTTGGGACTGAAGGTCAAAGCTCATTATCACGGCGCCTCCTCTCATCGCCTCGTATAAAATAGGCGGACGGCGCGCTGCCCGCCCGCGGTCAAATGACGTCACGCCTAGGTAAACAACGTGTCATAGTGTATACCTATGCATTAAGTTATGACACTGAAGTTTTTTTTTCTCTGGCTCTTTTGTGTGTTTTCCTTTCACACAAATTCTGCCAATGTCAAGTAAGGCTGAAAGATCCATAAAAAATTGGTCGGTGGATCTAATTTTAGGCTTATATTTATTCCGCCCAGAACATGATCAAAGAGACACGATGGCTAGTGGTTGGTGTAAGAGGAACTAAGAAACTAGTGAAGTTTGTTTATTTACCAAAGCGCGACGTCATGCGCTGTAATTCGTGTTTCAGTCAAAATATCCGATTGCAATATTTTATTGAAAATCGTATTACTTAATCTGAAAGTAAATGTCCCAAAATGTATAGAGTCTTGGCCAGGTCTATGTACACCATACCAAAAAAACGAAAAAATACGTGGAACAGTTTCTGAATATTCAATTTCCTTAAAAAGGTATACTTACTTGGTTCAAACAAGACTAGAGACTTCAAACGAGAATAGAATACATACAACGAAAAACATCATGGCGGAAATGTGTCAACACAGATTACGCGGTGTCAATTTGACAACACTACTTCAACAACATGGAGGTTATTTTCACTTAGCCAGTTGTTACGAATAACTTTTGTGGTTATTGTGGCCTGAATAGCATTAAAAATTCTTAGTCTCGAAACAAAAGCTGAGCTAAAACAAATATTAATGCAAATTGCAAAATCGAAACCCAAAATAAGTACAAATACAACACAAGTGACACTAGTGACAGTGACAGTTCGCTCTGAATGTCCATAGACAAGTGAATTGACATACTGAAATAGGACTTGAATACTGAGTGCCGAGTGCGAGTTGCAGTGAGGAAAGTGAATGACTTCACCATCGCGTTTTGCGAGCCCGTAAATGTCAATTAGTATGAGTCAGCGTCATCTAGCGGCGAATACGCGCAACATTAAGGCCGCTAGATAGCGCTCATTCGATACCATACAAATTCGCGTTTTTTTTCTCGCAAACGCGATGGTGAAGTTATTCACTTCTCTCACTGCAACTCGCACTCAGCACTATGAATCATTTTCATTAATGAACAAGAAAATTAAGTAATCATTCTTTTTGTTTGTTTTCTTACGGTGTGACGGTGGACATAGACTAGGCCAGGAATGGGACATCTCCTTTTTAAATAAAAGTAAATCATTATTTTAAATCCTTTTAATATGTATTTTCTCCTAAAATCATTATAACTTTGTTTTACTGATACTGTCGTCACGCCTACTGACTCTGACTATCCCGTTTGGGATATAGTCGTGATTGGGCTATTCACTGCCTTCGATAGTAAGGAATAAGAATCACGATTTTGAATATGATTATTGCTACTCGACGTTGAATGAATACTTCATCGTTATTAGCTGACTCGTTGTCAAAATGTGAGCGATGAACGCAACTCAATTGCGTTGCAAGTTAGAGAATGATGGGCGGGTAACTTGTTACCAAAAAAAAACAATTTAATGAATTGGGAAAATTTCCTTGTAACTCAGTTTTAAATAACTGCGAATTTTCCTCGTTTTGTTTCTTCAAAATGTTACACAGTTGTCTATCCATCTCTGTTTGTTTTTTATGTTTTTCCTGGCAGCATGGTTTGCTGGAAGCAATCTCTCTTTAGAGATTTAAAGTTCACCTGTACTTTGGCTATCCTTATATGTTTATTTAAAACCCTGTAATTTGTGTACAAACTAATAAATAAATAAATAAGGGAATTTTTATGTTTAGCATTTTAACAATGCACTATTTTCTACACTAAGATATATATTAATCGAAAGTCAAATATTTGCAAGAATATTTCTTTCGGGTGTTAAAGGCGCTTGCACATAACATTAATTAGTGCCGGATTAAGACTAGTTAATGCCCTAAGTAAACTGGTTCTGGTGCCTTAAAGACGTCAATGTCCTAAGCAATTGCTTTCCCTGAGAATTTGTTACTGGTGCCCCCTGAGACGTGATGCTCTAAGCAATTGCTTAATTTGCTTTAGGGCTAATCCGGCACTGACACTAATGAAACAAAAGTTGGCTTTTAACTAAATCATATTCTGTGTGACTGATTGTGTTTTTAATTTGTTATTCTTGATTATTAGTGTGAATTATTATTGGTTGTTTGTTTGACATGCATAATTTAATGTTATTTTCTTGATTTTAACTACTGATTTTTATTTTTATTTTATTGACATTTAATTAACTGATAATCATATTATAAATTGAATTTTAAGGACTTTCGTGTGGCATAGATTATGTGTGTTGGATCTAAATAATTAATATGAGTTTGTGTAACTGAATGTGAATTTTAAATAATGTTGTTTTGTGATTTTATAATATAGATATGGAGCAATCTGAAATAAATTATATTATTATTATCATAACGTAAAATACGCTAGATGAATTCGCCGGGTAGATAATAAATAAATGTTTTATGCTCACGAATTCTAAATAAATTCCCCTTTTTCAGATTGCCCCACAAGCCGACAGCGCCCTCCGGCGGCGCCGTCAAGTACAACGACCCGCACGTCAAAGCGCACGTACTGCTTCAAGCGCATCTGTCAAGGATGCAACTTCCGGCGGAACTGCACGCTGACACCGCGAGGATTCTGCCGAAGGTATGTATGAAGACTGGTGACAGTGGTGACAAATATTGAAATCAGAAATATTTATATGCTTCAAACACAGTACATAAAATGATGAAATAATAATGTAAGTCCAGTGTGTTTAGGCTGCTCGCAGACGTGTAAAAAAATAGCAGTACAATTATAAAGATTAAACTATGTCAGTAAATACCAATTAAATATGGACAAAATTAGAATATCATCAAATTAAAAATCACATTAAATAAAGAATTACATTATATTATATTAAATTATGTCGATTTCCAATTAAAATATTCCTTAAGACTGTAAAAATGCTTATCCGTGAGCCATTTCGACAGTTTACTTTTAATAATTCTACTTTTTAATATTTTAAGTCTGGCAGCAAATTATAAATTACTATACTCATGTTATACGCATTTCATTTATTTATTTATTTATTTGCAAGTCACGTTACAAAATGTTAAGGTGGTATTAATAAAGTAGCTAAGGTTTACATGTGACGCCCCGCAAGGGCACAGCAATAGGAGAGGGCATTTATGAATATCCTTGTGACAAGGAGGTTGATATATTAAGTCTCTGTGCTGCTGTCTTAACTGTCTCGTTGAACACCTTGACATTAGGTATTTAAAGTTGTAGGGATTCTTTCTAATCCTACATATCAACATATACATACATACATTACATAATTACATTATATATTTTCACATTGCATAATTATTGTATTTATTTACATACTTAAAACACAACATCAAATATAAAATCATATTATGTCCATTTAAATACCTATCTTAATACTAAATAATATATAAACCTTATATACTAAGTATTTACAACACATAAACACAAACAAATACACTTAACAATTACAACAAATTAAAAAACATAAACAAGTAGGCAATATAATATTTGTGTCGACATGTATCGCACGACGCACCAGTGGGAAACAATATTTTATTACTTCTTCCCTACTGTTTGCGGCCGGACTGCGCCCGCGCATATCATTGGTCCGTTCGGACAGTCAGCGTTGCCACCAGCGTACATTTTACACATTTTAAGTACCTTTTTAGCTTCTCATGTGCGAATGTGTAATTTTCAGAATGACCCAAAAATATTTCAAATTCTCAAAAAATATATATAAGTATACAAGTTATCTTGACTTAAAGGTTTTTTAATTAATAAAATAGGTAAGTTTTCGCACCCCTAGAACCCATAAAATAGCACTCTTTTTTGGCGAGAGAAGTTTTATGGGTTATTTTAGTAGAAAAAAAATGCTTGTACATTTTTTCCCCAAAATGTACCTTTTTAGCGCTGGTTATGTACTTTTTGGAGATCACTGGGACAGTCAGCGTTGAGACATTGATGGACGCGAAGCCCATGTCGCTCGGCCGAACCGCTTGTACCTATTACGCGCTCACTGGTTTGCTAATTGCTGTTGTCTATCGCTTGTGCCTGTGAACTATTTCTTCTTCCTCACTCCTTCTATCTGTATTGGTGTTGTGTATTTTTACTGTGTGATCTGACTCTGTACCGCTCGCAATGAACAAGTTTCCGTGTTAGTTCTGGATATTATTTAAACCACCACACTGCAAACACGACCCCATAAAGTTGTCAACGGTAATATGTTTAAAGTATTTATTCTCGAACAAGATTACATCCACTTACATGAGAATATTGATAAGCATTAAAAAAAAACACAAAAATACAAAAACTTAAATCTAGGTCGCATATTGCACTATAGCCTATCAAATAGCACTTTACAACCCAACCCCCTATTCGCAATGATTTTCAAGAATGTGACTGCGCAATTGAGACTTGAAACTGATTAAGGAGTCCGTATCTTTAATATAGGAAGGTAATTTGTTGTATATATTTGCTCCCTCAGACGTTATACTCCCTAGTTTAGTTCGCATCTTAGGCAATACCAGTAAGCTAGGTCGACGAAGGCTGCGTTTTGTGATTCGCGACTTTTTTTAAAACGTCAAATTGGTTTGAATATTATTACAGAGGATCTTCCTAATCAAAATGCAAGTGCTATAAATAAATAAATAAATATAAATATAAATATGCGCCAGACAACACACCTCTTGTAATGGTCTCGAAGTAGGGATTAATATCCCTGTGTTACGAGGTATCACACAAGGAAATAAGTCAGGGGCGTCTCCCAGCACACCCAGACCCGAGTCAATTCAGAAAAGATCGTTTCTTGAATTGACCCGACCGGGAATCGAACCCGGGACACTACGGAAATCGAGGCGAGAAACCGTGCTACAGCGCACTACGCCAACCGTGTCGTCAAAATAAACGCTATATAAATAAAGTTGCCGTATGTTCATTATTTTAGTGTCGTTGAAGACTTTAGAAGTTGGTGTTAAGTATGGATAGCAGAATAGGACCTGTATTATAAATGTCTTCCTCGCAGGCGATCCGCCTCATCCAGGCGTGCGTGGACGTGGTCTCGTCCAGCGGCTGGCTGGCGCCGGCCGTGGCGGCCATGGAGCTGGCGCAGATGGTGACGCAGGCCATGTGGGCCAAGGACTCGTACCTGCGCCAGCTGCCGCACTTCACGCCGGAGCGCGTGCAGAGGTGCCAGCAGAAGGTACGCACATACATAGATAATACTCTTTGTTCTTTACTAACTCTTTTTGTGAAACCGAACCAAGTTTAAAAGAGTAAGTACTGAGTTTCTCGCCGGGTCTTCTCAGTATAAGATCAACTTCCGATGCGGTGGTAGAGTCACATTATGTTTGTATACAGTGTATTTATGTATTCATATTATTATAGTATTTAAGTCTATTACTAAGTTTTTTTATTTCCTTGCAATGACGATCTAAAGGTACTTGTTACAGGTCTATTTAAATAAAGATAGTTTTGTTTGTTTGTTTGTTTGTTTGTTGTACATTTACGAAAGAACGTTAATGCTATACTATTTTCGCTGTAAGATGATATGCCTGACAGCTGTTATTGTTCCGTTTAATGCATACTATTTCAAACTGAATAAACAGAATCGGGCGAAAGAAAATGTTATAAACTATTAAAAAGCCATTGTTCTTCCGAATCCTATCAAGTAAATTAAATTAAATTATTACATCTTTACAGCGCCTGATGCGTGAAAAGGAACGCTATTCAATAGTGTATTGACACTACTGAATCGACAAAAATCGATGAATAGGAGCCACCATTTTGTAATCACGTCATTCGCATCAGTACGTGTGTGCTATTTTTTAACTATTATTTTCGACATACCGCGTTTTATTCTATTACTTCTTAGCCATAACCCGTTTATTAAGAATTTATTTAAAAATTAAAAATCGGTAAATCCGATTCCATTTCCTTTGACAACTCGATTAAATTTCATTTGTTACATCACTATAATTGACAATTATGAACTGTCAGGGATATCATCATACGGCGAAAGTAGGTTAAGTATTACATAGGAACAATGCACAATTTAGCCAGCCTTATCGCTAATAGCGATCTCTACCAGGCAACCTACGGTAGAGAAAATATATTATAAGAATGACAAGTACGTGCATAAATACGTAAACTCAATAAGTAACATAAATAAAATGATATTAATAATATACCATAATCTTAAGGGGATATTTAAATAGATACATCATCTGCTTCCTCCTCTTAAAAGTGCACCCCAGGTGAGGGGCGATGTAAATTGTGGCGTGAGACTCACCCTCCACCAGAGTACATGGCGCCCCTTGAACATCTTCCTGCCGGATGTGAACTGCCGTGGCCCACATGGAAGTCGCTTAACCGTCTCCGAACCCAAGTGGGCCGCTGCAGGAGCAACCTTTTTAAATGGTCATCATCAGTGCGGACAGGGTGAAATGCGACTGCGGAACCTCGGACCAAACAATGCAGCACCTGCTGGTTTGCCCCCAGTGCCTTACCAGCTGCTCAGTCAAAGATCTATATTAGGCCTCCCCCCCCCCCTGGGGTGGCGATGGCGGAGCACTGGGCTGCTGTTATTTAGTATTAGCGATAAGATCATCGACACGAAGAAGAATAGATACATATTACCTAATAGTATCAATATAAACAAACAAGTTATGCATAGATGATACAGAAACAAATAGCGAATACACCAAAGCTAGCTAGAAAATTTGAAAAGATAAATATATTATGAATAATCACCGCGAAAGATAATGTGATTTGACCTTTGCTTTGAAGATAGGAAGGGATTGAGATTCCCTAATAGAGAGAAGTAAGGAATTCCACAATCGAATAGATTGTACAGTAAAGGATTGTGTGAGGAATGAGAAGGAAGTTTATTTAAGTCCGAAGTGTTCGATATGATCGCATTTGTTGTCCGCGAGTTGGTCGCAGAAAGTGGAATTGCTCTTTGAGGTACGCTGGTGACTTGGGAGTAGATAAATTCTATCACTGCTTCCTCAGGTAGTACAGGAGCGGATCCAAGAGGGGGGGGGACTAAGAGGCTCAAGCTCTCCACCAAAATCATTCTTCTCATTTTGATTTAAACCATTTCACCTTCTGTAATTTAAAACTTTTATCTTTAGCACGGCCTGTAATATCTCTGTCTGACTGTGTGGTTGACTGGTAGAGAATGCCTCTAGGCATTAAGTAAGTAAGGTTATGACGGGAATCCTCGATGCTGGCCAGCAATACAGGAGCCGGTGCGCCGGGATTCGTCACAAAATATTTAGAAGTAGATGTAGTTGTGGAATAGTTAATAAAAGATCAGCCAATCCAGTGACTTGTTTATTAAATAGGATAAAAGTATAGGTAGGAAAGAAGAACTGTAACAAAATAACAATAAATGAATACAAAGAGTCCTAGGTAATAGATTATCTAATAGTAATAGGTAAGTAAATAGGTATGATATGCTTACCCCGATACACGGGTTCCTGTTACTTATAACTGTTTTAACTGTTTACAAAATTGGTTATTTAGAGTATTTAAAAATACACCATCACATAAGTTATACTAGTTAAACTGGTAATCTGGTAAAATGCTCACAATCTGCTCAGTACGATGGTTTTGGTAGGACTGAATCAAAAAAGCTGCGCATGCAATGCGAAACAAAAATCGAATTGAATCAAATTTGAAAACAAGTACAAAATACTTTTAATGGCCAGCAGTTAAACCATGAAGTTTCCAGCGATCGTGGAGGTTGTAACGTCCACGAGACTGAAGGGAAACGGCATCGTTACAAGGTCTTCGGCAAAGTGTTTGAAAATGGTGACTATCGATATATTATTGTCTAAAGTGTCGTCTGTCCATACAGGGTGGTCCCAACATACACGTCAATATTTTTTTTAGCTTCCTCACACCAACACACTTTGAATAAAAATTTAGGTATGATGCCCTTGAAGTTACTCATTGAAATTTACATAGTAAATAGTTAAAAGTATAGTTAAGTTTCTAAAAAAGATTTGGAGGACAAATTTTAGGTAACTTTTTTTTAAAACGGCCCTTATATTTAGGGAAAAAACAGCATTTCTAACTTTTTCAACTTCGTAAATTTTTTTAGAGATATGATAAGCGTCATGGATGTGAATTCTTCAGAATCATCTCGCGCTCTTATTCATCTAATAAAGAAAAAAAATCAGGCATTTATCTCAACAGATCGCACTACACTGACCGAAAAAGTGACTCAAAAAAAATTCATAACTCGAAAACTACAAAAAATCGGTTAACATACATGGGGTATTTTCGGATATAAATATCCGAAAAAACCCCATATATTATTATATATTTGTATATTAGTGTCTAAATTGTCGTCTATCGATTCAGATATTTCAATGGTGTGGAATGGGAGTATTTAAATTAATGTCTTCGAAATTTTTTTTGGTACTATTTATTCTTTATCAACTATCCATAACGTAAATTTCAATGAGATAAATTAATAATAAATAAATAAATAAATATGCGCCAGACAACACACCTCTTGTCACGGTCTCGAAGTAGGGATTAATATCCCTGTGTTACGAGGTACCATACAAGGAAATAAGGAAGGGGCGTCTCCCAGCACACCCGGACCAGAGTCAATTCAGAAAAGACCGTTCCCTGAATTGACCCGACCGGGAATCGAAGCGAGAAACATTACATACATACATTTTATTAAACCTTGTCTAGGGCGTAGAAACAGTGTTCGATGTCATGGAACTGGAGGACAACGCGCGCGCGAAGCTGCTGCAGCTCTCGCCCACGGAGATGGCCGACGTGGCGCGCTTCTGCAACAGATATCCCAACGTCGAGCTCACGTACGAGGTATGTACTTATTACGTCAGGGGTGGGCGAATAGAAATAGGACGCATCTATTATTAAAAAAAAAAAAAAGATTCACGTGATTGATCATTTAGATGTGCTGACTATTAAGTTACTCGTGTGTAGGCTTCGTTTAACAATACACTAGATAACCGGTCAGAGCGTCAAAAACGGCCGAGAAAATAACGTCCCACTTTAAAAGTGGGAACTTATTTATGTTTAGTTCACGGTTGACTGCGCCAACGTGCTGACATGCCACAATGCCTAATTGTGACGGAATATCATATTAAAGACTATAATCATTGTACAGAGGCGTTCACATCAACCTTTACAAAAACATTGCAAAATCGGTCTTATGTCAGCAGTGTAATGTGCCCCTATGTAAAGGTTGATGTGAATGCCTCTGTACATTGTTTCATAAGGTACTCGTAAGTGTATTATTTTGTATGGAAGAACTACCACCAATCTTACTAATATTATAAATGCGACAGTTTGTGAGGATTTATGTATGTGTGTTTGTTGCTCTTTCACGCAGAAATTACTGAACGGATTCATCCAAATATAAAACTTTACAGCAATACAGCTTATACATCAGATTATCTCATGGGCTACAATTTGTATAGATTTTATGTAATTTGGCCATAATACATAACGATAACGCGGGCGAAGCCGCGGGCGGAGAGCTACTACAATAATAAATAAAAATGGTATTTTAGATTATGATAAAATACGGTCTAAAAAGTAAAATCTAAAAAGATTTGAATAAATTTCGTCATTGATTTTTAAATTATTGTTCGATAGACTAATGATCTCACGAATACCACGTATCGTACGTAACGTATCATTCGAAATATCCAATTGATAATTTTCGGACCATTTCTATCTACCACAGCAGCAGCAATAATAAATATACATCATGTTCACAATTTTTTTAAGTTTATATCAATTTTATACAAAATAAATGTAAAAGAACTCTGCATCAAAATTTTGTAATATGCCATGGTATCAAGATTATGTATCCGTTTTTGACAATTTATTGTCAGCAAAAGAAAATGAGAAATATGTAAATATCGTAGGATAATTGGAAGAGCCGGATTTTCGCGAAAATCCTAGGACGATCGCGAAACGCCAGTTAATAGGAATCTTACATTTATCATTGCGAATGAGCAATCACGTTCAATGAGCTGATTGGTCGAAAATTAAGTTCACCATTCCCTCGCCTTTGATTGGTTCAAAGTTACGTTCACAGTCCCTTCGATTTTTGTTGATGTCTTTTATTAACATTAAAACTTCAAAATGAAGGGTTAAATAATAGGTATGATTGTTTACCAGTGTAATGAGTGAATCGACTGAAATGGCTGTGTTACAAGTGGCGGACTCAGTTCTACGCATGAATTTGAGGTTATAAAAGATAGAGAACTTTTTACATAGAGTTATATAGTGGTCGCCAAGGTAATTAAATTCAGCGATAATAAGGTACCTTCACAAAACCCAACGCTGTATCGCTATGCTAAAAAAATATGATGTGATGAGCGTGGGTCTCATCACATCATATTGTTTTCATAAGGTACATTATTTAAATTTCTGGCTGCCAACCCGGCAACGGCAATCTAGTATCTTGAAAAAATTAGACTGAAATCATGCCATGATAAATTATTTCAATAAGAGTGATTTGCCATTAAATTTTATGTTTTTTGTGATAATCTTGTTCCTCAGAAAATAAGTACATGAAAAAATAATTCCCTTTCAATACCTTGACTCACTAATACTGACTTGATCGTTTTATTGTGATAATTTGTTATTCTTCATACAATAAAAAACAAATATTGCCTTGTCACTTCTTGACTTTCCTATGTCTATATGAAATGGCAAAGTCAAGAAGGCTAGAGACTAAGGAGAGATAACTCCCGAAGTGGGGGTAAGCTTTCGAGGGCCGAAAGTCGTATACTCTGTGCCGGGCAAAACGCTGTATTGCGCATGTGCAGCGGCAGCTATTTGTCATTTCATGGTCACATGGTTTTGTTTTGAACGGTGTCACGTGCGACAGTTGTTGTTTTTCGAGGTTGTGTTGACCAATTTTGACACTTCGCGAGGATCGCGGCAAAGAAGCGTAATGCGCATGCGTCACTGTGGGATACGGATTTAGTCCAACCCTTTCCAGGGAGTTATCTCTCCTTAGTCTCTAGCCTTCTTGGGCAAAGTCAAGATTTCCTATGACAAATTCAGAGATGTCAGTCAGTCGACTGTACGATTAGCAAATCGGCGCTCAAGTTTTCGATCGTCCTGGGAGGAGCCGTATTTTCGCCAGGATAATAGCGTTGCGTTGTTAAATGTGAAATTTCTATTATCCGGCGTTTTGCGATCGTCCTAAGTTTTTGCGAAAATCCGGCTCTCCCTATTATCCTCCGACATTTAAACGCCTAAACACAATCTTGATTCCATGACAGTTGTGAACATATGCCTGTTTTTGCATTGCTTTTTCCTTCTGTTCCTTAAGGTTTAACTGCTTAAAATATAACGAAATGATGATTTTTCAGGTAAAGAACGAACGCCGCCTGGTGGCCGGCAAGCCCATTGTGGTGGAAGTGACTCTGGAGCGCGAAGACGACGTGGTCGGGCCCGTCATCGCGCCCTTCTTCCCGCAGGTGACTAATCTATACTATAGTCTGTAATTTTTTTCATAGTGGCCGTCAAGATGACCTCACTCCACCTGATGGAAAGCGGTCATAAGCCAGATATGAGGCTGAGAAGCGCAGTAATGAAGAGCAATTACTGAGCTGGTCATCTCGTCTTGAAGGCCTGCAGAAATGCCTTTTCACGTCCCGTTTGAAAACCCCGGGACTATAAGAGAAAGGAAACACATGCGCTGGGGGAGCGTTCGACGTCTGGATGGTTCTACAAAACAAAGAGTCACCGAACCTTTTTGTGCCTGGGAACAAATGCTGGACTGTATGTGGATGACAACATAGTCCAGCACGCGTGGTACTGGAGTAGAAGGGTGAGAATGGAACAAGTTGGAATAACTCTTCAGAGCATTCCCCATTGTAGAAGCGATAGAGAACACTCAACCTGGCAATGTCTCTACGCAATTAGAGAAGTTCAAGGGTCATAGATGTCTGAATGTGCCTCTGGGGTGCGATAACTTGTCTAATATAGGATGATAATTTTGGTAAAACACGCCTATGAAGTATTGCGTTTTTTTCGGTGAAGTGTACTACAGATAATATCGTACTTTATTGACGGGTACCGGCCACTTTGTCATTCCTACCTCATAAACATCCATCGAAAGTTTTTGTGGACGGTAAAGTTACTTACTTGGCCGGGTGTTCCCCAAGGTTTGATATTTGGTGCTCCTGTTTATCAACATATTTGTTAGCGACCATGGCGAAAATATTTCATCACATAAAAAATTTCCTGCTTGCTGATGATCGAAGATGGTTGACGAAGACGATTTCTTGTATGGCGGATTTCAGAATATACAAGAGCTTATTCACAACCTTCAAGTATGGTGTAACCAAAACAAAAAGGTTTCGAATGCTGCGAATTAAGTTAACGCGCCTTTTCTTTAACAATTTTCTTTTACACTTGGCTGAAGACACAAGAAGCGTGTCACTTAATCGTATGGCGCCTGGCACGACAGTCGTGTCACGGTATTTTTGTAAACCACCACAGTTAAAAGTTTGCGAAATTGAAACGAAGCGGTTAAGAAAAAGAGAAAACATTTTAAAAGATAATACTGGCTTCATCCCTTTTTTTCGAATCTTCGCGCAACGCAGACTAAGTCCGCTGTGTGCGTTGCTGCTCTTAGCTCGTTAGTTCTATTTTTTCGCGATCTCCTGCGTACCGTCCGCTCCGGTCTGTCGGCGTCCGCGGTTATTCGACGGACTTTTTGTACGACATACTTTCAGTCCTCCGTGTGCGTTGTTACAGTTTCTTGTTTCTATCTTTAGGTGGAAAATAGAGCATCGTAAAAGTGCTTATAATAAAAAAGAACCATTAATAATGTCATTTTCCTTATTCTATTTCCCCAGAAACGTGAAGAAGGCTGGTGGGTGGTAGTAGGCTCGCCCGCCACCAACACCCTAGTCTCCATCAAGCGCGTGTCTTTGGGGCGCTCCGCCCGCGTGCGCCTCGAGTGGGGCGCCGGCGCGGGGGGGCGCCAGGCGCTCACGCTGTACTTCATGTCGGACGCCTACCTCGGGGCTGATCAGGAGTACAAGTTCAATGTGGAGGTGGAAGATCACGATTAGAATGGTTATTGAATAAACATATTATTATGCTAAAAAGAACTGTGTTTTATTGATAGTTTAAAAAAAATAAAAATCTAATACCTAAAAGTCTGACAGGAGACGGAGCACTACACAACCGTAAAACCGATTCGTTGCGGATGGCACGTCTGTCGTGCCATTACTTTTTTTGCGTGTGGCGTAAGGCACGTGTGTCGATCATTTTGAAATCGATGGTAACTACTTCAATTTACTGTCAAGGGAGATCTACCCAGAACAAAACCATCTGGAAATCAACCCCGTAGCCTTGGTTTCTGAATATTGTATGATTTTTAAAAAAATAGGGGTAACCAACCTTTTGCAAGTTGCGTTGATATTATCAACAAAAAATACTGATTTGTACTAATTGAAAAGGTTATTCGTGCGTACGTCACGAGATACCTACTTACCCACCTTACATTCACTAAGTTAATCACTTAACATTTTAACAAAAAAATCTCTGTAATTTTATGACTAATTTCGATGTGCCGTTCCGTCAATTCAACGAGGGATGTTAAGTTAAAATCTTCTTAAGGGAAGTACAGCCATCGATAGTCGAGGCAAGTGGCGGCTGTATTCGTTAAGAGGCTAATGTCCCGCACTTACATACTGAGTCTACAATTAGTCTTCCTGTAGCGCGATTCTGTAACCTCTCTTAAAAAACGAATTAAAAATAAAAGAAAATAACCGAATCGGTCGATAATTTTTTTCTGAATCGGAGGGCTGGACCAAATTAAAATGGGACACGGGCAGTATCAGCTTTCAAATAAAAAAAGACATTTCAAAATGGGTGGGCGTGTTATTGAGTTATTCGTCCATTTGTCGCGCATTTAGTTTATCTAGATTTAAGACGTATATGGTTTTCTCGTGGGTGCCACTGACAGAACTAGACCAAATTAAAATGGGACCACACGGGAAGCACCGCTTTTACATTAAAAAGGATGATCAAAATCGGTTCACCCAGTCGAAAGTTATGAGGTAACAAATATTTAAAAAAACATACAGTCGAATTGAGAACCTCCTCCTTTTTTGAAGTCGGTTAAAAGAGATTTGCCTGGCTTCGAGATTGGATCGCGAAAACATACTCGATCTCGGGAGATTGAGATTGCATTCCATATATGGCAGTATTTAGCAAAATGTTATGTTACACTGACAGTAATGGTTTTGAGTGATCAAGGTTAATTACTCATGTATCACACAACAATCCTAATAACTTGTCAGTTTTTATTTGTATAGTTTAGATAGTTAAAATTTCGCATGATGAAAACCAAAACAATATTTTTGAAACAATTCATCACTAATCAAACCATTACGAAATGAAAGATAAGCTGAAAAGGTTTAGCACATCTGTATTAAACAGTCACTGCCTAGCATTTTTAAAAATACACCTATTTTGCCACTTGTTATCACTGGAAACAACGTGTATATGGCAGTTCACGTTGAATTTCGAATGTAAACTATTGTAAACTGAAAAAAAAACCTTAGAAGATGGAAAGAATGGTCAAAAAAGGTACTGTTTTATTTTACACATGGCTGAAGATGTGTCTTCAGAGGCGTGTCACTTGATTATATGGCGCTTGGCACGACAGTCGTGTCACGTTAATTTTGTTCTCCGTCACAGTTAGAATATTGCGAAATTGGACATCGCAACGAATCTGTTTAAATAAAAGATTTATGAATGGATGATTAAACTTTATTTATATGAAAAAGTAAACAATTTAAGCAATGGCTACAATTTAAACTGAATTTAAATACATTGATGGAATTACAAAATTATAATCTATGTATCACATAGGTTACATGCTTAATTTTAATTACTAAATTGACTGATTTCATCAATGGCGTGTAGTGGAGTAAATTTTACACTATACTTAAACTATTTTTGTACAATACTAAATTACAGGAAACTAATTTGGGAAAATCTCTACTGAAACGTTCTAATTGTGAATTTTTTGTTCAAGAAAAGCTAATAATAATCCCGCCTGTTCCGAACTCTTAGTAGAAACCAACGCGACGGCCCTACAATATGGCCGCCAGTGAAACGTCAACAAAATGCGCGGGAATAATGTTGACAATTGTACTGATAATGACTTTACGTTTTTTTAAATTATACAGCACTGGGCGTTTAGACATCGACGCCCATGAGTTTCTTGTCGAAGATGAACTCTCCGAGCGCAGGGTGGCGGTCGAGCATCTTCTTGAGGGTGGAAGCTTTGCCGGCGATGTCGCGCTGGCCTTGGTATTGCTCTTCCAAGAAGTCGCCAGTCAGGTAGTCCACGAGCTGCGTTAAAGATGGCAAATTGAGTGACACAAATTAAAAAATGGAAGTGGCGCATTATTCTTATTTCTGATCGAAGGATTGCAAGTTGTTTCTGATTTTGTTACAGGATTTGAGCTAGTCAGTAATTTAAAGTGATTTGAGGCCTTTTTTAGTCACAAATTCATTTTGCGCGTTTGTATCGCTGTAAAAGTTGCAGTGTATAAATGGCCTAAGTCTGTTATTGAGAGTTTACCACAGGTATAAAATCTATTTCCTTAAAAAAGACAAAAAAAGGCTCAAGAGAAAACGATTATTAATTTATAAAGATTTGTTTTTATTAAGCATGCTAGACGACGAACAGGTTGATATATTTTAGAAACAAATTAGCTTATCTAGCCAAAACAAGATGAATGTGAAGAAATATAAACTTACGTGGTAGTCGTTGAACTCGCTGTCGCTCTCGCAAGCGCTGATCACAGTGCGGATGCTCTTCGTGACGTCACTCTCCATTTTCAAAGCGTGCTCCAGCGCCTCGACGCCATTGGCCCACACTTTACGTTCTGGGGGCTGAGGACAAAATTATTACGTTATATTTAAATTCGATTTATAACCGCCGAGAAACTAGACAAAATACTGTTTTTTTATAGTTTATCAATCAACATATTTTAAATAAATAAAAGAAAGAAAAGAAAGATTTTTATTGTTTTAAAGTATGTACCAAAACCCCTAAATGATTTATCTTCACATAACCTGCTAACAATTGTCCGTTAAAAAAGACAAGGTTACTCACCCTGATGGTGATGAGCGAGGTGACGTCGTCGGTGAGCTCTCCTCTCATCAAAAGGTATTCGATCAGTTTCATCGCGTGCTGGCGCTCTTCAGAACCAGCCTCAAAGAACATCTTGGCGAAACCTGGACGGTTGACCTGCAATGTAAGTATAATTTATAACATATTTGCTCGTAAAGGGTCTCCTATTTCACCAATTTCAATATCGTGTTGTATCTCATTACGCACTTGTGCGTTATTGAAATGTAAAACGCACGAGTTTTTTTTATTAAGGTAAAACGCACGGTTTATGAAGGTGCTCCGTCTAAAACGAACGGTACTTTTTTAAATTATAGCAAAGAGATTTTATGTCAGAAAAGAGGTCAACATTTTATGAATAAAATTAACTTTGGGAGATAAAATATAATAAATAAACATTTAATTCTTTAGTTTAATTAATTTAGGCAATGAATTACAACCATTTATCTGTAACAAAAACACAAAAATATTAATTTACTTTAAATATCCCTGGACATTATTCCACACAGCGCCATCTAGCCCCACAGTAAGCTAATTAAAGCTTGTGTTATGGGATACTAGACAACGGATAAACATACTTAAATACATTTTCTTTTGTTAATACATACTTATTATACATAGGAGACACCCAGACCAGTACAAACAGACATGTTCATGCACACAAATGTTTGTACTGTGCGGGGATCGAACCCGCGACCTCTGGTGTAGTAGCCAACTTCTTAACCATTACACCAAGTCGGTCGTCAACTTTCGTCGGACTTTATTATTTAATACTGGCTGTTTTTTATGCCTTTGCCTTAAAAAAAAGCGCTGATGCGCGCTTATCACTAATTTGTGAACAAGTAAAACAAATTATAATTGCTTTATCAAGTGATTAAAGATTTATTAAAGTTTTATTTATTTCCTCGCAAATATGTTATAAAACGTCGTATGACATACGTGCGCTTTGATAATTTTACAGCCTCTGCTTTCTAATATCGCCTCGGCTGTAATTTTCAACTCACCGCACTTATATCATAATGTACTATTACGAATTGTATAGAATTATCAACCAAAAATTTCAATCCGTGTGTTAATTAAGGCTATTAACAGTGTTTCACGTCACGGGAGAGTAACTTGCCAATTGAATAATAAACACAAAGTAGGTATGTAGTTAGGGTTGAACCCGGGACTGCACCTGCTCTAAGCTAGAATTCTTAACCCCCAAACGACGCTCTCAATATTGAAAAATATTCAATTAATACTTGTTCAATATATGGTACAAGTGTGCCTACCGTGTCCTTGGAGAAGTGCGCGCCCATAGCCAAGTACTGGAGCGACGCAGCCACCTCCATCTGGATCTGACGGCGCATGGAGTCCCGGCAAGGTCGGTGCATGGTGATCCATTCTTTTGGTATGTTCACAGGGTTCACATTGCCTGTAAAGAATAAAAACACGGTTGTATAATGAATGAATTTAAATATGCCCACTTTAAATTAAACTTTACCCCTATTGTTAAAACAGAAACAAAGAGTATGACTCCTGCCCAGAATAAATGTTACTCATCAACAGCCATTTGTTGTGTCCATCAAAGAACCCGTTACAATCTTTATTCTCTGACTCGCATTTTGAAAATTGTCAGCCAATGACGATGCAGTATTCGACGTCAAATAGCATTATCAATCAATAGAATATCCGCCAGCCGGGTCGTGTAACGCTCTAAAGATGGGTACTGACCAACGTTACGCGGCGTAATGTAAAATGTTACACAGCGAGCATTCACCAAGTCAGTACGGGTTATTCGCTTGTTTCCCCATACTACATACTGTGTAACATGTTACAATACGCCGCGTAACGTTGTTCAGTACTCAGTACCCACATTAGTAGTTGAAACCTAAGCCTTTAAAATATTGGTGTTCTCTTCTAATTAAAACCTTTTTATCAAATCCTCGACTCTTGATACACTAAACAAAGAGTTTGAAGAATATATCCCGTGCATTGAAAAAAAGAGTACCGGAAGTAGAGTTCATTTCCGCATAGAATTGACTAAAATGGCGCCACCAGTTTTAAATAATAGGTACCTCTTAACAAAGCCCAAGAACGTTTCCTCAAATATCCATTGTTCTAATTTGTTAACAAAATTAGGAAGTGTAACAATACTGTTTACGGGTATCAATGTCATGTAGACAATACTAAGAAATTTATTTGTATCAAAATGACACACTGCTTGTACTTTACTAACGCCTGTTGTAAACCCAAAACAAGAGTAACTGCTGAGTTTCTCGCCGGGTCTTCTCAGCAAGAAACAACTCTGACGCGGTGGTAGAGTCGCATTATGTCTGTATACTGTTTATTTACATATCCATATTATTATGGTATTTATGTCTGTTATTTAGTATATTTTGCTGTAAATTTGACGATTTGAAAGTACTGATACAGTCTATTTGAATAAAGTTATTTGAGTTTGAGTTTTGAGTATGAAAAGAACAAAGCTTGATGAACAAGATTAAACATAACTGCGTTAAAAGTGTTGCACTAGCATTGCGTAAAATATGGATAAATATTCATCCTCTGGATTCAATATTTGAAGAGTTGAAGCAACCCTAAGAGCGTTTGCTGGGGGTGGATCGAAAACTTTGCAAAAAAAAATTGAAATAATACTATAATTTATCTCTCTATTACCGTTTGCATAATACTATATAAAAACCCATTGAATCGTCCAAAATTAAATAGTCACCAATTATTTGCTAAATTTAAAAAAAAACGTTTTTTTTTAACCTTTCAATTTTACATTTTTACGTTTCATAACAATAAGAAACGTAAAAATGTAAAATTAAAAGGCGCAGACGATAATAGAGAAAAATATACTTAAACTTGAATTCAGCCTATAATCACGAAAATCTTTAAAAAATTACCTCCGCATTTACGATCTACCCTCAGCAAACGCTATTAACCCTCAATAATAACTTTCTGTCAACATTGCGTAGGTAGTATTTTAAACCGTGTTATTATCTTGTATGGGTTTATGACTTAGGACTTTTGGCAAAGCAAAGGCATAAGCTTGCCAAAAATCTTTTATACTAGCGTCTTAAATGTTGCTACTTAATCTTATCTTGATTCTGGAAGTTGTGTGTACTTGTGAGGTTATTAAATTTAAGCAATGTACCTCTTGAAGACTGCCAGTTTTAAGAAACGGCTATTTTTTTAATTTAAAGACCAATCAAAAACTAGTAATTTTTTTTAAAGGTTCTCCTAAACGAAGCTGACCAGGCTTCCATGTTTCAAAACCTACCAAGACTCAACTTAAGAACGTCATTGTAATAATCCTCCACTCGCCTTATCAATTTCATTGCTGTAAGGCTCCTCAAGATCATTGTTATCATAATCTTTGTACTGTTCTAAGTGGATATACTTAGCATCCTGCGTCTAAGCGCACGTACATTTTATCTGACACGAGTATAGGTCATCGCACGGTATGTGTCAATCAACATACAATATGGCCGAGTTGTATGACAGCTGATAAGATATTAACATCAAGGATTTAAGTATTGTGTTGCTAGGACTAGTCAAGTTAAAAATGTTATATTAGTCGTTTCTAGTCCCATTGTTGAGTGTTTTTCGGAGAAAATTGGTAGCTTAAGATACTATATTACTTAATGCACTGATAAGACCCATTTTTCGCAATTTTTGAACTCTACATTTGAATGAGACAAAACAATGCATTAGTTAAAACAGTGTAATTAATTAGACAATCACCCTTTCACAAACAAAAATACATTTGAAATAAAGAAAGAACAATAGATTAAGATTATACCGCTTACGGACACAAACTAAATAATCTCTCGCTCTCACTCGTGATAATGACAATGATCGAAATAGCTATAGCAGAACTTTTTCTATACTTATGGCAGTTACTCATACATACATAGGTACACTTACATAATATTCCACAACATAAAGTATATTTACACCTGACCGCAAAAAAAGCATGAATGTTGTTGATGTGTGTTTCAAATTCGACCTTGGCGCAATGGACAAGAATACCAAACGGATACTTAAATAAATATTCGACGCCAACCATAATGGAATTATTGTTGCAACTTAACAATGTTTCATTGTACACGTAGGTAAATAGATGTTATTCAATGTTTGATATCAATAAAGTTATTAAGATAGTAAATCAAAGAACTATCAATCATACTTAAAAATATCTGATCACGCTGAAAATGTGGAATTTATTAATAATATGTATAATTATGAATTAATTAGGTATCACTGTTCAGGTTTCACGCGTAAGAAATTTATTTATTTAACACAATTAAACAGGAACATCCAATAATTCAGGGTTAGCGACCAGAGTGCCGAGTGCGAGTTGCAGTGAGAGAAGTGAATGACTTCACCATCGCGTTTGCGAGAAAAAAAACGCGAATTTGTATGGCATTGAGTGAGCGCCATCTAGCGGCCTGAATGTTTCCCGAATTCGCCGCTAGATGGCGCTCACTAGATTCCATACCAATTGACATTTACGTGCTTTCAAAACGCGATGGTGAAGTCATTCACTTCTCTCACAGCAACTCGCACTCGGCACTCAGTAACATTTATTTATTTTATTTATTCTTCATTAATGATACAATTGGCGGACTTAATGCCAGAGGGCATTCTCTACCAGTCAACCACACGATCAAACAGATAAATTAAACACGGTGCACGAGATTAGCGCAGCACTCAGTAGCGCGTGAGCAATCCCCGCTGTGTCGTATGCAAAGGGCGCAAAACATGTTACATCTGGAACATTCCCAGCAAGAAATTAGTGGGGTACAAAAAGGGAAAATACCCATACACTCGCCTATAGTAGTACCGAAGTAAAGCCTTTTGGATCTTTTCCAACATTAGCCTGTACTTAGCTTCGTGAGGATTCCAGATACATGCGCTTGATTCCAATGAGCTTCTAACGAGGCTAATAAATAGAAGTTTGATTACATCAGGACTGTGGGAATCGAGCAGGTTACGTACCTAATACAAATCTCAGTCGACCGAAGCAATGCAGATGGGATGGCTATGCAATTTATAATACAACATTCTTAAGCAGGTCACTGCAGGTCTTTTGTAAGTCTAATTATTTCGCAGACTTCACGTCTGTTGGCGAACTGCACCGCAAGATCCTTTTTGGCCACAAAATTTTTAATTTTTTTTCCAACTACATAACTCTAGTTATCGAGGGAGGGTAAATTTTGATATTTTTTCTAGTTTCGAAAACTAAAAAAAATTGAATTTCGGACCTTGAGGAAGTTCATTGAGGTCAAAACAAGCATTCATGCTAAAATAAACGAAGTAATAATATCTCTAGTTATTTTTTTATATTTTTGTTCGTATTATTATTTCTATTCACCTTTCAATATTAGCAGAACTCAAAAATAAATAAACAGATGAGCTGGTTATCTTACTAAATGGGTTTTATTTTGGCCATCCTCAACAACGTCATTCATGGATTACCTGTTACCCTATAGTAAGTGTGTAGCTACCACGAGGGTAAATGGGTTACCCGAGCGTCGTGGGAACTCATTTTATTTTGCTGTTTAGAAGATACTTAAATAAAGAAGTTCATATAGATATGCCATTTCAGCCTTATCAAGCTTTCTGCACTGCCGGCACGTTCCTTGAACATAGCATATGTCCGCTTCGACTCGCCTACTAATAACTATAAATTGAAAAAGGATTTACTGGTCATAAATCGATGTGTCTATACCTAGCGATTGACCATAATATCCTACGTCCTACGGGATAAAGAATGTGTTAAATACCTAATTAGATCTACCGAAACATATGTAGTTGGTAATTTGTTCAATTTCGGTGTCTCAGAAAAACTGCTTTAACTACAAGTGTTGGTCAGCGATGTTTTTTCTTAATACTTACTTTATGAATGTAAAATCAAACTCTGCAATTAGTTCTATGCTAGATCTAACTGTATACGTTCTTTCATTTAAATTATTTAGTATAAATTTATTAATTTATACACATTTGAAAGAAGGTGTATCCAGCGATGTCCTCCTGTAAATTTTAGGAACTTGTTGTTAAAGCAGTTTTTCTGAGAAACCGAAATCGAACAAATTACAAACTACATGTTTCGGTAGAACAAAATATTGAACTAATTATCTAACACATTCTTCATCCCGTAGGCCATGGTCAACCGCTAGGTATAGACACATCATAAATCGCAGTCCCTGTAAGCACATAGATAGCAAATTTTCAATTAGGTCTGACTTCAAGAAATCTAGACTTTTGTAACGTTTTCCTTATGTTTTTCCGATTCATGACCAATGAAGGTGAAGTTCTGTTTATAAATGCACGCCTATTTACATACAATATGTAGCCAAATAGGTATTTTGCTTTTATTATTGTTATTTACTTACTGACACAGATCGCCCCGTCTGTTTATCAGTTAAACTCACATTATAAACAATTTAATGTTTTTAAGATAACATTTAGCATGCCGGTAGAGTCTGCGTTTACTTGGGAGACCATGTAGGTAGGTAGGTAGTTTTAATAAATTATTGTTCCGCAGCTTGGCCTATACTCCACCAGATTTAAACAAGCTACTAAATTCGCGTGTTATCAATGCACCTTCAAGAGAGGAGCTGCCCTAGATCATTGCTAATTTTCATACATCAAGTGGAGAAGAAAACTTGAGTAAACGAGTATAATCTTCAGACTGTTCATCTACCTAATTTCCTAAACTAAGTATGAAAAGCAATTTTATCAGAAAAATATCCAGCCTAGAACATTTAGTGCCAGGGAACTGCTGACTGGCTGGAAATGAAAAATCATAATTTGAAATTGCTTGCTATGCCCTGTTTAGGGTATGAACTTGCCAAGTTACAATAACTTCTTGTAATAAATAAGGCTCTAAGACAGGGTCTTTGTATCTAATTTTTGAAAAATCTTTGTGTTTAGGTAAGTAGGACGACCGACTTGGTGTAATGGTTAAGAAGTTGGCTACTACACCAGAGGTCGCGGGTTCGATCCCCGCACAGTACAAATATTTGTGTGCATGAACATGTCTGTTTGTACTGGTCTGGGTGTCTCCTATGTATAATAAGTATGTATTTACAAAAGAAAATGTATTTAAGTATGTTTATCCGTGGTCTAGTATCCCATAACACAAGCTTTAATTAGCTTACTTTGGGGCTAGATGGCGCTGTGTGGAATAATGTCCAGGGATATTTATTATTATTATTATTATTCTCTTTATTCAGTATAAATCTTAGATATAAAATTTGTATAGTATTCTTACAAAAACAGAGATTTATAATAATTATTATTATTATTATAGTAGGTACCTATATCAATAATTGACACCCATAGTAGGTAATAAACAGGTCAGACATATGGTTCATCATTTAATTACCTGCACACTTAGAATAATGATGCATAGAAAGAGTCGGGGCATCCGTTTTGATACCACAAATATCAGGATGTCACGTCTGGATCTGAACTTACCGATGTTAATTTCTCGAGGTAAGAGCTTTTCCAAAATGTTTATTTGTGCAGTGAATGGTTGCAACAACATAACAGAGAAGCACAAGTAGTATTCATACATGTTAAATACTGAAAATTGTGATTACATGTGTAACAAATTGATATAATGACTATTTTTGACAGTTGACATAGCATAACAAATGGCGCGACTTTTTGTATGGCTATCCTTCTAGGTGTAATTATTCTAAGCCTGCACAATGTTCAGTCAGAACAGTCGATAACAAATTTGAGGCCCTGGGCACATCATAATAGTGAGACCTTATGACTTGAGTCAAATATTTTATTAAGCTGAATTAGGGGCGGGCCCTCAGGATCGCAGGGCCCTGGGCACGTGCCCAAAGTGCTGAATAGGAGAAGGGTGCCTACCGATGGATGAAACTGTCACATTGTCATTGGCCAAAGTGCTCGGTAGGTAATCTTTTCGGTGGGTATTATTCACTCATGCTCAATAAGTTAAGTGTCAAACCACAGTAATTTCTTTCATGTTAAACTGCCGGGCATATGCAAATGCATCCCTACTAAAAGAGATGCTAGGAAATAATTTTAATCAAAGTTTTTTTGTATGTGTCTTGAATCTTAACACTGTCACATAAAGGTCAAACTAAAAAGAAGGAAATCTAAGTTAGATGTCTGTTGTTGTTTTTGTGAATTTAAATTTCTTAGCTTCTTGTTTTATTAATATCAATAACAAAGTACCTACCTGCATAATCATTATTGGCAGTTTAATTTGTCTTACTTTTTTGCATCATCCACATATTGATAACTTCAGAATGTTGTCATCCTGTAAAGTCAATCCTACTGCTGTGTAAAATTTGATTTTTATTTACAGTGTACCTATTGTAGATTTTTTACATGATTCTTTTTCTAATTTGAACTTCAGATTTTGACCTTTGTCACTTCGCTTCTCTTGATGTACCTACTTCTGTTTAGGTAGTTAAGTATTATTGTACATAAATCTGGACTACTCAAAATTCAGGGCACAATCCATTGTAAAAGTGATCACTGATCAATCATGTAAGCTATCAATTTAGCTAAGCTGCATAGCCTATGCACTATGTCTAGACTGAGACTATGAAAATCTGTAAGCACTAATATTGTAGTTTGTACTTGGTGTATTTATTCATTTATCCAATGAAGCTTGTCACCCCTATTCGTTTTCGTAATTAAAAAAATCAACATAATCTTGGTTAATAAACAAAACAAATCCTTTTTAATTGATTATTTCACCGGAAGTAATTAACTACCCTCAAAACAGATTGATTGGTAATCATAGAAGAAAAAATTACTTACATTGCGTCGCAAATGCAGGGGCGCATACAGCCAGGAGCGCAGCGAGGGCGAACAGGAACATCTTCATTGTTTTATTCTATAATTAAATCACAGATACTTTGACGAAGTGGTAATATAAATTTAATGTTGGGAGTACTCGCGAAAGTCGAGCCTTTACACACACTGGCGCAGAAGGCGACTTGTATCACAACAAAATGAAACAAAAGGCAACTAGCAATGGTTCTGATTACACGAATATAGTGAATTACGCACCGATAACACAAACCATCTCGTGTTGACAAGAGATTTCTAGCGAATGACATGAGCGAGCGGGACGGAAAGAACCAGCTTGGAACGAAAAACCTCGTCGAGGTTTTGTGTTTCAAGGCCGATAGTGGAATATTTCTTGTTGTTTTTACTGATTTCTATGCTTTAAACGTTATTCCTTTGCTAGATTTGCTATGTTTTACTATAAAAAACATAATTTGAAACACAATTTCGACTGAAAATGGCGTATTTACAAAGAAATGATGAAATAACAAGAAATTTCTTGAAACTCAAAACCTCAACATCCTTTGTATGACAGTTCAGGTGACGTCACAGATTGGGTCGCAGAGGGGACAAAGGGATTTGTTATTGCGGGGGACGGGGTTCGAGTGATACCCACTTCAATGATCTCCCCACTCAAAAGGGTGTGATGTTTCAAAAAGATATCATTACTTATCCATATTAACGCCGACAGTCATTGCTATCTGCCTCTTAAGAAGTTAAAATTAGTAAATACAGAATAAAAAAAGTCAGAAATACCTCGTGAGATCACTTTTGCGGTAATTATTTTCTCAAATACAGCAACACTGATTATGCCGCAAACTTCGCAGTGCAGTGAGTGACAAAGAAAAGAAATATTTTATTCTGTGATTCTGTCTACTGTCAATACAAGTCGGGTGTCTATCGTTCCACGGATAAAACGTAATTAAATTGACTTTCCCAGTATAGCTGGGGTTTTTGTTATCAGTTTTGCATTAGTCTTTTGTGTCGGGAGCCGCCTTCTGCGCCAGTGTGTGTAAAGGTGCCACTTCTGACGGATCGTTGCTGTTTCTATTTTCAATTGACAAAGATACTTCGCAGTTTGGTAAGTATTCTTTTTCGAAACCTACCTTCTGTGCTGTTTCTATTTTCAATTCACAAAGATACTTCGCAGTTTGGTAAATATTCTTTTTAGGAACCAACCTTCTGCATTTATCTTCCGGATCCCATTTGTGAGCGATTTTGTTTAAAAAAATATCAAGTCTTCCAGCCAGCATTTTAATTTTTACTATTAGATTTTTTTCATGTGGTTTCAAACAAAATCATCAAATCGTGGTGTGCTTTTATCTATGATAAACTTCAATCAATCTCGAAATTATTATGATACAGCTTAAATGATTTATGTACTTAATGCAGCAGTCATTATAAAATATGTCATTTGTGATTTCAATGTCAACACTTCTTAGTATTTTTGAATGCTTCTTATGTTAGGTATTTTATTTTTGATTGAACTTACATATTGTTTCTCTACTTTTATTTGTGTTATTTATTGCTTCAGTGAAATGAAATGTATTTATTTCCTGTTGCTAAATGCAACTAGGTACATAAATGATCAGATTTTTGACATTGAATATTGTATGAATTTTGTTTAATCTTTACATCCATTCCTACTTGCTTTTGTCTTGAATTTAAGTAAGCAAGTGTAGTGTCTTAGAATAGCAATAAATATTTGTGATTTTTTTTTTTTTTACAGTAAAGAAAATTGATATCATCAAACCTTAAAAAAAGTATCTGTCTCTTAAGATCATCTTGTTCAAATTGGTTTCCTTATTTCACTTTTATAATATTAAAGCTCCCCTAACTGTAACATGTCTATTGTTATAACAACATTTTTAGATAATTATTTATAATGGGTAACTCTGAAAATAAAGACTTATTGTGTGGACTTTGTACAGCCACTGACAGCTAACTCTGCAAGTTTAAACTGAGCTTTCATGGATGGTAAAGCATCTAATGTTTGTTTTGAGCTTGACTACTGTAAATTCACCAATAAATGTTGTTGTCAATAGCTAGGTTTAGAATAATTACACCTAGAAGAATAGTTCCATTCAAAACGCTGCGCCATTTGTGATGCCAATCAACTGTCAAAATAACAATTCTATACACATGTAATCACAATTTTCAGTATTTAACATGTATGAATACTACTTGTGCTTCTTTGATATATCGTTGCAACCATTTACTGCACAAATAAAAAAATTGAAGAAGCTCTTACCTCGAGAAATTAACATCGAAAAGTTCAGATCCCCCCCCTTCCTTCTATGTGTAAATTTTAAGTAGCTAAGCACTTAAATTGCCATAGTTGTTCTCAATGAATGTCATCTGTCATTTCCCTTATAATTGCTTAGAAGACCTGAATGTGACAAGGTAAGGTACCAAAGTGTTATGCTACTTCTGTTGCTGACTGTACTGCGCTTAGAAGTAAAGATTGGCAAACACTTAGTATGTCATGTTAATGTTGTGTATTCAATCAAAACTTTTTAAAAGAAAAGATGTTACCAGCCAGTACTGTTTTGTTGCTACTATGTCTGAAGTGGTGGTATCTAAAACATAGTAAGCCCTGACAGAAGTGACAGATAAATTTATGTACTTGTGTGATTAGTCTGTATAGAGATCAATGCTCACACATACAAAATGGTTTTGAAGCTTGCAACACAAAACTTATTTACAGATACACCAATCATATTCACCAATCATATTCACCCAGATTCATTGTGATTCATCATCACATTGTGGGCATCTAGCTTTGATTGGTGTAAAAAAAAAGTAGATAGCTGTAACAATAATAATAACAACATTCAGGTTTTTAAAATGTTAATAATGATTTCCAAGGATGTATTTACATTTTTTCTAACATGATTAGCTAAAACAAATAACCTTGTCCTGAATAAAAAAACAAAAAGAGATGCATCGGCCGGGAATCGAACCCGGGCCGCCCGCGTGGCAGGCGAGCATTCTACCACTGAACCACCGATGCTTGACTTTGTGGGGCGAAAGTTACAATCAGTTAATGTTCGTGAGCTCGCCTAATGTTATATGTACTTTATTTGCTATTGAAACATAAGCTATACGTCAATATTAATAAAATCTAATTTCGTCTGTGATGGTAACGGTTAGCGGCCATTTGTAAATGTCATACTTTGAAGATTTATTTGAACTTCACTTGATTGAATAAGTACCTATGATGATACTTCTTTTACAAGATAGGTAGGTACATGAATAATACAATACAACGTTTTTAATACATTATTTTAGTCAACCATGCCAGTTATATCTTATAACATACCTACTTAATAGAAAGGTTTAAGTACTTAGAATAATAACGTACCTATAGAAGGATAGTCTTCATACGACCTTTTGACGACCGACTTGGTGTAATGGTTAAGAAGTTGGCTACTACACCAGAGGTCGCGGGTTCGATCCCCGCACAGTACAAACATTTGTGTGCACGAACATGTCTGTTTGTACTGGTCTGGGTGTCTCATAAGTATAATAAGTATGTATTTACAAAAGAAAAATGTATTTAAGTATGTTTATCCGTTGTCTAGTATCCCATAACACAAGCTTTAATTAGCTTACTTTGGGGCTAGATGGCGCTGTGTGGAATAATGTCCAGGGATTTATTTATTTATTTATTTATACAACCGCCCCGTCAAAAATGAAGCACTAATCCGATCCACACATGCGTGACTATTACTTGCTTACGTGTGGCGCGCTTTGACATTGAACATTGCGGAGCTGGAATGAACACTGCAAAGCGGTCCATTTGGAGCCATCTATGGCTCCAACCAAGGTGCTTCAAAATGGGCGCGCGGACTTGGTTTCTATAAGTAATTATTTTAAGCATAAATAAGTAAGTACTTACAATTTCCTTCGCGCAACGTGGTGCTTGCAAACCTGTTATATGGCAGGTCTTATTGTTTCAAAATGGGCGCGCGGACTTGGTTTCTATAAGTAATTATTTTAAGCATAAATAAGTAAGTACTTACAATTTCCTTCGCGCAACGTGGTGCTTGCAAACCTGTTATATGGCAGGTCTTATTGTAATTATCTTCCTAGGGTTTCATTCCATGCCTAAATCAACACTCATGGTGTGACTACTGTAACAGCTGACCTGAGTGCCGAGTGCGAGTTGCAGTGAGAGAAGTGAATAACTTCACCATCGCGTTTGCGAGAAAAAAAACGCAAATTTGTATGGCATTGAGTGAGCGCCATCTAGCGGCCTGAATGTTGCCCGAATTCGCCGCTAGATGGCGCTCACTCGATTCCATACCAATTGACATTTTCGTGCTTTCAAAACGCGATGGTGAAGTCATTCACTTCTCTCACTGCAACTCGCACTCGCCACTCTGAGCGCAGCTGTTAAGATATTAATTTTTATAAAAATAACTTACCAACATTAATTTTACTTAACATTGTTTTGCTCTTAGAACATGCCTTTTCTCTGTCCGTACCTAAGTGACAATATATTGGAACATACTAGATACTACATACATGTGATACATGTATAGACTTAAGCATAATTGGGTATGGGAACATAAATCAAACATCTCCTAAAAACCATTTCGAGGTATTTGTATTTTGTACCTTATTTAAATATATACAGCCGAACGACGCCCTCTGCTGGGCATAGGCCTCCCCCAAGGATCTCCACAACGATCGGTCCTGCGCTGTCCGCATCCAACGGCTTCCCGCGACCTTGACCAGATCGTCGGTCCACCTTGTAGAGGGCCTGCCCACGGAACGTCGTCCGGTACGCGGTCGCCATTCGAGAACCTTTCCGCCCCAACGGCCATCGGTTCTCCGCGCTATGTGTCCCGCCCACTGCCACTTCAGCGATGCAATCCTTCGAGCGATGTCGGTTGTTTTTGTTCTCCTGCGGATCTCATCATTTCTGATTCGATCGAGCAGGGAAATACCAAGCATCGCTCTCTCCATTGCTCGCTGGGTGATCTTGAGCCTTCTTATGAGACCCATAGTAAGGGACCACGTCTCACTTCCATAGGTCATTACTGGCAACACACACTGGTCATGGTCAAAGACTTTTGTCTTGAGACACTGAGGTATTTCGGACGCAAATATATGCCGGAGCTTCCCGAACGCTACCCATCCGAGCTGGATTCGACGAGAGATCTCTTTCTCGAAGTTGGACTTACCTAGCTGGACTGTCTGTCCCAGGTAAACATAGTGGTCAACAACTTCGAGTGTAATGTTCCCAACGTTAACTGGAGCGGGTGCAATATGGGCATTTAACATGATTTTCGTTTTGTCCATGTTCATCTTAAGACCCACTCTTTGAGAAGCATTACCGAGATCTTCGAGCATTATGTTCAGGTCTTCCAAGGTCTCAGCCATAAGAACTACATCATTGGCAAATCGCAGGTGTGTTAGGTACTCGCCATTGATGTTGATGCCGCGTCCTTTCCAGTCCAGAAGCTTGAAAATATCCTCCAACGCAGCCGTGAACAGTTTCGGAGAAATAACGTCTCCTTGTCTCACGCCTCGCTGTAGTTGGATCGGATTAGAGCTCTGGTTCTGTAATCGGACCGACATGGTGGCGTTCTGGTATAAGTACCTTAGCACCTCAATGTACCTCTAGTCTATTTGGCACCTTTGGAGAGACTGCAGTACTGCCCAGGTCTCAATCGAATCAAAGGCTTTCTCGTAGTCCACGAACGCTAAGCAAAGTGGCAAGTTATACTCTTCGGTCTTCTGTATAACTTGCCGCAGCGTATGAATGTGGTCTACGGTACTATAGCCTTTTCGGAACCCTGCTTGTTCGGGAGGTTGGAAGTCGTCGAACCTGCGAGCGAGACGATTCGTAATGACTCTCGAAAACAGCTTATAGATATGGCTCAGAAGCGAGATGGGTCTGTAGTTCTTCAAGAGAGTTTTGTCACCCTTCTTGAAGAACAGCATCACATCGCCTCTGCCCCATGCCTTTGGCGTTTTTCCCTCGAGGATGACAGAACTGAAGAGCGTCTGGAGGAACATTTTTAAAAGCAAAGGATCGAGAATATTTTTAGTTAAATACGTTGGCAAACTGGGGTCAAATGAATGACCCCAGTTTGCCAACGTCCGCAAAGAGTATATTATGGTCGTATAAACGTCCTTTCACGTGATTGGTTTAAAATCTATCCATCAACCAGTCAAATGACGCGATCTGTATCATACGTAAGACGGTCAGCTAGGTACTGCATGGTATTAATGGGGTTTCCAGATAGCAGATTTAAAATTCCCCCAGGTGAAATATATTTTTCCACAAAGTTATTTTTTAATAATACGTACATTAATTAACGCGCATTGCCCAGACACCCGTAATTATGGATCAAAGTTAATTTTAAGCCAATCTGAATGGTAGGTTGTAAGTTATGATGTTATGATGATGTTAAATAAGTAACAAATCATTTAAATTAAATGTTGCATTTAAAATAATGGCTATTTGGGTTAGCAACAATTTTTATGCAACCAATGTGGAACTTTGATCTCGATCTTTTATGTTTGTTTTTTCCCCCATTGTTTTATATTCTTTAGATTAGACACTCAGTAGGTTCATTTGTATTAACATGACACATTGTACTTTACTAACGCCTGTTGTAAACCCAAAACAAGTTTAGAAGAGTAACTGCCGGGTCTTCTCAGCAAGAAACAAGTCCGACGCGGTGGTAGAGTCGCATTATGTTTGTATACTGTGTATTTATATATCTATATTATTATAGTAATTATGTCTATTATTTAGTATAACTTGCTTTAAATTTGACGATTTGAAAGTACTTACTGTGAAAGTCTATTTGAATAAAGTTGTTTGAGTTTGATGATCATCATTTAGGTTCAGGTACTTTTGCCTTCGACTGTACCCTCGAAATCACATCAAGCTTCACCTTATTTTGCTGATAAGTTATTAGACCCATTTTGCAAGTTTTATATGCACATTTAATACATATTTTAAATATATTTTTTGTTTAGATTGGTCGATTTATCACGATTTAAAAGTGTGTGTTTTGATAATGTATTGTTACATTTTTCAACAGAACAATGAAATTGCTATCATCAGTCGTGCTGTGCCTCCTGGCGGTCTCCGGGGCCTTCGCCGCCGACGCCTGCTACCAGGATGTCTCCCTGGACTGTGGACAGGCCTCAAACACGCTACGTTAGTCAGCAATTAGCATAGACCTATCTATTAAGTCAACTTAAAAAAAATGCAATTCCACACCGCAAGGGTGCATTCTATTGGGATTAGACGTTTTTGACTCTTCCAATATAAGCCTCAAGTATTATACTGCTACTGCTCCATTGTAGAACGTGACAACATACCTGTTCTTTTCCAGTGCTCCCCCGCTGTAACGCGGTCTACGGCGAGTATGGCCGTCACGGCAACGTGGCCACAGAGCTCCAGGCATACGCGAATCTTCACTTGGAGCGCTCTTATGAGTACTTGCTCTCAGCTGCGTACTTCAACAACTACCAGACGAACAGAGCTGGCTTCAGCAAACTCTTCAAGAAACTGTCTGATGACGCGTGGGAGAAGACTATTGATATTATCAAGCATGTCACGATGAGAGGTAAGAATCGGGGTTGGAGTCCATTTTTGAGAAGCTCACTTTTCTAATTGTGGCCTATTCTTTCTTCCGTAATCTGTGTGGCCTACTAGGCAATCTGTCTCTAACTTTATTACGAAATCAAAATCTACCAAAGATAATATTTAACAACTAGGAGTGAATTGATATGGTATTGTCTGTCCATACCTAAAGTAGGTAATTTCTAAATGCATAAGTATTATTGAATAAACCAATCTCTAATTTTTTAATATATCGCAACGCAACTGAGGTAGCTAAAGGCGAACTCTGTTGCCGTGTTTCTTTATTTAAAAACGTTCAACCTCTACTTTTTCACGTCTACCAGGTGACGAGATGAACTTCGCCCAGCGAAGCACCCAGAAGCAAACGGAAAAGAAGAACTACACTGTAGAGCTAAACGAGCTGCATTCTCTGGCAAAGGCTCTTGACACGCAGAAGGAGATCGCTGAGAGGGCCTTCTTCATCCACCGCGAGGCCACCAGGAACAGCCCCCACCTGCATGACCCTGAGGTAACTTGAATCATCATCAATCGTAGCCATAACACGTCTATTTTGTTTGTGTATTTACAGTTTTGTTTACCCTACTAACTGCTAAAAGAAACATGAGATGTATTGAACTTGAAATATAAATTGTGTTGTAGAAATCAGAAATAAAGTAATTTGCTCTATAAACATACCTGGACCACATCTACAGTTAACCATTAATTCCGCAGATTGCCCAATACCTCGAGGAGGAATTCATTGAGTACCAGGGCAAGAGGATCAGAGAGGTCGCTGGCCACACCACGGACCTGAAGAAGTTCATCACAGACAACAACGGCCAGGACCTTTCCCTTTCTCTCTATCTTTTCGACGAGTACCTCCAGAAGGTCGTCTAAACTTGCCCATTCAAGGCCACAACCCTCCACTATTTAATTTCACAAACTACCATTTCAAAATTTGTTTTTATTACCGGCAACATTTAATTTGGTAGTTTTGGTACAAATCAATAGGGCTGTTCAATCGTATTGTTAAATCATCTGTTACGATTTAAGTGATTAAAATTGTATATTGTTGTAAGCATAAGTACTCTGTGGTATTTAGAAACAAATTAATGTAGATGTCGATTATTTTCCAATAAAGTTTTATTATTATTGGCTATTATTTTTTCCTGATCCGTATTGTATTGTTTTTCTATTGTGTCTAGCAAGTCGTACGACATACTATGAGTTGATCCCATTTACAGACGAATTGCTTTACCTATCTTTCTTCATAATACCTATTAATATGTTTAACCAATGTTCAACACAGAATAAGTAATAGCTTAGTACTTCGGCTTCAAATACAAATGTATGAGAGTATGAGAAATTGGTTCACAGTCCATCTGTCCATCTGTTACTTGGTAACGCCACCAAGTAACAGATGGAGTTATACTCATTTAGATCGCGCTATCATTGTTTCGTCTCAATCATAAACAGAAGTTGATAAGCATAGGAACTCGTGATATTATTAGCAATTTGAAGCCGTTAAGATTTTAGGCCTACGCAGACGAGGGCTTATCCGCGACGTACTTTTTGGTCCGTCAAAACAGATCCCTTACAAACTGTATCGAGCAACGCACACGGACGACTAAGGCGCTTTGCAGACGGCGGGGCGGAGCGGGCCGGTCAATTTCGCCGCGAACGATACCACAAAGTGAATCCTATACTACAAACGCACACAGAGGGCAAAAAGACCGCGCCGCAGGTGCCCGGGGGGACTGGCGGCGGGGTCTTTTTTGTTTTGTGTTCGCCGTGAGGGCAGTCGCGGGCATAGACGGGCAGACGCGGTCTTTATTCCTTCGCGGTCAGAAAGACCGCCCCGCCCCGCCGCGCGCCGCGCCGTCTGCAAAGCGCCTAATAGTACGCTGTACAAAAGTCCGCCGAATACCCGCGGACGTCGACGGAGCGGAGCTGATTAAAGTACACGGGAGTCCGCGAAAAATAGAACGAACGAACTGTGAGCAGCAACGCACGCAGCGGACTTTTAGTCCACGTTGTGCGAAAATTCGAAATAAAGGCCTGCGAAGACGAGGGATTATCTGCGGCGTACTTTTTCGTACGTCAAAATAGATTTCATTCGTTCATATACAAATACAAATAAACTTTATTGTGAATCACAGTTATAACAATATTGTTCAGATCATACATATTTAAGAGTCTCCTGTGTTCCGCCTCACAGGCATACGAGTACATTAATAACAATTTTAATCCGAATGTCAGAATTTATTACAAAGTAGTCAATTAAAATAATAATAATAAAGTAATTATATAGGTATGTCAAGAAGTAAATAGAAGACATTTAAATTAAGTTAATTCAAACAAATTGTCAACAAATCGAACTAGGTATACAATCTGTATCGTAGCAAGCTGCCGTCGCACAAAAATTCAGTGATAGCGTAATAGCACTTTAGAATGAGAAGATCATGAAGTTCCGTTTTAAATATGGTTAAATCATTAATATTGCGAATACAGTCTGGAAGTTTATTATAAATACGAGGAGCATTACAGAGTGCCGAGTGCGAGTTGCAGTGAGAGAAGTGAATAACTTCACTATGGCGTTTGCGAGAAAAAAAACGCGAATTTGTATGGTATCGAGTCAACGCCATCTAGCGGCCTTAATGTTGCCCGAATTCGCCGCTAGATGGCGCTGACTCGATTCCATAGTAATTGACATTTACGTGCTCGCAAAACGCGATGGTGAAGTCATTCACTTCTCTCACTGCAACTCGCACTCGGCACTGAACATACTTAGGTTTAACAAAGCCGTTTTATTCGGCATTAAACAAATCTTATTTTTATGACGTTCACGCTTGTGAAAAGTGTTTAAATGTTTGTTACTTTTCACGAAAATGCAACATTCGAGGATGTATAAACAAGGAACCGTTAAAAGCTTTAGCCTCATGAAGTGCGGCTTACATGAATCTGTCTGACACAAATTATACATGGACCGAATACACTGTTTTTGAGCTCTGAGAACATCATCTTTGTCGGTAGAATTTCCCCAAAATATAGTTCCGTATCGTAATGTCGATTCCACGTAGCCATGAACACGTTCGTTAATCGTCTTTCATCCATCCTTTCCATATGCCCAAACCATCATAGCATTCCCATCTCAATTTTTGTGACAACATCCTCTTTCACACCACAACGCTCTCTTATTAAGCTATTCCTTACTTTATCACTCAATGTCACTCCTGCCATACTTCGCAATGCTCTCATTTCCACTGCATTTATCCTACTTTCATCCTTATTTTGCCATACCCAACTCTCACTTCCGTACATAATAAGCGTTGGCACTTACACCCCCGCATGAACAGCCAGTCGCACCTTCTCTGACACCTTCTGACTTTTCATTAAGACATGCAGCGCTCCATTTAACATATTCCCTGCATTCACTCTTCTATCAATATCACCCTTCCATCCTTTGTGAACCTAGTTCCCAGTTACACAAATTCTTTCACTTGTTCTACCTTTTCACCTCCAATTAAAACATCACATTCTGTCATATCCTCCTCTCTCTCAAAAAACATGGTTTTTGTCTTACTCGCGTTCACTTTCATACCTCTCGCTTCTAACGACGCATTCATTAATGTTACCATTACCTGCAACTCGTCGGCCGACGACGCAAGTATGACTAGGTCATCAGCGTAGAGAAGGCATTTAACAAGCAACCCATCCATTCTCAGTCCATAATCACTGTCTTTCAGATCTGTCAAACAGTCATCCATGAATAGGTTGAACAGCCATGGGGACGCTACTCAACCCCCTTAGGGATGTCAAACCAGTCAATGTATGCCCCGTTCATTCTGACGCAAGCACTGGAACACTCAGAGAGAATTCAGCGCTCGTATCGGACAGCTGCTCACCCCATGCGCGGATAAAGACAACCACAACTCATTCCTTTTCACCCGATCATAGGCTTTTTCGAGGTCCACGAAAATGCAATAGACTTTTTGGTTTTTGGCCAAAAAAATCCCCGCTACGCAACGCAAGGAAAAAACCTGATCCATATATCCCATTTCCTTTCTGAATCCCGCTTCATTCACTAATTTTTTATGCCGCGCACATCCACAGCATATATCTCACTAATTTTACGTTCCACTCAAATGACTCTAGAAGCTACTTTCCTGCTGAAGCAACGCACTCATCACGGCCTCGCACAAATCTTTTGGTACCCGGCCGGTCCTCCAAACTAGGCCTGCCCGTCTCTAAGCATCTCAACAGACACTCTATCATACCCTGCTGCCCCACCAGCTTCATACTTTTCAACAATCATTTTCAATAATTTATAGACGCCCAAATAACCAAAAATATCTAAACACCTAAAACGTCAAGTGTATCTAAGCAGACAAAGACTAAGCATATTGTAAATACACTAGCTGTTCGCACGCGGCTTCGCCTACGTGGACTATACGATTTTGGCTGTTCAGTTTTTTCCCGGTAAAATATAAATAGTATGTTACTTGTTTATAATAAAGTTTTATGCTAAAATAATTTTGGCAATTTGGTAGTTTTTAATTATTTTATTCCTTACTAGCTGTCGGTCAGCGGCTTCACCCGTGTAGACGTTCAAATAAAGTCTAATATTTTTTTTAGGCCACTCGCAATGTAGCTTTATTTTGGTGAAATAATTTTTAAAATCGGTCCTGTAGTGTCAGAACTTAATCCAAATTAACAAACAATCAATTTTTTTCTCTATTATTAAGTAGTAAAGATAGATGAAGGATACACTTTCAAATTCAAACATTTAATGTTCAGATATTTTTGGTTATACGCCTTTAGATCGCGTTATCATTGGGTTTCGTCTTAATTATACAGGGTGTCCTTGGAAGTAAGGATGAAATCAAAACAAAAAACAAAAAGAAACCATCTTCAGAACAAAAAGATAAAACTATTCACAACAAATTAATTTGCGATTTTGCACTAAAAACATTGCGTATTCTTTTAAAACTTATACGTTAATATCGATTCGAAACTTTCGATATTTAGACTCCATTCAATAAAGCATTAGACAGAAGTAAAAAAAATCTTTTTAGGGTACACTTTGTGGTACAGGTACAATAAACATCATTAATTTTAAGATGAATGCCGAATTTATAAAAATCTACTTATTTATCAGCGGTCACCCTTAATTGGGGGAGGCCTATGCCCAGCAGTGGGCGTCGTTCGGCTGAAATGATGACCCTTAATTGTTCTCATTTAAAGTAAAGTAACTTCAGAATTTATGAGGCTTTTGCTTTATATGAGTTATTTTGTCTTGCATCAATCTATATTGTCGATGTTAAAACCTAAAAAAGTAGGGGTTTTTATCCGAACACGTTTTTACTTTCACTATAACTCTACCAAATCTAAAATGTTACCTACATGATCCCTTCATACGTTGTGGCAGAAGGGGTTTTCAATTTTGCCAGGTTATACTCAGGTATGTTCAGGTTCATTTTTGCACCCCTGCTTCTTATTTCTAATTTTAATAATGAATGAAGTATAGGTACAATCAATGCTATTGTTGGAGTGTACACGAAAGTCCTTAAGAGGGCCCGTTCCAAATCGCTTTTCGCAGAGTTTTTTCACTCTCGTCGAATAGAGGGAGACAAAACGAGCAAAACTATCGTCTGACAGCTGTCAGGTGAATTTCATCGAGCTCCAGGCAACGGTACAATTCGCACTTGTCAGAGTGATAAACGTCACCCGAACCCGTTCCGAAACAACTAGGAAACTGTCAGGTGACAGCTCGGTCGGCGTCGATTTCCTTCGAGTTCAATTTGGAACGGGTTCGAGTGATTTCCACTCCTCAGACTGAAATTCCACTCGATTTGGAACGCAGCCTTAATGACACTTTCCGACAAATGGCGGGTAGTTGTTAACTTGGAACCATTAAAATGTTTCAGTTTTTTGCTAAGGATTTGGTGAAAAAATCAAATTAGCAAAAAACTAAAAACATTTTTCAACAAAATGGAGTTTAAACAAAATGGAGCTTACTTCCAGGGATACCCTGTATACCGGGTGATGATCAAATAACTTCCGAAAACGATATGGCGTACTCAGTAAGTGATGTAGTAACTATAAGCGAAAAGGTCATGGCCCATAATCCGACCCGGTTCAAAAATGTTTTTGTACAAAAACGAAAATGGTGGTAAATAATGCGAGCATAACCCACTTTTCATTATATGTAAAAAGAAAAAAATAATTCGTTGGAGAAATCTTGCAGCAGACCAATAAAAATTGGATAATAATTAGCGGTTTCGCCTGTCTGTAAATTATTTTATCCATGGAAACATGTCACTTGGGTAAAAAGTATACTATGTCCGACTCCAAATCAAAAAATATATCTATACACGGCAATTTAATCAAAATCGGTTCAGTGGTTTAGACTTGAAAATGAAACAAACAAACTTATTTTGCCATTGTTTTCTTGGACAATGTTTTAGACATTGATGGGGCTGAATAAACATCAAAAAAAAAGTATTTTATTTTCTCCTCCCTAAAACCACAAGTTATAAGTTAAGTTTTCATACTAGGTAGATTACATTTTTTACTATTATTCTTTCATGATCCCCATGAGCCACAGCAATGCGCCACTTATCATTGAAAAGTATAATAAGTATGTATTTACAAAAGAAAATGTATGTAAGTATGTTTATCCGTTGTCTAGTATCCCATAACACAAGCTTTAATTAGCTTACTTTGGGGCTAGATGGCGCTGTGTGGAATAATGTCCAGGGATATTTATTATTTTATTTATATTTATAATCATTTGTCTTTCATTCCCGCCATATTTTATTTCTGTACGCCGTGGGTATATTTTTCACCCTAAATGGGCCATTACCTTTGTTTTTCAATTAACTTGATTTGTAAGGAGTTCATACCTACCTATATCCTTTGTTCCCAGTAACCTACCCCTAACCAAGAGACGAATACGCACTCAGGTGCTGCCTTGCAGAACAGGCTTTGCTCAGCGCCAGGCTATACACATAGGTTCCTGTACCAACATTTTACCGACATGACTGCCATATTTGGGATGAATAGGATGTCATTAAAATCCTTCCTGATTATGAAACTTTTAAAGCTTGATTATACATACACTGAAGATCTACTTTCTATAAAGAAATAAGTGTGATGATGTCAGAGATATTAAAATTAAGAGATGTTACAGTGTAACTGTATTAAGAGGGGTTCCGGAATTGAGAAACGTAACTGAGCACACTACAAATTGATGCTGTCCTGTGCTATCACATGTCAGGAAAAACAAAAGGGACAGCCTTAGAATAATTACATATAAAAACCAAGTCTGCGCGCCCATTTTGAAGCACCTTAATTGGAGCCATAAATGGCTCCAAACGAACCGCTCTGCAGTGTTCATTACTGCTTCGCAATGTTCAATGTCAAAGCGCGCCGAACGTGAGCAAGTAATAGTCACGCATGTGTGGATCGGATTAGTGCTTCATTTTTGACGGGGCGGTTGTATGAAGACTATCCTTCTATACGTTATTATTCTAAGGCGACAGCTATAATCGGTATTAGGGGTATATGAACTATGATTGACGTTTAAGAATTTGGGCTTAAGCCGCTTAAAGTAAAAAGGCATAAAAAGTGAGGCTCTTAATAAAAAACTTATAAATATTTCTTAATAATAATTTATTTTAAATTTACTCTTATATTAAGGAAGATTTTGTTTCTATTTATTGCACGATTAGTAATAATAATAACACAAAAATGTCTTTTGAAAACTTGATATTGTCAAAATAAATAACACGTTTTTAGGACACCTTTTAATAGCCTGTCTTAAATTAAATAAAAAAATATACTTCACTACCATTTAAGGTATTTCTAAACTAATGTTTCTTATCGCATGGTGATTTCAATTTAGAACGATCAGTAACTTAGAGGAGAGATATCTATCGCCCAATTAACAAAGATAAGTTTTCAATTATTTAAATAACAGAGTGCAGAGTTGCAGGTGAGAAATGCGAATGATTTCACTAACGCGTTTTGCGAGTAAAAAAACGCGAATTTGTTTGGCATCGAGTCAGCGCCATCTAGCGGCCTTAATGTTGCCCGAACATGCCGCTGACTGGATTCTATACAAATTGACATTTACGTGCTCGCAAAATGCGACGGTGAACTGTGAAGTCATTCGCATCGCTCACTGCAACTCGCATTCGGCACTCAGGCAGTGCAAAAACTTCTGCTGAGCTCATAAAAAGTTAGATTTTAGCTTATGTACCAATGTATTAATACATATTTATCAAGGACTGCCGCTTCAACTTATTTTTATATATTATATACAAACTCAAATAACTTTATTCAAATAGACTGTACTTTCAAATCGTCAAAGTTACAGCAAAATATACTAAATAATAGACATAAATACCATAATAATATGGATATGTAAATAAACAGTATACAGAAATAATGCGACTCTACCACCGCGTCGGAGTTGTTTCTTGCTGAGAAGACCCGGCGAGAAACTATATTTAATAGTTACTTTCCTCAGCTCCTATAAGTCTTAGCGTGATGATATAATATAGCCTATAGCCTTCCTCGATAAATGGGCTATCTAGCACTGAAATATTTTTTCAAATCGGAGCAGTAGTTCCTGAGATTAGCCCGTTCAAACATACAAACAAACTCATAAGCTTTATAATATTAGTTATAATATTAGTAGATAGTTGTGGTTTATTCGCGAAAGTTCAGGTTTCTGACTAAGTTCTGTTGACTATTTATTTCACTAGGCATAAGTACTCAAAATGGCCTTCCCAAGTCAAATTATTTTTACTTATTTTTCGATTGATTGTGTTTGTTTACGGTCTTTTTGACCTCCTTTTTGTAGTTATGTAAGACACTTATTTAAAAGGTTAGCGTAGTTGGTCACTAGATGGAGTTAAACTCCTTTCAATCGCGCAAGCTAATGTTTTGTTGGTCGCTTAAATTAGTTTGGTTTGTTTGGATTAAAATTCGTTAATTATTTACTCCTGTACTCTGTAGTTTCATTGCTCAAGATAGTGTTTTTTCAGTGTTATTTCCTATAGTGTTGTTGCGATAGCGATAGTTTTGATTGGGATAGTTGACCTTGAAAATCAGTCATACTATCGAAACTATCGACCCGTGACGATACTATCTATAGTAATTCCAATTCTCACTATCGAAGTGAGAATTGGACGATATTATTGATCTTTTTCGATACTATCAATACCATCGATAGTATCAGTTAATAACTATCGATAGGTTCGATACTATCGATAGTTTTGCTTTAGTAACAATCGAGGTATTTTTGATACTATCGACTGGGAATAAAACGAAACCTTATAAGAGCTTGCAAAGTATCGTTAAATGTTCGACTATCGATAGGGCAAAAGTATCGATACTATCGACACGCATCCCATCGATAGTACCGAAACTATCGATAGTTATTAACTAACACTATCGATAGTATCGAAAAAGGTCAATAGTATCGCTTAAATCTCACTATCGATAGTATCGTCACGGGTCGATAGTTTCGAACGGACTATCGACAGTAAAACAGATTTTCGAGGTCACGATACTATCGATAGACTATCGCTATCGCAACAACGCTAATCTATTATTTACCTACCACTCCTGAAAATTTGGCTTCTCCTTTGGAAGTAACCGTGTAAGTGTAAATATCAATCAATAAGTTTTATTTTAAGGATTTTAAAATACCTGCATTGTTACTGAGGCGATAGATGTCGCTACATCTGTTTAAGTATAAATCAGAATTTCTAGTGCATCGATATAAATAATAAGAAAATAGTATAAATTATACTCTTTTATAATCTAGAAGTCACCACGCGATTCATATCTGTACAAACCGTAACTTTTCGTTGTTTAAGAAATTTATTATAAAAAAGTTGATTTCCTATAGCCGGAGGAAGAAATAATTTGGCAAGTTAGTAAAAAATCCTTCATTCATCATCATTCTCGATTAAGTTTGAGAGTCATACTATTACGTTCGTTAGTTTCCCATATTAGTATGAAAATAGAAAATCTATACAACGTCCGTTGCAAGGAATCATGCGCACCGCAGACTGAACATGTGTAACGTCAACCTTAGAGGACACAGGCGCCGTTTTTCCATACAAACGTAGTCCCCTGTTTCATCACTGTATATTGCTTGTGTAGGAATATTTTTTTCCAAAAAAATCTATTGCCACTATTGGCATATCCCTATGTTTTCCTTTTTAAAAAACAAATTATTAAAAGAGATATGAACCTCCAAAAATCGAAAAAAATTGTCAGATTTTCCGCTGTGTTGATTTGACTAGTTTATTTAAACCCTTAATAAGGCATTGCATTGTGAAAAAAATCATAGGTTTTCGCCTGTATGCCCAAGTTATAAGGTTCAAATTCGGGTGGTAACTATTTTACCTCTGCCTTTAAGGGTTAAAAAAAGTAAGAACGAAGGAACTCTGCCACAGTCCTTCTTCAATTTTTCAATGAAAAAAGTACCTGAATCGGTCAATCTTTCGAAAAGGGATCAGGGGACTACGAAATGTAGATTTTGTGTACTTTGATAGTTAATTTCGGTCCGATTTGCATCTGTCTCTATCGCACTCAGCGGGGCGCTCGAGGTTTGCAAAAGACAGCAATAGATTTTGGTACAAATACCTATTTTTCAATTCTCTCGACCGTGCTGTGCCCTCTTTATTGTATGCCCACTTTTATTTGGTCAGCAAGACGAACCTGAAGGATTTCACGCAATAGCTACCATACCTAAAGGCCCGTATTCACTTTGATTAGTAGCAAGTGCAAATGATTAGTGCAGGTGCTTAGTGATTAGGAGAAAACACGTGTGGACAGCGATTGAATAGAACACGCTTCTAATCACTTCACCACGCAGGATACAAATCACTCTCAATAATAAAATACCTAGAATACCTGGGACAATGCACACCAAGATCATCTGACCGCAAACTAAGCAGAGCTTGTATTATGGGCGTCAGAGACTGATAAACATACTTAAATATTTCTAAATACATACTTAAATAGATAATAACACCCAGACACACAACAAATACAAATGTTCGTCACACAAATATTTGTCATGGGTGGGGATCGAACCCACGACCTCCGGCGCTAAAGGCAGGATCGCTGCCATTGCGCCAACAGGCCAGTCAATAATCCAACGCTATCTTTTTTTTTATATTGCCCGTCAAGATGACCTCACTCCACCTGATGGAAAGCGGTCGTGAGGTCCAGATATGAGGTTTGCAAGCCCAGTCATTCAAACGAATCACTGGGCTGGCCATCCTCACCTTGAAGGCCTGCAGAAATGCCTTTTCTTCTTCTTTTGTTATGTGGCGTTCTCTGGGTTTTTTTAACCACAATTCCGCCAATGTCACGTGAGTAGCCTTTACACGGTAAGGGGATTATGCATGTATACCTTATGCAGATTCTAGGGCTAAGCACGGGCTAAGCGAATTCATCTAGAACAAAGGAGACACACATAAGACAACACAGAACATCACGAGGAACAATACAATCACAATATATAGAATAAACGGGTGATACATAAAAAACATTAATAGAAGGCAAAAGGATTACAAAGGGGGGATAAAAGGGTAAGAACTGCGATTTCAGAGACAAATAAGAGATTGAAGCTAAGTACCAATTTAAATATTAATAAATACATAGTACTTGGGTTACAAATTAATTTTGTTTTTTGGATGAATTTTGCTAGGGTTACTAAAACTTAATTCCCTACTTACTTTGGTGTTGACCAAATTCAGTAGGGAATTAAGGTTACATGGCATGTATTCACGCCCCGCTTGAAGAACCCGGGACTATAAGTATAATCTACTATAATCACTAAGCAGCTGCACTAATCACCTGCACTTGTACTAATCAAAGTGAATACGGGCCTTAACAGAGTGCTTATTGCGAGTTGCACAAAAAACCGGGCAACATTTTGCGCATTGGCGCAGACTCGATGCCATGCAAATCCACGTTTACGTGCTCTCAAAACGTGATGATTATGTCATTGGAACTATTTGTGTTAAACGTATTTACTATTTTTTTTTTTGTTTAATTTTAATTGCTATTTCATTAATTGTAATAAATTATTATTAAAGAACCTCCATTGATTTAATATTTGCATGCTGTTATACAGGTAAGTGTGTGCACTAATTTTGTTAAAACGAGACCTATAGAACTTTGACTTTGTGTAAGTCGCACTAGGCACTCAGGAACACAACACTGAAATCCCAGTTGAATTAAATACCGCTAGCATTGTCTAATCTATCACTGTTATATAGAATGCAACGGTAAACTAATTCTAACTTCCACATCATCTTTTCTCTCATGAATCTTAAGGTGTCCTTTCAAGGTGCATTTTTGCGTGAACGCCCTCCCACAAACCGGACAGACAAATCTCTTATCATTCGTATGAATTCTCATATGTTCTCTTAAAGTTTTCTTCCTCTGATACGACTTCTGGCATATATGACATGAATGGATCCTTTCTCCGTCATGTTTGATCATATGCATTTTCAAAGCGTTCTTTGTATAGAAAGCCAAATCGCATTTATCACACTTATGATTCCGTTCGTTCAAATGATCTCTACGGACATGACTCGATAGATGTCCCGGAGTGATATAACTTTGTGGGCAAACTTTACACTTGTACCGTTTCAATTCTTCGTTGTGAACCTCTGCTAAATGCTTCTGTCTCGCGTAGAAAGATGTCAAAGATATATTACACCGCTTGCAGGCATATCTCACTCCGGCCTTATGTTCTTTGGAGACGTGGTTTTCCCTCTTTGTCACTCTATCGAATACTGCATCACAATGTCGACATGCAAAGCTCCCAACCTCGTGAGTCCTCATATGCCCTCGCAGACGAGCCTTAGAAGCAAACGCCTTGCCACAATTCTCGCAAATATAGTTCGGATAGTGTACATTCATATGTGTGTTGAGACTGACATAGTTGAGGAATCTTTTTTTACATATAGGACAGTCTAATTGGTCTTTTTCAAGTTTGAACGGTAAATTGTTCCATTTCTTGTTATATTTCAACTGCGAACAGTTTTCAATGTGTATTTTGAGCTCGTTGTAATCAGAGACATCTGTTGTGCATATTTTGCAACGTAGCTTTGTTGAGCTTTGATAGAATCTTTGCGAGCTCGAAAATAACATCTTCTGGAAAGCACATCGTAGATTTGTTTTAGTGTGTCCCGTAACATGTTTCTTTAATTCATCTAAATCTGTTGTTTTTACAGGACATAACGTGCAAGAGAATGTGTTATTTTTTCTAATTTTGAAAGGGAATAGGCCGGCTTCTATTAGTGCGTTCGTTTCTGTGAAATCTGACTTTTTTAAGGATAATTTTAGTAATTTTGATTTGGAGGCTGTTTTTCTTGTTTTTTTCAGTGGGTTTTCTTCTTGCGGCTCTTCCTTCACTTTGAATTCATTCAATGCTGTGAAAAAAAAAAAATTTTTTTGCGCTGTTCAACTTTATGTTCTAGTTTTATTAAAAATTGGTTGAAAAAATACGGCTGTCTATTCTTTTTGCTGCAATTTTTGTAAGCTTTAGGCATTGGTTCCCAAAGTGGTCCAGGTGGCCCCAAGGGGTCCACGGGAGACTCGACGGGGACACTCTATAGTGGCGTCATTTTTTTCGAGTTTTGGGAATATGGTAGGAATGTGTAGCTGCAGGGGGTCCACCGGAACCAGCTAAATTTTGAAAGTAGTCTATGCGAAAAAAAGTTTGGGAACCTCTGCTGCAGAGCTTACAAAAATGAATGTTTAGACATTATTTATGTTATTGGAACCTATAGGCCTTGTATCTGGTACATGCTTAATATGCCTACAGTCATTAAGTCGGCCAGTTGTGCGCTCATTAGCGCGTATAATCCACATAGATACTGACTCACCACTACCGGTTCGAGCAAACACGCCTTAATAAGCTCGAGTACGCGCGTTCGGTTCTTTGAAACACGTAATTTAAGTAGTGCACCTATGCCGAAACGAGCGTATACGCGCGGACAAAAACGCTATAGTGAAACCGCGCTTCAGTGTTTTGTTATCTGGGTGTTTCCACAAGTTATGGATATTAAGATTAATACGAGCAGCTTAATTACAGGGTCAGGCATCAACTGTGTCCAACAATGCCTAAAATTATACATAACTCCAAATATATATATTTTTTTGCGCCAGACAACACACCTCTTGTGATGGTCTCGAAGTAGGAATAGATATCCCTGTGATACGAGGTACCAGACAAGGAATTAAGCCAGGGGCGTCTCCCAGCACACCCAGACCCAAGCCAATTTAGAAAAGATCGTTTCCTGAATTGACCTGACCGGGGATCGAACCCGGGACACCCGGGGCGCGAAACCGTGCTACAGCGCACTATGCCAATCGAGTCGTTGTCGTAAATACTTACTAATATTATCTTCTTCGTCGCAAAAGTCATCAAAAGTGTCGTCTAACGCATTAATATCTAACGACTCCTCACTCTTTATGCGTTTGAGCGATGACTTCTCTTCACCTGAAATAGAGAAATAATATTCGAACATCATGAGCTAATCAAAAAAATAATCTAAGAGTGTCTATACTTCATTCATTATAACATTAGAAATAAGAAGCAGGGGTGCTAAAATGAATGACAATTTGCATTTGACGTTGCCATGACGATGACATACATATAACCTGGCAAAATTGAAAACCCCTTCCGCCACAACGTCTGAAGGGATTATGTAACATTTAAGATTTGGTAGAGTAAGGCTGCGTTTCTACCAGAGATGTGCGAGGATGCGTTGCGAGGGATGTGTTCGTTAATAACCAATGAAATCACTTCATGTTTGTAAAGAACCAATAGAATCGCTTTCATTTATCTAGCTTCGCGATTCTATTTTTTTTTTTTTTAATATGCGCCTGACAACACACCTCTTGTAATGGTCTCGAAGTAGGGATTTTTATATCCCTGTGTTACGAGGTACCACACAAGGAAATAAGCTAGGGGCGTCTCCTAGCACACCCAGACCCAAGTCAATTCAGAAAAGGGCGTTTCCTGAATTGACCCGACCGGGAATCGAACCCGGGACACTACGGAAGTCGAGGCGAGAAACCGTGCTACAGCACACTATGCCAATCGTGTCGTCAAGGTTATTGGTTCTTAACAAACACATTCCTAGAAACGCACCCTTATAGGAGTGACAGTAAAAATGTGTTCGGATAAAAACCCCTGCTTGTTTTAGGTTTTTACAGTGAAAATTTAGTTTGGTGCAAGACAAAATAATTTATTTAAGCAAAAGCCTCATAAATTATGAAGTTACTTCACTTTCAATGAGAACAATTAAGTGTAACATTTATGTAGATGTTAATGATTTCGGCATACATTTTAAAGTAATAATGTTTATTCTACTTTTACCAAAAAGTGTACCCTAAAAAGAACCTTTTTTACTTCCGTAAAAAAAAGTTAAAGGGAAAGTTAAGGAGTAGGTATAGTGCGAAATGAAGAAAGCGATTCGAATGACTTCACCGTCGCGTTTTGCGAGCACGCAAACGCGAATTTGTATGGCATCGAGTAAGCGCCACATGGCGTTCACTTCACAAAACGCGATGATGAAGTCCAATCAAATTTTCTTTAGTGTGAATCACAGGTACAAAAAGGTGACAAAAATTTGTGCCGCCGTATTGGCATACAACAATCAATACATTGTGTCATAAATTTAATATAATGATAAAATACAAGTAGCGTCTATAATAATAAATCGGACTATACTATGCATCGCTTTTAAATAGTGCGGTCTGTCAGGAAATCACTAATTTCATAGTAGCATTTCTCTGCTAGAAAATCATGAAGTCATAGGAATCACTTTGTGCAACTCGCACTAAGCACTCTGTAGGATGAAAATGCGGTGTGCACAGGCCCTTAGCCAAGTCATAAATAAAATACTCTTTGGCCAAGTACACATAGTGACGTACAAACCTCGAGGTTTCTTCTTTTGAAGCTTCGAGGCGGATTGGCCGGAATCAGTGAGCTCGGAAGGCTCGTAGGCCCGAGCCCAGACGAGACGCTATCCTCTATCTTTCAAAATACCCTTCAGGTCACACATTATATCCCAGAAACACATATTCTGTTGCCTGCTTTGAAAAAGAAAACTCCAAACGGAAAACAAACTTGAGCGCGACGCGCTACGTAAAAACGTCTCGAGCGCGAAAATAGACTCGAGATCGATCGAGCTCTCAAGAAGACTGGAATTCTGGAAAAGACTCCTGAGTCGTCGAGCTTCATACAAACGAGGCGAGCCCTGTAAACGACACCGAACTCTAGACAAAAGGACTCGGGAAGCCTCGAGCCTCGTACATCACTAAGTACACATACAAAAATGTACATTAAGTGTGCTTTTCAATGATATATTTACACCACACTCACCATTTGACTTGACATTCTCCCTCAGAATCCTCAGGGACCTCTCGCAAAGCTGCTTAAACTTGAGCGCGTCCCTCAGCTTGCAGACGCACGCGTTGCAGATCAAGCGCTTCGTGTCTCCGAGTTCTAGGGTAGACATCTGGTGGTCCAAACATACACGTCAACACTTTCTTTTAAGATTGCTTACACTCAGTGGTATCCGAAAATACCGCGAAGTGGGTTACCAGATATTTGTAGTTTTCGAGTTATGCTTTTGCTGCAGTGACCAAAAAAGTGATAACCCAGAAATTCTCCCAGCAATCTGTTGAGGTTAATGCCTGATATCTTTTCAGTATTAGATGAATACTAGGTTTAGTTGATCGTGAAGGATTTATAGCGCTTATCAAAACACCAGAAAAAAATCGAAGATACAAAAAGTTAGAAATACTGTATTTTAAATTTTCCCAGTTTTGAGCGCCATTTAAAAAATTGTAGCAGGAACTTATTCTAAGCAAGTAGCATCAAGGTTTATTTGTTATTTTAAATGTTTTTCTCAACCACAATTTAACAGAATATTTCAGTAACTCAAATGATTAAAAAATGTAGAATAAAATAGAATAGAAAAATGGTTTATTTGGTACATAACAATTAATACGTTACATGACAGTAAATTTTAGATTTGAGTACCAAAAAGGTCTCCGCTCAGCATATTGTCGTGATACTGGTAGGATACCACGACGCTGGTTTACTACTGAAATTCATTATTTGTGATATTGGCAAAGCGATTGATCACTGTGGTCACTGTGGATTGATCTATTGTGGTCCTCAGCACATCAGATATCACTCTCCAGGTCTAGGTACAGTCATGAACTGTTTTTAACTAATTAATGGTATTTCTTTAAAATAATTTAATCACTAGCTTTACGCCCGCGGCTTCGCCCGCGTTATCGTTTCATATTATTATGGCCTAATTACATAAATAAATAAATAAATATGCGCCAGACAACACACCTCTTGTCATAGTCTCGAAGGAGGGATAAATATCCCTGTGTTACGAGGTACCAGACAAGGAATTAAGCCAGGGGCGTCTCCCAGCACACCCAGACCCAGGCCAATTTAGAAAAGATCATTCCCTGAATTGACCTGACCGGGGATCGAACCCGGGACACTACGGAATTAAAGGCGAGAAACCGTGCTCCAGCGCACTACGCCAATCGTGTCGTCAAAAAAATCTCTATAAATTGTAGCATTATATGTGTTACAGCCTAGTTGTAAAATTTGTTATACCTTCTGGGTAACTAGGTCCTAGATTATTTGTATCGTTATATCTACCCCCTGTTTAGGTGTATTAACACCTGGTAAGCAAATGTGAATAAATAAATAAAAAAAAAAAACTGATGTGATGATGAAAAAGCTGTATAACAGTAAAATTTTATCCAAATCCGTTCAGTCGTTTTTGCGTGAAAGAGTAGCAAATATTCATACATCCTCACAGACTTTCACATTCATAATATTAGTAAGATAAACTGGCCATAATATTAATAAATAAACAAATAATTATCAATACATTGCTCTATTTATTTATTTGACGACACGATTGGCGTAGTGTGCTGTAGCACGGTGTCTCACCTCGATTTCCGTAGTGTCCCGGGTTCGATTCTCGGTCGGGTCAATTCAGGAAACGATCTTTTCTGAATTGACTCGGGTCTGGGTTTGCTGGGAGACGCCCCTAGCTTATTTCCTTGTGTGGTACCTCGTAACACAGGGATTTAATAATCCCTACTTCGAGACCATTACATGAGGTGTGTTGTCTGGCGCACATTTATTTATTTTATTTATTATTTATAACTATATGCCAGACAACACACCACTTGTCCTGGTCTTGAAGTAGGGATAAATATCCCTGTGTTACAAGATACCAGACAAGGAATTAAGCCAGGAGCGTCCAGCAGCTCACCCAGACCCGAGCCAATAGAAAAGATTGTTTCGAGTGATTCTGAATCAACTCGACCAGGAATTAAACCCAGGACATATGTCAAGGAGAGAAACTGTGATACAGCACAGGTGATTATTAATAAAAATTAAATAACATACTTAGTAAATTATGTACAAACTATCTAAGCCAGTATTATCTTATCTTATAGCCAGTATTGACTGGCCTGTTGGCGCAATGGCAGCGATCCTGCCTTTGGCACCGGAGGTCGTGGGTTCGATCCCCACCCATGACAAATATTTGTGTGACGAACATTTATATTTGTTGTGTGTCTGGGTGTTATTATCTATTTAAGTATGTATTTAGAAATATATAAGTATGCTTATCAGTCTCTGACGCCCATATTACAAGCTCGGCTTAGTTTGGGGTCAGATGATCTCGGTGTCAATTGTCACAGATATTTATTATTATCTTACTGAATTTGCGAAAGTTTGTGAGGATGTATGTGTGTGTTATGTTTGTCACTCTTTCACGCAAAGACCACTGAACGGATTTTGATAAAACTTTACAGTAATAAATCATATAAATCAGATTAACACATAGGGTACAGTTTAAAAAAGATTTTATGGATACATGTTACAGAAATAAATTAAGCGGCAAAGCGGTTTTTGAATGTGATTGTTTTGAAAGCACCTACTTACAACAGGTATATCAGAATATTTTAAGTTTTAGTTTGAATAAAACTTTTATTGTTTTTAGCTGGAACACAAGACAAGATCACACCTTATTATTACTATGATCATTTATTACATAAAAGAGTCAGTTTATTATGTTTGTAGGCTTGTCTTGTAATTTATGTGCCTGTACTTTTTACAAATTTATAACACCTTCAGTACCACATAACTCAATAAATAATTATGATTAAGATTAAATAAATATCTAGGTAACTTACACGTGACTTAATAATAATTATGATATATCCTTGGTTTTACACAATTTTTCATTCAAATTGAAGTTATATAGGATTCAAATAGGATTTCAATTGGAAAGTAAAACGGATTAATAGAGAATCTTCTCAGAAGCATTCCTCTCTTATAACAATAAGGTCGACGGTCGGGTAATTGAAGAATCAAATTGCAACAAACAATAGCGTAATTTGAAACACTATGAAGATTAGACCCGCTTTTCAGAACTGAAAATATGCAACAAAACAAGTCCACACAGAAAGTTAATTTACCCATTAATCATTACAGTTTATTTACTTATTAGGTTAAAAATATACTCGAAGATTTTAACTCACATCAATTGAGAAGCATTTAAGCAGCATATCCGAGTAAATTTCCTGTATTCCGTCGTGTTTTTCTAACACAATCATACTTTTCACCGCGCCGTCATTTAAACACAAATTGCACACACCCAGGAGAGGCAGCGACTCCACCATAATCTGCGTATCCATTTTAAAAGCAATTAACTCAATAAACTCTGAGATTCGGCAAATATTACTACGTAATCATTATAGCTTTGCCTTCCGCACATCAAATCAAAATAAATTAATTCGACGAAATTGACATATAAGCAATGATGGCGATTTGACATTGGTATTTGTCTGACAGAAACGTTCCAAAATAGATGACGGTAAAGCGCATTTGGCATGAAAGTATTATAGAAGGACACTAAAACAACTAAATAACATGACATGAATGACACATTACTATCCAGACCAAGAATACAGGCTGATCCAAAAATACACGTCATAAAATATTTTTTGAGCTTTTTTACAACACATCAAATAGGAGTGTCTGATAATATCCCATGTATGAATGATGATTTTATTTTTGTATTATTGAAGATTTCAAATTCGAGTCTCTTTTAGTGTGACCTGTAGCTACTGGTTATTTATATGGTACCTGTAATGCTGGTTATTTATATTATTTGGATGAATACTAGACCAAGTTTATTCTAAAGTATTTACATAGCATTTATCAAAACTGCATAAAAAATATGAAACTGAAAAAGTTACTCTTTTTTCACTAAGTTTAAAAACTCATTGTAACAGAAAATTGAAATGATTTTTTTCCTCCCAATTTTTCAAACCTGTGACATACTTCAGCGGCATCATCTTACTTAATTTTTCATTCAAAATTTAAGAAGTGAAAGTAAAATATAACACTATGTAAGTTTTATTTAAAAAAACTCGAATTTCACTTTTGACAATTTTTAAGTATGATAGCGTTGAAATATCTCATTGGAATTTACATGATACTAAGTTTATAGAATAATGCAGTTTTTCAAGAACATTTGGATGAGAAAATACTGGTAACTTATTTTGAAATGGCCTCTAAAGCATTTCTGTAAAAACAATATTTGATATTATTTAAACACATCATTTATTCATTTGATTTCAATAAACAAAATGCGAATCTACTACCGGTTTGGACGGTGCTTTTTATCGAGAAGACTACGGCAAGAAACTCAATAGTTACTTTTTGAACTCTGTTTGATTTAAAACAAATAAATTCAGAGTACCGTCAAAGAATGTGAAAAAAAAAACAATATTAAGCAGAGGAGCAGATTATTTCTACTATTACCAGACTCTCTTGTCGTTCAAGTAATCCTCTTCATTATAATAACCTTATTTCATTAACTTTGCTTTAATTGCAGACTTAAACTTGTGAAGAGGTAGATCCACAAGACTTTGAGGTATTTTGTTAAAATATTTTACAGATAGAAGGTAAGAAACTCATTTGTGGGTCACACAAATGAGTTTCTTACCTTGTGTAGCCTAAGACTGGGAGTTTTCAGTTTGTTTTTATTTCTGGTATTATGTTTATGAGTATGACTGTTTTTTTTAACAGATGTAAGTTTTTGCGCAAATACATTATGTTATCTAAAATATACTGAGCATGCACAGTAAAATATTGATCTTCTTAAATACTTCCCTGAGAGAGTTGCGTGGCCTATGGTTGTAAATGGAACGGATGGCTCTTTTTTTAAGTACGTTTTAGTAAATGGTGTTCAAGTCTGCAGCTGAGCTCCACAACAGTAGACCATACGACATAATACTATGAAAGTAGCTAAAATATACTAGTCTTGCTGTTTCAATATCAGTCAAGAGTCTTATTTTTTAAACAGCACAAGCGGCGGAGCTGAGTTTCCCTGCCAGGGCCGTTATATGCGGACCCCATTAAATAAATATAAATATAATAAATATAAATAAAAGGCATAGGGCCTAATATCGATCCCTGGGGCACTCCCATACGTATGGTGGCACCGGAAGATGCAGTTACGTTATAACTTTTTGAGTTATAACTGTGAGATAGGATTGTATTAATTGAGATGAGACACCTGAAACACCGTAATGTCTTAGCTTGATCAGTGAGATTTCATGTTCCACGCAATGAAATGCTTTTGAAAGATCACAAAATATTCCTATTGCATTTTGCTTGTTTTCCCAAGCATCAAATGTGTGTTTGATAAGTGCTACACCTGCATCAGTTGTGCTCTTGTGTTTAGTAAAACCAAATTATTTCTCATGTAGTGAGTTATTTAAATCAAAGTGTGAAAGCAACTGGTTTGATCTAATTTTTTCAAAGATTATACTGAGCTGGTAGTATAGAACTGGGTCTTTAATTAGATGGGTCACTTTTAACGATTTAAAAAGCGAGAATAGTATGTTATAGTATAATTTAAGCATACTCCGCCGTTGTTTGCTTTGAAACGCAACTAAAGTGACAACGATTTGACAAATGTAGGGATGTGCACACACGATCATCAAATGCTTATTTCAATTACCGCATTTACCTTAATTGAACATTTAATGCAAATGAATAATTTAAAATGATAACGACGACGATGAAGCTGAAAGTCTTTTTTTCTCTCAAACATGGATGCCTTAAATAATGATTTAATAATGACTCCAAATAGAAGATGATGTATTGCTTCTGCTTTTAAAGTAGTAAATAGATAAAATGAAGTAACTATGTAATAGAAAAGTATGAATTGGTCGCCGCGGCCATAATTTTAGACTTGAGATATACTCGGTATCTTGTATATCTCAAGTAAAACTAATTTACACGTTGAGTCAGTGACGTGTATCGCGCGTTGTCAGCAGGCAGCCGTCCTCTGAATTTCCGGAACACGACTCCCTGCGGCCAAAAGTCTTCCTTCATGAAGGTCGCAAGATGGTGGGTCGGCACTCTCACCACAAAAGAATTAAAATTCACTTTGCGGCGAGATTCCAACCGTTCGACCCTAGGGTGAAATTGGACTTTCTTCGCACATAGTCTACAAAGTCCTCGGCTTTCGTAGACCAGTGTAATCATCGCATGGCTCCTTCCTCGGACACTGAGTCACAGAGCTTGCAAGATTTCGGTTTCTTCCCCTGAGGCCTTCGAGAAGGCACGGCGGCGGCATCGGCGTAGCTAGCGGTGGGGGTAGATGACCTAGCGCTTGACGTCAGCTCGGCGGGGGCGGATCACGTGGCGGGGCGCGGTGCATCGCGCTCGACAACAGCGAGTGGCGTACATAGCAATACCGCTGACTCAATACTGCCTATGGATGCGTTTTGCGCTCCGCGACGTGTGTTGACATTCGAGGCTACGGCTGACCCACTTACTGAATCATTACGTTTTAATGATAATAATTCGGCACGCAGATCGGAGATCGTAGATTCCGAAACCTCAACTCTCAACTTCACTTCAGCCAGGCTTGCTTTCAGGGTTGTGATGTCCTTTAGCAAGCAGGTGACGTCGACGTGGTCAAAAGTGACGGGAGGCAGCCTATGCAGCTGTTTCGCCACGAAAGCGAGCACGTCGTCCGGATCGGTCTCCTTCAACAGCGTGATAATGTCCTGGAGACTTCGCTCGCCATTTTCGTCCCTCCTGCGAGACGGCATTCGGTCGGCTTTGCCGAGCGTCTGGTAGAGCAGCACCTTGCTACTGACAATTTCCTCCTCCTTGAAATTAGATTTGCAGATCTGCATGATGCTAACCTCGTCCATCGTGTCAATGGCGTGTAGGATAAACGCCAACAGCTCGTTGCCTATGAGTTGCTTGGAACCCATAGCGGCGGCAGCCACAACCGGCTACGTAGTTCGCGAACTAATCAAATAATTCAAGACCGTTTCCGAGCGCGCATCGCCTTCTTCCTTTAATTTTCATTATAAATATTCTGTAAACTTTTTAATTTTATATATATATATTTTAATTGCAAGGTACCGCAGAAAATCAGCGTTAGAGCATGGACTTTCAGTCCCTGCCCTGACATCATGCTGAGCGGAGACCTTTTTGGTATAGATGTTATTAAATTGTAATTTATATTTTTTTAAATTGTATGTAGTTACCTGTACCAAATAAATATTTTACTTACTTACTTACTTACTTACTACGAATAAAAGGCATCGGAAGGATAACTAACTAATTATTTATTACGTGAGCTAAAACGATACCGTAAATATTAAGCAAGAGTAGGTATAAGCGCGAAGCGTGGCTCCTCTTCGGGTCTTCTTCTAGGCGCCTGGTTTGGCGTCCGGGAAACCGTTCGGGGCAATAGCCCCCTGCGGTTTTGTCCTTCGCCAGCAGTGAAGACGGCTGGGTCCTGGGGGTGGCCGCTAGCGAGGCTGGGGCCTGCGAGCTAGTGGCGATGAAATGCGGCGCTGGCGAGGCTTCTGCCTGCGAGCCAGCACTGCGCCGGGTGTGGGCGTGGCCGCTTAGTGGGCGAGGCCGCTTCCTTTGTCACTTGGAAGCACTTTTACTCCCAAAGGTGACCACAGTCTCGACTATGCGACGAGGCATAGCGGACGTGGTTAGCTTCTGTCGGGGCCAGGCGTCAGCACGCCTGTTTACAGGAGGATGCAGTTGTTGTGGTTCATTTATTTATTTATTTATTTATTTATTTAGGTTTGCTTACAGCTAAACATGTACAGCATTTATATAGATCCACTTAATATCTAGGACATACATGTAAGCCTTTACAAGCATACACAACATTTTTGAAAATAAAGTGACAGGTATACCTACTAAAATTTACAGTTAAACATAAAATAATGAAAAAATGCTTTTACAATTTTATTTAAATATTAGCTTAAATGAGCCTCGAGCACCTTCAACAAATTACTTTTAAAGACTTTACCAGAAACGCAGAAAACATCCAGGTCAGGTGACTTCAGATTAAAATTATTGTAAGTGTTACAAATTCTAGCCAAGGGATAATGAAGACCAAGATTCGTTCTGTGTGGATTCAAAGTAAAAGTTTTTGTGAGAGGCCTCCTAGGGCATCTACGAGGCACAGTCAAGTTGATAGAGGCAAGCAGATCTGGACAAGAAACATTATGATTGATAATTTTATAGAGGAACATCAAGTCCAGCAATGTGCGACGGTTTTTTAGCGAAATCATGCCAAAGAACGATAAACGCACACTGTATGGTACCTTATGATAGATACCCGGAGTGTTATATGCAAGATGTCTTGTGAAAGCCCGTTGAATACTCTCAACCCTTTGTGATGAGTTGGCATAGACAGGGTTCCAAGCAACGGACGCAAACTCAAGTCTGCTTCGAACTAGACTGTTATATAGTATAATTCGTGTTTCGCGTTGATGGAATCCTTGTAAGTTGCGCTTTAGAAAGCCTAACATTTGAGCAGATTTTTTCACAATGGCGTCAATGTGAAAATTGAATTTTAATTTACTGTCTATGACAACTCCAAGATCCCTTACCCTTTCGACCTTCTATAGGATCCTATCATTCAGCGTGTAAGCCGAGTCTAATTTATTGTTTTTTTTCGTAAAACTTATGTGAAAACATTTTACCGGGTTCATGGACATGCCATTGCTTGTGCACCAAAGCTTGACGCTATCGAGGTCTGACTGTAAAAGTGAGACATCGGCAACATCGCTAACAGACATGTACATTTTTAAATCATCAGCAAACAGCGAGATGTTACTGTGTTTGATGCATTTGGTTATATCATTAATAAATATCAAAAATAAAATTGGACCAAGGTGGGAGCCCTGCGGTACACCAGATCGAGCATAGTAGACTTTAGAGTCATATCCTGCAACAGACACAACCTGAGGTCTCTTGGCTAGGTATGAGTTAAACCAGAACAGCAGTGATCCGCCGATGCCATGGCTCTTTAATTTCGAAAGAAGGATGACATGACTTACTTTATCAAATGCACTGCTGAAATCTGTGTATATCGCGTCAACCTGCCTGCCAGCATCAACATCTACAGAGATTTTAGAAATCATGGAAGCCAGATTCGTGTCCACCGAGCGTCCCATTCTGAACCCATGTTGCGATATTGATAAGCTACTTTCTACTAAGTTGCGAATATGTGGATAAACTAAGGACTCAATCATTTTAGAAAAACAGGACAGAATAGAAATAGGCCGATAGTTTTTTACTGAAGTTTGATCTCCCTTTTTGTGAATAGGCACTATTCTTGCCCTATTCCATTCTTCCGGGAATACTCCTCTGCTTACCGAACTGTTGAATAATAACATCAAAGGTATTGCTAGGGCATGTCCACATAGTTTCACAAATAAGGGCGGAATATTATCCGGACCAGGACCTTTGTGTATGTTGAGGCGTTTTATAGCTTTCAATATATCGTTCTCGGTGAATTGGATGGATGCGATAGATTTATTGGACAGTGGGTCGATGTTCGAGGTAATCGAATTACTATTGCTATAGACCGAGGAAAACTCTTCTGCGAACATATTTACCACATCCTGACCCGATGATGCAATGGTTTCATCTTTGGTCATAACGTTTGGAATAGAAGACCGACCATTCCGCTTATCTTTAATGTATCGCCAAAACAATTTAGGATTTTTGCAAATGTTAGATTCCATCTTTCGTTTGTAGTTGCTTTTACACAAATTAACAAGCTTATGGCAACGTACACGTAGTAAATCGAATTCAAATTTATCTCTTGGGTTACCAAATTTAAGATATCTTTTTCTAATCTTGTTTTTTTCATTTAAAAGTTTAGTTAGTGATTTATTAAACCAACTAGGATATTTGTTATAGTTAATTTTGCGCCTAGGAACAATTCCTTCTATGACACTGTACAATATATTGTAAAAAGTTGAAACTGCTCGATCTACATCATCAACGTCCTCAAATACATTAATCCAGTCAACACTTAGTAGCTCTCTTTTAATTAGATCATAATCCGCCTTGTAAAAATTAAAACCTTCTTGTTTTTTGGGTAAAAGACCTTGATCTGCACTTACAGACAGAGGAACTGTCAGCATAATACTGGGGTGATGATTGTCTAGTTTACTTAGCAAATCTAAAGGTTTAGAAACAGAAGCAGTTTTGACAGTGGTCAGAGCCAAATCAAGAATTCTTCCCGATTCGTTACAAATTTTGTTGCATTGATACAATTCATTCAGTGCCATAAAATCAACGAGAGAATAGCCTAAGCTCTTATCATAGTTTGTTGGCGTTAAACTAGTTTGGTCACCCTGAGATTGCCAATTTATGAAACCGAGATTAAAATCTCCAAGTATGACTACATAATCAGTATGAGACATCACTTCATCAACGCTGTCCAGAAATACTTGCTGCCTCTCCAAGCTGGCCGGCGGAGGCAAGTACACTGCACATATAGATAATGTTTTTTTTTTGCCATTAATTTCAGCTGTTACATTAACCCATAAGTCTTCACAACTAGATTCCCAGTTTTGGACGCGAGAAGACGAGAGTTCGCGAGATACGGCAATAAGTACTCCTCCACCGTCCTGCCTGGAGTTAGCTGAACAAACTCGATCTCGACGGTATACAATGTAGCGTGAGTCGATAAGCTCACTACTGGATATGTTACAATTTAGCCACGTTTCCGTAAAAACTATAATTTTATAGTCAGAATTAAGGATATTGGCAAAAACATCACTGACCTTAGTGCGGAGGCCTCTGACATTTTGATAATAAATATTGAAATTGGCGACAATACACCATCACTCTGAACAATACTAAAAAAACTAAATAACAATTTTTTGCAGATTTTCTTCAGACTGGATAAGCTTGCAATCACTAGATTCGTCTTTTCTAACAAAGATTCGCCCGTTTCGCACCCATACAAACTTGTAGGCAAATTCTTTTGCCCTTATACGCGTGGCGGCGTGAAGAGACTTGTTCACTGGTGATAGATGTTCGCTTACAAAAACGGGGCCGCATACACCACCGTAACCTAGCTGCTGCAAGTTTAGTTTATTTTTCGGGTGACTTTTATTAAATGTTGCAACAGCAGCGAGAATCGTGTCTCGGTGGCGTGGAGTCCGTAGTTTTGCAACCACAGTGCGCGGTCTTTTATCGTTTTGTCCGCTTTTGTTTAGTTTTGCAACTCTAGTCACAAACACGATGTCATCGTCAGTAATGGCCGCATCCACAACTTTAACAAGCTGTGCAACTGTGCTAGACAGATTTTCCGAGTTGTGTTCAGGGATGCCGTTTATTTCAATGTTACTCTCTCTCATGTTTTGCTCCAATGAATTCAATCTACACGAAAGATCCGACACCGTAGTCTTCAACTTCACATTATCACACTCTAAGCCGTGTATGACTGCACTCTTTTCTTCAAGCGCTGTTTTCATTTCCTCATACTTGTGGTTATAGAAATTCACTGCTTCACTTAGTTCAGTTACTTGTTCATTCAAGGACTTTAATTGAGCTGTTACCATGGTTGTGATAGTGTCAGATAAGATATAGCGCAACCTATCCTCAGTCAGGTATTCGTCGGAGCACGATGCGTCAGTCATAAGGCCAGATGTTGACAGTGCCTCTCGTCTGGGTCTGACTGTAACGTTGTCTGTCTCAGATGTGGGTGAGGTGTTGGTGCGCGATTCTGGACGAACTTGTGGCTGAATAGGAGTGTTCAGATTTCCGGTCTTTGGCACCTTGCTATTGCATTCGGAACATTTCCAGTTACGCTTTCTTTCTTGGTTGGCATAAAAACTGTTGAAGCGTTGTGGAGTTATTCCTACACACTCAATATCATACCTTTTCTTACAGTTCATGCATTCTAAGTACTCTCTTGTAGGTATAATATTCAAGCAACCAGCGCATTTGCCAAAGCTAGGCGCCATCATGCGAAAGCTTTAGGCGATTTTCCTTATAGCTTTGATCCACTGAAAGACTGTTCTTGTGTTATCTTTCCTCTCGTCGGTGTCAGAATGCTTAGAATATTAATAACTTTAAATGATAGATCGACAGTCTCTAAAACAAAAATGGTCTAAAAAACGAGCAAAAAATTTTTGGCGGTCTTGGGATTCGATCTCGATCCCACATAAATTGTCATTCCATGTAAATTGCCACTGGTCCACGGAGCTTCTTGTGAGGGGTTACAAATAAAGAGTTGTATTCTACGTTTGCAAGTATTTAGCTGAGCTAATAGGTTTCAAAGTCCAAATCAATTTTGGGACGCTCGATAGGTACTGTTAAAAAAATTGAAGATACCCCACGGAAAAATCACTGTTTTTGTGTTTTGAATCACTTCCACTATAAAGTACCAAAATATAACTTCACCATTAGACGGAACTTTTAATTAGCAAAACTTTGTGATATTGCTTGTTCAAAACCATTAACTTTTTCCACTGTTTTCTATTTAAATTACCGGAGCAACAAGCGGGACGTGTTACACCTGCAACTTTTTTTTTTGACACTGGTTCATGTTTTGATTCCGCTGTGCGTTCTGTTGTCTGAAGGAGCTAGCAGTCAGAGTAGAGGTCTGCTAGCCCCCTGAGAATCACCGGAATTGGGTTGGCTCCGGCCTGTACCGCTTCTAGTACGGCCTGGAGCGTCTTAATGCAGCCCTCGATGGCCTTTTGCTTTTCCGTCTGCATGTCCACCCCATCCGGCGCTGCCTTTGCGCCGCTAGCAGGTGCTTGGGTGAGAGCCGGGGCCGGCGTGGTCGCAGGTCTTCGGTCTTGTTGTTGGCGTCGGGCTCCCTCCGTTGGCGCCTCCTACGCCTCTTGCGGCTTTTCCCGGCCTTGCCGGGTCCGGCCGCGTCGTTCGCGGCTGCCATTAGGCCGCTAGGGGGGGGCGTCGGCTTCTTGTTGCTGTTGGTTTCGGTTTCCGCGCCTGTCTGGTGCTGTGCGTGCGACTGTACCGGCCGTCTTGTTCCTGCATTCCTTTCGGAAGACAGGACAGCCAGTACTGTTGGCAGGGTGTGGTCCTCCGCAGTTTACGCAGGTGGGTGGTTCCTCTTGAGGGCGTGGGCAGTCGCGGGTGGCGTGTTCTTCGCCGCAACGCACGCAGGCCTGCCCTCCGATGCACTGGTGGGAGGAGTGTAGAAAGTACTGATAGCGGTGACACTGCGCCGGTCTCTTCTTGCCCCTTCAGGCTCCGACACCGACCCCCGGAGTTGTTGTATATGTCCGTTATGTTTGATGTGTGGTGCAATTGGGCGAAGTATATGCAGCCGGGTCGGCCGCTCCTCGCCTTCGCTTGCCGCAAATATTCGGCCTCGTAGCCGGTCGGCGTACTTGTCGGCATTGGCCCGCGTGGGTGCTGCGGCGGGGGCGCAGTGGGGTCGCGTGGCGGGCGTAGTGGGCGCGGGCCGAGCAGCGGGCGAGGAGCGCGCAGCGGGCGCGGTGGTCGTGGGCCGTACGGCTGGCTCCATGCCAGCGTGAACGCGCGGACACGGCGTGCAACGTGCAGCGGGTGGTGATCGAGCGGTAGGTGCGCTTGTGGTCGCGGTCGGGTGGGCTCTCGTTCACGAATAGTCGTTGCGATTCAGGCGTCGACTTTCCGTAATGGGCCACCAGTTCCCGACTTGGGGTTTCTGTGACCGGGCATGGGTCCAGCTGCGGCAAAAAAGTTTCCCCCGCTCCATCCATGATTGCTCCGAAGTTCTCGGGGATGAAAATGGGCCTGTGCTATTTGCCACCCTCTATCAGTGAGTGACATCTTCCGGCTGATGAGCTTCACCGGGCAGGCTTCCTGGTGCCTGGTTGGTCGGGCGGTACTCTCAGCATTTCTGCCGACTAAGCAACGTTAACGCATTTCCTGAGAAGCGCAGGCCGTCCCTTTGTACCGAAACAATTGTGTTTATCTGTTGCCAGATAAAAACAAATGTTTTGGCGGGTAGTGGAACCTCGGTAGAGCGAGAGGTTCCGAGAGCAGGACGCCGCACAGAAAAACATTTTTTCTGTGGGTAGTTGGCGTTTTGCGATTAGGTATAGGGGGACAGACGACCAACACTGTTAGAGCAGTATGTGGTGGTCGCTGATCGCTTCTAATGATTGTGGTTCTAACTTGTATATTAGAAGCGGCTTCAGATTTGGGTCTTACTCTGTCGACTTTTTGGCGCAGCAGATTCCGCCGCTTTCGTCGTTGCCTTTCCCAGTGAGACCCGCTGGTGGGAGGCCAGGAAAGAACAACAGTTCTAACGGGAGTCGGCTTTGCCGAGTTTCGTGGTTAAGTCCGTGCCAGAGCGAGTGCGAAGACAATCCGTAGCTCTTCCCTGGCTCCGAGTCTCCTTATATGCGACCCGTTCGGCAAGATGGTGTCCGTAGTTAGTGGGAGCTACGAACGTGATGGCCATCATAGCTGCGCGCTCGCAGACAAAGCGCTGTGTGACGTCACGCCGTCGAGGAAGAGCGAAAGACAAAGGCGCGCGCGTAGCCATGTTGGCAAAGGGGGGTGCGGAGGCTCATTAGCGGCGTGTGACGTAGTATAGTACGATGATCATACGATCGGTGCGTTTGGCCCAAGTTGTAAGCGTTTGTATATGCTGCAGCGGGCAGGGTCACTACACACTGATATTTGATGATGATGACTGATATTTATTTTGTCTCAGCTTAGCTTTTGTTTTGAGAACTTAAAGTTTCTAATACTATTTAATCAAGAATAACCACAAAAGTTGTTCGTAACAACTGGTTGAGTGAAAAAAAATGTTTTTGTTGTAGTCTTGTCAAATTAACACCGAGTATTCTGTGTTGAGACATTTAACATTATGTTTTTTGTGATGCGTTGGAATTAAAAGCTGAAAGTGCCGGCCGGGTGGCACATAACATAGAACATAAATCAGTTATCCATAGTTAGGTTTTTTTTAAATAGTTGTGTTATTTAGTGTTTTTTAATTGGGCTGTTTAATGACAAATTACTCGCTTTAGTGAAAATGTTTTAAATCATTACTTCTTGCAACATCTTTCATATTTTTTATTTCCAGCTATTTTAATAATAAACAAAATGATGTATGAAAATGATGAATATTTGAACTCTTATAACTTGGCTTGTAGCAACTAGCAACCCTACGAATTTGAGCCAAAATAATTATGGCTCCATTATGATTAGTTCTAACTATACGTATCATTTTTTTCGTCGGTTGGCACATTCAGAAAATGCCCATAATTCGTTCCAGTTTCGTGAACGTTATAACCTCCACGATGGCTGGAAACTTCATAGTTTAACTTACTGGCCATCAATAGTATTCGGTACATGTCCTTTCAAAATTTAACTTATCGTTCCACGTTCTCTGTTCAGGATTTTGAGTCAGTCCTACCAAAACCATCGTACTGAACAGAGCTTGCGAGCATTTTACCAGAATACCAGTTTAAGTTTAAATTACGTGATGGTGTATTTTGACATGCTTTAAATAACCAATTGTAAATAGTTTTAATATACAGGGTTACTTTATAAACACCATTATAAATTTTCCCAGAGATTAGACATCATTCGAAGACACCTTTTTTTAAAAAAGGTAGGTCTTCATTTTTTTTCTTTTGTCTTCATTAACATTCAGCGATTTTTTCATACCTTTGAGTAGTTATAATAACATAAATAACTCAACATTTTAAGATAAGATAAGATAAGATGAATATTATTTATTGCTCATCAAAAAAATAACAATGAAGATTTAGTACTTTGTATTACACGAAATAGTAAGATGACACAATTAGGCGGTCTCATTTCTAAAAGCAATCTCTTCCAGACAACTAGAGGAAAATGTAAAAAAAATACGGATTTTGCCATTTTCTCCATCGATCCTCATATTACAATTTGGATGGTGTTTATAAAATAGCCCTGTATAATGTAACAGGAACCCGTGTATCGTGTTCTTCTTTCCTACCTATACCTTTACCCTATTCAATAAACAAGTAATTGGATAAGCTGATCTTTAATTAATTATTCCATAACTACATCTACTCCTAAATATTGTGTGACAAATCCCGGCGCCCCGGCTCCTGTATTGCTGGCCGGCAACGAGGATTTCGCCACACACTTACAGCTAAAACAGAGCTCGCCGTTCATCATGTAGCATCTCACGAGCATAATGTGAGAAGTAGACTTCGGATACAATTTATTATGCCAAGTTCTGAAACCAAGCCCTACTTGAAAGAGTTGGGATTATAGCGAATGGCTATTTTAAGTCCTACCTGCCTGTCTGGGCAATGAGCGTTAATTAATGTGAGTGCTATTAAAAGTAACTTTGCACAGCAATAATTTGACCTTGTGAAAAAATATTATCATCTAGGCCTCTAGGGTAATTCAAAATCTGCTATCTGGAAATATTTGTTCCCATTCAATTGAATAGAGTTCAATTAAATACATCAACTAAAGTGCAAGTGCACAACACGCGGGAAAAAAACAATACGTCAAATATCGACATTAAACTTTTTTATGTATTTATTTTATTGTTTTGGGTAAAATAAATATATCTTGAATCAAATTGTTAAAGTTGTAGTTGTATGAACACAGTAGTAATATGAATTACATAAATGCTTGCCGCTGTTGTTTCATAGAACTGCCAAACGAATACTTTAATGCCGGACAAAACGAAGCGTATTCTAAAATGCTTACGGACACTTTTAATGTAACTGTAAGTATCACATTTTAACTATATCGTGATTGTTTTAGTTTTATAAATAATTGAAGTTTATACTTCTATTTATTTTTATCAAGTTACTGCTCACAAACTCTTTCCAAATATTGTTAGAATACTTGTACATCTAAAACTTAAATTTGTTTTTTATTTGTATTAATTACACAAATTCACATAAAAAACTACACGAATAGCAATTGTTGACTGTACATACAGCTAAGCCCTACAGATATATATATTGTACTTTATTTCAGCTAAAACTTATGGCTTGAAGTATATCCTATTTTATTAGGACTGGCCTGTTGGCACAAATATAGGGATCCTGCCTATACAGCCTATACGCTGGAGGTCTTGGGTTCAATCCCCACCCACGCAAACATTCATGTGACGAAGATTAGTGTTTTGGTGTGTCTGGGAGTTATTATTAATTATTATTATTAATTATCCCGTTTAATTGTGTTAAATAAATAAATAAATAATCTATTTATGAATGTATAAATAATTATTTAAGTATGTATTTAAAGGTCTATAATCTATAAAAAAAAAAAAACAATTTTTTTTTATTCATAACACAAGTCACTATTACAATGCTTAATATAGGTCTCATCCTTTTAAGTGTAACAGTATTTTTACACACTGTTCCATAATCTCTTTTTAAATCTTTTTTTTCCATCGTTATCCCAGGGGTGAGCCTGGCGCCCGAATCTCCGTTTTCAATTATTTTGGCTCACATCCCATTAGGCATAACTCAATAATACAGTCTCTTTTTTTAACATTACAATTGGCATCCCGAAGACCAGTATTTTTTTATTATTACATAAGTTTGGAAACCTGTATTAGGATGAGACCGCTCTTCTTAAAAAAAATTAGCCATAACTATGACTTGTTGACTGTCTCTGACACCTGTAGTACAAGCTGTGCTTAGTTCAGATTTAAGATCAGTCTTGTAGCTTTGGGGCTTATTCAATACAAACAAAACAATCAAATCTTTAGAAGATTATTATAATCATACTCTTTTTCAGCTCTCAAAACATATGCATCTCAAAGAATCAATCTGTGAAGACTGCTTAAGCAAACTGCAAGATGCAACAGCTTTTAAAAAGATGGTGATGGATACAGATAACACTCTGATTAGGATGATGCACCAGAAATCTAATGAGGAAATTGGTACGTTTATTAAAGATTTATTATTATTTCGACTGGGGACGCTGGCAGTGGGCCGGGTGATCGGTCCGCTGGTTATGGGCCATTTCACCCATTTCCCCGGGCCCCCTTGCAGGGGGTCTTTAGGTTATCCCATTTTCACGGCGTCCCGTCGAATCTTCCTGTTGCTTTGCAGAATCTTACTATCTGGTCCACCCTCAGTTCTTTCAGATCTTCTTCATCTAACGAGTCTGACCCCATGAGCTCCCACCGTATGTGTGAGTACATCGGGCATTCGGCGAGTAGGTGGAAACTCGTTTCCTCGCTGTCCATGCATGTGGGGTTGTTTATTAAAGATACACCAATGTCTTTTATTTGACACTAACAGGTTTGCTGCCACACCTTGCACCGGTGCGTTTAGTGAACCTATTAGGTCTTAAGATGCTTTTTCTTAGCCCACCTAACAAAAAATATTATTTATATTTGCTTTAAAGAAATGACATAATTACTTGGACATTGAATAACAGTTTAAAACTAATATTTAGATCACATACTATATATATATAAATAAAATAATAAATATCCCTGGACATTATTCCACACAGCGCCATCTAGCCCCAAAGTAAGCTAATTAAAGCTTGTGTTATGGGATACTAGACAACGGACAAACATACTTAAATACATTTTCTTTTGTAAATACATACTTATTATACATAGGAGACACCCAGAACAGTACAAACAGACATGTTCATGCACACAAATGTTTGTACTGTGCGGGGATCGAACCCGCGACCTCTGGTGTAGTAGCCAACTTCTTAACCATTACACCAAGTCGGTCGAATATATATATCCCCATCGATGGGAATCCGGTCGGATCCGGCCGGACAGAAAATGACGCCAGGTTGAAATCCATATTTGCGACAAATCGTTAAATTGAAACGAATCCAGCCGAGTGACGTCGTCGCCGTCTCCCGCTGCGAGCGCAACGATACGTCCCGTGTAGCGAAAACCCGCGGCGAAACGTTGACGATATCGCATTCAATTCACTCGTCGTATCGTTGCGATAATATCGCCGCGATTTACTCGGTCTTAGGTGACGCCTAGAACTGCTTTCACATTAGGTCATCAGCAGCGCGGCATTATAAAAATAGTGGCACTTGGATTAGTCTGGTGCAATGCAATCCACACAATAATGAATCCTTCGGTGTCGATCTAGCTCATTATGTTGTCTTTGAACTAACACGTGCACTCACAATACTACGCCTACTGACTGAATGTAAAGGCCTGGTTACACCCTTGCTAAGTAGTTAGTGCAGGTGATTAGTGCAGGTGTTTAGTGTTAGTTGAAAACACGTGTGGACACCGAATGATTAGTGCAAGTGATTAGTAACCTGGATAGTAAAGTGATTAGAAACGTGTTCTATTTTTTTTGCGAGTGGACTACGAGTGGCTTTGTCCCGCGCGCCTCCCATTATACACGTCTGGTCTGGTGTTAGGCATTTTGTAAAACTTGCAAAAGAAGTAGACGGAAGATTTACCATAAAAATGTGTGCAGGAGTGCCAGAAGTATGTAAAATATGAATGTTTTTAAATTGTAAAGACCTTATGTACAAATTTAAAGGTGGGTCGAGATGAACTGAACACAGCAACTAAACACATCCACTAAACAGAATTGGACACTAATTGCACTACACACCTGCACTAATCAATCGCTCCGACTAGTCCTGCACTCGCACTAAGCAAAGTGAACTAGCGACTGCCATCCGGCTCCGCCCACGCGCCGCTGCCGTTTATAGTATGACATTATCAGCAGCGTGACTGCTGCGCTGACTTACGCGTCTTGCGCGACCGACCGTCTCGCGTCTAGATGTGGAAGCGCTGTTAATTAAAAAAAACACAACATACTGAGTATCCTTCTCCTTGTGTTTTTAATATCACCAGGGGCCTGACTCTTGAACAGAATTTCATTTGACAAGTATTGTAGAAATGTCAAACAAGAACGTTTTGAACCATTACAAAGCGTTATGGTTCAAAAAACTTTTTGGTGGCGAAATTAGATTCAAGAGTTTGGGGCCTGGTTGATTTTGTATACTGCATTGATTAGTATGAGACAACAAAACAAATACAGCCTTATACGTCCCACTGCTGGACTCAGGCCTCACCTCAACTATGAGGTGGTACGAGCCATACTCCAACACGCGGGCTCAGTGCGAATTGTCGGTGATAAACCTTACCGTCAGATGTTATCAAGCCGCCTTTTTGGCCTCTGACTAGGCTTTACGACTGATATCTTGCGACGTCAGCCGCAATGTATGAGACAATTTTATTTTTCAGACACTGAAATACCATTTAAGCAGGAATCCACCGACTACAATGATGATTTTGACGACAGAATCGATGATCACTGTAATGATGACTTCGATTGGGACGTCAGGGATGAGTTGAATACAGAAGACAAAGGTAATATACCTAACTTATAAAATATTATTTTAGACTAGAATAAGAATAAGAATAAGAATAATTTATTTTACGAAAAATAATTACTAATTTTGAACAATAATGGTGTCTGCACTAAGCTAAAAGCTTGTGTTGCAGTAACCAAAAAACTTACAGTAAACAAAAACTTAGTTATCACTGCTGAGTAATAAAATCAAAACAAAACATGTACAATAAAAAAAAAAAAAAAAACATGACAATCAATTTAAACAATAACTAATGTAACTAACACTAAGCAAAATTTGTGTAACTTGCGTGTGTTTGTTGTGTGCTAAGTATGTTTGAGTATGCTTACGTGTGCTTGGGTGTATTAGTGAGTATCTGTGTGTGAATATATATATATACATATACATATATATAAATTTAGTTTGAAATATTAGTAGTACTTTGAAATATAGGTACCAGACTTGAAGGCTATTAACCGTAAATTTTCAGCACATTTTCAGTTTCTTTATATGACAGGTTTAAAAGCCAAAGAGTTAATTGGCTTCTGGCTACAGCAGTTGAGTAAAATTTAAAGTCCTTGAAAAACCGATAAACTCTATTATAAACGTAGCAGGGTAAAAAAATAGGAATGCGTTGTGCGAAGCTAGAGTGTGTTACAAGTGTAGGGATTCGGTAAACGCGACGTTGACAAAGTTGGTCAAATTCCGGTGAGTTTAGTACTTTTTTGTGAACAGATGTTACGGCTTTCAGTATGTAAAGTTGGCGAACCCGCAAAACTTTGTATTCTTTATATAGTTCGTCTGTTGGGTACATAAATGGTAATTGTAACATAACTTTCAACACTGCGCGCTGCGATCTTTCGACTTCCATCAATTTAGTCTTTATTGATCCTCCCCAAACGAGCATACAGTAGTTTAAAAGAGATTGTGTAAGCGCTTTGTACACCATAATAAGTGTATCTTTGGTGGCACAGCGACGCAAAGCCTTCATTATGTATGTGGTTTTCCTAATTCTACCAGCTAAAACAGTTAAATGTTTTTTAAAAGAAAGTTGTTCGTTTAAAGTTACTTCTAAATATTTAATGTTACCTGTGTTACTTATTTTGTGGCAGTCACAAGGACTACCTTTTCCTTGGCATGTGTGTATAGTCAAAGCAGACAGCGAAGATGGTTTTGATGCCGCTGTCTTAAAAAAAGCTAAGTATTTAGTTTTATCATAGTTAAGCGTTATTAGGTTCCGGTTTAACCATGTGGCTAATAATAATAAGCCCTGCTCAGCTGTGTTAGTTACGTCCTCCCAAGAATTTTCATGAAAAATAACTGCGGTGTCATCTGCATAACAAACGACGTCTGCCCTGATAAGTGGAAGTTCCAAAATGTCGTTGATATAAACACAAAACAGAATAGGGCCCAGAATACTTCCTTGAGGAACACCCACATCGATTTGGAGCGGATTGCTCACGGTTGACCCTACTTTTATGCTCTGATGACGATTTGTGAGATAACTCTGAAACCACTCAAGTGTAGTACCTCTAATGCCCTTTGCCTCTAGTTTCCGAAGAAGAATAGGAACGGAAACTATCAAACGCCTTAGCAAAGTCAAGAAATACACCGAGGCACTGGTTATTCTTGTCCAACGATTTGGACACCACGTCAGTTAGCATCACAACAGCGTCCTCTGTTGACATTCCCTTCCTGAAGCCAAATTGCTTGTTAGAAAGCAGATTATTATTCTCCAAAAAATTGGAAAATCGTCGGCTTACAATTTTTTCCAAATGTTTTGAAAATATACTGAGCAAGGCGATAGGTCTGTAGTTTCCAGGACACTGCTTGTCTCCATCCTTATAAATAGGTACGACCAGTGCTTGTTTCCAACAGTCAGGAAAAGTTCCAGTAGACATACTCTGATTGAAAATATAAGTTAAAGGGAGTAAGATACTATGCTTAATATGTTTGACCAGCTCTGGAGTACAACTATCACTGCCTGGAGCCCTATCTTTCTTGAGATTATCAATGAGCCCGCTTATCTCATATGGATCTGTCGGATGCAGAAAGAAATTTTTGCTGGCGTTAACTTTTGGTCTGTATTTCGTCGCTAAAACCTGTTCTTCAGTCTGTAGCTTTTGCAGAGTTTCATTGGCCAATTTCCTGCCAACAGAGGAATAGTATTCGTTACAAATATTCAAAGAAGCAACAGGATCAGGAACAATTGAGGTCAACTCAGTGGCACTGCAGCATTTTTTTGAAATGTTACATATACTTCTAAGGGTTTTCCACAGCTTTTTGGGGTTATTTTTGTTCTCCTGTATCTGCCTATTTTCATAATCTGCTTTAATGTTTCGCTGTAACGCTGAGAGGAAGTTCCTATAACGTTTATACGTGACTTGGCTAATAAAGTTATCAGGGTTTTTTCTAGCTTCTTGGTGAAATTTGTCACGATTTATTTGACGTCTTATTAATCCTGTAGTAATCCAAGGTTTCAAAACACGCTGCGAGCTCTTGGCTGAGTAATAGACGCACAGATGCTGTTCCCGAAATCTTGCGACGTGAAATTACGCAGGACGTCCCTATTTGACGACACGGTTGGCGTAGATCTACTGCTATCTAACCAGAAATGACGCGCCCCACCTGCTTCATTATTGCGTCCATATTTAAAATGTTCATAAAGCCAATACCCATCCATTGTAGAGAGAACTTGAGTACAATGATGGAAGCCTTTGATTTTAGTACTCACCATACTTTTACCTATATATTCACAAATATTTGTTACATGTATATTTAAGGCACATAGTATTACGTATGTCCACCGCAAATGTCCGTGCGTTTACTCAGTTCGGGCCCACTGAAGATCAGCGCCTGGGCCCTTAAAGCCCAGGCTGAATGCTGAGTGAGGTTCTTTTATTTTTTGGGCATCGGGACACCGCTGTCTGATGGTATTGGTTTGTCTTGTTTTGTTGTTGTATGCCAACTCCTTATGTGTTTTTGTTAAATGTGCCGATGTCCTTAAATTTTATAAATGTCTTTCTATTCTATTCTTTGCCCAGCAGGGGATAGTATATAAGCTAATTACTTTACCTCATGTGTGCGTGAATGCGGTGGGTGGGCGCGTCATTTTGGATAAGACGAGCTCTAGCACAGTTTCTCGCCTTGACTTCCTTAGTGTCCCGGGTTCGATTCTCCGTCGATTCGATTCAGGAAACAGTCTTTTCTAAATTGTCTGGTACCTCGTAACACAGGGATAATTATACCTACTTCGAGACCATGACAAGTGGTGTGTTGTCTAGTGCATATTTGATATTCTAAAAATAACCTTGCAGGTCAAATATTCGTGATAAAGTTGGAGCCAAAAGACGAGCCGGAACCGGATGTGAGAAAAAAACCTAGAAAGGTCGCCAAAAAAACGTTGTCCAGCAAAACAAAAGATGTCAAAATGAAAAAGACAAAACTTAAATCTAGTGGAAATAAAATTAAATTGGAGCGAATAACTGGTAACTATATATTTTAATTTATCTCTAGAAAATATTGTTTAGGAGATGTCCCATTTCTGGCCAAGTCTACGAGGTGCATTCAATAAGTACCTAGCCTCATCGCCAGAGGGCGCTGTAGTTTCAAAAGAGTTTTACCACAGTGTAGCACATTCTGTTTTAATTCTTTTTTCAAATTTTCATTCCAATCCCTTCATTTGTTTTAATTTGACAACTTATGGAAGCGAACGTGTCGATCGGTTTTACAAAAATGGAAAAGGAGCAATATCGTTCGGTGATTCGATTCCTATTTTTGGAAGGGAAAACGCGCATCGAAATCAAAGAGCGCTTGGATGCTGTGTACGGTGACTCTTCTCCATCGATGGCCACCGTCAAGAATTGGTTCAACGAGTTTGCACGTGGCCGTACGTCGGTTTTTGATGAACCACGTCCAGGTGCACCGAAAACAGCTGCTACGGAGGAAAACATTAAAAAAATCCATGATCTCGTATTGGCAGATCGCCGATTGCCGGTTCGGGAGCTAGCTGAGACTGTAGCCATTTCAGAAGGAACAGTGCATCATATTCTTCACGAGGAACTCGGCATGATAAAGCTGTCGGCGCGATGGGTGCCGCGTTTACTCACACCGGAAAACAAGCGCAACCGTGAGACCACATCGGAGACGTGTTTGGCGCTGTTTAAGCGGAATCCAGCGGAGTTTTTGCGTCGTTTTGTGACCGTCGATGAAACCTGGATCCACTGGTACACACCAGAGACCAAGGAACAATCAAAACAATGGATCCAGACCGGGGAACGTGCTCCAAAGAAGGCGAAAACTGTAAAATCGGCCGGAAAAGTTATGGCCACCGTTTTCTGGGATTCACAAGGTGTGATCTACATCGATTACCTCGAGAAGGGTAAAACAATTACAGGGCTCTACTATGCCGATTTATTGGGCCGATTCGACGCCGAATTAAAGAAAAAACGACCCCATCTGGCGAAGAAAAAAGTGCTGTTTCACCACGACAACGCACCGGTTCACACGTCTGCCGTTGCCATGGCCAAATTGGTCGAATTACGCTACGAATTGCTGCCCCATCCACCGTATTCTCCAGATTTGGCCCCTTGTGACTTCTTTCTGTTTCCTAATCTGAAAAAATCACTCGCCGGGAATAGATATGGATCAAATGAGGAGGTCATCGCCGCCACGGAGGCCTATTTTGCAGAGTTTGACAAAAACTATTTTTCGGACGGGTTAAAAAAGTTGGAGCATCGCTGGGCTAAGTGTATCGAACTAAAAGGAGACTATGTTGAAAAATAAATTGCCACTATTCCAAAATTTTCGTTTACTTTTTGTAGGCTAAGTATTTATTGAATGACCCTCGTATGTACACCTATTTAAAAAATTAAGAAAAATCTACTGATTCCAATACATTTTGTACCTACTATAAGAATGATTAAGTATGTGCTCTTAATTTTCTGGTTGGTAAATAAAAATGATTCAGTATACAAGTCCTATTTCAGTATGGCAATTTACTTGATATAGAAATTCAGAGCGAACTGTCACTGTCACCAGTGTCACTTGTGTTGTGTCTATGCTTATTTTGGCTTTAGATTTTGCAATTCGCGTTGATATTTCACTCAGCCCAGCTTTTGCTTTGAGAACTTAGAACTTCTAATGTTATTCAGGCAACAATAACCACAAAAGTTGTTCGTAACAACTGGCTAAGGGAAATTAACCTCCATGTTGTTGTTTTAGTCTTGTCAAACTGACACCGCGTAATCTGTGTTGACATGTGTCAAATGTCATCACGACCTTATATGTTAGGGCTATGATGTTTTTCGTGTGTTGCGATTCTTTAATTGGAAATCTTGTTTGAACCAAGTAAATATACCTTTTTAAGGAAATTTAATATTCAGAAACTGCTCCACGTATTTTTTCCTATTTTTTCGTATGGTGTAAATATACCTGGCCAAGACTCCATATATTTTGGGACATCTCCTTTGTGACAGAGTGCCTAGTGCGAGTTACACAAAGAGATACGAATGACTTCACCATCGCGTTTTCCGAGTACGTTAGCAGCTAATTTGTATAGCATCTAGCGACCCTAATGTTGCCCGATTTTGCTGCTAAGTGGGCTTGTGCATCTCGCACTATGCACTCAAATGCAGCAAGTTAGGATATGTCCCTGATTTATCTTCCTCGAATGTTGTCTTTCAGCGAAATCAAAACCTAAACAAAAGAGAGAGAAATCCACCACTTCACACACACAGCTAGCTCGCCGGGAAAACTCTCTCAAACTCATTCTGAACTCAAACCTTTGTTTATTCAAGTCTTTAAAGACGAAATTCGGATGCTTCCATTGCAAAGAAACTTTTATGTCCATGGCTGAATTGAGAGAACATTCTAAAAACCACTCGAACACTAGGCACTTACAGATCAGAATTAACTGTCTACGAGGCATGTCTTATAGGAACGTCGATATATCATCTTTAGCTTGCAAATTGTGTGAAGAGCAATGCCAAAATTTGAACGATTTAAGGACACATTTGATTGACAAACATGGCATATCTTTCGGCGACGGGGACCACTTTTTAATTCCATACAATTTGGAGAAAGATTTCAAATGCGTGATATGCGAGCAAGCATTTAAGACATACACTCGTCTATCTATACACATGAATTCACACTACACGAATAACGTATGCGAGATATGTGGCGGCTCGTATATCAATCGCCTAAGCTTAAGAATGCATGTAAACGCAGTACATAAGGAAAAGAAATGCTCAGTTTGTTCAGCTACATTCGTGTCGCACTATCTAAGAGTTAAGCATATGAAGAAGGTACATAATACTGGCCAATACAAACGCTATTGTCTATTATGTAACCAAACGTTCAGATATTCGTATTTGTTGGACGAACACAGAATTCAGGAGCATGGCGTGAAAAGACAAATTAGTAATTGCCCGGAATGCAATAAGACTTTTCTTTCGCCGCAAAATCTGAAGATACACATCCGATCAGTTCACGTCAAAGAAAGAAACTTCCCTTGCACGACTTGTGGTATGAGATTCTTCACGAAATGTGACCAGAAGAGGCATGAAAGGACTCATGAGGATGTCAGGTCTTTTGCCTGTGGGTACTGCGAGGGGAGGTTTAAGGCAAAGGACTCGTGGCGACGGCATTTGAGGAGGCAACATTCACATGTTTTTAATGAATCATAATCATAATCATTATTAACCCATTCAGTGCCGTTCCCGCCCATCGGCGGGCGAAACCTTTTAACTGACACGCCAAGCCCGCCCATGGGCGGTTGGATTTCTAAATCCAATATTTAAGCCAAAAACCTTCTGAAAAAAGGGAGATTTTGTGGAATGCTTCGTTGTACTAAAATTTATTCATAACCAAAACGGCCTGCAGATATAAGCGCTTTTGAGAAAAGTCGATTCCGACCTTTCATGCCGAGCCCGCCCTTGGGCGGGCAAAGCGCTTGTTCGGGTTTCACAAACCTTTAGTAAAATTTTGATAAGAGAACTATTAATAATCGGTTTCATAGAAAAATAAAAAATCCCAACCAATCATTCTGTTAAAACATGTGTATTCTTCTCTCATTTGTAATATTTCTTCCCAAGAAGTAGTGAGACCTACCAAAAAAAATATTAGGTAGACGCTTACAAATAGGCTGTTACATATTACTGTCAAAATCTGTTATAAGCAGGGTCTAAGCATTTCAGACCATTGCAAGTTGTTCGGAATTCCCCTTGTGATGTTAAATACTGAATTTTTCGATAGAAATTGTAGAGTTAAAATTAGGACCTATGTTTTGGTCAATATTGTTTCAAATGATGTCTTGTTTAATGATTCTGATTGCAGTTGTGGAAAAATACTGAGGAACATAATTAGTTAAACAACTTTCTAGTACGTCTCTTGCAACCCCTCTCGCGCCACTATTGTTTGCATTGTGTGCCATCGTTTGAACACCCGTGTGTTCCGCCGACACTCAACGGGTAAAACCGTATGCTTCCGACATAGAGTTTATTTTTGCCTAAAACGTCCCGGATGCGGTATTGTACAAAGTGCCGGCCACTCCGGCCAGCCGGGCCTCTATACAAAGGGCGGCTTCTTTTATGCGTCCGTGCTATTTCAAGCCAAATGAACCTTATCTACAAGGACATACGGAACTTTGTCGGCACTTTTAGGACTAGATAAAATATAACAATAGGATGCGCCGGCGCAACTCGTTCTATGCGTTTTTCTTTAAACATCACTTCACTTCTGTTTTGATAATATTAGTAATCAGATGTGTGTTCAGTTCCTGTTTGCTCTTCCCGACGATATTCGCTTATGTACCTGGACTCTGATATAATCTTGCATTTGTGGTGACTGTGGCCTGTAAACCTGGATTTCGTGATCAGCACTTGTGACGTTACCTATTGAACTGTGTATCTGGACTCCCGTGATTTCATTTCTGATGACTGGCCTATATTCCTGGACTCCGAGATATTTTGAGTTGCTGTAGCTTATCGGTAAGTTTTTGATCTTTATCTTTACATAGTTGATATTAAAGAAATATTTATAATGTGATATCGTAAAAAAAATGTGTGCGCTTACATTAAAAACGCTGTGGTTACATTTTATGAGATAGATCAAAACAGTGATGTGTCTATAGTCAACGGGAACAGTTGTCCTATAGGTCTAGGTTCATATAGGCAATATGTCTGTATATTTGGTCTATCGAATGGTAATAGAACTGGAATTTTTTCCGTATTATTTTCAGAATAAATGATGGTTGAAACGAAACCTCCAGCCAGCGGGTTTTTTTTTTATTACGAAGTTGATCACGCTGAAATGTAGTTCTATAATTAGGGCTATGTTATGTGAACACATAAAAGCCAAAACAGACATGGGTTTCATTCATGAAATACAGAAAAAACACGTTAAGAAAAATATCTCTATTCAGCGGGAAACTTTTTATTTAAGTCAAAAACAAAATTCAAAAGCATATACAGTGAAACCTGGTTAAGTGGGAGCTGGATAAGTGAGAAACCTCTATTATTGAGAGTTGCAATGAATTCCCGGTTCTTTTTCATTAAATTACCTCTGTAAATGGGACTTTTTGAACCTGGTTAAATGAGATTTGAATTCTAAGACTCTTTCGATGTTTACCTCTATAATGGAGACTCTGTAGCTCAATTACCTGTATAAGTGAGACTAATTAATAAGGTTGTAACACGTTTTGACATGTTTGTTTACATACATTTCGCGTCGTCTTTCGCGCTTGCTTTGTTTGTTAGTACTATCTCAGGTTTTGACCTAAAAACAAGGGAATAAAAGTGTATAAAATGTCCGAACGTAAATACATTTCGAAATGTCAAATATTGATAATTCTAATATGTTTGATCAAATTTATCGAGAAACAGGTTTCAGCAACTAGCAATCAAGTACAAACAAACATAACCGATTACTTTAAGTCATAATCTTTACGACTCGACCTCTGTAAGCGGGGGCCTCTGTAATTGAGACAACTATAATTTTAAACCTGCTTAATTGGAAAACTGGATTATTGGAAACCCTCAAAAATTGGTACATAGTCTTGATCCCTTGAGATCCCAATTAACCAGGTTTCACTGTAATTCATTAGTGCTAATCATATTAATGATAAAAATAACATTAAATAATTATTTAAAGGTAGGTAGGTAATTATGTCGTTCTTTAAGACATACAATATTAGGGAGAAATCAAACCTTTTCGTAACAATGAAAGGGACATGATTACGAATAGTTTACAAAAACATAACGAAGAATAAAAGTTAGAACTTTAAGTATTTTCTACGTCTTTAACGATTACAGTTTGTCCGAAAAGAGAATCTTGTAGGATTGTTGGCCGTAGAACGTGGGTGGGTCGCTAGCTGCAGTGCTAATTTACCTTTTTGCTACGCCGCTGCGCCCGCCGCCGTTTAACTGACTGTATATAAAGTTGTAGTCTGCTGTAATACAAAAGCAAGTTTGAAAAGTGTAAGCAAAGGTTTATCACTAATGAACTATTTGCTTTTGAATTTTGTTTTTGACTTAAATAAAAAGTTTCCCGCTGAATAGAGATATTTTTCTTAACGTGTTTTTCTGTATTTCATGAATGAAACCCATGTCTGTTTTGGCTTTTATATGTTCACATAGCATAGCCCTAATTGTAGAACTACATTTCAGCGTGACTAACTTCGTAATTTAAAAAAATCCTGCTGGCTGGTGGTTTCGTTTCAACCATCATTTATTCTGAAAATAATACGGAACAAATTCCAATTCTATTACCTATAGGAACTTAGACCTATAGTACAACTGTTCCCGTTGACTATAGACACATAAAACAGTGGTACCGAAAGTCTTACTTTTACTTCGACATATGGTAATAATTAAAAAAAAAACACATTTACCCTAACATATAATAATAATAATTTCCAACACCACATCAATTATTTATTCATTGACTGGCCTGTTGGCGCGGTGGCAGCGATCCTGCCTCTAGCGCCGGAGGTCGTGGGTTCGATCCCCACCCATGACAAACATTTTAAGTATGTTTATCAGTCTCTGACGCCCAGACTCAAGAGGCTCTGCCTAGTTTGGGGTCAGATGATCTTGGTGTAAATTGTCCCAGATGTTCATTTATTTATTTTATTTTTATTATCTATCTCCAATTAATTATCATTAATAACTTGTGTTATGGATAAGGGCTAGAAATACATATAATTTTACATTTATATTTTATTACTATGTAAACGTCCATGACTCGTGGATAGATGTTAGAGTTCATCACAAAAATATGAGACGAAAATCACATACACCCCTCTGATCAAAATTAAGTTTCCTAAGCACTTGTGTTACGTAAATCAGGTGCGGCGAAAGTAACACAAACACCCAGATCCCAGACAAATTTATGTTTCATCAACACAAATTTGTCCCGGTGCGGTAATCGAACTCGCGACCCTCGATTCTCAGTTGGCGCTGTTTTAGTATTTTTTTTTTATAAGTAGTCATTTACCAATAATCAAAATTCGCAAAAATAGTTCGAAAATATTTGGTTATATCAATGAGCACATATTTTTTTTCGTTTTTATGAGGCTTAGAAATAAATCGATTATATAGAAAAATAGTAAATTATGTATTTAACTTGTAGATTTAACTCAAATAATAAGTACCGTTTACGTGCCCGACGCAAAACACGTTCTATTGTCACGAGTGCAGCGAGAATTTGCGTTGACTATATCAAAGTAATTCTTTCATCGATGTTATAGTATTTAAGAAGTATTTCGTTTGTATGTAAAATAGAATGTGCCATCATGCCTATTATTATTGTCCAAACTTATTGGATAACATTTCCATTATATTTCAGGATAACTATGGATCCTCAGCCATCTACCTCTCAGTCAACTGCCCCTCAGCCATCTACCTCTCAGTCAGCTGCCCCTCAGCCATCTACCTCTCAGTCAGCTGACCCTCAGCCATCTACCTCTCAGTCTGCTGCCATTCACGACGAAATTTATGATACCTTGGCTACCTGGGAATCTGCGTACTTCGCTAATGAGGAAGTTGTACATAATGAGGGCTTATCATACGACCAACTTTATGGAATATTGGCGGATAATGTCGATGATATGCTGGAGAATGACAGCCAGGGCATCGAAATAGAAGCACATGATTTATCTCAAGACCCTTTATGCGATGACGAAACTGAGGACAACGTAACCACCCATGAATGGCGTTCTGGAAATGCGCAGAACAGCAATAATTTGGAATTTACGGCGACTACTGGACTGAAAGTCGACATGAGGGATAAAGAGCCCTTAGATTTTTTTTGGTTGATTTTATGTCCTTCAATTTTAAATTTAATTATGACATGCACCAACAAGTATGGCGAGGAATTAAAAAATACGGCTTCTGCTACGCACAGTAGAATAAAAGAGTGGCGGCCAATAGATATGGAAATATTAAAAACTTTTATTGGATTGGTCATTCATATGGGGACTATTCAATATAACAGAATATCTGACTACTGGAAAACGCATTATTTATTTCAAAATAATATCTTCAAAAAATATATGTCTAGAAACAAGTTTTTAAATATAATGAGAGCATTGAACGTCCAAAACATAGAAGGAAATGCAAGCATAAATAAAATTAAATCTTTGATTGACGAAATAAACAAAAATATGAAAAATATTTATCATCCTACTAGAGAAATAACAATTGATGAGTCATTGATGTTATGGCGAGGAAGACTTAGTTTCCGCCAATACATGAAATCCAAAGCCAGTGGATATGGAATCAAATTCTATAATTTAGCCGATAATACCGGCATAATTTACAAGACACATTTATATGCAGGATCGAAAGATCCTTTAGTTTCTGGACGCGGGCATACAAATAAAGTTGTCCATTTACTAATGGATGACCTTAAAAATATGGGCCACTCGCTTTATGTAGATAATTATTACTGTAGCATCCCTCTCACAAGAGATTTATTAAATAGCGGCACGTTTTGTACAGGTACACTAAAAATAAATAGAGATGGAAATCCGAAAGAGTTGTTAAAAACTAAAATTAAAAAAGGCGAATGTATTATACTGCATGACCAAAATAACATAACTTTGGCAAAATGGATGGACAAACGGGAGGTGTTGTTTCTTTCAAGCGAGCACAATAGTATCTTAGAAGAAGTCAGAAGTCGTACTAGAAACACCACCTCATTGAAACCACGTGCTATAATTAAATATAATAAACATATGCGGAATGTGGACAAACATGACCAAATGTTATCTTATTATACAGGTGAACATAAGTCAATACGGTGGTATAAGAAGGTTATTATTCACTTGATTGAAATGTGTTTAGTTAATTCTTTTCAATTATTTAAATCAGAAAAAAATGTAAATACTAGTTTATATGACTTTCGACTGAAAATTTTGGAAAGATTGTTGCCACCTGTATTACCCGACGAGGAAATACCTTTGTCGATTTGTCCAATACATTTTCCTCGACAAATTTCTAAAGAACCAAATAGTCGGCGCGCAAAAAGGAAACAGTGCCGACAATGTGCGAAGCAAAAAAAACGGGTAGACACGATATTTTACTGCCCTAATTGCCCTGATAAACCAGGACTCTGTTTAAATTGTTTTAAGCCGTATCACCGGTACTGATCTATGTTAATTATTTAAATGATAATTGTAAACGACCTATCATCTCAAAAAATAGGGAAAATATCTCGTAATGTAAGTACGATTTTAAGGATGTAAAGAAAGATTGTGTAGTAGTGTGTAGTGATGAGTATAAGTGCTGAAATTGTTAATATGCAAATAAAAGTTATTGAATTATTAAATTTGTTTTATCTTAACTACTTAAACATAGATAGAATATTTAGTCATATTCAATAAGAGCGCAAAACGTGACATGATTGATTTTAGTTTTCTTTATAATTATTAACAAGAATTTCGACGTCATTTAGAAAATCCATTAAACGATTTTCTGGTACATTCTCTATTAGTTTTCTAATGGAAATAGCTACCACATTTTTTTTACAGTTGCATGGAGACAACCCAATATTTTCTTTAGTCTGGGTACTTGCATCTTTTGTTTGTCTTCTTTTAATCTTTTCCATCTTGGCTTTTATTAGTTGTTTGATTTCTTCCATGTTACCGTCTCTATCAAATTCAGTTTTAGTGTCTGAAAAAAAATTATATCTCAAATAAAAAAAAATTCAAGAATTAACTAATTTAATGTCGTAGGGGTAGGTATAAAAAGGTTGAAGAAACCTGACATTTTTATAAAAGTCCATAAATGTAGGTTTATAGAGACCTTTAAGATTTCCTCACATAAATATTAGCTTATCTATATCTGATGCACAGGCTTATATGATCTTCCTTCATCTTAGATCAATTAACTGAAAGTTATGACTTACCTTCATGCTCCATTACTATTTCAACTAATAACCAATAAAGTGTCACAATTTTGCCACAAATATCGCAGAAAACTTCGCGATACACGCTTTACACAATGTACAGTACATGTAAACTGAACATATTAAACGGTTCATGTCGAAATCTACAGCTTCATGCCGAAAACGCCGATGGGCGGGCAAGGATACCTAATCGAGATGCCGGGACCGCCGATGGGCGGGCTGTATATCACAGTATGGCGGCATCTGGGTAATGTCGTTACTTTTCAGGAAGGCAGTGAATGGTGGTGTTTTTGTTCTTCTTTTAGGTACTAATATCACAGAATAGGTAATAATACTCCGATCAGAAGGTTCACTCAAGAAACGCGGACAAGTAAAAACTTTTTACTCTTACTAGTCCGTGACTCAGTAGTACTTTTTTATTTGTTCGTGCTATCGAACAAACTTATCGCGTAGCGCTGCTTATCGCTGTCAGAGCGCAGGGTCGCAACTCGCTAATTTAATTTTTAATAAAGTATTGCTTATAATAATTTCTGACTGGTGTTCTTACAACAAAATGAATATTAACGCAAGCAAAAGCTGTGTCATTTCTTTCACCAGGAAAAAGAACCGAGTAGCTCAGCAGTATTTTATTCAGGACAAGATACTAGGCAGAAAGGAGATTGTTTAGGATTTGGGTGTTTTATTTGATGATCAATTAACCTTCAGGCCTCATTATGATCATATTCTGAAAAAGAGTTACAAACTATTGGGTTTTATAATGCGAACAACCAAGGCTTTTCGAAAGCCCCGTAGTATCTTGTGCCGGTATTTTAGCTTGGTTAGAAGTGTTTTAGAGTATTGTTGTCCGATTTGGTCCCCATATTATGGTGTCCATATCGACAGCATCGAGAGAGTGCAGAGGAAGTGCTTAAGGTTTATTTCACGTAAATTCAATTATGGACGTTCGCTCAGAGACTACAGGGAGAGGCTTTTAAAGTTTGACCTGATACCTTTGCAGACTCGTCGTAAAAGATATGACTTGCTTTGTCTTCACAAGATAGTGCATTCAGCTACTGATACCCCGGATTTGCTCTCTTCCCTCAACTTTAATACTCGGCATAGATCGCGTCACCCGAACATTTTTGCAATACAAGTGTATAAGAACAACACCTCCTTTTTCAATCCCATGGTGTGCAGAACAGAACGTACAATGATGTCGTCCGTAGTGGCGGATGCGTGGATGTATTCAATAACAGATTTCCCCAGTACAAAAGAGCAGTATCTGAATTTCTTATAACCGAGCAGTCCTCGACTGTACACAAATAATGTATGATATTAAGAACACCCATTGTATAATTAAAATATAGTCAGTAATCAAATTTGTTTAACCCTCGTTGTAGATGTAAAGTTAAATCATGATGTGTATGCTATTTAAGGATTACGGTCTAGTTATGATAAGTTTATATATATTCTTGGTTGTGTAATGGCTGTGATCTGTTTGCATACCTAATATAAATAAATAAATAATAAATATAGTATTATTTTGAAAATGAAAATGAAAAATAATGAATAATATTTTATTAGTTATCAAAGTCATGTAACAATGTTGAGGTAGACTTCTTCTTTTAAGTGAGGGAACACTTGTGCCAGAAGAAGCCGCACTCCCTTACTAGAATTACATTCATGTACAGTTTAAAATCTGTTTCTATTAATAAATTTGCGTTATTGTGCGTGTGTGTGTGTGTGTGTGTGTGCTTGTGCGTGTGTAGTTTTAAATGATACACATATTTTACGTGTTTTACGTTTAAACTTTGCTACTTAACAATATGAACAATTGTTTCTGCCTCTTCATAGTTGAGAGTTTTGAGCCAATCAATAACCAATCTTTTACCCTCCAGTATAGTTTTAGTATATATGTTAAGGATTCTATTCACACAGTTATATATATGCACAGATTGACTTACTTTACTCGTAGAAGTCATTATTATTCCTATATTAACCTATAACAACAAATTACTGTTGCAACAAATCAGAAACAAAGCAGCAAGTGTGCGAGCCCATCAGCAACCTACTGTCATGCGCCCCTCGTTGGGCCTCTGCGGCCGAGTGTACGAGTACCTATATAAACTGTGAAGTGACACAGGCCTGCTCTTAGAACCTCGAGCCTTATTCCTGAACCTCGAGCCTTATTCTTGAACCTCGAGCCTTATTTTTAGGACTCGAGCTTAGCCTGAGTCTAGTGTTGCCCAAAATCGGTCTTGGTCTTGTTCTTGCATTTTCGCAAGACCAAGACCGAGAACAAGACCGCCTAATTTTAGCAAGACCAAGACCAAGACTGACCGTGCAAGATTTGAGCAAGAACATGACTAATCCTGCGAGACTCTTGCGTCTTGCAGTTAGGACTAAGTGTCGTTTCAGGGAGTATTGGAGTTTGGGTATACGCTTAGGGACTCCAAAAAATATTTAAAAAAATGAAAAATTGGACTGATTAAGATGAACATGAAGACGTAATAGAATTTGAGAAACTGTATGCATGTCCCTCAACGTCATTTGGATCTGGATCTTGTCTTCAAGGCTTAGATGTTGACGAGTTGGAGGAGTACCTAAGTAAACCCAGAGTTTCGTCTTTTTCTTGCGTTTGGGAAACACTAAGCCTGACTCGAGTAGATGACTAGACTTGATGTAGAAGCTAAGTTGGGTTTGAAGGCCGAATCTCGAGTTATGAGTGCCTAGTGCGAGTTGCACAAAAACCTAAATCGGGCAACATTAAGGCCGCTAGGTGGCGCTGACTCGATGGCATACAAATTCGCGTTTATTTGCTCGGAAAAACGGAATGGTGGTCTTTGTGTAACTCGCACTACTGAGTGCCGAGTGCGAGTTTTATTGAGAGAAGTGAATGACTTCACCGTCGCGTTTTGCGAGCACGTAAATGTCAATTAGTATGGAATCGAGTCAGCGCCATCTAGCGCCAAATTTGGCCAACATCAAGGCCGCTAGATGGCGCTGACTCGATGCCATACAAATTCGCGTTCTCTTCCTAAGTTCAAATACAATAAATTGGAGCGTTTCATTTCAAGCAAACGCGTGTAAAATCGCTTCTCCGATATCAACGCCACATATTTGAATCCAGTGCAGGCCGCGCCGCCCTTCGCAACGCTCGACGTCTCCGTAAATGAGGCCTTATGCCGGCTCTACACGTCGACAGATGCGTCTTCCGATGTCATCTGCAGATGCGTCCACCGACGTGTAGACGGGTAGAATGTGCGTCTGTGGTAGGTATCTAACGTCGGCAGACGCGTCTGCCGCCAATCCGTTTGTTGTCGGTTTTTCGTCACACATCAAAGGGTTTCCAGCGAGATGCCCGATGTCTGTCCACACGTCTGAAGACGCATAATATAATATAATATACTCTATGCGCATCAGTCAGTACGGAGTTGCGAATGGGAGTGCATGCGTGCTTCTTGCGGTTTTTTTCGTTGTTGTTAATCTCGTTCGCTAAAATGACTATGAGCAATGACGAAACATTTTTTGTTTATTCATTTTCTTTAGTCTCTATTCTACTTTGTTGTGTTTCTATGAATAGCCTGCATCCACCACCTTCTTCCTCCCCCATGTTTTTTTAATAATTCTACTATGATGCACACTCAAGCAGGAGTTAAAAGTAGGTACTAAACAAATAAATAGCTGCAGCAGCTACAGTCTCAACATCCATTTTTCAAATGTTGCGTACATGTTCCGTCTGTCGAGTGTTAACACCGACTGATCGGCCAACGGACGTGTGGAAGGCTCGTGGGTATCCATCTGCTGACGCATCTGCCAACGTCCGCGGACGCATCTGTCGACGTGTGGAGGAGGCATTAGGCTAAGAGCGACGAACGAAGCGGTTTTCAACCGCGCCCGCCGTGTGGTGGCGGTACGGCGGTTTTTACGCAAACTTGGCGGGCTAATATCGCCAGACGGGCAGTTGGACACTCGTCGATCGACCACAGCGCGCGACCGCAAACCACTGCGGCTGGGGAACTTTTGTAAGGCTTTCGTGATTATTTAATTTAATTGAAATAAAACTTAAATTTTTGCTCTATTATTGTTTGCATATATAAAAACACATTGAATCGTCCAAAATTAGGTTAAAAAAACCTAGTCGCCAATTATTTGCTAAATTAAATAATAAACTGTTTTTTTAAATAATTGTTAAGAAACGTAAAAATTCACTAAAGTTGAAATTATGAAATTGAAAGGTACAGACAATAATAGAGATAATTTACACTTAAATTTGAATTCAGCTATAAATCACGAAAATCTTCAAACAAATGCGACGTTTACGATCTACCCCCAGTAAACGCTCTAAGGCCCGGTTTCCGCCAAAGCGGAGAGAAGAGGAGATGTGTATTGATAACCAATCAGATTTTGTTATTTTCACAGACAGATGTGAAAATAAAGAAATCTGATTGGTTATGAAAACAGTGAAAACAAATTTCTTCTAATCTCCGCTTTGGTGTAAAGCCCTTCAATGAATTAGCGCAATTATGTGCCAAAGGATTGCAATGCGCGGTCATTTCACAGTACTAAGTCTAATGAAAATGTAAAATCTTTTCCAAATTCATCTCAGTCTAATTCTATTTCGAAAAACAACCAATGTTCACTGTGTAGAGCTGACCTTATATTATATAAATGTCCTAACTTTTTATTATTCTCTGTATCAAACAGAATTAAACACGTAAAATGATAATTAGCTGCTATATTTGTTTGAATGTTCACAATAATAAATGCAGGTATAACTTTAAGTGTTCATAATGTAAAATGTCAACCCATAATACTTACATTAATTCATACAGATTTACAGGAAACTTCCGAATCTTCTACCATGCACACTTTGCAAAAGAAATCCAACGATTCCAACTATCTATCTTGCTTAGAAACGCGAATAATGAGCGTGTTGTTGCTCGAGCGTTGGTGGATTCCGGCAGTCAAACTTCATTTTGTACTCAAGCGCTGGTCGGTAAGCTTGGCTACGGTACCTATAATTGCCCGCGGTGCATCGCCACTATGTGGCAACAAACAAACTGTGTACAAAAGGGGGTTAATCTGTGCCTGGAATCATTAACAATATTGCAGTTTCATGTTCGGTTGTCGATCAAATCACCACACTTTTACCACCTTCCAAAGCAAGCCTTAATAATTTGGTGGTACTTTCTAATATTATGTTAGCTGATACTGATTTTCATATTCCAGGAGAGGTGTCTTTTTTTTTAATTTAAAATGGGTTTGCGTTTGGCCTCAGTCTCGCCTCTTTTGCTTGCTGCCGACATATTTTTTAATATTAAGAAAGATGGCAAGATTGAAGGAGGGCCCATGGATCCTTTTCTTGTCAATACGCGGTTTGGATATATCGTATCTGGATTATCAGGTGATTTCCATCCTTTATCCTTTCACAATAAATCGGTCACTTTGCACTCTAGCTTAACGCCTGAGTTAGAGGTAGATCAACTTGTTAAGAGCTTTTGGGAGGCCGAGCAGGTCCCTTAGGTATACAATGAATCATTGCAAGAGCATGAACTAAGTGAACAACAATTCATTAGTTCAGTCACCCTATCCAAGGAGCGGTTTGAGGTAGATGAGGTAGACCTGCCGCTCAAGGTGGGCTTAAAAACGGTTGATCCTTCCGAGTCTTTCCCTCTTGCCTTGCAAAGATTTTATAATTTGGACAAGCGCTTTGCTAAAGACCCAGCATATCATGCGCTTTATGTTAACTTTATTAATGAGTATTTAAGCTTAGGTCATGCAAAGGTTATTGATTTTTCAAAATGTGATGCGGATACATTGCCGAAATACTACTTACCCCATCATGCAGTTATTCGCCAGGATAAAATAACCAACAAACTAAGAGTTGTTTTTGAAGGCAGCGCAAGGGTTAAATGAGCTGAGTACAGTCTGAAGATATTTTATGTAACGGTAGTGTTGTTCAAAAACAATTATTTGATATTCTTGTTTTATTTAGCACTTACAGTGTGGTTCTTATGTGCGATATACGTCACTTGTATCGCCAAATTCTAGTTTCTCCCAAAAACAGGGTCTTACAAAATATTTTATGGCGGGAAAGTCCCAATGAAGATTTATAGTGCCTTCAGCTACAAACCATTACTTAATATGGTCTGACTAGTTAATCATTTCTAGCTACGCGTTGTTTAATTGAGCTGGCCAACATTCACGTTAAAATAGGTATCCACTAGCTGCAGCCGCTATACGAAATAATACGTACATCGACGATGTCATAGTCCGTTCCTTTGATCAAAAAAAAGCAATTCTATTAAGACAGGAGTTGTTTATTGCGCTTAGGTGGTTTTGAACTTCATAAGTGGTGTTCTAATGACTTAGATTTAGCTTTCTGATCTGCCGAAAGAGCAGTTGTGTTTTGATCCTGTAGACTTTGGTCGGCACGATCCGTTAGTTGTCAAAACTCTTGGGGTCAGATAAGAGGTGCAAGGTGACCAATTTATAGTCGCGGAGTGGGCTCCGCAACTATTTGACCCTCCTACAAAAAGGAATGTTTTAAGCTACGTTAGCAAATTTTTTGATCCATTAGGTCTCATTAACCCTATATTTGTAAAAGCCAAATTATTGCTTCAAAGAATGAGGCAATGCAAGCTTGACTGGGATACACCTCTCAATCAAGAATTACGTGATGTATGGTGTGAATTTTATAATCAAATGCAAGGCATGTCAAGTATTCAGGTACAGCGTAATGTTAAAATGTCAAACGCTGAATCAGTGCAACTTATAGTATTTTGTGATGCTGCTTCTTTTGCTTACGGTTGTTGCATGTATGAAGTTATACAGGATGGTAATTGTAATGTCAATTTACTGTGTGCCAAGGCTCGTATTGCTCCAATTGACGGTAAGCTTACAATTCCTAAGCTAGAGCTTAATGCTGCTGTTTTGCTTTCTAAGCTAGCGCGCTCTATCCAGCGATTGTTGCCTGAAATATCTGAATGTATTCTATCTACTGATTCAAAGATTGCGCTAGGATGGATGGATTCACTTCCTGTTAAGCTGCCAGCTTATATGGCAAATAGAGTCCATGAGATTCAAAAATGCAATGCAACCTGGCTTCATACACCAGGCACTATAAATCCAGCCGATATTATTTCAAGAGGGTCTTATCCGGATGGATTGAGAACTAGTGAATTATGGTGGCACGGACCTCAATTTTTAACAGGAAGTGAATATCATTTTCATATGTCTAATATAGAAACGCTAATATCTGCTGCCAATCAAATAATAATGAATTAATGCCAGTTTTAAATGGTTTTTCGCACTTGCACAAACTGATTCGGGTGATGGTCTAAGTGATGAGATTCATATCAAAATGTAAAGGTACTTTTTACCTCTAATACATCCCCATCTTTAGCCCAAGAATACAAAAATGATAATTTAATTGTAGTAAGGCTTGTACAGAATCATTATTTCAGCGAAGAAATTAGTTGCTTGCAGAAAGGTCAGCCCATCAAGACCAATTTGAAAGCTTTGCATCTATTTTTGGATTCTAACCATATTCTAAGAGTAGGCGGTCGCCTTCAGCAAGCGCAGCTTACTTTTGCCAAAAAGTCTCCAATTATTTTGCCCAAAAAATGTCATTTAACAACATTGATAATCCGATATGAACACGTTTCATTATTGCATTGTAAGCTTACTAACAGCAGCCTTATACAAAAATATTAGATTGTCAATGCAGTTCGAAAGAGAAAAAAGGTCATTCTTGCATGTACAAAATGTTTTAGATTAAAATGTCAAGAAACTCGTCAGTATATGGGTTCGCTACCTTCCGACCGAATCACTCCAGCAAAGGTCTTCTCCAGAGTGGGTGTGGATTACTTTGGCCCAGTGAGCGTTAAACAGTCTACATTAAGGCGGTCAGTGGTTGCTAAGGGGTATGTTGCTGTATTTGTTTGTTTCGCCACAAAGGCGGTTCATATGGAGGTAGTGTCGGACTTAAGTACTGGCAGTTTCTTAGCTGCATTCAGGCGTTTTATCTCGCGGCGGGGCATGCCTGCAGATGTCTACTGCGACAATATGAGTACTTTCAAATGTGATAATGCTCAACTAATTCAATTATACAACAATGAGCGGCACGTCGATAGGTAAATAGAGTTTGGAGCTCAGAAAAACATACAGTTCCATTTCATCCCTTCCTATAGTCCTAACTTCGGGGGTTTGTGGGAGCCGCAGTAAAATCGGCTAAGCATCATTTTTAACGACTAAATGGTCTCAATGCGCTCACCTATGAGCAATTAAATACTATTATAGTAGAGATTGAAGGTATTTTGAACTCGAGACCAATAACTGCAATGTCTCAAGATATTTCAGATTTTTCCTTTTTGACCCCAGGCCACTTTTTGATGGGCTGTTCAATTGTGGCACCTCCTGAACCAGATGTTACTAACCCATCCCCTTTAATAGATTTAAGTACGTTTTGGGCGAAGGTGTCTGCAAATAAGGCTCTCTAAATTTTTGGGGGGTTTGGAACAAAGATTACATGTCTACATTAAATTCTAGAATGAAATGGGCCAAAGGATTTCCAAACCTAAAAGAGGGTATGCTTGTTCTCGTCAAGAATAACAACTCTCCACCTTTGCAATGGTCTATGCCAACAAAAACCTTCTCCAACCATCCCATAGGCCCTATGAGCAGGTCAACGACTCGACACCCCTCAGACGACAAGGCCATTCTGCCTTTCCCCGATGGGCCCTCACCAGGCTGGACCGAGAACTTGCGGAGGAGGCAGCCATAGTGGCTGCCTGGGGCGCGACCCCCACAACATCGGGGGTTGATGAGGCAGCAAGCGAGTTCCGGGACACCGTCTCGCGCATTTGTGATGCTGCCATGCCCAAAGTACGGGGACCACCTCCAAGGCGCCACCAAGTCTATTGGTGGTGCGATGAAGTTGCCCTCCTGCGAGAGCAATGTTCTCAATCAAGGAGGGCATACACGAGGGCCACACGTCGCCGCCAACGCGACGCGCAGATGGAGGGCCAGTTGTATGCCGTCTACAACGCCGGGAAAAAGGCATTACAACTGGCCATAAGCCAGGCAAAGAGCAGGGCCCGGGAGGAGATGCTGGAGGATCTCAACCGTGATCCATGGGGGAGACCGTACCGCGCAGCGCGCGACAAGCTGCGCCACCAAGGTCCCTCGGTCATAGAGTCCCTCCAGCCAGAGGTGTTGGAGAGGGTAGTGCGGGAACTTTTTCCGGATTCCCCAGCGCACACCCCTCCCTCGATGTCTCCTCCCGTGAGGCAAATTGAGGATGAGCCGATCCCACTTGTCACCGATGAGGAGATGGAGACAATGGTCGATCGGCTCAGGGCGAAAAAGAAGGCTCCAGGGCCAGAAGGGGTTCCGGGCAGAGTGCTAGCCCTTGCCCTGAAACACCTGGGGAACCAGCTTCGGGACATTTTCAACGCCGCTTTTTCATCCGCGCGTTTCCCGAAGCTGTGGAAGGAAGGCCGCCTGTGCCTAATCCAGAAGGCGGGTAGACCCCCAGGAGAAGCCGGCGCCTACCGGCCAATCGTGCTGTTGGACGAAGCGGGAAAGCTCTTCGAGCGGATAATCGCGTTCCGTCTCGTCCAGCACTTGAATGAGGTGGGGCCCAATCTGTCGCCGGTGCAGTTTGGGTTTAGGGCAGGGCATTCCACCATCGATGCCCTGGCACTCCTGAAGGAGGAAACTGCAGCGGCATCTTCCCGCGGAGAGAGGTCATTGGCGATAAGTCTGGATATCGCCAACGCCTTTAACAGCCTGCCGTTCGGCGTGATACGAGAGGCACTCCATTACTTCGGAGTGCCCCCGTATCTCGGCAGGCTGTTGGAGGACTACCTGCGGGGCAGGGAGATCCTCTTTGAGGGCAGAGACGGGGTCCTCATCCGTCATCCCATGAGGTGTGGTGTTCCCCAGGGGTCCGTCCTAGGGCCCCTGTTGTGGAACATAGGCTACGACTGGGTTCTCCGCGGCGCGCTCCTGCCCAGGATGCGCGTCATTTGTTACGCGGACGATACCCTAGTCGTAGCGAGGGGACACACCTTTCCGGAGGTCCAGAGGCTGGCGGAGGTCGGCGCCAGCCTCGTGATTGGACGCATTGAGGCGCTGGGCCTAAAGGTCGCCTTACACAAAACCGAGGCCCTCCTCTTCCACGGGCCTCGGCAGGGACCACCACCTGGTGCCTCGGTCTCCCTCAATGGGACGACGGTGCGGGTCATGGTCCAGATCAAATATCTGGGCCTCTTTTTGGATGGGCGGTGGCGATTCGAGGAACATTTCTCCCGCCTCGCGCCCCGCCTTATTCGTTCCGCGGGGGCACTGGGCCGTTTGCTTCCGAATGAGCGCGGCCCGAATCAATCATGCCGGCGGCTTTATGCTGGCGTTATCCGCAGTATGGCGCTCTACGGAGCGCCAATTTGGGCGGATGCTCTCACCGCCCACACTCCCTCTTGCGAGCTCCGCAAAGGGTCGTGGCGGTGAGAGCCATCCGAGGGTATCGCACCATCTCTGCGGGGGCAGCCTGCGTTCTCGCAGGTATGCCTCCGTGGGAGTTGGATGCGCGAGTTCTTGCTGCTGTCTACCAGCACAGGGCAGCAGCGAGAGCCCAGGGCGAGCGCCCCTTCCAGGACGTGGTGGAAGGGGCTCGGAGGAGAGCGCAGGAGGCGCTCCTACAGAGGTGGGCGGAGGACCTGGCTGACTCGCTCTATGGCCGGGATACCATAGACGCAATACGGCCGGTCCTCAACCAGTGGTTACGTCAGGAGTGGCCTCTGACGTACCGGCTGACGCAGATACTTTCCGGGCATGGGTGCTTCGGGAAGTATCTGCACAAGATCGCCCGGCGGGAGCCCACCCCGCGGTGCCACGAGTGCGGCGCTGCTGAAGACACGGCCCTGCACACACTGCAAGTGCGCACAGCATGGGCCGAGCAGCGCCGTACCCTCGTGGCCACTATTGGAAGGGACCTCTCACTCCCGGCCGTAGTTCAGGCCATGTTGGGGAGTGAGGAGGCCTGGATGGCAATGGTCTCCTTCTGCGAGGAGGTGATGACGCAGAAGGAGACTGCGGAGAGGGCCCGAGAGGATGATCCTTTGGCGGCCCCTCTCCGACGCAGACGGCGGGGAGCAAGAAGACGGCGGTTCGCCCGTCTTCCTCCTGCTCCCTAAAAGTAGCACCGGGGTGTAAGCCGGGGGGCTTACATCCTATTCCAAGGCGCACCCGTCTGGGGGTGTCCCAGTATACCGGGATGCCCCCGTAGCGTGAGGAGGCCCGGCGCATAGGCTGGGCTGACCGCTGGGGCGACGTGGTAATCCTTTAGGCTCCATGTCTCCCTATTTCATAGCGGCGAGGTATACCCGGGTGTTTTTTAGTAGGTATGCCGCCGGCTTCACCGGCGGAGAGTCCTACACTCCCCCACTGCCCGACCCAGGCAGTTGGATAGTGCGTAAAGCATTTCTCACCCGGATAACAAAAAAAAAAAAAAACCCCCGGGAGCAGGTAGTTGTGGTGAGAACAAAGAACGGAACTTATAAACGTTCCATAATCTTTGTTGTTATGCCAATTAGTAATAATTTACAGAACTAGATAATTATTTGTTTTTATTCAGGCAAGATATTTTTTAAGTTAATTTTCATTTTCTGTTTATAAATGAGCTGTTTAAATTTATTATTTTATTTTGTCAAATACATAGTTTCAGTTTTGTTTGGGTAACTTGCGCGCCCGCACTATGTTGCAGACAGCAACAATTTTTTTAGAAATAAAATACTTTTTTATGTTTCTACTTTATAATCTTCTAAGTTTCAAATAAATCGATCTTCTCTTTTTTATAATCCACGAAAAATGATTTCTATTTACAAAATAATTTAAATAATACAAAAATTTTATTTATTTTATTATTTATTAAAAATAATTATTAAATGTGCGTTTAACGCAACAGCCTTGGCAAACCTGTAATTAGCTTTATTTTTTCTAGTGCTATAATTGTAAGTATATTACAACTCCGTTGGTTTTATAAATAAGCAATAAATAAATAATTCGTGTCAAAGCGAATTTTGGCACAAATTCCCTACAATGGTGTCTGAAGCAACATACTCAAAGTACTGATGAATGGGGGTGGAGCTGACAGGTGGGGGGGGGGGAGGAAAAATAACTCTTAAACGGTTGCTCTTAGCAAAAAAAAAGATCAACATTTAATGACACATTTTGAAGCACAAAAGTTGGAGAGTATGTAGACTTGATAGTCCTCCTTATAGGATGGTGTAAGAGAAACTTTAAAAAAGTACCTTTACACCCCCTCCCCCACCCGTTACCTCCACCCTCATCCATCAGTACTTTGAGTATGTTGCTTCAGACACCATTCCCTACACTTGTGTCAAAATTCGCTTTTACACTAATTGTGTCCCTGTTAGTTTTTCGTCTTCGTTGAGTGGGCCAGTGTTACGGACATGGGTACATGACATGGGACATGGGGACTACTTGAATCAAAACACATGAGACAGGAGACCGAAGAGCTGGCAGCTACCTCGGACAAAGAATTAGTCTAGCTATTCAAAGAGGGAAAGCTGCCAGTATCTTCGGAACCTTGCCTAAAGGGACTTCTTTTAATAATATATTTTAGTTATTAAATTATATTTTTTAAGGTTTTTAGTTTTAGGTTCATTTTAACAACTTCAGATGTGTTAGTATTTGTTTTAGTATTTTTAATGTAATAAATAAACACATGATATATTTTATAACATCGATTTCTAGTTGTCTTGGGCGTCACGTTACTCGCTCACGTTACGCTGTAAAAAAACATCATAAATTAGAATCTAAAATAATAATTTGTTAAAGTAAATAATAAAAAGTTTAGAGACATTAAAAATGAATGCGATAGCTTAAATAAATGCAAATACAATTAAATATAAATGCAACATCCACTACGCTGATATTTTCTGTTTTTGACGTGACAACGTCTTAAATTAGGTTGCGGCTGGGAGTCACTTATGAAAAAGTGTAACGCTCGGTAACGTTACGATGAGTCACCGAACGAGAGAGAGGCCCGCCGAATGCCTTGCGTCTCTCTCCCACTCAACTATGATCGGTCTGCCGCGCGCGTTCATATCAATAAATATTCTACCGAGAAAAAGACGTTGTCACGTAAAATCTTCGCCCGTAAAACCGACTTTACAGGCAACCATTTTTTTCATTCAAATTATTATATTTTACTATGTATCTTGATAAAAGCGGCAAAAGATATCTCTGAAATAATCTATCGATGAGCATACATTCTGGGGTATAAGATGGTACGATAGTTTCTTTCTTCTGTAATCTGTGCGATAGTTGTAGTTAGATGGTTGATCACAGATTACATAATACACACACCGGCAGAATTAGCGGAACATAAAAAGAGGGACGATTCATGTTTTTTTTTCGTAATACAGGCCGGTTACACTAGTTTTATTTAAATAAAGATCTAATTTGAAATGGAACATTAGTCGACAGTCACTTTTTTCATTCGTTAATTTTGATTTTTCATTAATTAATCTTTAACCACTGCCAACCAAGTTGATTTTCCATTTTCTTAAAGTTCGTAAATTTCATTTGAAAAATATTGTATAAATATCTGGGACAATTCACACCAAGATCATCTGACCCCAAACTAAGCAGAGCTGGTACTATGGGCGTCAGTAAACATACTTAAATATTTCTAAATACATACTTAATTATATAATAACACCCAGACACACAAAAAACACCAACAAACAGGTTACTTAATAGTTACTAACGTAAGATGTTAGGTGGTAGGTATAATACCTATATAGTGCAGTTGAGTTGTACTTACGACATTGCTCTGGCTTCACACACTTGTTCGAGTCGGGATCGTACCTGTATCCACCCTTGCAGCGACACGTCGTATCATCACATCTGTCAATCAAACAGTAGGTACCTTAACCATAAGTTGCCGATGGCGGTCGTTAAAGTCATATTTTAATGAGAATAAGGCCTCTTCCTCACTGGCTTGGTGCGTTTTGCACCGAATCTGTACAGATTTTCTGCTGAAAAACATTTCCTGACAGGCTCTGAGTGCTGAGTGCGAGTTGCAGTGAGCGATGCGAATGACTTCACCATCGCGTTATAGCCTGCGCAGACGAGGGATAATCCGCGGCGTACTTTCTTCTCCGGGAAAATAGATCCCTTACAAACTGTATCGAGCAACGCACACGAAAGACTAAAAGTACGCCGAACCAAATATCCACCGAAACACCGCGGACACCCACGGAGCGTAGTGGATTAAAGTGCGCGGGTGTCCGCGAAAAAAATAGAAAGGACGAAGTATGAATGGTTTGGCGCGCGAGCGTAGCGAGAGCGCTAATAGTTCGAGGGCATTGAAAAGGTCTTTCTTCCGAGGTAAACACTCTGCTTTTCATTACGAATATAAGGAAAGTACAACTGTTTGAGCTTCTTCTCTAATGAAATCAGTAGTCAAATTCATATCTAAGTCTGATGAACTCATTTTGCAGAAAATAAACTCCTCACTCGATTTATGAAACACTGAATGAAGTTCGAATAGTTGCAATCCCGCCTTTTGTTTTGTCTGTGCAATTCAACCATTTTTTTTTAAATATTTGTAAAAAAGCATACTTAGACAATGATGATGGAATTCTCCCGCCCTATTTTATTTAAATATTTTTTTTTTTTCATTTCTAACGTAAGTGCTTAGCTGAAATTTATTCAATTAAATACTAATTATGTGAAACATACATTAATGAGTATATTCCTGCTTCGATTGTTTAAATATTCATTTGAAATCAAGATGAAGAAATTTAAAATACAGCTGTGGCTGAATAGAATACATCGACTTGCCGCAAAAGGAATGTCAAAATAGAACGTTACATTTGACAGTTATTTACTTTCAGCCCTAGGGCTGAAAAAACTTTACAGCCCTAGGGCTGTAAGTGAAGCAGGCAACTTCAAGCGTACTTTTCGTGTATGAGTAATGAAAACCAGCTTTACTAACTTAGTTTTGGTCTGGGTGTGCTTGAAAACGCCGATGGCTTAAATCATTGTCTTGTACGGATTGTACGGTCGACCAAAAAAATGGTCTACCGGTTTTGACAAGGGTTTCTGTGAGATTTAACAGTCGCTGTGGTTGAGAAATTGTCACTGTCATAATGCTATTGCAAGGGGACATCGACCATCCTGTTTTATGACGTTCAAAAGAATCTCAACTGCAGCACAAAATAAAGAGTTTACAGAAACTTGCGTGACCGACCAGGGTTTACTATATTCGCTCTTATTTTTAAAATGAAATAGGGGGTTTTACCTACCTCGCAGGACTGGCCAAAAACAAAATTCATCAGCAGTGCGACTGGCCGCGACGCCCGCGACGCGACACTGATAATGCTCACCGGTATCGCCTGTAAACGCACCGTGCTGTTGTGTGCGTGATCAAAATGGCGGGTTTGTTCTAAGCGAACTATCAGAGGTGCCGCGTCACATTCTTGGCCGACCGTACCTCGTAACTCAAGGATATATTATCCTTACGTCGAGACCATGATAATCGTAACCCAAAACAAGTTTAAAAGAGGAACTGCTAAGTTTCTCGCCGGGTCTTCTCAGCAAGAATCAACTCCGACGCGTGTTGGTAGAGTCGCATTATGTCTGTATACTGTGTATTTATATATCTATATTATTATAGTTATTAAGTCTATTGTTTGGTATTTCTTGCTTTGAATTTGAAGATTCGAAAGTACTTACTGTGAAAATCTATTTGAATAAAGTTATTTGAGTTTGAGTTTGAGTAGTTTGCCGACCTGACTGTACTGACGTGAATATTCTAAATGCGCGGGTGGATGAAAGTCTTTCGCCGCGCTCACTCAGACGACGCCGTGCACCACCAGTCCGCTCGTGACCACGATGACATGCAATTGTCGTCGAAACGTCGAGATGAAATAGGTAAATCCATTTAGATACCAGAAAATTAATTCCGTTGCAAAAACCCGGAATTGTGTCTTGCGTATATTTATATGTATATATTTTTTATAATATAAAACATAGGTACCTACCTGTTCCGACAAGTCTTAGGTGGCTGGCAGCGTCGGGAGCAATTCGGGTCGCAGCCGAACTCCGCATTGGGGTCGTTGGCGCATTGACCTGTTCAAACAGCTGATTAGAAACGGGAGTAGATATTGGTGGCTGAATTGATTTTAAAAAGCTATACCTATCTGCCTATACATATTTATATAACAGTCCCATTAATGTAACTATTGTGTTGTTGTGTTTATGTGTAAATTTCGGCCAATATTTTTATAACTTATTCCCCGAATCGGCAACCCCATAATTTAAGGCGAGGTGGTTCTGCACAACATTTCCCGAAGGAAACTGAAAAGTGCCACGCGGACCGAAAATCACTAAAATAATCGATAAAAATTATCAGATCAATTATTTTAGGAATAAAACTAAAAATAGAAGACAAAATGTCACGAAAAGAGGTGACTTTGTGAATTTATTCTATCGAGCCAACTTTATCAAATCATGTTTCCACCGGGTGAATTTCCTGTATTATCCCCTCAACAATATCAGTAGATTTCATTAGATTTAAATATCACTGTTTAGTTACTAGTTACTTAAAAAATTTAATTTTAAAAACGTGTTTTGTGAACCACCTCCCCTTAAGAACCGGCCCGCCAAATCCCGATACTCCAACCTGCTGAGTATTCCAGGCAAGCTTTAATAACTCAATCATTTTAATATTAATCCCAGTATTATTCTCTTTTTTAACTATTAATGCTTAAGTAGGTATTGCATTTAGCAAAAGGTATGCTTATCAGTCTTAATGCCGAAGTTCTAAAACGATATTCAAAGCTGAGCAATCCTCACAAGTAGGTATAGCTTTATTTTCTACTAACATGTGACTAAGAACCTTTAATTTGAAAGGTTCTCTGCTCAGTTTGGCTGGCACCTATTAGTTTATGCCCTGCATGGTTCGGGCAGTCGAACATTCGGGCAGTGTACCTTCGCTCCACAACACTCCAACGGGCCTCTGACTAATCATGACTAATCAGTTTTGAGATAATAGCCGTCAGCATATGATATGTTATATTTAAGTCTTAACTTACCTAAAACCTGCACCACAAAAGCAGCAGCCAGCAAAAGTACGATATACGTGCGTACTCCCAACATTGTAGCCTTCAACTGTCTCTTGATGATAATAGGTTACCGTTTACTTGACTGCAAGCTACTTTTATCAACTATATGCGTCATTGTTTTTAATTATCAGTAGGTAAACGACAAAGTCGAACAGTCGTTATTGTTAAGAGCCATTTCGTATTTTAAGTGCATGATCCAACATTTATAGCGCCGAAATTACGAGCTTCGGAAAAAAAATTGAGTGTTAAGTATATACAAAATATAGTCCAACCTTTGTTTTTACACATACTGAACCAGAATATGCATTAATTCATCACAATAACTGTAAAAAAAGTTATAAATTTGTAATTTTTTCGTATAATAGCCCAAGTTTTGCGACAGATTTTTGTTTTGATTAAAGCATATTATTGTTAGAAATCAATGTCAGTACACTTATGATCTTTATTTATTCGAAATATAAATCTAACCTGTTATTTAGATCTAAGTCACGATGATACATTTTCAATAAATCACGATGCACACACGCGCGCTATTGCCGCGCTTAATTTTGGTGACGGCCTCTTATGAGTTCAGTATCTCTCCTCTGTGCTAATAATAAACGTGTTTATGAATTGCACTTGTCCCAACCATGCAGTATTTACCTCAACAATGCTCACCTGGAGCATTTTCCTGAAATGTAACGTTACAGAGTCGAGCATTACCCTACGTCAGAGTGCCGAGTGCGAGTTGCAGTGAGAGAAGTGAATGACTTCACCATCGCGTTTTGCGAGCACCTAAATGCCAATTGTATGGAATCGAGTCAGGGCCATCTAGCTGCGAATTCGGGCAACATTCAGGCCGCTAGATGGCGATCACTCAATGCCATACAAATTCGCGTTTTGTTTCTCGCAAACGCGATGGTGAAGTTATTCACTTCTCTCACTGCAACTCGCACTCGGCACTCTGGAGGGGAGAACCGAGCATTTGTTACAAATTCGGGTATTACGTTGGTGAGGGAAAAGCGCCGAGCATTACAGTGCGCAATTGATGATATAAATGTGTAATATTTTGATACAACCCTGAAGTTTTGTAAGGCAGTATTGTAAGGTAATGCTCAAAATCGATTCTGAAAAGTAAATTACAGGCGAAAATTCGTCAGGGAGGCAGTTCTGTAATGTAGGTGGCTAATGCTTAAAATCGAATCTGAAACGTGACATTCATTACAGGTACCTAATAAATGATAAATAAAATAAATATGCGCCAGACAACACACCTCTTGTAATGGTCTCGAAGTAGGGATTCTTATCCCTGTGTTACGAGGTACCACACAAGGAAATAAGCCAGGGGCGTCTCCCAGCACACCCAGAACCGAGTCAATTCAGAAAAGATAGTTTCCTGAATTGACCCGACCGAGAATCGAACCCGGGACACTACAGAAATCTAGGCGAGAAACCGTGCTACAGCGCACTACGCCAATCGTGTCGTCAAAACCTAATGCTTCAGTTGACACCACCTTTTGAGAAAAAACTGTAGTACAGACGCTGTCAAAGCCGTCGGTGCCGAGGCCAAACAGCGTTAGTCATTTAGAAAAAAAATTAGGTATATTAAGTAAGAAGAGTATGGATTTTCGTTAAGGTATCAAAAAAACAGCTACCTAGCTAAGATCTCTAGATCTTGGATACAAATCAAATCATGTTTTTACAGATTAAACGGTACTGGCCTAGGTGGTCACCCACATGCCCACGGTTAAGATTATTTATAACGATAACTTGGTGTTTATAATATATTTTGCTCAATATCAATTTTCCTATTTGTCCTCAAAAATTTACAATAAAATTAATAAAACACTCAAAATTCTTAAAAAGTGTAAATATGTGCAATGTATTTACACTTTTTAAGAATTTTGATCATTTCCGTTGCTCAGAAAAAACATAATATAAAAGACAAGTTTTAAATGTAAGATAATGAACGAAGTGAACATAATTCTCGCAGATATACATTGAAATGTACGTTTAAGTAGTTTCAAAACAAAATTTATATTGTAACATTAAACACATCCTATTGTCATCAATACATAGAGTTTTATAAAGACGGAACTGTCTGATAAACTGCTTAAAACATGTATGCTAGGTACTCCTAGGATGAAATGTACATTAGGCATAAGTATAAGTTGTGATTTATTTCATAATATAAGACATTTTTAAAACAAACAACTCAAAATATATTCACTTACCTTAGGGGAATGTAAAAAACTACTTACCGAATGGCTGATACACGACTTTAATGAAGCTGAAAGTATTTTGAAAATATGTTGCTGAATTGACTATCTATCTATTACTTTCTTCACACACTCACACACATTCTCACACACACACAAAAATGCACACGCGCACCCACACTCTTATACACTTTCAAACTTTTGGTTGTTTTAAGACTTTTCATTACTCATACTCTGAAAGTAGATCTGAAGTTGCCTGAGGGAGGAGCGGGATGAAAGTAATACCTTTCACTTAGAATCACTTTCAACTGACAGCTGTCAAATTATTTAAAAAAAAAAACTAGTTCTTTTTTACATATCTATTGAACCATGTTCCAACTTTCTATATATCCACGATGTAAAATTGAAATAACTTAAAGTTAAGTATTGATTAAATAATATATATTTTTTATATAACTTTATTATAATTTAGTTCCAACAATTTCTTTAAAATAACTTAGATTTGGGCAAAATAATTACCATTTTTCCAATTATGAAATTAAAAAATAATGGCTGAATAGCTGGCCGGCCACAGAAAAAAAAACAAACAAAATAGGCGAGAAAGCGGCAATTCGATCTTCATTTATTTTTTCGATTTTAAGACTTTTGTTTATACATATAGCAGAGATTTGTACCTATAAACTGAGTTCATCTGATTCTGATATTAATTTAACGCCTGATTTTATAAGAGAAGAGGCTAAAGCGGTAGTGGAAAATAAAATTTACTCATTTTTTCTTTAGCTATTCATGTTCTTATTTTCACTCTCCTAGTATTTGTTATGAAAAGCACAGTGTTTACCTCGGGTTAAAGACTTATTTAGTCCCTCGAACTATTGGCGCCCTCACTTCGTTCCGGGCGCCAAACTCCGTCTCGGGACTAAATAAGTTACTTTCACCCCTAGGGTAACAATGTACTATTGTTTAAAAAATGTTATTATATAGCGTCGTGGCCTAGTGGTTAAGCACTCCAACTCGGATCGCGGATCGTGTGGTCCCGAGCTCAAATCTGGCCAGAACCAAGTTTTTTGTGTTCATTGTTTAATTTCCGACTTACTCTCCGGTAATGGAAAACATCGATAAAAAACCAAATCAACCCGGATAGCGGCGGAAGTCTCACCACCTACCACGTTGGGTTCTAATACCATTGGTGGAAAGTGGGCTTCTGAGTGTTCCGTTCACCATGACGGCAACAGTCACTTGTCTCTGACTACACCGTTTGGGATAAAGTCGTGATGGTATGTATGTATTTTAAATCGTTTCTTTTTTCCCGTATAAAAAGCTGTCATTAAATGTTTAGAATAAGGTCAGGTAGTTTTGACAACTTAGCTACGAGTAAGGAAGAGTGGCTTCCTCTGACACAGGGTGCTTATTGTACGTATAGGCTGCCGTCGCGGCGGCGGGCGCGCTAGACTGGAGTGCACCGCTCGTTACCCGCCCCGCTGCTCGCAAAATTCGAGGCTGAGGCCTTAGAGGAAGTCAACACCCAAATTGTTAACCTTATCTGAACAGAATCAACGTTTTAATTTTATTTATTTATTTTGTTATATTAGTATTGATATACATAAGCCAGTAGTTGAACAGAGTACCGAGTGCGAGTTGCAGTGAGAGAAGTGTATGACTTCACCATCGCGTTTTGCGAGCACGTAAATGTCAATTACTATGGAATCGAGTCAGCGCCATCTAGCGGCGAATTCGGGCAACATTAAGGCCGCTAGATGGCGTTGACTCGATACCATACAAATTCGCGTTTTTTTTCTCGCAAACGCGATGGTGAAGTTATTCACTTCTCTCACTGCAACTTGCACTCGGCACTCAGTATACATAATAGGTTATTACTTTAGGTACTCAATATTATTGGTTCACGATGATATCACATTATTTAACAAATGTTGGGAATAACGTGTAAAAGCTGCTGCTGTTTAAGCAGCTCAAGTATTCGTTTTGTTGATACAGTTGTCTTTTTCTGCCAGCTTGTATAAAAGTTACGATTTGTTTCTCTGTAGATTGTGAGTAAGGACGTCTTACTGCTTAAAAACAAAATGCTTTGTTTCATCGGATGTATTCTGTTCACTATAAGTGTATTTTTTGCTGACACTATTGCGGGTGAGTGTTTCATTTATTAGAAAAAAAATTACCTATCTTATACTAATATTATGAAGAAGAAAGATTTGTTAGTTTGCAATAAATGAGGTTCATATTCCAAAAAAAATCTGTACTTGAGTTAAAGATCTGAGTGACGTTATTGTATGAACTGACGTTTTGAAATACGATTCTAGAATACGGGCCTGAAACTACTGAACCGACTTTGAAAATTATTTTACCATTAAGAAGCTACATTAATTTATATATATTCTAATATTTTGACGGGAAAGATAATGTCAATAGTGTTTTTTTTGGTACAGCTACTTAAGTTGTTCCTGGTTTACATTTATGGCCCGTATTCGACGACGACGGTGTATTTGACGACCGACTTGGTGTAATGGTTAAGAAGTTGGCTACTACACCAGAGGTCGCGGGTTCGATCCCCGCACAGTACAAACATTTGTGTGCATGAACATGTCTGTTTGTACTGGTCTGGGTGTCTCCTATGTATAATAAGTATGTATTTACAAAAGAAAATGTATTTAAGTATGTTTATCCGTTGTCTAGTATCCCATAACACAAGCTTTAATTAGCTTACTTTGGGGCTAGATGGCGCTGTGTGGAATAATGTCCAGGGATATTTATTCATTATTTATTTATTTATTCACTTTGATTAGTAGTTAGGGCAGGTGATTAGTGCAGGTGATTAGTGCAGGTGATAAGTGCAGGTGATTACTGCAGGTGCTTAGTGATTAGGAGAAAACACGTGTGGACATCAATTGAGTAGGACACGCTTCTAATCACTACGACGCAGGTTACTAATCACTCGCAATAATACATCGCTGTCCAGACGTGTTTTCTAACAATAAGCACCTGCACTAACTACTAAGCGAAGTGAATTGAAGTGAAATAAAAAAAAAATTTTTGTTAACTAATACTTGAAATTTTGATGATGTTTCTTAGGACAAAAATTAAGTAATAATGATTAGAGTTTGTTTTCATCAAGATGTTCTTTGACCTTCGATAACTTTGTAACTATTGAGTTCCCAGGTATGGTCTAGAAAGAAAAATTGGTCCTGATGATGTGCAGAATACCTACGTAGGTCTCGGCTTCGCTAAGGGTTTTTTACACCCTTTATATTATTTTGTTTTTATTAATCGTTTTCTGAAAAAGAATTTACTTTACTGCTTCACCGTGCCTGTTTAATGTACTCGGATGACGCAAATCACGATCACGAATTCACGAATCACATAGATATTTTATTACGAAAATACTAGGTGATTGATTAGGTATACAGATTACGTACGAGTTTTTTTTTTTTTATACTACGTCGGTGACAATTAAGCACGCGGACCGCCTGATGGTAAGCGGTTATCGCGGCCTATGGACGCGTGCAACACCAGGGGTATCACTCGCGCGTTGTCGACCCTGTAAAAACATTTTCAAACCCCTCTTGAAGAACTCCATACTATAACTCATCAGTAAAACCTCGGCAGGGAGTTCATTCCACAATTTAAGCGTCCTCGGAAGGAAACATCTCTGAAACCGAATTGTACGAGACCATTGCGGATTCAGAGTGTGAGGATGAATGCCCTGTCGGTGCCGTACGGAAAATCTTATGGCATACTTCTTAGCTAATAAATAAGTAGGTACTTAGGCGTTAGCTGAGTGGTAAATAAATTATCATTTTTACAAGAAATACGAACATCCCCCTGTATTTGTTTCAAAACCGTAACATAAAAGTAAATTATCAAAATCAACCTAAACCGTAGATAGTAACTGAATTTATCTTAAATAGTCACTAGCTGTCCGCCCGCGGCTTCGCCCGCGTGGATTAATTAACACTTCTAGGTGGCGCTGACTCGATGCCATGCAAATTCGCGCTTACATGCTCGCAAAACGCGACGAAGAAGTAATTCGCAGCTCTTTGTTCAACTCACAGTAGGCAGTAGGCACTCTGAACGATTGAGTTGCCGCGTCCGGGAAACAAGCTACTTACTTGTGGCCGCGTTTAGTGACGTGGCCCACGGCCCACCTTCCGCCTAAAATATAAAATTATACTTATTTCGGATATCGAGGATCCATTTTGGTTAGTTACATATTTGACTTTAGGCTAGTGAAAAGAAAAAGAAATAAGTACAATAAAAATAATGTTCCCCCGATGCCAGCGAGTCGGGTTATTTAGGAGCATGCAATCTTATAATCGTATCCAACGCGCCACAGGAGAATCCCAGCGTTCAGCCAACGCGCGCAGGTTGGTGTTGGGGTAAATAGTTATCACATTTTACGCCAACAGTAGCTGGCTTCTCGCAGCCTCCTGCGTTTGGTGGGGGGTGTAATAACCGTGCCATTTTATCGGAAACCTATGGTTTTTTAAAGTTTTTTTATAAAATACCTAAATAACGATTATTGTTGCCATTTTCCTACTTAACATTTGTTACTAGTTAGTAAAGTAGCTGTCAGAAAAGAGCTACCCCAGAGGATCGCAGGAAAGACCGGACCGGACCGGGCGGAGACGCTCGCGTTTTGATAGCACGTCAGCCAATAGCTAATGGCGATGCATTATTCGACGTCAAAAAGTAATAATCGCTGTCAAAATCGCGTTTTTTCATGTGATCAGAATTGGGAAATAGCCCTACGAAGCAGGGCTTGGAAACTGGTTTATTTTTCAAACCGGTTTCGTCTGTTCGAACGGGAACGGAATAAAAACTATGTAGAAGAGGAACGAAATGTAAATCGTTCTCGCTCAATATAACGGTTTTAAGGTTTATGATTTAAATATATTTATTCTCACTTAATAAGTACTTAGTCACTTACATGACAACATGGCTTTAAATAAATTATGATTTATGATCGTCGTCAAGAAAACACAAGATTGAAAAAAAAACCCAGTAATAAACATTACAAACCAGACAAAATTTAAATTGACATACTAAATACACAATAAATGACCCGTCCAACGCATTCACTTCCATTTTTAGAATGTGTCGTTTGAGATTAGGTATTCGGCCTGTTGCTTCTTGAATACATTTAACCATTTTTAACCGGTTTTTGTCTATAATAGGATCAATACGAAATTCTACAAATAATAATTCACAGCCACGCAGCTTAGTCACGGCAAAGAATAGGTAATAGTACTCCGTACGAGGGGCATGCCAAAGACGTTATATTAATTAGTCTTTACTCATTTGATTGAAACTGGCGCCGTGCACGAAGCCCACAGAAACAAATGGTCGCCTCGTTTTTCTGCAAAATGGGTCATATTGTTACTGTAGTGCTAGAGGATCAAAGAACGGTGAACTCTGAATGGTATGTGACAGTTTGTGCCCCAACAGTATATCAGCTTGGTGTGACAAGCGACCGAAGTCAGTCAAAAAGACCGAAGTCAGGAATCCGGCACCTTCTCTGGCACCACGACAATGCGGCGCCGCACACGTGTGCCAGAACACTTGACTTTTTCAACTCAAAAAAAATAAAATTTATAATTTTTTCACTTCTCATGCTTTAGAAGTACGCCATTAGAGCACTACGAAGCACACAACGAAGCGGGACTAAAGTGACTACTTTAGTCTCTAGGGAGTGAGTGTAATTAGTTTTTTTAATTTCCTTCATGTAACATAGACAAACTCAAACAGCCAGTAAATATAGGTACTATTATCTGTTGAGTGTGGACCATCTTCATAACGAAAGTATTGAGAGGCTTAGTTCCATGGTTTGTCCGCAAAGAAGGTGGCACCATGTGTTTTTGTTAATCTGTGACTGATTTAGAAGAAAAAACTGACCGAGAAAATTTCAGAATTTTTGTCAAGTGTAAATTTGTTCGGTTTTAAATGTTTTTGTACTAAATTTACTATTTTTCTCGCACTCAAAGTGAAAAGTACAGTTTGCACCTTGAGACTAAACGCCAACTTAATATGCCCTCGGTTTCATTGACTCACCACCTCTGGTATAATTATGGCTTCGTTTAGTCCCTCGATATAAAATATACTATTAAAGTATCTAGTTTCTTTTGGCATGCCCCGCGTACACGGGTCGTGTCGTGTCCTTTAAGTTTGAACTAGTATTGATGATTGAACGAAGTATTGATGCAACAGTAAGGGAATTAATTTTGTCTGCAACTTTTATCTTTTGTCATCAACTTGTATCATCTAACGAATAGATCTATCACCATGATATATTTTCATTCTCAGATAAATAAAAAGTGTCGCCATGTATGATTTTTTGCTGTCACGCCACGAGCCTCCTTGTGGAATAAACCGGTTTTTTCCGTTCTCATAAAATTACCATTTCGTTCGCGTTCCGAACAAAATACTTTGCATGGAACCGTTCGGAACGTTTTAAAAACGTTATTTTTAAACCGGTTCTATCCAAGCCCTGCTACGAGGTCCCCTAACACAGGCAGATAATGCTTAAATGGAGATCCCAGCCATCTGTACGATAGTTAGTTAGGAAAAGGATTAAAGATTTTTAGTTCTTAGATTCCCTTTTTTATTTTACATTGATTTTTTTACTCCAGACGAAACCACTAAAAGTTGCACCAGTGACCCCAACGCGTACATAGGCTGCTTGCCCGACTACTGCGGAGGAAAGTGCTTCGAGAAAGGCAACCCTCGGGTCACGTGTCCTCACGCTTGCATACCTGGAGGATGCCGGTGTAACGAAGGCTTCAAGTACGATGAGAACTTGATGAAGTGCGTTCCTGAGGATCAGTGCAGTAGGGCATAAGCCCAACATACATAAATTGCATTCACCTTTTGTTTTAACTGGCGTGTTTTATTTTACAATCTATTTGTCCACTTTCCCTCATTTCCATTTGGCTACTGCCTCCTTATTCATGGTCATAGCACATTATCCCGGCACCACAACAGCACCGCTCCAACCCGGCAATTAACTCGCCATTCAAATTATAACATTGAATTGTGTGCAATATGATATATTTTACAATGACAATGTTACGGGCCACTTGAGGATTCCGGTCAATATGAATAATGACCGGTCTGTATGCATAATGACCTTGTCAAATGGACAATGTGAGTAAAACGGCCTGATTTATCACTTTTCCCGGTCATTATGAATAATGACCACATTGTCTTGGGAAATATTAAAACAAATTGAAATCTTACATGTTTTTGTTTATTACTTAGGTAAAATCAACTTATCGATGTGAATCTATGTATGTCACCGGCAATCTGTATGATTCCGATATTGTATGTATCACCGGCAATGTGTATAATTCAGGCATTGTATACAATGCCTAGGCAATGACAGTGCCGGGTGCGTTTAGGCAATGTATGAAATATTACGAATTTGATTGTCCATTGCATACTTTGCCTAGGCCATTTATACAATGCCTAGACAATTTAAACAATGCCTAGGCATTATGTAGAATGCCCAGTGGTCATCTGGTTATGTGTGAAATAAATAGATTTTGCTTTTAATTATCAAGTTTTATTGAGATACTCAAAGTCAAACAACGTAAAGCATAAATAACTTTTGGCAAAATGCATAGCCTGGTCATTGTTTTTGTTCAATTTTATAATCAGAAAACCTTTTTAACCCGAAAATGGATTGCTCTGTAAGACGTGGGTTCATTAGGTTGCGAGGAGCGAAGCAACGAGCATGTTAGGTTGACATGAACCTGCCAGAAATTAACTGGGTTCATTTTCTTTTTTGCCGTTTATACTTTGATATTGTAACTAAAGGATATTTGGAAAATGAAAACAAACGATTCTGTTTATCTTTCCGATCCAAAATGTACGCCAAAAGACGATTCTGACTGAACTTTCTTGTTAGTGAACCCTTTTAAACACATTGACGGCTACGCATCCGGCATTGCATACAATGCCTAGGCAAAGTATGAAATGAAGAATATTTCATACATTGCCTGAACGGTTTAGGCATTGTCTACAATGCGGGAATATACAAATTGCCGGTAACATATACAATGCCAAGCAATGTATTCGGTTGTACACTGTTTTATAGAAAATAGATTCATAGAATTTCGTTTCACGTAGTTTCTCATGTTATCATTTCATCGAATAATCAATACACAGAATAGTTACTTCAAAGAAATTTAAATCATAGTTTTTTGTTTATAAATTAAATTTATTTCTTAGAATAATCAAAATATAGAATATCAAATAAAGTGATAATATTGCTCATGAAGTATTCTCAAGAACATTATTTTTGCCACTTAGGTTCATTCGCCGAAAATTCGCTTCTGGCACTGGCCGGCTGCTGCCGCGGCACGTTCGCTACGCTCGCTCGGCTCGTGCGATGTGGTCACAGTCACAGTTCTAAACTTTTTGTATTATTATTATCGTGGGGAAATCCTCATGGATACCTCGCCGCCCCGGTGAACGACGAGGTCATGTCGGACTTCTACCGACTAACCCCACGGTACCCGGCCTCAACACATCAGCGGCGAGGCGGGGTCCCTAAAAAGTTTCGCAACGCCCCGTCGCCAGTGATTCCCCGTATTGGGGCCCCCTCCAGCCGACCCCCCAATGAAGGGAGGAGGCCACGGATGTACCTGGAGCACACAGGTACTCCCGCCGTCGCGGTGAAAGCCGTGCATTGCGGGCAAAAGCACCCCAGTACTCAAGCCCGATGGCTCCCACCGTACGCGGCGCGCGCGATCGTGGTTGCGGACGCTACTAGGTCCGCAACCACGATCCACCTAAAAGGTGGATCCGCTGCCGCATCTGGCGGTGCGGCCCCGCCGAGCCGCGGTTCCACCTACCACCAGTACTAAGCCCCCCCGACACGACAAGGCGAAGGCTCAGAGGGGGGAACCTAACCTAAGCAACAGAGGCTTTTAGGCTAATGTATCTTATTAAATAAATGAATTTCTGTTAAGTTAGTTTCTATGAAGTAAATAGTCGTTGAAATAACAATATTTGACATGAAAATATTTGAACCGAATATTCTATGAAACATTTTCTGTGAAACAAGGGATCAACAATGTATTCTATACGAGTACAAGTATACAAGTGCTAAAAACGTTTCTTGGTTATACGTTTTGTTCAATTTTACTTACAAAAAACTTTTTTAAAAAGAAAGTATTCCGTTCTGTAAGAGGTGGGTTTAGGTTGCTGGGAGCGAAGGGACGACCATGTTAGGTGAATACATGAACCAGCCGCACGAGCTGAGCGTGCCGCGGCAGCGTCCGGCGAGTGCCAGAAACGGACTGGCCTCATTTTCCGTTATGCCGTTTTTACTTTGAAGATATAACTAAAGAGATTTTAATAAAGAAATCATACGAATCGATTTTATGTGTGTGTGGACCGAGGGACCACAACTGGGATTCATGAAACAAATTCCCAATATTTTGGTAACTAGATAATCTAAAACAATTGTAGAACGATCCTGAAAAATTGTAGAAGTAATCGTTTAAAAAATACAGCCCTTATAGTGTGGTCCCTCAGTTCTCCCAGGCTGTCGGCAAGTTCTCGGAATGTAAGGTAAAAAATAATCTGCTTTGAATACCTACACACTTTTAGTAGACAGTTTGCTACGTTTATTTACGAAATTTCAAAACACAGAGTGGTAAAAATAAAAAAATACGAGATCTTTTCTGTGGTCCCTCAATCCACACAAATAATGTAAAGTTTTTTAATGAATTTCCCGTTATTTTTTTAACCCGTAAGTTTAAGTAGAAGTTCTTAAGTAGGTATATTGTAAAAAGAAATGGGAGTTGTTATATCGACGCTAGCTTGGAATATCTACGGGTAAATACTGGTCCCTCAACCTACAAAACTATTCTTCTGCTAACTGTTTTACAAAAGGAATATTTTGAAGTCAAATGTATTTGCCAATCAGTAGAGAGTTACTACTGAATGAATAGAAACCTAAAGTGTATATAGGAAGTACATTAAGCTGAGAAAATCATTTTACGTAAATCCTCTAAAAATATGTCACTGTGTGACCATACGTTTTACTTCCAAATATTCCTTTTGTAAAACAGCTAGCAGAAGAATAGTTATGTGGTTTGAGGGACCAGTATTACCCGTAGATATTCCGAGCTAGCGTCCCTATAACCACTCCTATTTCTTTTTACAATGTGCTTTAGGACTTCTACTAAAACTTACGGGTAAAAAAGAACGGGTTCAATGCTTAAATTGTGTAATATTCATAAAAAACGCTATTTTATTTGTGTGGATTGAGGGACCACAGAAAAGACCTTGTATTTTTTATTTTTACCACTTTGTGTTTTGAAATTTCGTAAATAAACGTAGCAAACTGTTTACTAAAAGTGTGTAATTTAAGCAACTTATTTTTTAACATCCACTCGCGAGAACTCGCCGACAGACTGTGAGAACTGAGGGACCACACTGTAAGCGCTGTATTTTTTAAACGATTACTTCTACAATTTTTCAGGATCGTTCTACATTTTTTTCAGATAATCTACTAAAATATTGGAAACTTATTTCGCGAATCCCACGTGTGGTCACTCGATCCACACGCGCAGTTATTTTATTCTTTCCCACTCAAAATATGTTAAGCCAAAGGACCATTCTGTCGGTGAAATTATTCATAATGCCCAGTAAAAGTGATAAATTCAAGCTATCTCAAACTTTGAATTACGCACGAGTAGTCTGCCAACCCTTTAATCATAAGGACAAGCCAAAGTAATTTATTTATCAAATTGACCGATGCACTTGGTTATTTTTCATAAGGACCGGTCCGTATAAGGGTGCGTTTCCACCAGAGATGTGCAAGGATGCGTTGCGAGGAATATAAATATCCCTGGACATTATTCCACACAGCGCCATCTAGCCCCAAAGTAAGCTAATTAAAGCTTGTGTTATGGGATACTAGACAACGGATAAACATACTTAAATACATTTTCTTTTGTAAATACATACTTATTATACATAGGAGACACCCAGACCAGTACAAACAGACATGTTCATGCACACAAATGTTTGTACTGTGCGGGGATCGAACCCGCGACCTCTGGTGTAGTAGCCAACTTCTTAACCATTACACCAAGTCGGTGTTTGTTAAGAACCAATAGAATCACGAAGCTAGGTGAATGAAACAATTCTATTGGTTCTTAACACACACATTCCTTGCAACGCATCCTCGCACATCTCTGGTGGAAACGCACCCTTATCAAGTAGCCCGCAAGGCCGTCCGCTGCGTTAAGCGGGCATCAGTCACGGGTGTCCGTCGCTGGGACCCGCGCCGTGCTCCGTCGTGGACAAATTCAACCCGTCGCGGACGCCTGCAACGGACTCCCGCCTCTCGCAGCACCGCCAGTACAATTTAAATCGCGCGGGTGTTAAGTCGATATCATGAAACGAGGCGACATTGGACTTCTAAAATGACACGCTCCGTGTCAATAACACTAATTGTTATCAAATTATGAAAAATACTGTACAATCACTGAACGTGCGGCACGAATAACGCAACGGCGCTCTAGAAACATCTCGCTTGCTCCGTCACACGGACACTCGTCGCTCGCGGGGCGTGTTCCGCCCGTCAGCGCTGATCTATGAGATTACAAGAAACAGCACGCCGCGCGGGCACCCGCGCCTTACACCCGCTTAACGCAGCGGATGGCCTAACATCAATATGAAAAGGCGGACGGTGGTGAATGTCAGGATGGCACATGTAGGGGATCTTTAAACTTGATGAAATGTATTCTGAACAGTGGTACCTGAACAGTACTAAATAGTACCTACACAGAAGATAAACAATACCTACCCCTATGAATGTTAAATAAAAAGTCTCATACAGCTGCCATTCTGATGTCATGATGGTGTATTGTCATATCATGCTTATGGCTACAACTATCATTCTGGGACCCATGCGAATAAACGGTACCCAAATAGTACCTTGTCCACCAATACATACATAATGAAATATCATTAGGAATAATAGCAATTCAAATAAATAGCGATTCAAGCGTTAAGCAATATTTAAAACGGACGTTCGACGGACATTCACGGACGGTGAGGGCCGTCACGCCGCCCGTCCGGCTTTTCATTAGGCCGTTTCCACCAGAGCTGAAAGGAGAGGAGTGTGTTTTGATAACCAATCAGATTTCGTTATTTCCACATTACACAGACAGAGGTCGAAATTATTAGATCTGATTGGTTATCAAAACACATCTCTTCTCTCCGCTCTGATGAAAACCTTACGAAGCGATGGCATGGCAAGCGATTGAGTCTGAAAGTTTTTCAGATCTTAAGTTCCCTTAAAAATCTGAAAAACAAAAATGTGGATGTTTCACGACAGGAAACCTTGATGTCAAAAAGTCAGATTTAAACCAAACAAAAACAAAAACGATTACTAACCAAAACCATTTAATCCAAAACCAGTAAACTTCTAGAGCATGAATCAAAAATACACAGTCAAACTAAACGCTTCCAAAAAAATTTAATCAAAAATCATTTCTTCCGCTTTGAGATGGTCGGCTTCCGCTCCAATATGGCCGCCAGTGCCACCCTCGACTTCCGTTGATGTACAACTCTCCGGAACTGAAAAGGGCTGTGTGTCCTGCAGCTGGTTTCCACGTAGGTTGAACAACGGCGCCCTTGCTTGTAGATATGAGTGGAGAAGTGCCTGACTCGTGAATGATTGCATAACTTTTTTCCGAAGAGTGGGGGGAAGTGGTGGTCTATTAAGAGTAACTGGGTTATTTCTGGAAGAGAAGAATGAACAGTTTCAGGTCTGGGACATCTACCCACGAAATTGTGACCAAAATATCGTGCATTTAGCCTGTGTCGATAGTATTGCGAACTTAGTAGGTACAAACAACACAACAACAAATACAGCCTTATACGTCCCACTGCTGGGCACAGGCCTCACCTCAACTATGAGGTGGTACGAGCCATACTCCAACACGCGGCTCAGTGCGGATTGTTGGAGAGGTGAATGTAAGGTCAGTGATAAACCTTACCGTCAGATGTTATCAAGCCGCCTTTTCAGGCCTCTGACTAGGCTTACGACTGATATCTAGCGACGTCAGCCGGAACCAACTGTTTAACGTGCCTTCCGAAGCACGGAGATGCCCGAAAAACACATCACTTGATTTCGGTTGGGATGGTCACCCATCCATAACCCGACCTGGAGGGCGTTGCTTAATATCGGTTCGTTGCCAATCCGCTGCCGTCACTTAGCCAAGGGCACCTCATAGTAGTAGGTACAATCTTTGTTTCAATCGGGAAATACGCTTTCATTTTTTTGGACTCTGGTTTGTTCGGAAATCCACCTTTTTGTGCTTGGTGATGAAGACATACCTGTACTTAACATAAACCTACCGAGTCAATGATACAGCCAGTACAATAGGTGCCTTAAGGTGCAAAATGACAAATTTATTAATTTATGTATGTAGGTACAGTGATTGGGAAAATAAAAGAAACAAGCGCACCTTCGTCAAATTTGGTGTCCGGTTGTTGCTGTTCAAGATGGCCGCATGCTGCGTGTGTGGTATCTGCATTAATATCTTTTTCCATTTCAAGTATGCGATTGTGAACAACGCCTTCAATAAACTTTCCCTGCAGATGGACATGTATAAATATTTTAATAAGCACCGCTGAACCTGAAACCTCGATAACTCGATACGAAATGGCAATTTTTGATGTTTTCTTTTATTGTCTTCTTTTTTGGGAGAATAGACAATTCGAAAAAGAGGATATTGCTACAATAATTTTCAAATAAGTTTTTATTGCTTTTCAGAGAAATGTTGGGTACCCTAGTCTGGCTACGGATTTAAAGTGCTTTCAGTGGGCAAAAGCAGACCGCAAAACTATTTAGTTTTCCAGGCGAGCTGGATATGAATGTCAGTGCTGCTTACATTTTCTTCGAACTCAACTGCAATATACAATACCTGGAAAAATATAAACCCAGCTGAGCGGCATGCAACATGCATAGTAAAAATTATCTTCTATTCTTTCAGTACCTATATGCGAAAATAGTTCCATTTCAAAATAGGTGTTGTGAAATCCGCAGTTTGTCTGTGTTCACGGTTCCGACTTCCGCCCACATCAAAGCTTAACAAAGATTTAAGAGCAGTCATTCACTCGGATTGTGGAAGGTCGCGGGTTCGAATCCCGCTTGAGTCCCAGGATCAGGTCGCATTTTTCTAGTTTCTATCTTCGTGTAGAAAATAGAGCATTGTTGAATGCTAAAAATAAAAATTCATTGAACAGAGCTTTTTTTTTCGACTAACGACGACTAACGCCACCTACACTAAGACTAAGGGGCCATGCCACACTGGCGGATAACAAGCGTTATCAAAGCGGAGCGTCCACGCAGCGAACACGTTGCCGCGAAAAGGAGCTTGGACGCCATTTTGTACACTCTCATACATTTTTAAATATTTGTTGTTAAGTGCTGTTGTGTCAATTTGTAAGCACCCAACGAAAAATGAAAAAAATATAAATTAATGTTTTATCAGTTTTGTATTTAATTAATTTTAAAACGTAGCTACATCTATCTCGCCACATACCAACTAAGAACTGACGTATCCTACATCGCGGTATCAAAGTTATCCGAGCTATTTAACATAGATACAAGAACCTGACAACAACCGTCGGGCAGTAGCCCACCAGACACAACACCTGTACGATCGAAGGATCCTCCCTTTTCAATGGTGGATGAGGAACTTCACACCCTGTTCCTCTCACTCCCCTTATCTGGTGACCCCGACGTGATAAAGCGTGGTGAATAAAGCTATATATTATAACAGCAGCATTTCCTCGTCGGAATCCATACGCCGCTCCAGTGAGCGGAAACGTTGTGCATCCGCGACGTGTACGCTGCGCATCCGCAACGTGTTCGCTGCGCATACGCGGCGTGTTCGCTGCGTGGCCGCTCCGCTTTGCAAACGCTTGCAATCCGCCAGTGTGGCATGGCCCTAAAAATACACGTTCTATCAGCACAGACGCTTTCGCAAAGTATTACTTACTTTTCTCTATGTACTAGTGTTAACCAAAAACCACGCAGGCGCGACAAGAAACTGTTGCAGTGTCGTGAAATCTATGCGTGCATTGTAAAACTTGACGTTAACACTTGATATTAGTTTCATGGAACTGCTTTCATGCCGCTTGCTTGTTTTGTAATGTAAATTGGGTTTTAGTTTCCAAATTATTAAATCATAATTTGCGTAGAAGGAAACGTCACCAATGTTCGCGCTTAAAAGAGGGGGGTGACACACGCGAGGCTTTAGGGACGCTCTATTTACATTGCGATTGAAAACGAACCGTCACCGATACCTTGTTTAACAACAGTTTGTGAAGAGCGTACGTATAGTGTTGGGCCCATGGAAAAATTTAACCCTGTCAGTTTGATTTGATACATGGCTATAAACAAAATGACATGTTAAGTGACATTTATTTGTCACTTTCGGAGTGTTTTGGAATCTCATGTATTTTTTAAGTTTTATTGTTGGTCTTTTTTTATAATTTTAGCCTAAATGACGCAATGTAACAGTGTTTATACTGAATGCAACCATATCAAGAGAGAAATACCACAGCATGTAGTTGATGAAAGTTAGTAACGAAACTATTTTTTTTTTAACCTGTTTGTCCACCGCTAGGCTTATGTCTCCTTTTTGTTTGTTATATCCCCCATTTTTTACGAGAATCCTCATGGACATCACACTGCCAGGGGACGGTGTGATAGTGCCGGACTCCTACCGGCTAAACTCCTCGGGGTTTACTACGCCTAGAAGGTCGTGGGAGAGCTCGGAGCGCATCCATCCATTCGACCTAATGTTGGCGTTTGCTTGTGATATTATTGCGCGTATGCATATCTCACCTTGTTAGGCATGAGAAGGTCCAAAACCCGTGGACTCCTCATCTCCATTGTAGAAGCCTTAGTGCAAGCTGTGGATGCCCCTCAGTCAACATGCCCGCTGGCCCTGTTTATATTTTTATTCCTTTTTCTGGGTGACCTTTGGTGCATCCAGTGGTGATATAGTGTCTGTAATTAGTTTATTGTAGAGTCAAATTGATTTTTCCGGTATTTGCTTGTGAATCTGCTATGAATACTATAATATTTAATGTATCTGAATATCTTCAAATATAAAGTAAGTTTATTTTAAATAAGTTTGTTATTAAATTAACATATTTCTCCAGCTAAATAGTTTCTGTTGTATTTGTGCACATACTTGCCTCTCATTTACTATTTTTCCTATACCCGTTTGCTGCCTGGAAGAGATCGCTATTAGCGATAAGCCGCCTAAATTGTGCATTGTTTTAAATGTAATACTTAGCTTCAAGTCTCTTTTTGTTTTTGTACAATAAAGATATATATGATGTTATATATTTAAAAATAATAATAATGACTACCTTAGTGAGGTAGTCATATATTTCCTGATTTATAACTACAGTTCATTACAACGGTTGCCTGCTAATTTGTGGTGAATTATAGAATTAGGGCTTTGGCAGATTATCTAGTAGCCCAGCCCACGGTTCGTTCACCATCATTTTCAGAAATAGCCCGCGAAATCGGCCTCAACTACCGCACGATACCTTCCTTCGAGAAGGGTCTGTACGAGCGGCAGTGCATCCAGCACTACTCGCTGCGGAACAATCGCCTGCTGCAGTGCCGGTGGGCCGTGTACAAGAAGCACTTGGAGGGACGGGTGTACGAACCTTTTCAGTTTCCAGATATTAGGTAAAGAAAAGAAAAGACATTAGTAAATAAATAGCGTGCGGATCGTGTGGTCCCGAGTGCAAATCTGGCCAGAATTAAAATCTTTGTGTTCATTGTTCGATAAAAACCAAATTAACCCGGATAGCGGCGGAAGGCTCACCACCTACCACTTTGGGTTCTAATTCCATTGGTGAAAAGTGGGCTTCTGAGTGTACCGTTCACCATGACGGCAACAGTCACTTGCCTCTGACTAAGTACCCCGTTTGGGATAAAGTCGTGATGGTATGTTATGTTAATGTTATTAAATATACGTGGGTATTTTCTTGAATGCCTGCGCAGACGACGGAATGTCCGCGGCGTACTTTTTTGTCAGTCAAAATAGATCCCTTCCAAGCTTTATCGAGCAACGCACACGAACGACTAAAAGTACCTACGCCGAACCAAAAATCCGCCGAAACACCGCGGACGGCCACGGAGCGTAGCGGATTAAAGTACGCTGGCATCCGCAAAAAAATTTAACGAACGAACTATGAGCAGTCAACGCACAGCAGTAAAAATCGTTTCGAAATAAAGGTATGGACCCAGTATTACTGGTACCTAGTATTCTCTTTTAAAACGTCTTTTCTTTTGCTTAAACATCATGTTAATTACAGCACAACGTAATCTCAAAATATTTAAATATACTCTCAGACAACAAATGATCGCACACCGTGTGCGTCGAGTCCGCGGCAGACTTTTTATTCTCCACCGCGGAGAAAAGTCCGTCGTCTGCGCAGGCCTTAACGTGTAAAACTTGGTGGGGTGTCGTGTGTGCACTAGAATGGGGTGCGGTGCGGAGGACGACAAGGCCAACCTTTATATACAAAACTATTGAAAAAGGCGCCCCATCTATAGCTTCATCTGATTTTGAGTGTACATCAAATGTCTGACTGAAACTAGATTTTAATAGTCACCTGTAGAAATTCATCTAACAAAATAACACTTTTTAGCGATAAGACCGCCTCGCATAATTACCTGCGATATTTATACGACATTATGTATCCCAACTTAGCGATCTTTTGAGTTGCTTGGTGTATTGACGCTACTCCCATGCAGTCATGTACACAGGACAGAGGTCTCACTAAAGTCAATGTTACAATCATAACATTTGTATGCAGAGATCTACACTTCTACAACGGCGCGATGCGATTTCAGCCGTCAGAATCGATACATCGGAATACAGACTATCGAATGAAGCTGAAAGTCGGCCCCGGCGTCGACTTCCGGGGTCAGATGCCCATCCCCCAAGAGTATCTGAAGCGCGGGAAAATAGAAAAAGATGGCGGACGAAGCAAAAAAAGAATGATGCCAAAAAAAGATACATTCAACAAAGAATAGACCCTAAAATTTATACTTAGGGTTTTTTTATGCATTTTAATTTGATAATTTATTATGTTTTCCCATTTAATACTAGGAGTTATATATTGAACTTTTGGTATTTTTATTTTTAGAACTTGGTTTGTTCCCGATTTTTTGGTTCAATAATTGTATTGCAACAAACGATTATATTATATTATATTATTGCATTTGTGGTAATCTTTTTTTCTATTGTCTGATAATCTGATTAATGGACTTCATGAGATTGAACACAGTGAAAGAAAAGTTCGAAACATCGCATTTTCAGTTACAATACAACTAAGGCGTTATTGTACAACAGAGTTAAGAAATAATGAGTGTTCCTACGTTCATCTGTGTAAGCCATCTTTAAAATCAAAGGCACGAGTTAATCATTTATTTTTATTACATAAATGCTTTTAAATTGTATGTTGTTTAGATAGTAGTCATAGTTGTGAACGATGTTTAATCCTCAGTTGAGAGCTCCTCCTTCTCCTAATGGCACGGCCACTGGTCGAGCTGGGAAAGAAAAAAAAAGGTTAAGTACTTAACTTCAGAGAAAATACAATATATTTTCACAAATTCCACATAATGTATTTACTCATAACGCATTTGCGCGTAAATGCAGTTGTGAAATCACAACTAGGCACTGGTAAATGCGAAACCGGTATCTTCAAACACAGAAAACAAAAATGCTTGCAACGCGGCGCGAGGTTTAGAATAAGTAAGATAAATGAAAATTACCATAAACAGCGAATTTAGAAATATCTCATAAAGTTTTAAAGTCTCCATACGTGAATTAACACCTACTGCAATAAATTCCAAACTTTGTTGGTAGGCGCCTACTTTTATCTAAGAGCACGCTTGGCCAAAAAATACTGAATTCTAAGTATACCAACTCTTTGAAGCCAGGGGAATTAATGCAGCAAGCTAAACAATAGATAGCCCATTTATCGAGGAAGGCTATCTATAGGCTATTTATTGTCACGCTTAGACCAATTAGAGCGGAGCACGAATGAAGAAAGTTTCAAAATCGTGTTTTTTTTCCTTTTGAGAGCTTCCGCTGCGTGCGTAATGGTTAAAGTTTCGCAAAAATCATGTAAGACAGAATTGTTAATTTTTTAATCGATTATTTTAGTGATTTTCGGTCCGCGTGGTGCTCACCAGTTTCCTTCGGGAAATGTTGTGCAGAACCACCTCGATTTATGCAGCAAGTTTTAAAGCTGTAGTTTCCCGTCCCGAAATCGACTCTGTCTGCCTAATCTACCTCTTGAATACCGGATATACCGGGTGATTATCAGAAGACTTACAAAAACGATATGGCATAAGAACTCAGTAAGTGATGTACCTAACAGCTATCTGAGCAAAAATAAGATTAAATGAATTAGCTTTCATTTCCAGGTCACCATACAAAAACGTTATCATTTTTTTATAAATAGGTATCTTAAAAGTTAAAGTCAATTGAAAAAGAAAACGATTTTACATATATTACAAGTACATATGTAGTTACCACAATACTTATGACTCAGCCTCGAATTTTGCGGGCAGCGGGGCGGCCGCTACCTGCAAAATTCGAGGCTGAGGCCTTACTGAGTATGCCATATCGTTTTGTAAGTCTTTTGATACTCACCCGGTATGTCCGGCCTTTTTGTAACCAAGAGGTTCTCTACTTGTCTTTATTTTTAGGGTACAAAATACTTACTGCACTCTGCCTCCGGTACGCATTTCAGCGCGTTAGGGTCAAACTTGTACCCGTCGACGCAGCGGCAGCCCTTCCTGACACAGCGGCCGGTGCAGGCCAGCTCGGTGGCCGCGAAGTTGAAGCACACTTGTCCGCAGTAGTCCGGTTTGCAGCCTATGATCGCGTTGGGGTCACTGCCGCAACGGGCCTTTAGAATGGCTTCTTCATCGTCGGCTAAGGAAAAGGTTCAAGGTCAATCTCGGTCTGCCGGAATCTAGGGCTAGGGGGGCTAGCAACCATCAAAAATCATCTGAGTCCACCCATGGCAAATCTTAAATTGAACGCTATTTCGAATACGAGGCGCGGCCGGGTTGTAGCGGAGCTGTCGCCGCGCCGTGATGATGTGCTGTGACCAAGTCAAGTAGGTATTTGTATACAGGGCTATTTTATAAACACTATCCAAATTGAAATATGCAGATCTATGGAGAAAAAGGCAAAATACGTTTTTTTCTGTTTGACAACGTTTAGTACTAAAATGTTGAGATAATAATGATTTTATAAAAGTAAAAAGTAAAGTAAAAAGTAATTTATTGGCCAACGCACACCGAGGCATACACAAAAAAAATAACAAAACAAAGAAAAAGAGGACACAGTATAAATAAGTAAAATAAAATAAAATAATTTCAGACCTCAATGTGGGGGCCAACAAGGTCCCTGTCTCAGCATGTGCCGCTGCAGCTATGTGCCACTGCAGCTATAAGCTGCAGCAGCGCTGGTATTCTAAAAGGGCCTCGATGGGTGGTCTTGTCCGACATTGTATATACAAATAAATAATAAAACAGAGAACGAAATGTTTTTGTGGGGATAAGCAATAATGAGTAATAAAAATAAAATAATAATAACTACTCAAAGGTATAAAAAAATCGCTAGTTTCGTTGATACTGCGCGACGTGAGCGGCGGCGGGCTCGCAGCCTCTTCAACTCCCCGCTTGCGCTTTATTCAGAAGTTGAAATTAAATTTTGAATAAGTGACCACGCCGCACGAATAATCCGTTCGAAAAAAATATAATATGTAACAGTTAGAAAGACCAACCCTTTCATTATTAAAAGTTGTCTTCGATTGATGCCTAATTGGGCAAATTTTAGATGGTGTTTATAAAGTAACCCTGTATAGTCCAAATTCAAAACAGATACCATTTAAGACCAACGTGGGTAGTAACTACAACTACACTAATGAAATACAAAAAGTAGACTCTCAAACACCTGTGCACTCATTCCATTTGTAAAAAGAATACCTACTTACATGAAAGCTAACAAAATAAAGAATACAATATTTAAATTAAAGATCTGTCTGTTTTGTTAAACGCTCATCACTTGAATAAACTGCTGAATTATTTTGCAAGAATTAGTAAAGTTACGTAATTCCGGTAAAACCATTTTTTCCGGCTATCATTACGCCTTTTTCGGAGACCACCAGTATCCCATAAATGAGCTTAAAGATTTATAACTATATTATAGGCGCTGTACCGTCACCGGCATATACTCGTATTTACTATTTGACATTTAATTTGATATTTTTTATTGTTTGACATTTTGTTATTGTTTATTTTTTTCTGTTTTTTTTACTTAAATTATTGTACATTAATCTTCTTTTTTATTGTCGACTTGCTGGTATTTGGTGTAAACTGTTAACGTGCATTTCAAATTGAAATGAATAAATAAATAAATAAATGAAAAGCTCATGGAAAGTCGTAGGTACTGGTACCTACCGTCTTTCTTTACTGACGTTGTATCCTCTAATTCTTCTCCTTGTATATTTTTTTGCGCCAGACAACACCCCACTTGTCATCGTCTCGAAGAAGAGGTAAATTCCCTGTTACGAGGAACTAAACCAGGAATTGAGCAAAGTGCATCTCCCAGCGCACCCAGAACCGAGCCAATTTAGAAAAGATTGTTTCCTCTGAATCGACTAGACCGGGAATCGAACCCGGGCCACTGCGTCAAGGCTAGAAACCTAGCTACAGCGCACTTCGCCAATCGTGTCGTCGAATTCTTCGTCATGCTCTTCGAATAAATTTGTGACTTAGGCCCGGTTTCCGCCAAAGCGAAAAGGGGGGTGATCCCTTGTTTCACAGACAAAATTTTCATAGAATTTCGGTTCACAGAATATTCAGTTCAAATATTTTCATTTCGAATATTATTGTTTCATCGACTACCTATTTACATCATAGAAACATACTTCACAGAAATTTAAATAATTTAAAAACAGACATTAGTTCAAAAAGCCTCTATTGGTTGGGTTAGGTTAGAACTGTGACCACATTGCACGAACCGAGCGAGCGTAGCGAGCGTACCGAGGCAGCAAAAAAATGTAATACAACTTAATACTTGATTTGATATTCTATGATATGAATATTCTAGAAAATGAATTTTATTTGAGACAAGAATCTATGATTTGAATTTCTTAGAACTATTCTCTTCTGTAACTTTTCTGCGTATTGATTATTCGATGAAATGTTAATATGAGAAACAATTTATCTGAAACGAAATTCTATGAATCGATTTTCTATGAAACAGTGTACAACTGAAAATGTGTTTTGGCAACCAATCAGATTTTTTAATTCACATCTGTGAAATGTGAAAATAGCGAAATCTTAAAGGTTTTTATTAATATACATCTCTCTTCTCCGCTTTGGTGGAAAGGGCCTTATTCTAAGAACGTCTTTAGTAGTAAGATACGTACCTATGTATTACTCTCACTTGTACCTACTGAATGGCGTTAATTTTTTTAAGAATAAACTCACCTGTAATTTGTGCGACGAACGCCACAGCTGTCAGCAAAACACAAGCACCCAGACGAAACATTCTTCCGAAACTGAAGGTTGTTTCGCTAAATACTTTAAATTAACTTTATTTGATGTTTATTCATTAGAAGATGTAAAAAACCAAACGGTCTGGTACTTGCACAAACAATACGACATACCTACAGCCTGTGCAAATTTACTTTCGGATAAGGATAATTAGCTCTAAAAACACTAAAGTGGCGAAAACAATAGTTTTATTTGTTCAGTGTGGTGGTAATCCCTAACATCTATCTACAGATAAAATCACAACCAAACTTCTTTGTTTTGTTATCAATTCAAATTAATTGAATTTGTTTATTTGTTTTCAATTTGTTACAATATGTTGGTAATAATGATGGTAACCAGTAAGTATGTAAGTACATCATGTTACCCATTTATGCGTCACAATAAAAACTTGGAGATCAAGACATAATAATAAAATAAAAAACATGAAAAGCAGGATCGTGAGATGGATAATTTTTGAATTATATAACTTATTGAGAAATGTTTTTATCTGTAAAGAATTCGGTTATAGTAACATTTAGTGAAATAGTCGTTTCAATTTATTTAGAAATACTTTTGTATGTTTCTATTCTTAAAATGTAAGGCAGATGTTTAAAAATTATCATTGCAGAACAGTAGGTACGGGCTTCAAATATAGCTGGGTTCTTAGAATAATTACATAATTATAGAAACCAAGTCCGCGCGCCCATTAAAGAAGCACCTTAATTGGAGCCATAAATGGCTCCAAACGGACCGCTTAGCAGTGTTCATTACAGCTCCGCAATGTTCAATGTCGAAGCGCGCCGCACGTAAGCAAGTAATAGTCACACATGTGTGGATCGGATTAGTGCTTCATTTTTGACTATCCTTCTATACGTTAGTATTCTAAGGCTGGGGGACTTATAAATTTGCATAGTTCTAAAATATATATACAGGTAACACTCAAAATTTCTGGTCTCATAAAGTGGGGATTTCAAGTAGATATTCATCCCACACAGCACCCAATTTTAGCTTCCTCACACTCAGGGTATCCGAAAATACCGATAATAATGCATGTTCCCCGATTTTTTGTAGTTTTCAAGTTATGTATTTTTTTTCACTCAAACAGGGTGTTCCAAACATACACACGTCAGTAAAAAAATATTAGTTTCTTCACACTCAAGGTATCCGAAAATACCGATAATAATGTATGTTCCCCGATTTTTTGTAGTTTTCAAGTTATGTATTTTTTTACGACTTTTCAGAAATTATTGGGTTCAGTCACTTTTTCGGTCACTGTAGCGCGATGTGTTGGGATAAATTATTCATAAATCAGGCATTTATCTTATCAGATCGCGGTACAGTGATCGAAAAAATGACTCAACCCAGAAATTTTCAAAAATTCTCAAAAACATAAATGGGGTATTTTCGGATAAGCCTGAGTGTGAGGAAGCTAAAAAAAATATTGACGTGTATTCTTGGACCACCCTGTATTTACACTTATGAGGATACATTTCTGGTTTAAGAACTTTATTTTCTCAAAAGAATTATCACTTACATGATAATATTTTTACAATAGGTATAAATTAAATAGTTTGGGCATTCGTATTGACATCTATAAATTTGAACATTAACTCTGATAAATGCAAGCAATAGATCGCAAGCCAACACAACAAATTAAAACAAAAGTAGGTAAGCGTGAATACTAACTTCGCGCAGCGGTTGGGTCAAATGAAGCACAAAAGAATCGCGACTTCGAAAGCATTCGTTAAATTTCGGGTAAACTCGTCTACTGGTTTGTTCGACTTTGTCATGCTCACACGGATAAGCACTCCTGGATGTGGCTCACATGTTGTGATTAATCGTAGATGTAGTAAAAACATTTTTCTGTAGTAAAAAGAGATCTCCTGCATCTGTGCTGCTACCCTAAGGAGTTATTCCATAGCTTAGCCAAGAATGTGCACAGGCGTAGCATGCTGCGATTGTAGTTTTAGTATCCGTGCTTAATTTTAGTTCATATAATGCGTATGAGAGCGTCGTAGCCTAGTGGTTCAGCACCCGAACTCAGATCGTGGATCGTGTGGTCCCGAGTTCAAATCTGGCCAGAACCAAAAATCTTTGTGTTCATTGTTTAATTTCAGACTAACTCTCCGGTGATGGAAAACATCGATAAAAAACCAAATCAACCCGGATAGCGGCGGAAGGCTCACAGCCTACCACGTTGGGTTCTAATATCATTGGTGAAAAGTGGGCTTCTGAGTGTTCCCTTCACCACGACGGCAACAGTCACTTGCCTCTAACTACCCCGTTTGGGATAAAGTCGTGATGGTATGTATGTTTAATGGTTATTTATAATATGATTGTTCCATTTACTCACTCTGCCTCGACAGTTTTTTGTTTTTACTAAAACCTGGGTCGTCCCCAGTAAACTTCAGTTACTCCGTCTTATTAAACTTTAGTGCTAGAAGCTACGACAAAATGTTAGGTACGACAACACTCATTATTATGGACCTATAAGCGCCGTTTTTCTATACAAACGTAGTCCCCTGTTTCCTCCTTGGATTTTGTTAGTAGAGGAATATTATTTTTCCTAAAAATCTGTTGCCACTATCGGCATGTCCCTATGTTTTCCTTTTTTTAATAAATATAATAAATAAAAGAGATATGAATTTTCAAAATTCGAAAAAAATGGCCAGATTTTCCGCTGTTTTCAAACATCCAGAAAACTTGACGATTTTATTTCAAAAAAAGGAAAACATAGGAACACAGCCACAGTCCTTCTTAAATTTTCATCTGTCTCTATCGCACTCTGCGGGGAGCTCTAGGTTTGCAAAAGACAGCAATAGATTTTACAAATACCTATTTCTCAATTCACATGCATGCTGTGAGCAAAAATCTCTAAACGGTCTAGCATTTTTTGAGTTCATCTATTACAAACAATGCAATTTATATTACAAGAACTCCAAAATCAGTCAAAGGAACCGAAAAAAGTGTGCTTCTCGTCATCTAATCATACATTCCCTAATTAACATGGTACTCATTAAGTCATACATGTTAAAAAGAGACTAAGAGTGTTCCATCTTTGAGCGTTTTAGTGTCATTCAAACATTTTGTAGATTTAAAAGTTTAAAAAAAGATGCAATTATTATACAAAACTATTGCAACCAACAAACTACTAAAATACGTGGGACGGTTTAAACTGCATTTAAAATTTATAAAATGAATTTAATCGTTGAAATAAATAGCTGTCTACAGACTTTGTAAATAATGAGGACACAATTAAAAAAGAGGTATGACGCATGAAAGAACAAGAAAATTACAACTAAAATAGGTATCTTTATTTTTGGAATCATAGCATTTACATATAACTATGTATAAATTACACTAGTTTAAACTAGAGTAAACAGTACACTTTTTGCTTACTATACTATTGAATAAATACGTTATTTGATTAATTACACAATAATTGTAGATTAGATAAACTTAGAACTAACATTTATTTATAAATATACTTGGGAGCAACCAAATAGAGCCACGACGAGACCTGAAAAACAGAAGTGGGTTGATTTTTTTCCTCATAGGGGTAGATGCAAGTACTTTCTCGAACTATTAATATTATTCATTTATTAAATAAGCATCATGTATACAGGGTCAAAAGATCTTAATTTAAAATGTAAGTGGTGTATTAATCTCGTAACAATAATAATACTTCCGCGTAAGACTATCTCGGCGCCTCATATCATCAGCAGCGCTACAATAGCGCGTTAAGGTCCGTATTCACTTTGCTTAGTGCGAGTGCAGGGTACCAGTAGGAGCGATTGATTAGTGCAGGTGTTTAGTGCAAGTAGTGTCCAATACTGTTTAGTAGATGTGTTTAGTTTATATAGGACACATTTAATTTTGTACGTCTGTTGTGTGTCTTTACAATTTTAAAGAATTCATATTTTACATACTCCTGCACGCATTTTTACGGTTGTGCCGGATGGTCACGTAGTAAGATTAGGCACACACAGTGTACGTGTATGAGTTCGTATATAAGCTTCAGTAGAATTATAATAAACCAGACTATTACCAACTGTTGTCTCATTTCACTGCCATTCCGTCTGTGGTTATATAGTAATTCTTAAGGCCCAACTGTGTCTTATTGCGTCTCCTCGACAGCACTGCAACAGTGGTGGACCCCGACGTGATGTCACGTCGGGGTCCGCAACACGGTAAATCTACCGTCTACTTCGCCATTTTTTGCAAGATTTGCAAAATGCTAAACACTAACACCTGCTGGCCAGACGTGTTTAGTGGCAGGCACGCGGGGAATGGGAGGCGCGCGGGACGAGGCCCCTCGCAGTCCACTCGCAAAAAAATAGAACACGCTTCTAATCACTTTACTACGCAGGTTACTACTCACTTGGACTAATCAATCGGTCTCCACGCGTGTTTTCTACTAACACTAAGCACCTGCACTGACTACTGAGCAAAGTGAATACCGGCCTATAGACACGTCGCGCTGCTAAAGTCGCTTATATGTGAAAGCGTCTGTGAGAGAGGCCCGATCGGCTCTCGACTCGTGACCGCGTCATCTGTGGCGGCGACCCGATCGGGCCTCTGATATAGACGTTTTTAGGCGCGAACTTAACCATGTCAAAATATATTCATCTCGTTCTGTCGTATGGCAATCGGTAGATGATAGAACGGGCCACCTTGCAAAGCCAATAATCTGAGCGTCATTGACAAAAAAAACGCAACACGCGTTAGTCGAAATACTATCATTGTGAGGTGGACTTGTCCAGTTTTTGAGTAGTTTTCTACAGCATTTCCAGTGATCATTTCGCAGTCTTAAGAGAAAATACGTCGTAAATGTAAGTAATCTTGTGATAAATGCTCTAAAACAGTATGACTGCATTCATTTTCATTGAAAAAAAGTGCCTGGAGTGGTGTCGTGTCCAGCTACTAAAATTCATCTTCAATGTTTACTCATGTAAGCATTACGACTCCCTTAACTCTAATTATGTAACGAAACAATGAGAGTGGCTAGAATATTTATCTCCCCCATCGGTGGTGCACCCCGAGGGAGAACCGAGGGTCGCCGCAGGCCGTCCCAGGGCCGCGTGGACCTCCCACGTGCTACCCCACGTGCTACCCCACGTGCTACCCCACGTGCTACCCCACGTACTACCCCACGTGCTGATCCCTGTATTATCAAAGCCTCTGTAGTACAAAGACTTCCATTTAGTTTGCATTCAAAGCCTCACAGTAATAACTTTAATTTAATAGTATATATTGTTACCGACCAAGCCAGCCCGAACCCTGGACTGCTCCTCGGAGAGCTAAGTCCATAGTATAAAAGTGTATTTTTAAAGCCTTAGGGCATCTCTTCGTAGAAGCCGTGAGGTCGGAATTTATTTTCATACCAGGGAGCCTTTAGGGAATAATTTATTAACAATATTAACCATACTAAACCCCGTAGGACATCCAATTTACTAATTTACCTCTAATCCTACTAACGTGTGATCTTGGCTCAACTGAAGTTCCATACTCGGCCGGGGTATCAAACCCCAGGCCTGAATTCAGGCCACATGGTTTCCTTTTGTAGCACCTAAATTATTTTAGATTATAAGGGTTTATAGACCAAATTTAGGATAATATCCAAATAAATTTATTTCCTGTTTTTACTTTAAAACATTTGTTTCTTTTTAAGATAACCCTTACATAACTTAGGTTACTCCCCCTCTGGGATAACGCCCTATGCCTAGCTTGCATACTCATCTTTAATTACTTTCCTTTCTGATTTGCTTACTTAAATTTCATCAGTTAACTTACTTACTTTCATTCTCTTTCACCTTATTGCAAAACTATCTTACTTTCTCTCCGCTAAGGAGGGTAAAATTATTAACATTACATTTATTATGCGTAGGCTAAAGGAATATCATAGTTGTCCAGTAATCTAAGAGAAAATCCACTTTTACAGTACCAAGGGTCCATTTACCCCCAACTGTGGCAGCGACCCGATCGGGCCTCCACCTACCCCCCTCACAGGCAAGGGGTCCGACACCTTTATTGAGCCCACAGTGGAGTGGTTGTAGACGCAGCCGAGTTGTGCGCTTGTATGTGGAGCTTCAAGTAGTGCAGACGAGGGTAGCTCTTGCCGCACATGTCGCAGTGGAACCTCTTCTCGTTTCTACGACAAGGAGACATGAGATATAGCAACAGATAATAAATAAAGATCTGGGACAACTTACACGGAGATCAGATCCAAACTAAGCAGAGATGGTACCTTTCAGATAACCTACCCAAAGTCGTATTTTTTTAGAGACGATTTAGTGTCTAAACACTATACCGAAAATAAGGGACGTTCGGCATGATTACGCCTGCAATGCTTGTAACGGTTCGTTACAATAATCTTTAATTATCCTGAATATAACTTAAATAAAATTTTACAACTACTTATCTGAACTTATAACAAAAAAATATATATTAATAAACTTATCCTTAATTATAAAAACAAACAACTACAATAAAATAAAAATTTAACTATACATAAAACCGGGCGCAACTGTATGTTATTAAAATATCTGTTCGCGCGAGCTATGAGAAACGATATGGAAACAGGTTCGGTCGAGGTATGAGTCCATCCTACGAGCATCGCCGGTGAAATCTGCCTTGGCCAGTCCGAGCGATACTACTAAATCGCAAGGACGTAACTTTCATCTGAATCCGTTTTGTAGTTTTTGCGTTAAAAAGTAAAAAACATACACACATACATACATACTCACAAACTTTCGCATTTCTCATTCCCGTTATGGGTATTTAGCTAGTAATCATAAAAAGGCAACCCTGTTGCCTTAGCATTAAACGAACGGCACAGGTTATCAAATCAAATCAAATCAAATCAAATCAAAAAAATTATTTCGAGTTACAACAATGACTCATATAGTGTTAGTATTAAAATAATGATTCTTATACCTATTTGTTAGTACATTACACAAAAAATACAGTTCCATAACCTTATTAATTCACATCTGTGTGAACCCGCATCCACCTTGCTAGGAGAGGAGAGTCCCACCGGCCTGCAAATACGCTCAGAAGCCTGTTAGGGCTGCCGCGACTCCGCGCAAGCAGGGAGGCGCAGCGCTTGCGTATGATGGCTGCAAAGCCATCAACCTGCGCATCTGCAAACATCCCAGATGCGCTGCAATATCGCGGCAGCCCCACCAGAATCCTGAACGCATTGTTGTATTGCACGCGTAGGTCACTGTACGTCCGCCGCGTAAAGCTAACCCATAGGCTGCACGTGTAGAAAGACTGACAGAAGGCTTTAAAAAGCGTTATCTTTACTGGTAAAGTACAACGTGCAAACCTACGAGCCAACATGTTGCACCGGACAGCCAGCGACCTTCGCTCTCTCTGAATATCTAAATTATCCTTTAGATCCTCAGTTATCCAGTGACCTAAATATTTAAATTGCTTGACCCTGCAAAGAGGAGTTCCAGAAAGCGTTATCTTGGGTACACTCTTTGGTACTTTGTTGTTATAGTGTCACTACGCTGCACAAAAAAATACACACTCCCGGCTACGAGAGTGTAGTGAACTATTATACCTAATCAGTATTTATTTTAAATTGTGATTGTGTTACCCCGATATCGGGTGAGTGTTGCAAATATTATTATTATGCTTAGATTTAGTACCTAGTCCTAGACCTTGTAGTGAGTAGCTACCTACTTGTATTTTAAAAAAACCTGCATGAGTAGTAAAACTCCTAAATGTCTTACGCTTTTACTCCAATGCAATATAGAATTAGATTTTATTGCCCTATTTTGTTCATCTGTAAAGGAATAATCATTGTAACCTTTCATGTTCGTAAATCGTCGTGCGAACATGACCTTGCACGACCTTCATGGCCTTCGATGGTTATTTTGATTTAAGTAAATTTAAGTTTTAATCTTACTATCTACTATGCGGCCTGTAAGTAAGGTCTCTAATGATTTATTCTGCTAAGAATTATTGTTATTATAATTAAATTACAAAAATATACCACGGGTATATTATAGCTAAGTTACTGTTTAGGTGCTTAGTTTTAGCTTCAATTTGCTTTTGTATGACTGCCGCATCAGTAACTACCATTCTTTGCATTAATCAATTCCATCTGATCCGCTTTTTACCGCTTCCGGCCTGATGTCGCAGTCATACTAGTGAAATCTGACTTTTCTTAAAGTGTCCGATTTCCGGTATTACAGGGTCCCCGTTTCCGGTTAGAAACTAGACGTTTCACGCCGCGACCTATCGACTTACCACACGCCTACTGGTGGGCCTTCAAAAGTTAACCCCCTCACTGCCGTCGGGTCGGAGTCTGCACTTCGGCCATCTAAAAGGACAGTGGTGTTGATTTTTAACTACTAGACCTGGTGTCGTTTTCGGTTGTTTTTATGAAGCTCACTACTACCCTGTAATTATATTGATTAATTAAATTTTGTAAAGACCTTAAATACTCTATTTATTTCTCTCTAAATTTATGTTACCACCCGACTAAAGGGGAAATGGTACATTTGAATTACCTACTGATGACACATCATGCCGAAATTACGTTGCGTTATAGCGTGCAGCGTAACTTCGGTGGAGCGTAAGTTCAGCGGCAACTTATTTTGTAAAGCACATAATTGGCCATGGGAAAAACATGTCCTAAATCGATAACCATTTCAAAGTATTTGTATTTTATACCTTATTTCAATAATTAAATTTTTTTAAGGCATAGGATGTAGGATATCTTTAATTAAATGACTTTGACCTTCATTTGACCCCAGATAGGCAATGTTCGCAAAGAGTAGGTACATTAATAACCGTTATAGGTTCATAATGGACCCTTGACAGTAATCAAATTGACATCTCACAATTAAAACCTATTGGATCGTATATAAATGTCCTTTTACATGATTGGTTGATAATGTATCCATCAACCATAGAAATGACGCGATCTGTATCATACGTGAGATTTTTGGCTAGGTGATTCTAATGCATGGTATTAATGGTGTTTCCAGATAGCAGATTTAAAATTTCCCAAGGTGATAAATATTTCTCCACAAGGTCAAATTATTTCTGAGCATAGTAGGTGTTTTTAATAATACGTACATTAATTTAGGCCGATTGCCCAGACGGGTAGGCATGGCTTAAAAGAGCCATTCGCTATAATTCTAACCCTTTCTAGATAAATAAATTGTATCTGTTAATTTGTATTACTAATGATGAATCAATTTATTTATATGTTATTTAATTTTGTTTTTTTGTGTTATTTTTTAAAATGAAATTATTAATTGTTTAATCTTTTATAATTTTTATGTTTGCACGTCTTCATAAATAGATAAAATGTGTGTACAACTATCTTTAAGAACATCATGTAATCCACCATATTTCTGCAAATAAATATTCTAATTCTAATTCTAATTCTATCTGAAGTCTACTTTTTTTTTATATTGCCCGTCAAGATGACCTCACTCCACCTGATGGAAAGCAGTCGTAAGGTCCAGATATGAGGTTGACAAGCCCAGTCATTCAAACGAATCACTGGGCTGGCCATCCTCACCTTGAAGGCCTGCAGAAATGCCTTTCAGGCCCCGCTTGAAGAACCCGTGACTATACGAGGAAGGAAACACATGTGCTGGAAGAGCGTTCCACGTCTGGATAGTACGACAAAGAAACGAGTCACCAAACCTTTTAGTTCGGGCCAACAAATGTTGCATTGTGTGTGGGTGACGCCGTAGTCTAGCACGCGTGGTACGGGAGTGGAAAGGTGAGGGTGGAATAAGCTGGAATAACTCGTCAGAGCATTCCCCATTGTAGAAGCGATAGGGAACACTTAGCCTGGCAATGTCTCTACGCAATTGGAGAGGCTCAAGGGTCGAAGTTGCTTCTGGGTTTCCAATAATACGGATAGCACGCCGCTGCAACCTGTCAAGAGCTTCGAGGAGGTACTTGGCGGAACCGTCCCAGAGATGAGAGCAGTATTCCACATACGAGCGAACTTGTGTCTTATACAAGAGACAGAGCTGCCCAGGCGTGAAGAATCGTCTCACTCTGTTCAGGATTACGAGTTTACGGGATGCAGTTCTAATGACGCTCTCAATGTAGTCCCGCTGGTTTAGGTTGCTACGAACATCCATGCCAGGGAAGTTTAGGCTATCCTTAATCGGTAGCGGGGTGCTCTGAAGAGTGGGATGGGAAAGGAACGGCGACGCCTTTGCTGTGAATGCACACCTGCGTTTTCTTGGCATTGAACTCGACAAGATTGCATGCACCCCATTCTGAAATGCGGTCCAACACTCCGTTAAGCTCAACAACAAGACTTCGCCTCTTCTCCTCGATATTAGTCTGCTTTGCCCCAGGGCGCTCGAAATAACGCGCGTGGACCGTGCTATCATCCGCATAGCAATGAATATTACCAAGAGATAACTTCTCACATTCTCGTGAGATGCTACATGATTAACGGCCATTTCTTTTTCAGCCGGAAGTGCAGTAAATCAATAATTTTCTACTCATTATTTGTTTGCCACGAATCGGGAATTCAAATTAGGTCCTTAAAATAGGAAAAGGTACTGAAAAAAAAAATCTTTTTGTTCCCGTATCTAATTATACAGGGTGTCCCAGAAAGAAGTGTCAAGCGGAAGCCCTCACACTCACACTTACTGATGAATCTCTTGCCACTTCTTCGAGCACTGATTCGACACTATCTGGGTCATGCATTTGAGATACACGGCCTGGTCTTCTACCTGGTGGATGTCCTCCCATGTAAGAGTTATGCACTCTCAAAATCATGAGATGATCTGGCCAAGTTTCGGGTTGAGGTCCACCTCCATTTTGAATTTGGTCAAAGTTATGAAACTGATTATTTTATGCATCAAAGTAAAATTAAGGATGATTCAGTTGGGCAAAGAAAAAATTTGAAAAGTCTTCTACTTTTAAAAAAAATAATAATTTAAACTTTTAGGTCCGAAATTCTCAGAAATTCAGAAAAAAAATCATTACTCAAAAACTATGAACAATCGCGGAGCATACATGGGGGTGATTCGGGTACCCCAAGGGGTGCTCTATCTGTGAGCTTCCGCTTGACACTTCTTTTTGGGACACCCTGTATACACTGAATAACTTAAACACTTAAACTGACGTTTTCTGGCAGGTTTTGATGAAACAAGAATAGCATCTTGAATGAAACACTTATATTATATTTTTATATCATAATTACCTAAAAATAGGTACTTATGAATAATACGTATAGTACGTTCGGTAGCCTAGTCAATGGCTAGAACACCGGTCTGCCGACATTGAGTGCCGGGTTTTGGCAACATTATTTCACAGTGACATTAGCAGGTGTCATTTGTGAAATGCCAAAGTGGCATTTTGTGAAATAATGTCAAAGTGACATTTTGTGAAGTGACATTAGCGCAGGTGTCAGTTGACATCGTCTAATTAAAAATACGACTTTAGCGTAAGTACTACAAGTAAAATGTAGGCGTGGATAATACCATAGTAAAAGGAGAGAGAAGTAAGCCGACTCGGGCCCCGAGCGAGAGATAATAGCCTTAACACGCAGGGGTGTTGCATGTAGTTTATTCTATCGTCAAAAATGCTGCGTCAATCAGATCTCTGAACAATCAATCTGAATTACAAATCTGTATCCGATTAAACACAAATCATGAATCTTAGTTAGTAGGTAGTACCTAAGTACTCACCGTTCTTATACGATAATGTGAAGAAAGACAATTCTGGATTTGATGAGTTGTTATTAAGTCATCCATAAACACTGCAATACCTATTAACGCATACTATTTTTTAATTGGAGGTGAAAAGGTAGAACAAGTGAAAGAATTTGTGTATCTGGGGACTAGGTTCACGAGGGATGAAAGGCATGAGGGTGATATTGATGAAGAGTGAATGCAGGGAATATGTTAAATGGAGCGCTGCATGCCTTTATGAACAGCCAGAAGGTGTCAGACAGAAAAGGCGCGACTGGCTGTTCATGCGGGGGTATTAGTGCCGACGCCTATGTACGGAAGTGAGAGTTGGGTATGGCAAAAGAAGGATGAAAGTAGGATAAATGCAGTGGAAATGAGAGCATTGCGAAATTTGGCAGGGGTGACATTGAGTGATAAAGTAAGGAATAGCATAATAAGAGAGCGTTGTGGTGTGAAAGAGGATGTTGTCACAAAAATTGAGATGGGAATGCTAAGATGGTTTGGGCATATGGAAAGGATGGATGAAAGGCGATTAACGAAACAAATTTACGAGGCGAGGGTGGATGGAGCTGTTGAAAGGGGAAGGCCTAGACGGACGTACTTAGGACAAGTCCAAGAGGTTCTCAGAAAAGGTCAGGTCTGGAGTAGGTACCCATAATCGACGAGCATGTATGAAAGGATAAATGAGAGTGGAAGAAGCGCAAGAGGTGTGTCAGGGCCGTAGCAAGTGGAAAGATGTGGTCTCTGCCTAGCCCGTTGGGAAAAAGGCGTGATGGTATGTACGAGGTGCATTCAATAAGTACCTAGCCTCATCGCCAGAGGGCGCTGTAGTTTCAAAAGAGTTTTACCACAGTGTAGCACATTCTTTTTTAATTCGTTTTTCAAATTTTCATTCCAATCCCTTCATTTGTTTTAATTTGACAACTTATGGAAGCGAACGTGTCGATCGGTTTTACAAAAATGGAAAAAGAGCAATATCGTTCGGTGATTCGATTCCTATTTTTGGAAGGGAAAACGCGCATCGAAATCAATGAGCGCTTGGATGCTGTGTACGGTGACTCTTCTCCATCGATGGCCACCGTCAAGAATTGGTTCAACGAGTTTGCACGTGGCCGTACGTCGGTTTTTGATGAACCACGTCCAGGTGCACCGAAAACAGCTGCTACGGAGGAAAACATTAAAAAAATCCATGATCTCGTATTGACAGATCGCCGATTGAAGGTTCGGGAGCTAGCTGAGACTGTAGCCATTTCAGAAGGAACAGTGCATCATATTCTTCACGAGGAACTCGGCATAAGAAAGCTGACGGCGCGATGGGTGCCGCGTTTACTCACACCTTAAAACAAGCGCAACCGTGAGACCACATCGGAGACGTGTTTGGCGCTGTTTAAGCCCGTCGATGACACCTGGATCCACTGGTACACACCAGAGACCAAGGAGCAATCAAAACAATGGATCCAGACCGGGGAACGTGCTCCAAAGAAGGCGAAAACTGTAAAATCGGCCGGAAAAGTTATGGCCACCGTTTTCTGGGATTCACAAGGTGTGATCTACATCGATTACCTCGAGAAGGGTAAAACAATTACAGGGCTTTACTATGCCGATTCGACGCCGAATTAAAGAAAAAACGACCCCATCTGGCGAAGAAAAAAGTGCTGTTTCACCACGACAACGCACCGGTTCACACGTCTGCCGTTGCCATGGCCAAATTGGTCGAATTACGCTACGAATTGCTGCCCCATCCACCGTATTCTCCAGATTTGGCCCCTTGTGACTTCTTTCTGTTTCCTAATCTGAAAAAATCACTCGCCGGGAATAGATATGGATCAAATGAGGAGGTCATCGCCGCCACGGAGGCCTATTTTGCAGAGTTTGACAAAAAATATTTTTCGGACGGGTTAAAAAAGTTGGAGCATCGCTGGGCTAAGTGTATCGAACTAAAAGGAGACTATGTTGAAAAATAAATTGCCGCTATTCCTTTTTGTATGCTAAGTATTTATTGAATGACCCTCGTATGTATGTATTTTGTAGCAATTTTTGGGCTCGAATATAGGCCGTACGTCGTATAAGCACACGAAACAAACATTTCAAGCGGCAGCTCAGCGTTGCGTCAATTTGCTTGCTTCATTACCTCACAGCACAGCCACGAGTGTCTCACCCTATTTTACCTTATATTTCATCAGTGTGTGCGTGCGACGCGCGTAGGAACGGGCATAGTACGGGCGCGCTCACATATAAACCGCGGTCGGGGCGTTTGTATGAAGACAACCTACTTCTAACCTTTTACTATGTTAATACAGCCAACCTGCGAGAAAAAACTTTTCGTAAACCCAAAGTTTTTTTTTATCGCTACTGAGTTTGCCACACTTACATCTTTTTCGTTGCTACAACTGACCTCGCCTGCCCGCCGGTAGACGCGCGCGCGTTGCGCTGCAGATGCGCCGTGCGTTTGTGGTCCAATAAGTTCTTGCGGTTCATATACTCGCGGCCGCACGACTCGCACGGATACGTGCGGGACTCGCTGTGTACTTCGAACATGTGCTTGAACCTGATGGGAAACATATAATTATAACTACATATAACTATCTATACAACGTGATAATGAAAAAGCGCAAAACCTGAAATTAGTTTGTTCAGAGTGCCGAGTGCGAGTTGCAGTGAGAGAAGTGAATGACTTTACCATCGCGTTTTGCGAGCACGTAAATGTCAATTAGTATGGAATCGAGTCAGCGCCATCTAGCGGCGAATTCGGGCATCATTGAGGCCGTTAGATGGCGCTCAGTCGATGCCATACAAATTCGCGTTATTTTTCTCGCAAACGCGATAGTGAAGTTATTCATTTCTCTCACTGCAACTCGCACTCGGCACTCTGAATCCAGAGTAGAATCGATTCCACTAATAAAAAATAGTGGTAAAATTTTAATCAAAAAAAATATTTTCATTACGCCGTGTTTAATCATTACTTAACTCTATTATCGCGGCGGCAAGCGGAGCGGCAACGTCGCACTAGCTCGCGCGTTATTACCATAGACTTTTTAGTTTTGCAACAAAGACAAGAAACAAAAAAAAGCTAATATCTTCGTAAATAATACGCGAAAATGTTATTTTATAATTTACATTATTCTTTTATAGTAAAAATAGGTTGGGGTGTCTGAGGTTTTGCGCTTTTTAATTAACACGTTGTATATCACGGTTTCGAATTAATACTAAGTTTTCCTTGTGTGGTGTCAGTCTATACGCGTGGAATAAATCGAGAAACCGCACGATAGGGGAAAAAAATGTAGTTACACCCACATTCTGAATGTGTTTCTGTCCACCTAGTTAATATAATTACTTTGTTTTTCTGGACTCTCGGCGATGATCGCCAGTGTACGTTCAAACCTAAAATGGTTTTTGTTACACTGTAAGCAGCTTTAGAAAGGTATGCTCTTTTTGTAATTGTTATCTAATAAATAAATAAATAAATATAACTAACTATAAAGAGTGTAAAAAGGCCCTTAACGAAGCCGACACCTACGTATTCTGCACATGATCAGGACCATTTTTTCTTTCTAGACCATACCTGGGAACTCAATAGTTGCAAAGTTATTGAAGGCCAAAGTCAAAAAAAAATTGTCTAGATTTTGATGAAAACAAACTAATCATTATTACTGATTTTAAGAAAACATCTTAAAACATTATCAAAATTTCAAGTATTTCCTAACAAAAAATTGCTTCAAAACGTTCAACTCGCAATGTTGTACATTGTGCGTACCCCTTGATTATAAGTAGCCGCCACGCACAAAAGTGCAGGAGCGGTCTGTTGCACGGGTTACAATGCGTAGTCTGTTTTTAGGTTTAAAATAGACACCTAAAAAAAATTCGTTTCCCATCAATAATTTATTTTTTCTGTGACTTGATTGAATGGTCTGAGTGCGTAGACGCCGGCTTCTTTAAGGGTCTTTTTACACCCTGTATATAACTACATAATTATCCATACTGCCATTATAAATGCGAAAGTAACTATGTCTGTCTGTCGCGCTATCACGCCAAAACTCCTGAACCGATTTAAATGAAATTTGGTACACAGATAGTCTAGCGCCTGAGAAAGGACATAGAGTACTTTTTAATTGGTAAAAAGTGTTGTTAAGGGTTGGAAAGGAGGATGAAAGGTTGTACGTAAGTATTGTCATTTTCAGAACTAGAAGCATAAAACTTATATTTTAGCCTGTTGATTAGATATAAATAAATATAACATTTAAAATTTGTAAAAATGTTACCCTTAAAAATTTGCAAATACGACCTCTAAGGGGTTGTTTTTGGGGTTCATAGTTTGTTTGTATGAAACTTCGTTACTTCAAGTGCTAGGAGTGCATAGGCAAAATTTGAGACTCCTAGCACTTACGTCTACTCCTAGCACTCACCTAAGTGACCTAAGTGAGTCACCTAGGTGAGTTAAAAAGAACCCATAGGGGTTCTTTTTAGGACGTAGGTGCTAACTAAGACGGGATTTTGTGAATAACAAGTATGGTAAGTCTAAGTAAGTCCAAGACGTGCTCAGAAAAGGTCGTCAGGAGTACCCATAATCGACGAGCATGTATGAAAGGATTAATGAGAGTGGAAGAAGCGCAAGAGGTGTGTCAGGACCGTAGCAAGTGGAAAGATGTGGTCTCTGCCTACCCTGTTGGGAAAAAGGCGTAATGGTATGTACGGTAAGTCTAAAAAAATTCCATATGTCATAAAAATGAAGTTCACGCCGGCGAAGCCGCAGGCGGATGGCTAGTAGGTATATAATATGAATTGCTGTTCGTTTGTGTCGCTAAAACTCGAGAGTGGCTGGACCGATTTGGCTAATTTTGATCTTGAAATATTTGTGGTCAGGGAAGGTTTAAACGGTCATAAACAAATGATAAGTAACGGAAAATACAAAAAACAATTTCCCATAAGTACAAAATGTTACCTGTCAAACATTTGCCAATAACTTTTGGAGGAACGAAGTCAGTTTAAAGCTAGTATGAATTATTATCTGGTACATTTCATACAAAGACTGACTGGCCTGTTGGCGGCTTGGCGCAATGGCAGCGATCCTGCCTTTAGCGCCGGAGGTCGTGGGTTCGATCCCCACCCATGGCAAATATTTGTGTGACGAACATTTTGTATTTGTTGTGTATCTGGGTGTTATTATCTATTTAAGTATGTATTTAGAAATATTTAAGTATGTTTATCAGTCTCTGACGCCCATATTACAAGCTCTGCTTAGTTTGGGGTCAGATGATCTTGGAGTGAAAAAAAAAGAAAAGAAGAAAAGAAAGATCATCTGACCCAGAACTAAGCAGAGCTAATGAGTACAATGGGTGGCGGTCTACATCCAGCGGAATATCGCAACCTTGGAAGGCGTAGGTCTAGGACTTAGATACAGAAAACTTGTTAAAAAGGAGATGTCCCATTTCTGGCCAAATCTATGTATCTCAAAACTGAAGAAAAATCTACTGATTCCAGTAAAAATACAAACAATAAAAATGATTACTTAATTTTCTGGTTCCTAATAAAAATGAATCAGTATTCAAGTCCTATTTCAGTCTGGCAATTCACTTGTCTATAGACATCAGAGCGAACTGTCACTGTCACTAGTGTCACTTGCTTTGGGTTTATACTTATTTTGGCTTTCCATTTTGAAATTTTCATTTTTTTTATAAATATGCGCCAGACAACACACCTCTTGTAATGGTCTCGAAGTAGGGATTGATATCCCTGTGTTACGGGTAGCCACACAAGGAAATAAGCCAAGGGCGTCTCCCAGCACACCTAGGCCTGAGTCAATTCAGAAAAGATCGGGTCCTGAATTGTGCTTCGGAAGGCACGTTAAACAGTTGGTCCCGGCTGACGTCGCAAGGTATCAGTCGTAAAGCCAAGTCAGAGGCCTAAAAAGGCGGCTTTAAAACATCTGACGGTAAGGTTCATCACTGGCCTTACATTCACCTCTTCAACAATCCGCACTGAGCCCGCGTGAGTATGGCTCGTACCACCTCATAGTTGAGGAGAGGCCTGTGCCCAGCAGTGGGTAGTATAAGTGTATTTTTTGTTGTGTTGTTTTTTGTTTCCTGAATTGACCTGACCGGGGATCGAACCCGGGACACTACGGAATTCAAAGCGAGAAACCGTGCTACAGCGCACTACGCCAATCGTGTCTTCAAATGTGGACACTTTAGTGCTTTGGACCATGGAACTTATTTTATTTTATTTTTTTCGACTGCGATACTGCTATAGTATATTTTATATCGAGGGACTAAACGAAGCCATAATATACCAGAGGTGGTTTGACTCCCGAGCGTGCGAGGGAGTCAATGAAACCGAGGGTATATTATGTTGGCGTTTAGTCTCGAGGTGCTAACTGTACTTTTCACTTTGAGTGCGAGAAAAATAGTCAATTTAGTAAAAAAACATTTATTAATTTTACATATTAAAATAAAAATCACAAATGTTTCCTATTCCTCCAGTCCATACAACTTTCGTAAGTTGTTAGGCAAATCTTCTGCGATTTTGGCGGCAAAAGATTATCTAATAAGTCTTTTGCTCTTTGCTTGCTCGACGTCAAACTCTTCACAGTCACAGGATATTCTTAACACATTTATTTAAAACCGAACAAATTTACAGTCGACAAAAATTCTGAAATTTACGCGGCCAGTTTTTTTTTCTTCTAAACCAGTCACAGATTATCAATTTAGAACACATGGCGCCACCTTCTTTGCGGACAATCCATGGAACTAAAACTCGTCAACATTTTCGCAATGAAGATGGGTCCGTCCACACTCCACAGATAGTCGGAAACAACCTCCGAACCGGTGGTAGAGTCACATTATATTTAATTATGATATGAACTATCATAGTATTATTTTATGTAAGTTTATTTTTATTCAGTATATTTTTGCTACAATTTTTTTTTTGTGTATGACTTGTCATAAGTACTTTTTATAAGTCTATATGAATAAAGATATTTTATTACTTTTACTTTACTTTACTAATAGTATATTTACTGGCTGTTCGAGTTTGTCTATGTCACATGAAGGAAATTAAAAAACTAATTACTTTTTACTCCCTATGGGCTAAAGTGGTCACGTTAGGCCCGCTTCGTAGGGCTATATTGGCGTACTTTTCAACCGACTTCAAAAAAAGGAGGAGGTTCTCAATTCGACTGTATGTTTTTTTTTTATGTTTGTTACCTCATAACTTTCGACTGGGTGGACCGATTTTGATCATTCTTTTTTTATTTGAAAGCTGGTGCTACCCGAATAGTCCCATTTTAATTTGGTCTAGTTCTGACAGTGGCATCCATGAGAAAACCATATAAGTCTTAAATCTAGATAGACAAAATGCGCGACAAATGGACGACAAATGGACGATTAACTCAATATTACGCCAACCGATTTTGATAATTCTTTATTTATTTGAAAGCTGATGGTGCCCGTGTGGTCCCATTTTAATTTGGTCCAGTTCTGAGAGTGGCATCCATGGAAAATCCATATAAGTCTTAAATCTAGATAAAACTTAAGCGCGACAAATGGACGAATAACTCGTTAACACGCCAACCGATTTCGATGCTTCTTTTTTTATTGGAAAGGATATACTTCAAGGGTAGTTTGATGAGTGTTAGGTTCTAATTATGGGATCCATGACAAAGTAACGAAACTCTTTAACTCTTAGGAGCAATTGGACGATACTTTCTCGATGTATAAAATAAATAAGAACTATTCACTGAAAATCAAGAAATAAACAAAAATTTTAACAAAAAAAACCAACTTAAAAAAAACTCTTCCGAAACAAAGCACTAAAAAGTAAAGAAATAATTGCTTATTCTTTTAAAACTTATACGATAATATAATGTAGGTACAATTATTGTTATTGTTGGAGTCGGTGTCAGCCAATGTAGGTTTGTAACTACCTACCTAAACCGACTCCAACTCCTCCAACGGGTGGTTTTTTAGAGCATGAGAAGTGAAAAATAGTTTTTTTAACCGCTGTATCAAAAAGTCGGAGAATTATTTAACTAATTACAATATGTAATTTCCATTTATCAGACTCCAACTCAAGACTCTGTAACTTTGCTAAAAGTTTTCGCAAACTGTTGAGTTATTCAGTACTAAAGATGCAAACAAACATTTAAACATCCAATCTTCTAAATATTAAAAAAGGTCCCTACATCTACTTTAAAATTCATAATATTAGTAAGATTGTATTCTAAATACATACCTCTCCATGTTGGAAAACAGCGCAACATCGCACCTGCTGCACTGGAACGCCGCCTCCGTCTTGTGCACGGTCGAAACGTGCAAATGCAACGTATTCTTGCTTTTAAACCTCTTCCCACACTCGTGACAAGTATATTTAGCCTCACTAGCATGTGCGTTCTTGAAATGCACTTCTAGAGTTCTCTTGTCGAAATAATGGGCAGCACACACATCACACACCAATGACCCAAAATGCTCTGCCATGTGTCTTTTCAACGCATGGAAAAACACGAATTTCTTATCACACTCCGTACAAGATAAAGACCCGTTTTTGAGACGAAATTTCAGTAATTCATCTTTGATGTTGTTCAATTTCTTCCCGTGCTTTTCTGTAATGTGCGATTTGAAAACCTCTAAGTCGGTTATTTTTTTATCACACAATCTGCAGTCTATTCTTTCGATGTCCATGTAAGTCGCTTTTTTGCCGTTGAAGAAGTTCTTGAAGTTTTTAGGGTCGTGTTTTAAGTTGTGTGCTTTCAATTTGGACGGGTCGTTGAAGGTGGCTTTGCAATACATACAGAAGTATGAGCTGTAAGAGGTTTGGAAGGGGCAGATGAATGAGTTCTCGACGATAGTTACGCTGTTGTGGAAGGAGAGGGAGTCTTCGTCTACGAATTTGTCACGCGACGGTTGGGCTTGTTGTCTTCGTGGCTTTTCTGTGAAAAAGGGTTATGTGTTTGGTAACGTTTTTTAAAATATGCAGTCGATACACCGTTTGACATAAATTATAATATTAATAAAATAGAGGATGCTAAATTGACAAAATTCTTAACCATAGACAAATGCTGCAATTGGAAGGACCATATTGACAAAATAATTAAGAAAATTGACCGATCTGTTTATGCTCTCAATAAGTTAAGGCAAGTAGCATCTAAGGAAGCAGCTATCTCAGCATACCATGGGTATGTATCGTCAGTGTTACGATATGGACTCATACTATAGGGAAACTCAGTGGACCTGCCTAGAGCTTCAAACTGCAAAAAAAATGTATAAGGGCTGTCCGCGGAGCACATTATTTAGATAGTTGTAAGCCATTGTTTAAGACTCTTAACATTTTACCCCTTCTCTGTCTATACATTCTAGAAATGTGGATCTTTGTCAAAAAGTACCTATTCACAAAGAACGGAAGTCATGATGGGTAGGAAAGCTGAAAATTTGTCAGTTACACCCCAGAGGTGAGGTGCCCGTGGCTAAGTGACGGCAGCGGATTGGCAACGATCAGATGTTAAGCAACGCCAAGGTCGGGTTATTGATGGGTGACCATCCCGACCGAAATTAAGGGATGTGTTTTTCGGGCATCTCCGTGCTTCGGAAGGCACGTTAAACAGTTGGTCCCGGCTGACGTCGCTAGATATCAGTCGTAAAGCTTAGTCAGAGGCCTAAAAGGCGGCTTGATAACATCTGACGGTAAGGTTCATCACTGGCCTTACATTCACCTCTCCAACAATCCGCACTGAGCCCGCGTGTTGGAGTATGGCTCGGACCACCTCATAGTTGAGGTGAGGCCTGTGCCCAGCAGTGGGACGTATAAGGCTGTATTTGACACCCCAGAGATTGACACTGTATTCCAGAAATGTTTATTGTATGGCTATCAGAATTTATAATAAATTACCAGAGGGCTTCAAATCGCGTACGAAATCGTAACTCAAGTTACTTATTTGCTGATGACGTCAAAAGTCTCAGGACAATTGATAAACCGGATGATGTAGTCCTTATTCAAGAGGATCTGAATAATTTAGTTAAGTGGTGTGAAGTTAATGGAATGACACTCAACACGTACAAATGTTTTACGATGAAGTTCTCTCGTTGCGGAACATTGTTCCAAAGGCATTATTCCGTAAACCAAGCTAAACTTACAGAACTGAATAATGTCCGCGATTTGGGGGTGATACTCGATTCCAAGTTGCGGTTCAATGATCACATCGATAGCATTGTTAGCAAAGGTTTTAGATCGCCCGGTTTTGTATTGCGTAATTGCAGAGAGTTTAAAAATCCAAAAACAAAAGTTATTTTGTACAATGCTCTTGTTCGCAGCCATTTGGAATACTGTAGTGTTGCATGGAATCCGCATTACGACATTTATATCAAGAAGCTGGAGCATGTTCAGAATTGATTCCTTTGGCATTTGTCATATAGCGTCAATCTAGCTAAGAAACTACCTCATTACGAGGACAGACTCAGCCATTTCAAATTAAACTCGCTTCAGGATCGCAGAAGAATGTTGGACCATAGCTTTTTCATCAAATTGGTGAATGGGCTTTTGGATTGCCCTGACCTTCTGTCTTAGAGTAAAAATTAATGCACCGATTAGGTTGCCAAGGATATCTCGGTTTAATTTATTTGTTCCTAGGCGCTCTAAATCAAATTTGGGTCATTTTCTTCAATGAATAGAATGATTCGTCAAAGCAATTCACTGTCTAAGTCGGCTGGTGTGGATATATATTCCACACCGTATAGTAACCAATAACTACTTTTGAGTCTGCCTTAACACATTTAAGGTGGACACAATTTTTTCAGTTCTTGTTTTAACTTTCATTTTTACTTTTTACTTTTTTTTGGCTTTTGGTTTTACATTTTAATTTTCATGTACTGTTGACACCATTAGTTACTGTTGCCGTTATCAGCTTTAATTAAGTTTACATTTACGCACGAAAAGTTAGTAGGTAATTGCCAAAAAAATGGAGTAAATAAGATTTTAATTACGTTCTTTCGCTGCAAATATACTGAAACTACTAATTAGAAAATTAGAAAATTACAAGAACGACTGTAGCCCAGCTCTCAGTTCAGTTTTTATGATAACTTGTATGCGTGCGTCGATTTACCACATCGACTCGGTGTGACAGAGAAAAAGAGAAAGTTCTGCGATTTCTCGCCCCGATGACGTCTGAGGGTGGCAAACGGGGTGTCGTTGGATAGGGCCCGTCGGCACGCACACAATTGCCAAACAAAGCAACTGGGTGTTTCTTAGTAAAAATTTAGAAAAAAGCTGAAAAAGTGAGTTTTTATATAATTTAGGTGTGATTTTATTCGATAATTAGTTCAGTATTTGGCGGAGCGCGCTGAAAACAACGGCGGTGTGTTTCTCTAGTCCTGGCGAGTAATACTGAATCAAAAGAAATCGGAAATCTAATCAAATTTGGGAGAAATTAAATTTTGAAAAATTTTAGAACAGAGATTTTAAGTTTCAAAAATTAATATTTAATTCAACACTGGTCGGAGCGCGCCGCAAATAACGGCGGTGTGTTGGTACACTCCTAGCAGATAATATTGAATCAAAAAATATTCAAAATCGGCCCAAATTTGAGAGAAATAGAAAAAATTTAGAGTCCCGGTACGGCGTAGTATGGGATAATAGGTACTTAAGTATGAAAATTTAGTACCTATGTAAGTGATTTTACCTTGTTTTAATGTAACCTTGTTGGTGATCCAATAAATAAATAAATAAATCGCTGCCACCAACCAAATTCAAAAAAATCTTATTAAAATTTTTGAAAGAAAAAATTTACCTACTATAGCATTAATGACCTTTTAAATGATAAAATTTCACATTTATTTTATATGTGCGAAATTTGAAGTTAATTAATTGACATCTAAATATTTTATACTTACAATTTGTTAATAATTTCGATAAAATTGTAACCTGAACGAATATTAAATATTAAAAAAATTTTTAGGTAATACGAATTACATTAATTATAATTTAATAATATTTATTTCCTATCATGAATTGAATACATACATACATAAATAAATGTAATAAAGAATAATGATAATGTACTTATAATGCTTTATATTTGATAAATATAAAGCAATTGAATATAAATTCAATTGTAAGAATTGTTAACTGTTAGGCAATTGTTTAATTATGTTGCAATGCCCTCACAGGGTCATGTGTTGTACTTTTTTTTTTTTAGTTTTAAGAGCTTGTTAAACCACATGAGCAATAAAGAATTAAGAATATTTCGACCGTAATAATTTAATATATTGGACATAATTGTATCGACCTAATTTAATATGTGTACCTATATTTTTACAATCAGTCTGTTTGTATTGAACTGCTCACAACATTTGCACGTCGCATGCGACAGAATATGACGGATGATTTTAATTTTTAAGAACCTTTTGTTACCATTTTCTGGAAAACAAATTATTTATTATTATTATTTTGTTGGTACATAAGTAATTCACTGGCCCGTGGGGACCCGGTCCTTTGAGGCTTGCGTGGGGCCGAAGCCAACACGTAGAGGCCTTTTGGTACCAGTTAATCTACTTTGCAATGGGTATTATTATTATCATCGCGAAAATTGACATGAAGGGGCTGAAATAGGGGATGAACATTAGTATTGAAAGTCGTCATGTTAAATAAAAGTAAGTAGTTATTGTAAAAAAATAAAAGTCTCTTGCGGAAAGCCAGTGAAATACACACTTGACGACAAGATTGGCGTAGTGCGCTGTAGCACGGTTTCTCGCCTCGATTGTGCCGTAGTGTCCCGGGTTCGATTCCCGGTCGGGTCAATTCAGGACACGATCTTTTCTGAATTGACTCGGGTCTGGGTGTGCTGGGAGACGCCCCTGTCTCGATTCCTTGTCTGGTACCTCGTAACACAGAGATATTTATCCCTACTTCGAGACCATGACAAGTAGTGTGTTGTCTGGCGCATAAAAAAAACTCATAATTTTTCCAAAACTGCACTCACTCGGTTGCTGCATCCTCTCCAGCCTCTCCTTAGTCCTCAGCATCCTGTTCCGCAGCTGCTCCTTGTGCCGGTCGTCTCTGGTCTTGGCCTCAGCTGACTTCACTGTTCCTTTTGCCACTTCTGTTTCAGCTGACTGTTTGTTCACTGTTCTTTTTGCCACTTCTGTTTCAGCTGACTGTTTGTTCACTGTTCCTTTTGCCACTTCTGTTTCAGCTGACTGTTTGTTCACTGTTCCTTCTGCCACTTCTGTTTCAGTTGCTGGGGCTAGAAGTTTAATTGAATTCAAAATCTAATTTTGACAGGTTTGCAAATAAATGATGATGGTCAATTGCTTTGCTTATTTTAATAGGTTAGCCCCTATTTTAACCTATTTTATAGCTTCACATGACATTTTTATTGCAAGTTTTACTCGATGAAATGCAGAGTGGGAAAGTGCGAAGTTGTATGACATAATAATTAATACAGTTTTTCTGATTTTGAATACTGCATTAATTTAATAGGGTATTTTATTTGACCACATCATCTAATTCTAAAAAACATTTAATATAAGCAGTGAAAAAATACATTAAAGAAGGGTCACATGAAACCTTTCAGTAAGGACCTGTATTTATGCAAATACCTATATTTATTTATTTTTATGCAACTACTTTTATTTGGTAAATAAACGAAAAAAAAACGTAACGTATAATTCATTTCAGGTCTATTTTGAAAAGTATTGAACAAATAAGAATAAGTATACCATTTATTGATCCACATTAACTTTTGATAAGGAACCATATTCACTAACGCAAAATTTTGGGCCCGTTTCAAATCGCTTTTCACCGAGTGATTTTTTTCACCCTCGTCGAATAGAGAGAGACAAAACGATCAAAACCTTTGTCTGTCAGCCTGTCAGGTGAATTTCATCGGGCTCCAGGCACCGGTAGAATTCGCACTTGTCAGAGTGATAAACGTCGTCCGAACCCGTTCCGAAACAACTAGGTAACTGTCAGGTGACAGCTCGGTCAACTTTGGTTTCACTCGGGGTCAATTTGGAACGGGTTTGAGTAATTATCACTCCTCAGTGTGAAACCCCACTCGTTTTTTATTTGTTTTTTTAATTTATCAATTTAACACAATTGAACGGGATAATCCCAGTTACATAATTATGGAAGCTACAGGAAGGAATACATTACACCAATTTTTCGACTTTGTTTAAAAGCGATTGAGGACTGTCAATGAATATATCCAATTCAGGGTTAGCGACCAGTAACATGTTTAGAATAATAAATAAGAAATAAATAAATATCTCTGGACATTATTCCACACAGCGCCATCTAGCCCCAAAGTAAGCTAATTAAAGCTTGTGTTATGGGATACTAGACAACGGATAAACATACTTAAATACATTTTCTTTTGTAAATACATACTTATTATACATAGGAGACACCCAGACCAGTACAAACAGACATGTTCATGCACACAAATGTTTGTACTGTGCGGGGATCGAACCCGCGACCTCTGGTGTAGTAGCCAACTTCTTAACCATTACACCAAGTCGGAATGAATGAAATGAAGTAGAATGGACTAGCGAACAGCCAATGTCTCCGACCGAACCGAATACGTAAATATTTATCAGGCACATATAGACGAGACAATTGCTCAACATACTCGGACGAGTCCATCCGCCCCGCAAGATTGCCAAGGCAGTTGAAACCTCCAAACGGGTTTTCCTTACTTCTAAAGAGTTCATCTGCAACATTCCCAGCAAGAAATTGGTGGGGTACATAAAGGGATAATACCCATACACTCGCCTATAGTAGTACCGAAGTAAAGCCTTTTGAATCCTGTACTTAGCTTCGTGAGGATTCCAGATACTTGCGCTAGATTTCAATGAGCTTCTAACAAGACTAATAAATAGAAGTTTGATTACATCAGGACTGTGGAAGACACGCAGGTTACGTAATACAAAGCCCAGTCGACGAAAGCAACTACGAGTTAGAGTGGTAATGTGCTCATTGAAAGTAAGAGCATAATCGAATGTCACACCTAGGTCTTATATAGTGTCTTTTCAATCGATCACATTACAACCAAGCAAATAATTAAATTTCATAGGATTTTGCTGGCGACTGAAGGTCATGACTGAGCATTTATTGTAACTAAACTCTAGATCATGCCCTGTACTCCACCTAAGGAGCGCATCGATATCCTTCTGAATTAACTCACAACTTACTTCGTCGCTGAACTCTGCATAAAGCATCGGGTCATCGGCATAAAGAAGGCATTTAGAATATTTTAGGAAATCAACAACGTCATTGATCATCAGCAAAAAGAGCAAAGGACCAAGTATGGATACCTGGCTTACACCAAAAGGTGTTGGATAAGCCTGAGACACAGCAACCGTGTCGCACGAACTGCTGACGACTCCTGAAGTAATTAGTAAGCAGATGAATAAGTTTTGTGGAAAAACCGAGAGCATCGAGCTTTCATAAGAGGATTCGACAATTGACTCTGTCAAATGTTTTGCGATAGTCGAAATACACAACATCAACTTGTTTGCCTCTATCCATCGCTTCCGAAACATTTTCGACCAACGTCAGCAAGTTCGTATTTACCGATCTTCCGGTCCTAAAGCCGTGCTGCTCGCTACAAATGAATGGCTGTGTGACTTGCCACCGCTTTTGGGGACGGGCGTTACACGAGTCATCTTCCACGCTACCGGATAAGTTCCATGAAGCAGTATGAGATTTATAAGATGACAGAGAGGGACAGCAATTTCTCTACACATCTTCAACGTTCAGCGGGCACGCCGTCAGGTCCCGGAGACCAACTAGACCAAAGGCTATTGATGGCACTTTCAGTGTCAGCCATTGAAAAATTGCAAACTTCTATGTGTGCAGACGTTGTTGCTGAAACGGGAACAGGTGTTGGGTCCGAAGTCTGTTGGTCCCGGGTGTAGGTACATGAAAAATCACTCGCAAAAGCATTCGCCGCATCTGCGCCAGAACACTAAAGACCCTGGTATGTAACGCTAGTTTCAAATCCCCTACGGATTTAAGACTATTCATGTGACGCGAAAAGTTACGAGGGTTACCACGAATATTGGTTTCTAAGTCTGTAAAATACGCATCATGCCAGAGAAATTCTCATTTTCAGGCTAGCTCGCAGAGCAGAAAAAAGAGAATAAACCTTCTGAGACTTCTTTCCACACTCGATGAAAACTTGCCTTCTCTCGAATATCACTGATAATATCCGCAGTAAACCAAACCGGAAAACGTTTTGAAGAGCATTTAGGCCTGCGTTTTTTAGGGACAAGCTGCTCGAATACGTTGTAGAGGTACTCATAGAAAAAGACGTCACCACCTTGCGACAGTTTGTAGAGAGCGTTTTGGGCAAGTCCAAAAATAATAGGTTGGAGAAAAAGTTTCTTCGCATTTTTAAAGAAAATTCAAAACATTTTTTAATATAGTTTATTTATATTTAATTAAAGTAGGTGCCATTTTGTTCGAATACTTTATGCCATCTTGTAGGTAAGAACACGATCCCATTGCTATTGGAACTTTGAGGCTTCTAATCAAAATACCGCGACAAGTGGTTTTAGCAGTCCTCTCGTGATGTTAACCTGACACTGCCTAAATAATTCTGAAGAGACCGAAACAGGTGGAAATCTGAAGGTGCAAGGTCAGGACTATACGGCGGATGCATTAACACTTTCCAGCCAAACTCTCTTAATTTTTGCTAAAGATGTGTGACGTCTAGCGTTATCATGTTGAAAAACCACACCCTTTCTGTTGATTAATTCCGGCCGCTTTCTATCAACTTCTTGCTATAATCTCATCAGTTGTTCGCAGTAGAGTTCAGAATCGATGGTCCTGCCTGGTGGTAACAACTCATAATGAATAATGCCCTTCAACACACAGCATCACCTTGTTGCGATTTAACCCGGGTTTCGCTAGTCTGTGAAGCCTGACCTGCCTTTGGCCACGACCTTTTTCGCACGTTCTTGTCATACATAATCCTCTTTTCATCACCAGTTATCAGCTTCTTCAAAAATGGTTCGGTTTTATTACGTCGTAATAAAGAATCACAAATGAGTACACGGTTCTTTAGGTTTCTTTCAGTGAGCTCGTGAGATACCCAAATATCGAGCTTTTTTGTGTACCCAGATTTTTTCAAATGCGCCAAAACTGTTTTGTGGTCAATTCCCAGTTCTTCAGCTACGTCGTAACTACTAATATGCCGATCTTGCTCCACTTTTTCAAAAATGGCATCCATTTTATCCGTAATAGGGCGAACAGAGCGTGCATCTTTGACATCCAAATTTCCGGATTGAAAACGTTTAAACCAAATTTGTGCTACTCTCACAGACACTGCACTAGGTCCTTAAACCTTCAAAAAATTTTTTGCGGCTTGCGTTGTTTTTTACCTTTTTTGAAGTATTAACATTTACAAAATGTATCGAATTTCTTCATAGATTCAGTTCATTCAGTCATCTTGACAGTAAGAAAAACAAATGAAAATCACACATTTTCCTAATTTGAATTTGGAATTATCTTCTTTACAATTTAAACTTTTAATGATACCAAAACCAGCCAGATACAAATAGTATAGCCAAAGAGATTTTATTAAAGTTCATACATACTATATGCGAAAAGACTTTTTACCCAACCTAATATGACCTAAACTGTATTTTTTTTTTGTTATTATTGTTAGATAACACCTCAAAAAAATAAATAGTCGAATAACCTATTGTTCACTAACAGAAATGTATCCTTATTTTTAATTAAACTGAATTTAATGAAAAAGAAAATTGCTTACTATTAACAACATCCACATCAGCGGTGTCATTACAGCAGATCACATCATTGTCCTCATTTTCTTCTTTTATTGTCACTTCCATCTTTATCTCCATCGGGGCCACACCACATGTTCCTAAAACATTTATTGACTATTAAAAATCTTGGTAAAATGTGATTGAGAAGCCCATATAAAATTATTTTATGCTTAAGTGAATTTTTATATTCAGCATTATACAATGCACAATTTTTTTTTACACAAAGATAGAAACTAGATAAGTTCGACCTATTCCTAGGGACTCGAGCGGGATCCCCCTAGATCAGGGAGTACTTAGGATCGGTCTGTACGAGCTCTGCCTTGTTTGGGATATGTTTCTTTATTATTGAGGTTATTCAAAATTCAAAATTCCTTTATTTGTGATTATAAGTAAATAAAATAGATGTTAGTAATACAAGAACGTTTGCCATAAACAACCGTCACAGGGTATACAAATAATCTGATACATTTTTAAATTATTCAAGTCATGCAATCATATAAAACGAAATTATGGTACTTACTACATTAACACGTCAGTCTCATAAAATAAACAATAAATTCAATTATAACAATAACTTGTGTTATTAAACTTGTGTTTAAGTAAAAGTCTTAGTGAAAGTTTATTAATGTATAAGCTAGATGGCAAGGTCTTCTAGTTTTTTCATTTAAAGATATTTAGCAGTCTCTTTTTATTTATTAATTAAATAAATAAATACCTGGGACCATTTACACCAAGATCATCTGACCCCAAACTAAGCAGAGCTTGTACTATGGGTGTCAGCAACTGATAAAAATACTTAAATATTATGTATTATTTAGTAAATGTATACTAATCAAAAGTTATTGGCAAATGCTTGACAGCTGTGAGCATTTAGTATGGAAAAATTTTTTTGCTTCTTTTTTTCCAACTATTTACCAATGTTTTTAATACTTACTTATTATCCTTTTACCGATGTAGACAAATCCAAACACACAAAAATTGTTTCTAAGTTATAAGTGGTGTAACTAACACGACCTTCTTCTATATATATATATAGGTTTATTTATCATCAACTCACCATCGCCATGCACATGGATGTGTGTCTTTAGCAGATTTTCCTCACACTGTAGAACTTGCCGGCGAAATGCGTTGGCTTCCCTCAGGCGAGCCACACACATACCACAAATAAGACGGTCTGTCTCCTCACCGTCTAGATGAGAAAGCTACAAAAATTAAAATATTTAATCAAACACTTCTTGACTGATGTTGTTTTATTTCAAAACACTGCCTCAATTTAATAAGTACTATAGGTAGTGCACAGCACAGATGTTTACAATTTCTGGTGTGAGACCATTTTCAGAGTGAAGGTAGGTACTTTACATACAAAACTGTGAAAGACCCAGCCATCAAGATTAAGGGTCTAGTACAGAGCTTGAAGCTTACTTCTACTGGCAAAAATAATCATGGTTAATTAATCGCCATGAACCCACTTATTAAGCCAAAGTCAAAGTCTTTGTATGTAACTCTGAGGAAATTTTGCTTCGAGGTTACGTTTGAGCTGTGGTTGACTGTGTCTGTGTTAAAAGATGGAATTTTCGACAATATTATCTCTCCAAAAAACTTAACTTACCACAAGTCCGAAACATTCGACAAACATATCCGAATAAACTTCTTTTTTTTCTGCATGTTCGTACTCTACGTTTAACAATCGGCATTTTTTGCTTGCGCCACAACACCGGCACTTGCCAGGATCGTAGATGGGTCCCTTTTTGTTTTTTGAGCTCATTTTGCATCAAAACAAATCTCGCAAAAACTGTGCTAAACAATTTTCTTCAAATGTCAAAACAATTGGTGTTTTTTAATTTGGATGGATGGAAGTATGGAACCTGCGTTTAGTTCGTTTTCTAACATAGACAGTTGTAATTGAACAACACTAGTTTACTCTGCTTGTTTCTGCTGATAGCGCTATCTGTTGAGTTTCAGGGTTAAGTTACCAGCGCCATATTTGAGATGCGGAAAAATAAAGTACTAGTTTAGTACTGCTACTTCTCACTAGATGGCAGTGTTTAATGAGCTATTTTTGATGGACCCTACCTTTTTTAATCTGTTTCGTTTAATATTTTGACACAACACAACCAGCTGACATAAAATCATAAAAATTCAAATATGGCGTCGTTGATTTATTTACTTCTGGTGGTTCTGATTGATTGATGCTACAAATGCGAAATAATGTAGTTTTATCCGCGGTTTACACTAAATATCAAATCAAAAATGAGTGTGGCAAAGGCGAAAGGGCCTGTGTATGACCCTGGGCTTTGTAGATGCTGTGGAACTTTAAAAAAATGTCGTCTTTTGAACGTAGAATACGAAAGTTCCGGCCAAAAAGAAATTTATTATGATATGATCATGGATTGCTTTGGACTGCTGGTAAATCAAACCATTTATCTTTATGCTAATGTATCTCACAACTGTATGTAGTGCAAATAAATTTTAATAAATGGAAGGGTTTCAGACCGCCCGCGACACAGGCGACTGACACTGTCACTACTAAAGAATACTGTCGCTATCGCTCGTCTCTAAGGTCCTTATGGAGAGACAGTGTACCCTAAGTAATACTCCTTCACCCCATAACCCCAATCGTATATTGCACCCTTTCCAATTCAGAAATTCAGTCATAGAATAAAATAAAGTCTACATTTTCATGAACAACAAGAGGTCCCCATCAACACCCAAACATCACAATTTCTTCAAGCCTGTGCTATATTAAGGCAGCCCTCATTATACTTACCTACCACTCCACAACAGGCTGTGGGGATCATTTTTCACCTAAGATCAGAAGATTTTGTTTCTGGGTGTTTAAAATATTAGAAAACATTTTTGTTCTTTTTGAGATTCTGTTCTGTTGAAATCAAGAATAAGCTTCTCTTAATGTGTGGTGGTCATAACTTACTAGTATACAATCAAAAATAAACTGCAAGGATCTGTAAAAACTATCATAATGCTCAAAGAACATTTTCACAGTCCAAATAAAATTATAATCTCAATTCCTTTCTCTTTCAGCTCTCCCACTTAGATGGCAAGCCGTCTGAACGCCTTGTGTGTGCCACCTGTGTCATGAGACTGAGAGAAGCATCCACATTCAAGCGGCAGGTTTTCCGCTGTGAGGAGGCTTTCTTGCAGATGAAAATGCTGGACGCTGATGGAGAGAGTAAGCATTGATTTAATTTAAATTAATAAGATATTTTCGTACTTGTTTCTTTTAGTATTTCACTTACACAATGTTTGTGTGTCATTGATTGGGGTGTTATTTCTTTACAATTTGAATGCAATAATCTTTATTGAAAATCAATTTTACAGAATTTTTGATATTTATATTTAACAGCATTGTAAATACTTTGGCTGTTTCTTTGAAATACATAAATAACATTTAAAGTACCTATTTCCATATATTTGTTTAAATTAGGCCTTTCCTTCACCATCCTCTGGTTATTATTATTTCAACTGGGGACGCTGGCAGTGGGCCGGGTGATCGGTCCGTTTGTGTTGGACCATTTCACCCATTTCCCCAAAAGATATGATAGATGATGTTGGTAGAAGGTGTTACATAACACATAACATACCATCACAACTTTATCCCAAACGGGGTAGTCAGAGGCAAGTGACTATCCGCATGCTGAACGAAACACATAGAAGCCCACTTTTCACCAATGGTATTAGAACCCAACGTGGTATGTGGTGTGCCTTCCACCGTTATCCGGGTTGATTTGGTTTTTTTATCAATGTTTTTCCATCACCGGAGAGTAAGCCGGATATTTAACAATGAGCACAGATATTTTGCTTCTGGCCAGATTTGAGCTCGAGCCCACACAACCCATGATCTGAGTTCGGGTGCTGAACTACTTGGCCACGACGCTCTCTAGAAGGTGTGACAGATATTTATTTTATTTTTGTTAAACACATTATAAAGAGGTAAGCGTTTGTGAGTTTGTATGTTTGAGGCAGGTAATCTCCGAAACTGCCAAACCGATTTCAAAAAATATTTCACTATTAAAAATCTACATTATACCTGATAGCTATAGGCATATATCTGTTTTGAAATAATTAGTTTTCATGTCATAAAAATGATGTCACGCGGAGAGCTGGTTACCAATAAGCCTGAACATCGGTCCCCCATTCTTATTAGCTCAGTTCACTCAAATGGAAGAGGCTCTGGTCGAGGGTACTCCGAAGGTGGAAGTGGAGCTGCTGATGAAGACGGAGCCTCTGGACCCTGATGACGCGGCCTCGGCGGGCGGGGACGCGCTGGCGGACGCACCCGACTGTGAGTATAGGGTGCCGTACTCCTGTACAAATTCAATATCAAGTTCGTGTGTTAGTTAGAGAGAACCCTTAGTACACTGCTAAGAACGAAGTGCCAAAGAAAATCCCCATTGAATAATAATCGAATCTGATTCTTTTTGATTTGCTTCACTATTGATTACCTCGGAGTCTGCAGACTTGCGGTCGTTTCTTTATACGCGCTTGCAAGCGCCCTTCATTATGCCCGGTTTTGATAACCAATCGCGCTTCTAAAAACCAAACACGGGCTTATTGCGGCGTGTTCGCTCGGACCGGTAGTATGGTGTCAGTAAACGTGGGACGTGGAACTAAAATACTAAAAAATAAACTTGGTTCAAGAATAAGTCTGGATTCGAATTCGTAACCTTTCGATAATCGGGCGATCTACTAATGTACTTCACATTGCAAGCCAGCATGTTCTAGTTCTAAATTAAAATTGGAAGATGTGTGACTCGCCTCTAGCACGTGGACCGCTTAAATCAGGCCCCCGTCGCCAAATTTTTCGACAGGACTTCACTCTGTCGCACGCTGGTCTCGCTCACGCTAAGGTCAAAACAAATAGGTTTGTCTCTGTCCTTCACATTGCACAGCGATAATGTAGTTCGCATCATCCCAATCACAATTATGATTGTTGCTAGCCTCAACATCTTGTATCCACATACCCAGATTGCTATACCTTTCATGCAACTTAAGTTATGAATAACAGGTGAAGACATGGCTGTGAAATCAGAGACGAACGAAGACTCCAACGATGACCTGCCTCTGCTGCAGGCTGCCAGGCTGAGGAAGTCTTCGAGGAAGAGAGGAGAGAAAAAGAAGGATGCTCTCGAGCGGAGGCAGAAGAAGAATGGGCTCATGTCTCCACTAGCGAGGCAGAGGGTGGAGAAACGAGAGAGTAAGTGGTCGGATTATAATGAATGAAAATGACTGGCCTGTTAGTGCAGTGGCAGCGATTCTGCCTTTAGCACCAGAGAACGTGGGTTCGATCCCGAATTCCCCACCCATGACAAACATTTATGTGACGAACATTTGTGTTTGTTGTGCGTCTGAGTGTTCATTATCTTTTTAAGTATGTATTTAGAAATATTTAAGCATGTTTATCTTATTAGTCTCTGACACCCATAATACAAGCTCTGCCACAGAATAGGTAATAGTACTCCGTCCGTACAGAAGGTTCTCTCAAGATACGCTAACAAGTAAAAAAGTCTTCTTTAATCTTACAAGTGCGTGTCACAATAGTACTTTTGAATTTGTCCGTGCTATCGATCTAGGCCATGTTTAGGTAGCTTGCACGCGGAATCGAAACTTATCGCGTACCACGAGCGTTCATATGCCACTGTGCGCCGCTGAACGTAACAAATTTAGCTGTCAGAGCGCAGGGTCGCACAACTCGCTGATTTAATTATTAACTTTAAAAAAGTATTACTGTAATAAATATAACATCGTTCACTATTAGTAGTAGTCATTAATAAAAATATTCTTATAATTGCTTAAAACAACAAGTTACAGTTGAAACAAATCAGAAACGAAACATGAAATAACGTGCTCGGCGGCGAGTGTGCGAGCGTCAGGTTTAGCGCGTGATAAACCTTACCTACCGTCAGATGTTATCAAGCCGCCTTTTTAGGCCTCTGACTAGGCTTTACGACTGATGTCTTGCGACGTCAGCCGGGACATGCTCGAAAAACACATCACGTAATTTCTGTCGGGATGGTCACCATCACCCGACCTGACTGGCGTTACTTAACAGCGGATCGTTGCCGAACCGCTGCCGTCACTTAGCCACGGGCACCTTGTACCATGTACCTTATAAATATAAATATGCGCCAGACAACACACCTTATTTATTACTAGCGGAACCCGCAGGAACTTCATTTCTGTAACATGTATACATAAAATCTTTATAAATTGTAGCCTATGTGTTATTCTGATGTTTAAGCTGTATTATTGTGAAGTTTCATCTAAATCCGTTCAGTAGTTTTTGCGTAAAGGAGTAACAAACAGATTGCAGTCAAATTATTGTATTTGATGAGAAAATAATTTAATAATTGATGAATATAAATAAATGGATGATAAGTCGTTTGCTGTGCATTTAAAAATGAGCCATAAAATATCAGTAAGATTAGTAAGAAGTAAGATGTGTTCATTTTCATTTATCGCATTTATTTATTCCTATAACAATACAATTGTGGTTGGAAATGCAACACAAAAAATTACAAGAAATCAAAAAACAAATTAAATTAATTACCAATTGAAGAATTCACAGAAAAATTAACAATTATCATAAGATTTACATGTTACATGTCTTCTCATAATAACAAAAATTCATTTAAGCTGTAGAAGCACCGATCCAACAAAAAACGATTTCAGCTTGTTTTGCAATTCGCGTTTATAGACAACATTTTGCAGGTCCATGGGCAGTTTATTAAATATTTTGGTGGACTGATAGAGTTTCCAATGTTTCGTCACTATTGCAAGCGCCAAGATCACAGAGTGGCAGTACTGTTGAAAAATATATAATATTCCTCCATTTCCAGAGCTACCAATGTCAAAAGTGCAGCAGCTGATCCGCGAGCGAGACCCCACCTACATGACAGAGACGAACATCCTCACTATCATCGAGTTCTCCTACGCTTGCCCCTTCAAATGCAGACACAACCACCTATTGTGCTACTACTGCGGCCAGAACTTCTCAGACCCAGTCCTACTCCGAGAACATACGGAGTCAGTCCACAGTCCGAAGAAATTCAAAGTGACCGAACACAAAAATATGATTAAAGTGGACTTAACAAGAATCGACTGCAGATTGTGCCCGACAAAGATAAAAGATTTAGAAGAATTCAAGAAACATATATCAAGTGTGCATAATAAAAAGTATTACTTTGATTATAAAGATTCAGTGTTACCGTTCCGTTTGACTAAGACTGAAATTAAGTGTGCGATTTGTTTAGTGATTTTCCCGTACTTTCATGCATTGAACAAGCATATGAACGAGCATTTCAGTAATTATGTGTGTGAGACTTGCGGACTAGGCTTCGTGGATAAGGGACGGTTTGTGATGCATCAGCAGAGGCATGAAGAAGGCGATTTTCCTTGTCAGACTTGTGGGAAGAATTTCAAGGCGCAGTATAATAGGTATAGTAAAGGGATGTCGACAATATCAAAAAAAAATGGCATTCTGTTCAGTCCGTTCGTTAGACCGTCCAAAAATACTGAACATATATTTTTCGCTTTATCAAATTGATAAAAAAATCGAAGATAAAGAGCATTTAAGTTCCGGAGTGGGGGCTTGTAACGTCACTTCTAATTAAAAGTTGTACCTAGGCGTGACGTCAAGCGAAACTACAACGCACTGTATCGTCGTCATTATTCGTTTACGAGAAAAAAGAAAAAATACGTGTCCCGAATTTTTGGATAATCTAACTGACGGACTAAATATTTGTTTTTAGTCGTCTAGCCTATTCTTACTGTTTTTAGCTAACATTTTTTTTTATCTTATCAATGTACTAGCTGCCTCGACAGACAACGTTCTGTCAAAAGTAATTGCACGTCGCGGCGTCGGTAAAGCAGCACACCTCGCCGGCGTTTCTCCGACTTGATTTACTACAATCATTTTATAACTAATTGTTTGTTCAATCATAATAAAATATAGCCTATGTCACTCCCTGATAATGTAGCTTCATATTGGTGAAAGAATTATAAAAATCGGTCCTGTAGTTTAAATAATAAATAATAATAAATAAATATCTGGGACAATTTACACCAAGATCATCTGACCCCAAACTAAGCAAAGCTTGTACTATGGGTGTCAGAGACTGATAAACATACTTAAATATTTCTAAATACATACTTGAATAGATAATAACACCCAGACACACAACAAACACAAATGTTCGTTACATAAATGTTTGTCATGGGTGGGGATCGAACCCACGACCTCGGTGCTAAAGGCAGGATCGCTGCCATTGCACCAACAGGCCAGTCAACCAGTTTCGGAGCCTATTCAATAGAAACAAACAATCAAATCTTTCCTCTTTAAAACATTAGTATAGATATAACGGTTTGCCATCTGCCGAATCTGAAATCAATTCTGATACACAGTTGAGGATTTGACTTCCATCCAATGTAAACTTTCACTTGTTTTTCTGTCTTAAGAGAGTTTGCTTTTGCGTTTGGGGTACATACGGGGGTCGTATTTTTTTAAGGTTTTCGTGATTATTAAGCTGAATTCAAATGAAGTATAGTATGAGTCAAGCCGTTGTTTTAATGAAAAAATCAAACTTCGGACCCTGAAGAAATCATGCCGTTTACGAACCTGCGTCTTCCGAAATCCGTTTGGCTGCTCTAACCACTGAGCTATCCTGCCTGATTTCTTCAGAGTCCGAAATTCGAATTTATCTAGTTTTCTATATTTCAATAGGTACTTTACTAATTAATCTCATTGTTCCACCCAGAGACCTACACGTAGACCGCGTGCACATGAAGCGCGGTCGCGTGTACTGTCCCAAGTGCGACGTCAAGCTGATGTCGTACCCGCAGAAGCTGAAGCATCTGGTGGAAGTTCACGGCGAAGAGCCGCTCTCCTTCCCTTGCAACATGTGTGATAAGGTAAGTGGCTATAGCTCGCGTCACACTCATTGTTCCACCCAGAGAACTACACGTAGGCCGCGTGCACTGCCCGAAGTGCGACGTCAAGCTGATGTACCCGCAGAAGCTGAAGCATCTGGTGGTAGTTCACGGCGAAGAGCCGCTCTCCTTCCCTTGCAACATGTGTGATAAGGTAAGTAGCTATAGTTCGCGTCACACTTATATTTCCACCCAGAGAACTACACGTAGGCCGCGTGCACTGCCCGAAGTGCGACGTCAAGCTGATGTACCCGCAGGAGCTGAAGCATCTGGTGGAAGTTCACGGCGAGGAGCCGCTCTCCTTCCCTTGCAAAATGTGTGATAAGATAAGTGGCTATAGCTCGCGTCACACTCATTGTTCCACCCAGAGAACTACACGTAGGCCGCGTGCACTGCCCGAAGTGCGACGTCAAGCTGATGTACCCGCAGAAGCTGAAGCATCTGGTGGTAGTTCACGGCGAAGAGCCGCTCTCCTTCCCTTGCAACATGTGTGATAAGGTAAGTAGCTATAGTTCGCGTCACACTTATATTTCCACCCAGAGAACTACACGTAGGCCGCGTGCACTGCCCGAAGTGCGACGTCAAGCTGATGTACCCGCAGAAGCTGAAGCATCGGATGGAAGTATAGGATGATAATTTTGACAGTTCACGCCTAAGTAAGAAGTACATATTGCATGTTTCCCCGTAAATTTTAGGTACTAAAAATAATATGGTTTATATTTATCTCTTTATTGCACATTAAAGTATTTGAAAAACATTTTCTTCGTTTATCTATAAAAACGAACGATTCCAAGTTCTATGAAATGATAAATCGATAATCGAATAGACTCACTCAGTCGATTCACTTACGATTATAAACTACCTCATCCCTATTGTGGGCATTACTATTTTTTGTAATCTGTAATGCGCGAATCAATTTTACTAGAAATTCGAAGCATGAGAATGTAAGTGTCCTTCATCTAGGTCGCCTAGACCACCTACATACACAACACATCCTATGGTTTGTCCAATTTAGGATGATCACTTTGACAGGTATCAATAGGGATGGGGTAGTTTATATTCGTTAGTGAATCGATTCGATTATGTTGTTATTCGTTTGCACTAAGTGGGCGGTACCCGTTAATAAAGTAGGATATTATCTGTAGTACACTTTACCAAAATAAAACGCAATACTTCATAGGCGTGAACTGTCAAAATTATCATCCTAAATTGGACAAACTATAGGACACTGTTGATGATGGCAACCCAAATTAGTTCGTATAGTAATAAATAATAAGATATTGTAAGCACTACCTATCTATCTATGCCTTTCCTGTATGTATGTTTTTAAAAAATAAATACAAGCCAACCCGGGTGCGCGCAGGCAGTCATATATGTCACGCCACACACTTGAATACAGCTAGCTATATAGCTATACCACGTCTCCGCACCCCGTGCCCTTGCCCCCGCAAATCTCCGGCAAGAACGCTCGCGGTACGCACGCCCGGATTTTCTTTCGTGAAAACGTGTCTTTTTTCTTCAACTCCTTGCACCACGACCTCCACCGTATACAGACACTTACGACCAAGTTGACTTTTCAGGTTATATCTATCGATGGAAAAAATAGCATTTTTAAATGGTGTTAAAAATAATATTTTCAAATTCATCTTACTTCAGAAAGCTCACCTGGCGGTCAATTGGTTTTTTCCAATGATGATTTCTCAGAGATAACAAGTCGACGAAACGAAATAAGCTATTTACTTAGAGAGTAATTTCTGAGGTTTTTTGTAAATTAAATAAGATACATTCTTTACTCACTGTACCTTTGTGAAGAACCGAAGAAATATTTATTTTTTGCATTATTTCAGGTTTGCGAGACGAGACGGACACTTACCATTCATAGGAGGAAAGATCATCTCAAAGACTATAGGTAAGTCTGTGCGTTGAAACCTTTGAATCTTTTTACGAGGTCACTCAAGAGTAGTGGCAGGCCTGTGTCACTTCAAAGTTTAGGTACGCTCGGCCGCGTGGCCCCTCTCTGGGGTATATGACAGTGGGTTGCCGCTCGGCTCGCACACTCTCCGCCGAGCGCGTTATTTAATGTTTGATTACTGATTGGTTTCAACTGTAACTTGTAATTATATGTAATTATGAGAATACTAATGACTACTACTAATACTAATATTAATTAATAATTACAGTAATACTTTTTTAAAAGATAATAATTTAAATCAGCGAGTTGCGACCCTGCGCTCAGACGGCTAAATCTGTTACGTTCAGCGGCGCACAGTGGAATATGAACGCTCGTGCAACGCGATAAGTTTCGATTCTGCGTGCAAGCTACCTAAACATGGCCATGATCGATAGCACGGACAAATTAAAAAGTAATAGTGTGATACGAAATTGTAAGATAAAAGAAGACTTTTTTACTTGTCCGCGTTTCTTGAGAGAACCTTCTGTACGGAGTACTATTACCTATTCAGTCCACATATTTTCATTTCAAATATTATTATTTCAACGACTATTTACTTCATAGAAACATACTTATCAGAAATTCAATTAATTTAATAACAGACATTAGCTTAAAAGCCTCTGTTGGTTAGGTTAGGTTAGAACTGTGACCACATTGCCAGAAGCGAATTTTCGGCGAATGAACATAAAAATAAATAAAAAATTAAATAAAAATCATTTATTTCAGTTACCTAAAGTTATGCAAATAAAATTTCTGATATAAAGGGTGTAAAAAGACCCTTAACGAAGCCAAGACCCACATATTCTGCACATCATCAGGACCATTTTTTCTTTCTAGACCATACCTGGAAACTCAATAGTTACCAAGTTATTGAAGGTCAAAGTCAAATAAAAATCTCAAGATGAAAACAAACTAATCATTATAACTTAATTTTTGTTCTAAAAAACATCAAAATTTCAAGTATTTCCTTAAAAAAAATTGCTTCAAAAGGTTCAACTCGCAATGTACATCGCGCGTACCCCTCGACTATGCGTCACAGCCGCGCACACGCACACAAGCGCAGGAGCGGTCTGTTGCACGCGTTACATAGCGTAGTCCGTTTTTAGATTTAAAATTGACACCTAAAAAAATTTTCCTTTCCCATCAATATTTTTTTGCTGTGACTTAATTTAATGGTCTGAGTGCGTAGACACCGGCTTCGTTAAGGGCTTTTTACACCCTGTATGCTAAAAAAATACTTATTTTATTCATTTCCCCCTTTCCCCCAGATACGAGTGCCAGTGCTGCGGCCAGAAGTTCTTCACGCGCTTCGCGCTCAACAACCACATGCCGACGCACACTCTGGAGCGGAACTTCCGCTGCAAGGTCTGCGAGAAGACATACCCAAGGCTGAAGACGCTGAAAGACCATATGCGGATACACACCAACGATAGGAGATATAGGTAGGAATATGGTATTTTTAGTATTTTGGTAGAAAAGTTATGTTGTGAAATAGCTGAAAGGAGAATGACCAAAAATGTATGGAGTTTGGTCCTAATGTCCACCCCTACGAGACCTATGTAATAACATAGTCTACTAAACACTGAGTCATTATAATCAGACCGCAACCAAAAATATGTTGTCAATAAAAAGTTATGACTAAATGAAAAGTCGTGCAAAAAAAAGCCTAAACAAAAAATACTTTGAACGATATAGGGATACACACCAGCGATAAGAGATATAGGTGGGAATTTGGTATTATTAGTTTATAGTAGTTATTACTTTGTTTATTTTCGCATTAGAAAAACTACAAAAAATCTAATTGCGGTCCTTGTATCCTGACTTTTTTAAGGTCCGAAATTCGAATGGTTCTAGTTTATCTATCTTTAGAAATAGCAGTAAGTATTTAGGTAGAATAAAAAAAAATCATTTAACTTTTGTGAATATAATTCATGCGTTTACAAAAAAAAGTCGTAAAATATGCAAAACAGAAAAATTTAATAGAAAAACATTTATTAAATTTAAGGACATCGTTACATTTTACAAAAACACGTAAGTGGTAGGTATACAACAAAAAAAATAACAACAAGATAAACAAATACAGACAGCGGTGTCCCGAAGCCCAAAAAAAAGACCCGAAAAGGGCAAAATTGTTTTAAGTGGATTATATCTTGAAATATTGGAGAGCGTCGTGGCCTAGTGGTTCAGCACCCGAACTCAGATCGTGAATCGTGTTATCCCGAGTTCAAATCTGGCCAGAACCAAAATCTTTGTGTTCATTGTTAAATATCCGACTAACTCTCCGGTGACGGAAAACATCGATAACAAACCAAATCAACCCGGATAACGGCGGAAGGCTCACCACCTACCACGTTGGGTTCTAATACCATTGGGGGAAAGTGTTTCGTTCACCATGACGGCACAGTCACTTGCCTCTGACTACCCCGTTTGGGATAAAGTCGTGATAGTATGTTATGTTGGATTATATCTTGAAATAAACTAACAAAATAACTAAAAATGAACGACAGGCGATTCATGAAAACCAATAGAACTTGACGGGTCTTTCAAGTAGAGTTTTCAAACTAAACAACCATTATGCCGATGCACACACTCGAGAACGAGTATTCTATAATTTGGCTGAAATTTTATGTGCTTTGCAGATGTCACATATGCGGGCAGGCGTTCATCCAGAACTGCAGTTTGAAAGGGCACATGAAGAGCCAGCACCCGGAGTACGGATAAACCTCATCATCAGGATGTACCAAAACTATACTTTCATCGATTCAGTTTTAAGTTGGCTGGTACATCACTAGTATGTAATTTCATTTAAGTTCACTTCAAGGTGGTATCACCTGGAGCATTTTCACAATGTAATGTTTCAGATTTGATTTTGTGCATTACCTTGCAATATTGCCTTACAAAACTTCAGGGAAGTTGTATCGAAAATATTACACATTGTAACATCAAGTTGCGCACTGTAATGCGCGGCTCTCCTCCCTCACTGATGTCTCGACTCTGTAACGTTACATTACAGGGAAATGCTCCAAGTGAGGGACTACTTTTAAGTGAACTTTGATGGCATTTAGTGATGTACCCGCAAACTTAAAACTGAATCAGAGCAAGAATGCACCTATAAAGTATTCATTCACAAATGTTTATTATCTTGTAGCGCCATCTGTTATCGTATTTTAAACGTAAGTTTAACGACACTAGATGAATAAACAGCCCCCTTAGGGCCCGTTCCAAATCGCTTTTCGCCGAGTGATTTTCACCCTCGTCGAATAGAGAGAGACAAAACGAGCAAAACCTGCGTCTGACAGCTGTCAGGTGAATTTCATGGGCTCCGGGCACCGGTAGAATTCCCACTTGTCAAAGTGATAAACGTCACCCGAACCTGTTCCGAAACAACTTGGAAACTGTCAGGCGACAGCTCGGTCAACCTCGGTTTCACTCGGGGTCAATTTGGAACGGGTTCGAGTGATTTTCACTCCTCAGTGTGAAAATCCACTCGATTTGGAAAGCAGGCTTAATCTCTAACTAGCAACGCGATTCGATTGCTCGCGTTCTGACAGCTTGTCAGCCAATGAGGATGCAGTATTCGACGTCACTAACAATGATCGCTGTCAAAATCGCGATTTTCTTGCGATTGAAGTGAATGGCGTACCGGACGACGTTCCGTGGGCAGGCCCTCTACAAGGTGGACCGACGATCTGGTCAAGGTCGCGGGAAGCCGCTGGATGCGGACAGCGCAGGACCGATCGTTGTGGAGATCCTTGGGGGAGGCCTATGCCCAGCAGTGGGCGTCGTTCGGCTGAAATGATGATGATGATGATGATGAAGTGATAGCCCATTCACTAACTTGGATCGCAAGACAGCATTACAATTATTTATTTAAGTTTTTTAATCCTAATGTTACGGTTGAGATTTTAAATGTAATTAGTAATTTATTTGATACAAATATTTATAGCGAGCGCGTAATTAAGACGGTGAATAGCAGCTTAGAAATTTAAAAAAAAAACTGAATCTCCTGAACTTGTCTGCTAAAAGGACCACGGGATGAATTGATAAACATTCGTAATTATTAAGCAAAGAGTTAATATAAAGTGCTCAAAAGTCACAGAGATCACTACATTTACGAGTTAATAAAGTTCCTTTGCATAAAAAGTATATTTAATAGAGTTATTAATAACAAATAATCTCATATTTTCCTTTCTTGAGTTAACTCGATTTATGCGACAGGAAATTATAATGTATACATCTTGGTAGACAAACTTATTAATTTTTATATACAGTCTGTAGATACAAACTAGACTGGAACAACAAAACTAGACACATACATTATTTACACATATTATGGGTATTGTACTTCACTAAGAAATCACCAATTAACTTTTTAAATAAATGGTTACTAATATTTAGAATATATAATATTTTATTTTAATTATCAGTTTGACACATGAAAATGTATTCTTATTTTTACACTCCAATCATAATACAGAATGCTGCGTTCATTTTAAAATGTAGGTTTTTATTATATTGTATATTGTGAGTTTTGTAATAAATTATATTTTTACAATTTCTTAGTTTTATTTCAACTTTTTGTAATTGTTAATCCAATTCGTAGTAGTGACAACTTACTTAAGAATAAACTAAAGCTTTTAAAATCATAGTAAAAATGTCATCTTCATAAGACTTATGGCAATGGCAGCAGTCCTGCCTTTAGCGCCGGAGATCGTGGGTTCGACCCCCAGATGACAAATATTTGTGTGACGAACATTTGTTTGTTGTGTGTCTGGGTGTTACCATCTATTTAAGTATGTATTTAGAAATATTTAAGTATGTCAATCAGTCTCTGACGCCCATAGTACAAGCTCTGCTTACTTTGGGGTCAGATGATCTGGTCAGGTGTGAATTGTCCCAGATATTTATTTATTTATTAAAACTGGGTTTGAGTTAGGCCTTAGTCCCGCCTGGTGAAGCGATGACGAGGCCGATGGTGGTGCACGCTTACTCAGAAAATGCCAAATTGATTCTTGTCTTGAAGACGCCAAGGTTGTAAGTCGGGAAACAGACACAGGGAGAAATTTCTCAAGGCAATTGTAGTTCCATTTCTGTCCGCTAGTGGCGCTGTACTGAATTCCCATACCAAAACGTCAACACCGACGCTAGCGCCTGTCGTCCGTGTAACCCCATAAAAGGTACATAGAAAAGAATAGAGCTTACATTTCGAATTTTAGGCTTCATTACTCAATTTACTCCACATTTTTGCATCATTTATTTCTTGAAAGTAAAGAAAAAAGTATGAACGCACATGCGAGCGTTTCAGCGCTCCCCTTTCAGGCTACATCATTAACTTCGCCTAACTATACCACCCGTAATTGACTAATGAAACATGAAAAGGTTATGATGACAGAAGCGCTAAACTCAGGCGACCACCAAAGAAGAGAACCAATATAATCACTACAACGTTTCAGCGACCACTTTCAGTGTCACGATTAGCGTTGTTGCGATAGCGATAGTCTATCGATAGTATCGTGATGCTCTAGTGACTTCGAAAATCAGTTGTACTATCGATAGTCCTATCGAAACTAATGAACCGTGACGATACTATCGATAGTGAGATTTAAGCGATACTATTGACCTTTTTCGATACTATCGATAGTATCAGTTACTAACAATCGATAGTATGCGTGTCGATAGTATCGATAGTTTTGCCCTATCGATAGTCAAACATTTAACCAGCTCATAAAGCTCTTAAAAGGTTACGTTTTATACCCAGTCGATAGTATCGACAATACCTCGGTAGTTACTAAACCAAAACTATCGATAGGCGCGATACTATCGATAGTATCGAAAAAGATCAATAGTATCGCTTAATTCTCACCATCGATAGTATCGTCACGGGACGATAGTTTCGATAGGACTATCGAAAGTATAACTGATTTTCAAGGTCAACTATCGCTATCGAAACTATCGCTATCGCAAAAACAATGGGGAACCATACTGCTTTTTGATCCCGACAGAAGGGGCTCTAAGCGACGTATCCTAAATTATCTGTCATAGCTGTCAAAATAACAGATAGTTTTTAAAAATCATTGTGCCTCAATGTGCTGGTTTTGGTTGTAAAAACAAAGGAAATCATGGATTTCCAAATGATACTTAGCTGAGAAAATTGTAGGAACAGTCTCCCAGAAGGGAAAATGGGAAAGCTGAGGGTATTTTCTGATTATTTTAAATCCGGTGACTATTATGGTGGAAATATAGCACAAGTACTCATATTACGCCAAAAACTCATTACAAAAAAAATGTATACGCTATTATCACTATTACAATGAAAATTGTACTTTTCTGGCATAAAAATGGCTGTGGCTTGCGTGATTTTGTAGGTTGAAAACTGACAAATTCGAAGTCTCCGGGAACGACTTATTACATGCATATCGAAACTTCGTTACAGACAAAATATAGGTTAATTTAGTTCAGAAGGAAATTCGAAATTTTATTGAAAAAAAATCGCATTTTTAAACTATGCGTCAGTAAAGCCTTATATATATTGTTTTATTTGAATTTCATAATCATTTTAGTAATCTACAATCAATTACACTAGTTTGGGGGGCCTTGCGTTAAGGAAAACCGTAAAAATATATATTTTGGGACACGCGAATGGTTGGTTCGCTGGTGGCGCCATCTACAATTAGCTTTGCGTTTTGTTCCCCATTCTGTCCTCGCCTATCCCAATACAATTTTTTACGCGAACGATAACGTAAATTTAAAGTTGCAACTCGTGGTGGACGTAAGGGCAGCTTGTCACCGTATACGAGATTCAATCATAAGTTTAATCTGAGGTAACACTGTCGAGAGAATAAACTTAACTCGAGGTACCGCAATTAAACACTAAACTATTGAATATAGGGTGTCCCACAAAGAAGCGGGTAGAGCATCACTAGAGCTACCCGAATCAGCCCTTTGTAAGTTCCGCGAATTTGGTAGTTTTCGAGTTATGTTTTTTTAACAAATTTTCACAATATCTGGATTGTTTCACTTTTTTGGTTACTGTGGCGCAAATAGTTGAGGTATTTACATGCATGCTTCATAAATTTTTTCATTGTTAGCTGAATACGGAACAATAATTAAGAAAAATACACGGTGTCGGGTTTCATGTGGTCCAAACGAAAACCATCGATAGAGTGGTCCAGGGGCTACTCTAAGGAAATTTCCCCGAAAATTTATAGTTTTCGAGAAAACAGCATTTTTCTATTTTTTTTCTTAGTACCCAGAATGCGCATGACGCATTTTTTTAAAGATTTCTCCTAAAGTATTATTACTAGAACCTTGATTTTTTTGTGAATGTGAACAATGAATAGGCCTTTCATTCCACCACTACAGTTGTAACTCAGGCTAATTATTTTCTGCAAAAAAAAAACAGTGAACTTTTTTTATTTGGATGATTTTTTACTTCTTTCTTTAGGGTGGTGTAACTCCAAAAAAGCACATTACATAAAACTTCAGGACCCATTTCAAAAACTTGCCTACTTTGTGGACCCACTACTTGTAAAATTTCAATCAGCTACGGCAAGAGCTTCATGTCAAAAAATAATAATTCTGAAATGGGAGGATTTTAACATTAAATTAAATTTCGTCAGTCATGAACTCAATTGATTTCCAGTGGCATCAAAAAAGTTTACTTTGAGATAATCTGTCTTAAGACATCAGACGTCATTACAGATACCAGTTTTGATCCCTTTGTTCACGTTTACAAACTGTTTTGTTAGTCTACTATCCCTTTTTAACTACTGGCGTTTTAACGGACTTTTCGATTGCTTATTTACTTTTATTTTGACGACTCTGGAACGAAGACTTGGCACGATTACTGGACTAGATTTTGCCCTTAATACGTACTGTGTGTTTGTGTTTGTGGGTTCGTTCAAAGCATAATGCCTTATACGGCACGAGAATATGCAGAAATGCATTATTATTATGGATATGCCAAAGGAAACGCTCGACTTGCGGCACGTCTGTATGTAACTATGTCACAGTTATGCTCCACCACTGGGTTTCCGCTCTTCACATTTTTTGGGACACTTAGCAATCCCAGCTTAAATAATGAGTGTCAAAAATTGACTGACGAAACAGCTTAATAAGTTAACTGCCATTGTTTAAGCCGAAACCCAAGCATATCCAGCCAATGGGCATGTAAAGAGAATTCTTATCGATAATACCATTGCCATCATCGAAACTTACGGGACGCATGTGATGCATCCTTTCGACTAGTCGATTTATCGATTTCAAATGTCACATCCTCACATCACTAGTTCGTAGCTTTCTCGCTCGATGGCGTCGGTTGGTCTGTAATTTCTGTGATGTGTAATTTTAAAATAATTTGTTCCAAGACTTATTTTAAGCACAATAACTTTAGTTAGTTGTTAATTAGGATTATGAAATTTGAATTTTTTGTAAAGTGAAAAGTAGCTTCATAGACGTGGTGATAATGGCAGCAAAATCCATGGATTGGCGGCCGGGGCCGACGGTCTGCCGATGTTGTCTGTCTGAAGGCTGTTATAAGGACATTTCTACTGAATATTTCTGGATGGGCAAGAGGGAGGTGTACGCAGAGATGCTGTCGGATACCTTCAGCCTCTCAGTAAGTTCTCTCATGCTATTTCCATGACGCTGAGTACGGCGTCCATTTTCCTGCACCTTTGGGGAAGACGAGTTTTTGTAGATAACCCGGCTGATTTTAGTAGTCATGCGCGCTGTCGTTTCTATGATCGAGTAAGGTTACTTCGCATTTTCGTCGGGTCATACAAATCAATACTTCGTGGCTTCGGTCTGGACCATGGACGCCGTCCTATTTGAATGCTTTTTGTGTCCTGTGAACTTTTTGTTTACTATTTTGAATTGAACGATAGATGGTCAACTGGCTACAGGCAATACTTTTAATGGAAGGCTCCTTCACAGTTTCTTTGTGAGATATGCCTGGAATATTTCTATATAATTTAACATCATTCTTATCAGATGTCTCTAGAAATATAGATGGTAGACCACAGACTGATGTTATACACTGATTTTAGCAGTGCTTTTGACAAGGTCAACCGCAAACTGCTTTTACTGAAGCTGAAATCGCATAGCATTCAGTGTTGGTGTGATTCAAACTGTATGTCCCTAAATGCTAGCAAATACTCCCACCTAAAAATCACAAACAAAAAATGAATTTATTCCAACATACTATGACATGAACGGCAGCGTTCTCTCGGAAGTAAGAGAGATTCGTGACTTGGGTGTAGTAGTAGTAGATGGAAAATTAAGTTTTGTTTCGCATATTGATAGTATAGTCAAGAAAGCTTCCAAGATGTTGGGATTCATCAAAAGAGTAACTAAGGGTTTTCGATCAGTCAAAACGTGAGTAATTTTATACAACACATTAGTCTGTAGTTTGTGGGAGTACGCAAGTGTAGTGTGGAACCCATCATATGCCATTCTCAACGGATTGAGGGTATACAGCATTCGTTCACGAGACACCTTGCGTTCAGGCAAATCGCGTAGAGAACCTTACGACCAAAGATTGTCTTTCTTACAAATTGTCAATCTTCGGCACCGACAGTCTATCCAGGATTTGACGTTTTTGCACAGACTTCTCAGTGGATCTCTGAAATGTAAAGAATTTCTCAAGGATGTCTTGCTTTCGGTTCCATCGCGCAATTCTCGTCATAATATTCAAAAGACCTTTGCTCTGCCATTTTCAAGGATGAATGTAGGCAAAAACGCTCCTTTAAGCAGATGTTGTGCAAGGTATAACAACGCATTGGTTTAGACATCTTCCACAATAGGCTGCCAAAGTTTAAGCATGCTATCCACCAGAAACTGAATGTGTAACTGTGAGATTATTCGGTATATTTTTTAGCTCACCAGTTCCTAACTGTTACTTTTTTCATCTGTTTTTGGTTTTATTATGAATGTGGTGTACACCTATTTTCTGCTATATTTTTGTCTCTTCAGGGTCTATAATTATCAGGTTTCCTTCTTTCTTAAACTAATAAAAAAAGTAATTTACAGTCTGAGGCCCATATTCTAGAATTGTACTCAAGCACTTCTCTGTACTTAAGTAGAGACTGTGGTAGAGATTTCATAACGTCAGTTCATACTAAAACGTCACTCAGATCTGTACTCAAGTACAGATTTTGTTTTAGAATACAGGCCTGAGAACTAGAAATAAATCATAAACTTCTGTCAGTCACTGTAATTGTTTACTGTAACTAAAATAGCTACTTTCTTGGTTTATGACTGATTTTCTTACTTTTGAGCCATCTAAATGTAAATAATAAATAATAATGATAGTAATATTCAATATTTCTTTCCTTAGAATAAGAATTTAAAAGCTTTTTCGTTGTGGCCACAGCCACAAGCCTGCGTTAAATGCTTAAACCCCCATAAAATGGGAGATTTATTAAAAAACTAAAAATTGTTTATTTGCTTTTTAGTTTTACTGTTCTTCATTTTACAAAACCTGTCAAACTATACAATAGTTTGTTGGCAGAATTTGGCTCCCAATTTTTTATAAACTGTTTAATCAAAACTTACTTAACCAATAAAGTACAAAGATTACTTACTTTAATAATACAAAAAACATGCGTAAACAAGAACATGCTTATAGTCTTAGGTACATCTATTCAATCTTTTTGACGACCAACTTGGTGTAATGGTTAAGAAGTTGGCTACTACACCAGAGGTCGCGGGTTCGATCCCCGCACAGTACAAACATTTGTGTGCATGAACATGTCTGTTTGTACTGGTCTGGGTGTCTCCTATGTATAATAAGTATGTATTTACAAAAGAAAATGTATTTAAGTATGTTTATCCGTTGTCTAGTATCCCATAACACAAGCTATTAGCTTACTTTGGGGCTAGATGGCGCTGTGTGGAATAATGTCCAGGGATATTTTCTATTATTTGACCTTCAAATTGATTCAACAAATGCTCTCTCTAACCTTCCTCTTTTAAGTAGGTTTACTATCACACACCGTTATTTCGTAAGGTAAACTATTGCGACTTATTAACTATTAACTGGCCTGTTGGCGCAATGGCAGCGATCCTGCCTTTGACGCCGGAGGTCGTGGGTTCGATCCCCACCCATGACAAACATTTATGTGACGAACATTTGTGTTTGTTGTGTGTCTGGGTGTTATTATCTATTTAAGTATGTATTTAGAAATATTTAAGTATGTTTATCAGTCTCTGACGCCCATAATACAAGCTTTGCTTAGTTTGGGGTCAGATGATCTTGGTTTAATAAATTCAGATATTTATTTATTTATTTATTTATATAGTCTTATTACTACAAAGCAAGCTCTTCCAGCCAATTTTTAGAACAAGTAATGAAAAGCTGCCACCGAATATCCTGAATACAAACCAAGGCGATAAATAATTCATAATTCATAATTCATTTATTGGATGCTTCATGTGGTAAGTGAAATAAATATAAATGAATAAATAAATATGCGCCAGACAACACACCTCTTGTAATGGTCTCGAAGTAGGGATTATTAAATCCCTGTGTTACGAGGTACCACACAAGGAAATAAGCTAGGGGCGTCTCCCAGCACACCCAGACCCGAGTCAATTCAGAAAAGATCGTTTCCTGAATTGACCCGACCGGGAATCGAACCCGGGACACTAAGGAAATCGAGGCGAGAAACCGTGCTACAGCACACTACGCCAATCGTGTCGTCAACAGGTCTTAAATAAAAATATAGTACATACACATGAACCCTATATGCGCCAGAGAACTCATCACTTGTCATGTTCTCAAAGTACTGATGAATATCCCTTTGTAACCAGGTACCAGGCTAGGCTAATTGACCTGACCCGGAATAGAACCCAGGATACCTAACTAGAAACAGTGCTACAGCACACTACTCCAATCGTGTACCCCAATTCTTCTAATCACACATGTATAACTTGTTTGAAATAATGTTTAGGGCGCACCTCGAAAGGAAAAAACAGAACCCTTATAGGATCACTTTGTTGTCCGTCTGTCTGTCTGTCAAGACCCTTTTGCTCATGAACGCGTGGAGGTATCAAGCTGAAATTTATATCAAATACTCAGGTCTATGGAGCTGTGAAAAAATCAAACTTCTAAGCCAACGCAATCAAAAGATACCGTTTATGCCAAAAATTTCCGCAAATTTTCGACACTCGCAAGGGAATCAAAACCTACAGGGCACTCCCGTGAACTCAGAATCTTGAAATTTGGTACGAAGCAACGTCTTAAAGCTAAATTTTTAGTTACATCATATAATAAACATATTTTTCATAAATATCCCTCCAGGTTTGTACGGAACCCTCGGTGCGCGAGTCCGACTCGCATTTGGCCGGTTTTTTAAATCTGTTTTCACTTGTCCTCAGATTGCATATTCTCAGTCCGGTGGGCCGAACAGCAATAGTCGTTTAATATGCGAGCCCTGCATCTCCCGTCTCCGAGACGCATCAGACTTCAGGAGACAAGTCCTGGAGTGCGAGAAGACGTTCATGCAGTACCTGGACCCTGGGAGCTCTGTTCCTGAGATAGAAAGTGAGTTTTATTGTTATAAATACTATCGTTCTAATGTCATAACATTTTACATTTTCTAAAATCTATGGAAGTCATCATTTTATTTGTAACATCTGAATAGTTTTCACATCACCAGCAGATGCCGTATCATCTTTCTTAGTATTTTGCAGCAAACATCTCATTTTATTATCTCTCACTTGATTTACATATACTATTATTTTTCACTGAATGTTTTGTTCAATCATAAAATATAGCCTGTCACGCCCTGATAATGTTGCTTCATAATGGTGAAAGAATTTTAAAAATCGGTCCTGTAGTTTCGGAGCCTATTCAATACAAACAAACAAACAAAAAAACAATCAAAATCTTGCCTCTTTATAATATTAGTATAGATTTATACTTAAGTTGTATTATTTAATAAAATAAATAAATAAATACCCAAGCCGTACAGCAGCGGCCGGGCGGTAAAATCGAATATACATTAACTTACTAGATGAATGTGCGATAAAAGGCCGCTCGGCTTTCACTAGGCGGGCTCTTCGGGTCAGCTTTGTTGGTCGACAAACACTACCGAACCGACTATGCCGGCTTATTTGTGTAGCTACTTATATTCAATTGGTACCTTCTCTCAGCCCAAATAGAGGCCCTGGACACGCAAGTGAAGGTGGAACGGGTTAAAGAAGAGCTGGAGGACGTCAGCGACGATGACTACGAGCCCGCCGCCGCCGCCGCGGACTACGACGACGATGATGATGATGACCGTGAGTATTGTGATGTTATCCACAGGAGGACAAAAACTTTATTACGAGTTTTACAGGTCGCCTCGCGTAAAAAGCGCTTTAGGGCTCATGCTGCGCACTAGACGATTTATGGATCTAATCGGTGGTACGAAGGGAGGAGGAGGAGGCGCCGCAAGAACGAACCAATGCCACAATGGCACGGGCCTTGCGCCATTGGTTCGTTAGTCGACCGAGTCTTCCAGGGCGCCTTTTTACGTGACGCGACCTGTACTCGATCAAACACGTAGGCACGAATTTGAATGGGATTCGTGGTGCCGCCTCTGGTGGCACGTTTACGCAGCCATTTGAATTCCATGTAAATAAATCGATGCGGTAATTAAATAAAGTCGCACTTGACCCTCTAAGCCCCCTAGATAAGTAGTGCTTGGAATATTAAATGTTCTTCACGTGAATGTTAGTCCTGGATGGGGATTGAACGCACAACCTGCAATACTACAAGCAAAACCTGTGCCTTCACCAGGTCAAGGTTATTGCTTACCTCACGATTGCCTATCTATTCCATACTCTACTCTCTTTATTGCTAGCGCAGCAATATACAGTCTTCACTCTCGCACAGGTGACCGGAACGTCGTATCTATATACAGAATTTTACGAGTCACGCAATAGGGTATTTGACAATATCATCAGATTCTTAAAATAGTTTGATATCATCATATCATTGATATCATATCAAAAAAAAAAACATTAAAAAGGGCATCAGAAAAGTTTTTTTTAAAGCTCTGCAAATTTGAAAGTGTAAAGTAAATAAAAAAAACTGTACCATTTGATAATCCACATAGGTATTTATAGGAACTTTTGTTACATAACATATGTTTTGTAGAACGCAAAGAAATCGAGTCCCTTGCAGGCGGCAGTTTGCAGGGGGGTGTTTTGGCCAAGTCCGCAAATATGATTTTTAAAATTGCTTTTTTTCGTGGAGTTTTGATGCTTTCAAAATATTTTTTCACTATGTTTCTATTTTTAATAGGTCTTTCGATAACATCGCCACAAAAAAATTGTCAAATACCCTATTGAACGTCATAACTTTTATAATAGAGGAAACGCTGGTGTTGGCGCTGAACTACAAAGGCAAAAGATACCATAGGGATTTTCCCGATAAGAGTCAGACAATAATTTGTAATAATTAATTTGTAATATACTCTCAGGCCGCAGAAACCCAAGAAAACTCTGCCAATTAAAGGAGACGAGGGTTCGATCCCCACTTAAGTAGTTATTTTTAGTTTCCCAATCAGTGTTTTAGTATTAAAAACCGTTTGGATTAGGTCGCGCAACCCAGAGGATTGCGTACAATGACCCCTCACCGATGACCAAATAGGGGTTATTGCTCGCAATTCTTCCTGCTTCGCGACCGTACAAAATGTATTTTTCCATTCTAGTCGACGACCAGCCGCTGACAAAACTAGCGACTAAAATCCCCAAGAAAGAGTCAGTCGATGTCTCAGACCTACTCGACAATGCCAAGGCGGGCGAGAAGCGGAAGGCCCCCGCCAAGGCCAAGGCCCCTGCCGCCAAGAAGGCCAAGACGAAGAAGGAGGCCAAAGCCACCACTAGCACCAGCAAGCCTAAGCCGGAGAAGAAGAAGAAAGGTAGGCATCTGATTGAAATTATTGACACTTCGGTTAGGAGAGCTGCTGTGAATTTGTTAGCAAACAGAAAAATATAAGATTCTTTTAAAATGTTATACAAAATAATATAAACACTTTTAAAAACATTACTTAAACTATTAAATGAAGTATACCCTTCACTCCGACTTTTAAGCTGTTTTTTGCGTTTTGAAAAAATCCCTTATTTTTTTAATTTTATGTACTGAGGCGCGTTCACAATAACTATTACATAGGGGCACCTTATGCTGCCGACCTAAGAACCATTTTGCAATGGTTTTGTAAAGGGTGGTGTTAGTGAACGCCTGTTCCTAAAAGGTTTCCTCTCACTTATGCCTTCAAACTGAAGCGGTATTTAAAACATACTGCAACTGTAATTACTTCACTTTCAAGGCAAAGGTCTGCTTTCCACTTGCAGCCTTACATAGGCCCCCCCTGCACTTTTTCAATATATTGCAAAGGCCTTATTCGACCGTTTCAGGTCTCGTGCAAGAAACTTGTGGACATGTATAGTGTACTAACATACTATGGACCTGTCCGAAAAGTTTTTTTTAATTCAAAATTCAATTGCCGAACTTCTCACGGCTTTCTGTAACCCTTCTTTATCGGGGCTAGTATGTCGTAACTTTTCACTGTTTAAACTCTTTCCCAATCATCACAAAGTTTGAAATAAGGTAGAACTATTCTGTCACTCCTTATGAAAGGTTGATTCCAACCCTTCTCATGCTCCACTTTATGAAGGTTAAAATGTTTTTTTGACGGAACTGAAATACTCGAATGATAACGAAAGCGAATTGACGACAGCTCTCTTACCGATGTTTTTGAGTGGCAGATATTTTGATCGAATAACACAACACTACATTTACACATTATATTTATAGGCCAATCTCAGTATAGGTATAGTCTAGCAAAAAATTTTTCTGCAAATAACTCTCTATTCATTATTCCAAAATACTCATGCCAAAAATATTGCTAACAATTTCTTTGTGATCGATCAAAAAGACAGTTTGGAGAAATGTACTCGATTTCTATTACACTATGAGTTTTTGTCGACAGATTCTTAAAGTTCAGGAAGTTTTCATTTGTAAAATATTAAAAAAAAAACAAAAAAACGCAGATTTAAGAAAAAAATATTTCATATATTTTTTTTCTAACAAAAAAATACGAAAGCTAATTTTAAGATTATTGTTGAAGCGCTATTAATAGCTCAGCATGTGAGCACTAGTCAGTCTTTACGAAAATAACAACTATTCCTTCTAATTTTACACACTCTTACACACATCTTTAATTTTCATACTATGTCTGGTAATTGGTACAGCAAAACACTACTTAAAAGATATAAAACAGTTTATTAATTAGTCGAATAAATTACAACATCATGAAATTCGCTTCAAGAAATCTGTCACAGTCTATATAAAATGTGTTTGCATGTTTTCTAGTATAGTAACATCGTACGGACATGTCTCATTTAGAATAATGTTTCAAATGAAATGCGATATTGAATTATTATTAATATCTAAAACCTTTAGCAAAAACCTTTTAATTTACCAGCAAAATGTTGACTAAAAAACTTGTTAAAATGATTGATATGTTTCGGAAAAAAACATGCATTTATGACATCTGTCACGCATTACAAGAAACGTGTCATTTTCATCGCAATCGTTTGAATCATGCAGAGCTAACTAAATTTATTGTATGTAATTTTTATACTATTTCTGTTTTTGATTGGCCAGATGTCACGCGATAATTATTTTTATAACTAAAGGAGGTTATGCCATTGACATCTAAGACTATTATAATAATACAATTGTCGTATGAAAAAGTTGAATATTTTATTTAAATAAAAACGTTTGACATCTGGATTTAAATGTAGCTTACTGGCTGACAGTCTCCCATTTCTACATCAAATGTTGTGTGATTTAGTTTCTTTCACCTTCGTTATATTTTTTCGATTTCGAATTAGAACAGTTACTTCATCAAATCTTATATTTCGCCAGTATCAAGTAAACAGACTGTGCCGAGAGTGAACTATATAAAACAATACATTGCTTGATAATTCACAAATAATAAAATAAAATATACAAGATGCATTTACATTGCACGGGTGAAAAAAGCTAAATCTTATTTTTTCAGACATGCTATAAAACGTGGAAGTTGTTGGTTGTAAATTAAAGTATCTTTTAAAATAGGTGACTCATCAAATGAAAATAAAACAGACTCAGGGGAATGATGGCCAATATCGAAGATTATTTCATGTATTAATAATTCACACTGATTTCATAGCAAATAGGATCTCTGGGTTCGATTCCCTAATGATGCGTTGTATTTATCCCGAAACGTTTATATTTCAACTATTGACATGTCTAAAAATCTGAAAATCCTTAATTCCTGAGTCGAGCAAATAGTGTTGCCATTTGTAAAGTTTTGTGTAAACTTCGATGTTTTACGTAAACATATGTGTCTGACGATGCGACAGAATTATTTATTTGACAAGAATGTAGAAAAATCAGAGTTCAATTTCGTTATCAAGCGAGGTTTCCGATTCGCAGGTTTACCATGTGCGTCAAAGTTGTCAGTTCGTCTACCACGAGTTGTCACTGAATACAGGGTGTCCCTGGAAGTAAGGGTCAAATCGAAATAGCGCTAAGCTGGGGTCATTTCTGACCTTTTTGACCACATCAATATTGCTCCGATTTCCTACCGTTAAAAAGTTATGATTAATTTTGTTTTTTTCCAGAAAATCCTTAAAGTCCATACAAAAAAAATTATAAGTAAAAGATATCAAAGGTACCAACTTATTTTTTTGCCAAAAGATTAGCAGTAGCAGGTGATTTATCTTACTTTAAATAGTTATTTTATTGAGCTAGAATATCCATGTCAATCTAAAAAGTCAAAATATTGCAAGAAGAAGAAAAAATCTTAATAAAAAAATTTACTTCATGTTCAAGCAGAGGTCGTGAAAAAAAATGTTTCCTAGGTAAATTTTTTGTTGTGTTTAAAAAAGTGGCTCATTTATTACAAATTCTTTAAAGGTATAAATTGCAGAAATATTACAATAATTTCTAAAGTTGTGAGAATTTTAAATATGCAAGTCATGTTTTTTGGAGTTTGTAATTTAACCCTATTTATCTTTTTTAACGAAAATCCATTCAATGTTACTTTCTGACAAATACTTTCTTCATAAAATTAACAAGCTTGAACTGTTCGGATTAAGCTTGTTAATTTTATGAAAAAAAAACAAACCAAAAAGTCCATATAAAAAAATCAGATAAAAACTAAAATTGATCATAACTTTTTAACGGTTGGATATCGGACCAATATTGATGGGGTTAAAAAGGTCAGAAAAGACCCCAGCTATGCGCTATTTCGATTTGATCCTTACTTCCAGGGAAACCCTGTATAATAATGTATTAAGATTTGACATTGTCATGTCATGTCATGTGTCATCCCTATACAATTTTTTTACGCGAACGATAACGTAAATTTAAATTGGCAACTTGTGGTAGACGTACAGAATTAGACTCACACAAACAATATTAGTAAAATATGCACTTGAATCCAATTCTTTATTCGAGCTCAGAATTTTCGATCACGTAACTCATTGGTAGGAGTGAATCATAGGTCCATGCAACTTGAGATTTTCGACATGCGTCAGAATTAAACATGACATCGAAGCAGATCATCGCGCTGCCAGTTCCTCGTCTCTTATCGGAAGGTTTCGGGTTCGAATCCCGTCGCACTGCGCTGCCAGCGGCACAGGTGAGTGGTAGACAAATAATTTGATAAGATAGCTCTGTCTAAGCTGTACGATGGCTCTCAGCTACAAGCGATAGTCATCAGCGGCTGATAATTTACAATGGGGAAGAGACATATCCGTATGATAGAAACTGCTTCAGAAAAGTACGAGAACGAATCTCCTCTATTGAATTGCTTTATAAATCTCTGTCATCGAAGTTTTTAAAACAGATAATATCTTGATAAAATCTGAAAATGATTACATATTCAGCACTTTATCGAATTAAAAACTTCTGTATTTCAAAAATGACGATATTGTTACTATTTCTTTCTAATTATTATGTGTAAAATTCGTTCTTATATTTCTCATGAAGCATCTAATAAAATCAACACATGGCTGTGAATTTTGCGAATATTTAAAAAAGTAATAATGTACACCCAAGTGTGCAATTCACACCACTGTTTTGGATTTTGTTATATTAATTAGTTAATATTAGATTAAGTACTGACACAATTTGAACCTTTTTATACTGTTGATACTATTCTCTTTAAACATGGGTAGTGCTCCTATCAAGCACTAAACTCTGAACTCCTAACTCAAATTCGTACAAACTCGGACGTAAACGTGCGTAAGCTGCCTTAGCCGATAGAACACCGCTCCTACAACGAGAATTTTTCTTTTTTAGCCGATTACGACCCCGTCCGGGGAAACGCGGAGATGATCGTGCGGCTCACGACCGCTTACCCCTTCCGCGTGAACGATAAGTCCATACTGTGCGTCTACTGCCAGGAGCTGTACGATGATCCGGACGTCTTCAGAGAACATATGGACGAGGAACACGACTCGTTCAGCCTCAAAGTCGCATTCCACAACCTCCCAAAACCAGAGTTCATCAAAGCAGACCTCACAAACTTGCGGTGCAGACTATGCTCTGAAGGTCACGCGGATCTAGACTCTATTGCGAAGCATTTAGCCCAAGTTCACGGGCAAAAGATGAATTTAAAAGCCAAAATTGGGGTTATGCCGTACTTACTGCAGAAAGACACATTCAACTGCGCGGTCTGTGATAAGACCTTCCCATCGCTATTCCACCTGAACCGGCACACGATTACGCACTTCTTAAGCTACGTCTGCCACGTGTGTGGTTGCAGCTATATCGCTACCACCGGCCTGCTACGGCACGTTCGATCCAAACACCAAGAATACCAGGCGCCCTGCAAGAAATGCGGGAAGATGTTCCCCTCAATGGATGCAAAAGAGAAGCACCGCCGTACGGAGAAGTCTTGCATGCCGTACTGCTGTCCAAAGTGCACTGAGAGATTTTCGGACTGGAAGAGCAGGAAACGGCACATGGAGTCGGCGCACGGCCAGTCCAAGCGGACGTACCGTTGCGCCGACTGCGATATAAGCTTCAACAATGAGAACTCCTACTATGATCACTTCAAGTTGCAGCATTCTGAAGACTGCGTTATGTGCAAGCACTGCGGCTTGAAGTTCCTTTCGCGGTATCGGCTGAGGCGGCACATGTCTAAACATATCGTATAGAAGTATGTAAATTACTATTGGCGTTGAAGTAAATAATTTATTTCTTTATCTAAACCCACTGCTTCTAGACACCATTATAACCTGATCAACGTTGATCATCCTAATGTTTTACATCCTTCCGTTTACGGTTATTTATACCATCTAATAAATATCAATATAGGTAGGTATTATAGAAATAATTAAACTAGGTGGTTTTCACGAACTTCTGATCACGCTCGTTTACAAAAAAAACCTTAGAAAGAGAATATGTAAATGTGTAGAGAGTATAGCCGTATACCTCGGCAGGCATTTAATACGTGGAAATTTCCCATATTATTAATTTGTAGTAATTTAGAACTTTTTGAAATTGTATTTTTCTCTAACGACAGTCATATTCGCTAGCTCAATAAAATAAGTGTTTGAAGTAAGCCAAATTATCCACCTACCTTTCAAGACGAAATAAATAATATATTGTTAACATAATTTTTAAATGAATAGTAAGTATTCATCGTATCAAAAATGTAAAAGACCCTCACTAATCGCTATTTCGATTTGATCCTAACTTCCTGGAAAACCTGTATAAGTCATTGATAATGATAACCCACCGCTTAAAAAAAGGATTCGCCAAGTTCGTTCCAGATCTTTGTTGTGGAACAAAGCTTGCTGGTTTCTGTGCATCCTTACACATTGAAAACCCACACCCTTTCTGAATTCATAATTCTCACTGCCGCAGCCATTAATCAAGAGCATACATCACTTGTCATTGCAATAAAGCAGCTACTGCTTGACTAAATGATCCAGATAAATAAAATAAGTTTGTCCATCTCTCAATGACAAGACCGGTGCAAGAAGAACTACAAGAGCCTTTTTTTCCTTTTCTAGACGTTCCAAACTACCTCGTGAGGAGGAATGCGGAGATAATCATTAAGCACACGACCGCTTATCCGTTCCGCGTGAACCTCAAGTCGCTGCGGTGCGTTTACTGCGCAGACCTGATCGATGACCCTGCCGAGTTCCGAGCACACATGGCATCCGAACACCAGACGTTCACTCTAGCCATGGCCTTCGTAAAGTTGCCCAAAACGGAACCACTCAAAGCAGACATAACAGACCTCAGGTGCAGACTCTGTCTCCGAACCTTCACCAACCTCAAAGAAATTGCTGAGCATTTAAAAGACTCTCATAGTAAACCTGTCAATTTTGACACAGAACTAGGAGTCATGCCGTATTTCTTGCAAAAAGATAGATGGGATTGTGCCGTGTGCGATAAAAGTCTCCCATCTCTGTTGCACCTAAATAAGCACACGATAACACATTTCCAAAATCATATTTGCGTAATATGCGGCAAGAGTTACAAGGCTGCTACTGGTCTCGTTCAGCATGTAAGATCGAAACATGATGATGAGAACAAAGCGTTTTGTAGACGCTGTCAGACAGTATTCCCGTCGATGGAGGCGAAGGCGCTGCACCAGAGGACAGAGAAGCGATGTATGCTCCACTGCTGCTTAGAATGTCCAGAGAGGTTCCCTAGCTGGGAAGTGAAGCAGAAACACATGATTGAGGTACATGGTATGCAGAAGAAAACTTACCGGTGCACCAATTGCGATTGGGTGTGCGAGGACAGGAGGGCGTTTTATGACCATTTCAAACTGAGACATTCGCAGGACTGTCTGCTATGCATACATTGTGGACTCAAGTTTGCGACTCCTTCACGTCTGAATAGGCATTTAGAGAAACATGTTGCCTAATGACAAATTTCACATTGGGTTTGCAACATGCTAGCTAACTTGGACAAGTTTAATAAAATTATTTTAATTGCCTTAGCAGAAACGGGAAGCTCCTCCTCCCTAAGACCTAAAAAATAAGTTGATATGACACTTTAAAATAATCATGGCCCAGAAATCAATTTGGGCTTAAAATAAATTGTAAATAGTAGGTAGGTATAATGTTAAAACGTGCGATCTTTTTAGGCAATTAGACTAATTGTAGATATAATTTTGATTGATGTTTGTGTGTATTGGAGAATTGTACATATGAAAGTGCATATGAACAACGTATGTGTGTAACGACTACAGAATCTATGATTATTAAAATTTATTTTAAACTATAATATAACCATTTCATTTTATACCTTAACGACACAATTTTAACTTCTACCTATTGATATTCTTATGTTATAACGAAAAGTAGATAACTTGGACTAGTATAATAAAACTATTTTAATTGCCTCAGCAGAAACGGGAAGCTCTCCTCCTTAAGACCTAAAAAAAAGGACACTTTAAAATAATCATGGCCCAAAAATCAAATCAGGCTTAAAATAAATTGTAAATAGTCTGCAGGTATAATGTCAAAACGTGTGATCTTTTTAGGCAATAAGACTAATTTTAGATATGATTTTGGTGTTTGTGTGTATTGGCGATTTTGTACTTAAGAACGTGCATATTAATAACGTGAACGTAACGTAACGAATTTATGATAAACTCAAACTCAAATAACTTTATTCAATTAGACTTTCACAGTGAGTACTTTCAAATCGTCAAATTTATTATATAAGTATATGATTATTAAAATTTATTTAAAACTAAATAACCATTTCATTTTATACCTTAATTATATACCGACACAATTTTAACTTCTACCTATTGATATTCTTATGTTATAACGAAAAGTAATAAATAATGCCCAGTATAGACGTTCTTGCTGTACACTAATTTTACTTTCTTAACTTCCGACACCTACGTATTCTGCACATCATCTGGACCATTTTTTCTTTCTAGACCATACCTGGGAACTTAATAGTTACCAAATTATTGAAGGTAAAGTAAAAAAAAAGATTTTGATGAAAACAAACTAATAATAATAATATAATACCTAACTAATAAATAAATAATAATTATTTTTTGTCCTGAGAAACATCAAAATTTCAAGTTATTCCTAACAAAAAATTGCTTTAAAACGTTCAACTCGCAATGTACATCGTGCGTAACCCTCGACTATGCGTCACAGCCGCGCACACGCACACAAGCGCAGGAGCGGTCTGTTGCACGCGTTACATTGCTTAATCCGTTTTTAGGTTTAAAATTGACAATTAAAAAAAAGCGTTTCCTATCAATATTTTTTTTTCTGTGACTTGATTTAATGGTCTAAGTGCGTAGGCGCTGGCTTAGTTAAGGGTTTTTTTTACACCCTGTATTTTTTTTATTTTTAATATCTTTAAACAAATGACAAGGCTTTACTTAGTGTTGGCTGGCTACTAATACCAAGAGGAGAAGAATTGATTTAGTACAATTTATATTACGGAAGAAATGCATTTGCACAAGACTAAATAGCTTTTTTTTTCGTTTTGGCAAGCGTGCTGGTGATTAAGCCAATACCCATCAATTGCAGCGATGACTTGATTTCAATGATGGATCCTTTGCCCACCAGTAGGACAGTATATAGGCTTATTACTTTATTAAATGGTTCTAGAAGCCACACTTCAAGTTACAGATAGTTTCATACATAGGTGAGGAGGGCCAGCTCAGTGATTCATTTGCATTACTGTGCTTGTAAGCCTCATTTTTGGACCTCACGACCGCTTTTCATCAGGAGGAGTGAGGTCATCTTGAAGCGCAATATTTAAATATACCAAAGTGAACACAGGCACCACACAATATCTTGGTTCTTTCCTTAATTTTTACATAATATTACTCATCTTTCAATCATTAAACCGACCAAATCCTTTTCGCTTGAAAAAATCGGACTTTTCGCACAAATTACTAACAAACAGGACTTTTTTTTAGTTATCTTCGTCTGGTAATTTCTATAAAATTACATTCGATTCGTGTATCAGATCATTATCACTTTGTCATGGGTTCCGGCTTCTATTTGAGTTACTTTCCTCAGATAAAATAACTTGATCGAATGGGATAGTTGAGTGACTAAGGGCATTTCTTTTTGTTCTAGAAAACGATTCTAATATCATCGCGAGACGCAACGCCGAGCTAATAGTGAATTACTCGACAGTGTACCCGTTCCGCCTGCCGGAGGAGGCCATGGTCTGTGTGTACTGCGCGGAGAGTTACGAAACCTCCTCCAGTTATAGGGAACACATGCAAGCCGACCATCAGACCTTCAAAGTCAGGATGGCGTTTGCACATTGCAACGAAGGGTTCATCAAAGCCGACTGCACCGACATACATTGTCGACTGTGCTCAAAAACGTTGGAATCGTTGCAGGATGCTGCCCATCATTTGAAAGAAATCCACAGGCAGCCAATTGAAATCGATATGGACTTAGGAATACAACCCTTTAAACTTGACAAGGATAGATTCGTCTGCGCAATATGCAAATCAAAATCTCTATGCCTACGACAACTAAGCAGACATACCCAAACTCATTTTTTGAAATTCACATGTGAGGCGTGCGGCAAATCTTACGCTACAATGACTACTTTGAATCATCATATTAGGTTCTCGCATATACAGGACAAGAGGATTTGTAGGAAATGCAAAGCCACGTTCAACTCGTTAGAAGCTAAGAGAAAACATTTGAAAGAGTCCCGCAAATGCTGGTCACACTTGTGCAATGTCTGCGGAGAAAGATTCGTGACGTGGAACTTGAAGCAGGTCCACTTGACTACAGTCCACGGCACAGAGAAGAGGACCTACGTCTGTCCAGAATGCGGGGAAATATTCATAGATAGAAAGAAGTATCGGTCACACTTTAAAATTACTCACACTGATGATAACTTTATGTGCTCCTGTTGTGGCTTGAAGTTTGAAACACAACGTGACCTAAACGAGCACAGAGTTGTCCACACGAAAGAGAGATTGTTTCCTTGCACTGTCTGCTCAAAGTCTTTTCCCCGTAAGAAGAATTTAGTCCAACACATGTGGATTCACAGTGAGCAGAAGAGGTTTGAATGTACCCTGTGCAACAAGCAATTCAATCAGAGAGTCAGTTGGAGAACACACATGAAGTCTTACCATCCAGAGATTTACATACCTCCGTATCAATGTACTAGCGCGTTTGACGAGAACGAGAAGAAGAACAATAATCTTAAGGTCTTGATATCTGTTGTAAAATCAGACTGAATGAAATTGTTTGAGGCCCAAAGTTTGTTGTGTTTTGTGCAATATTGTAATATATTAAAATTTTGGTAAATTATTTACGTTTTGTTATAGCTCAGATAAATGATCAGAACATTTGTTTTGTTCTAGACGACGATCCGATGCACATCGCGAGGCGGAACGCTGAGATAATGATGAAATATACGACGGCTTATCCGTTCAGGCTTCCAGAATGTTCGATAGTTTGCATTTACTGTTGCGAGAGCTATGCCGACTCGTCTGTGTTCCGAAGACACATGGAGGACGAGCATTCGGGGTTTCCGATGCATACGGTGTTCGCTCATATCCCCGAAGGGTACATAAAGGTGGACTGTACAGAACTCCGGTGTCGCCGTTGCTCTCAGCCGTTTGATAAGTTAGAAACCGCAGCGGAACATCTAGTTCGAACGCATGGTATAGCTAATTTAAACTTGCGTTTCGATCTTGGCATGCAGCCGTTTAGGTTGAACGAAGATCGACTTACGTGCGCGATATGTAACGAAAAATTTGCTGGCCTCCGCTCGCTGAGTCGGCATACACAAAGCCACTTTTGCAAATACACATGCGAGTCGTGTGGCAAGTCGTATCCGACGACATCGTCTTTGCAAGCTCATATGAAACACTCGCATATTGGTAATAAGCGTCTCTGTAGAAAGTGTAAGAGCACCTTCAAGACCCTAGAAGCTAGAAGGAAGCACTTGAAAGAGTCGCCACGGTGCTGGTCGCATTTATGCAGAGTGTGTGGTGAGCGATTTATCACTTGGCACCAAAGATTGACTCACCAGGCTAAAGTACACGGCAAACAAAATCGCACTTTCGTATGTCCAGAATGCAGAGAAATATTCTCTAGCAGTGCAAAATATCGGACCCACTTCAAAACATGCCATTCTGGCGATATAAGACCATCTCTTAATGAAAAATGATTGTTAGAAGGATTTAGCCCAAGTCCTTACAAACAAATGTACTTCCTTATTTTTTTTACTGTTGGAACTATACTCTGTCCATTCGTTTATTTTCTTTTTGACAATTCGAGACAGTTCGAAACGATTCGATTGAAATAATAATCGATTTTATATAAAAAGAATTTTCAATCGATTTAATGCATCGAAATATGATGGATGGAGAAGAAAAGACTGACCGTGGACTTTTCTCTTTGTTCTAGAACACATTCCGATGTCGACCGTGAGGCAGAACGCTCAGATCATAGTTCAATATACGACAGCGTTCCCATTCAAGCTGCCAGAACGGTTTATGGCGTGCGTTTACTGTGGAGACAGTTTCGATGAACCCTCAGAGTTTAGACAGCACATGTCAAAATCTCACCAAGGTGTTAAAATACGCCTTGCATTCGCGCACATTCCCGATGGATATATTAAAATCGACTGCACAGATCTCCGATGTAGAATTTGTTGCGATACCTTCAATCGATTGGAAACTATCGTCGATCATCTTATAAAAGCACACAATCAGAACATTAATTTAAATTGCGATTTAGGAGTACAACCGTTTATTTTCCTAACTGACAAGTGGTCTTGCGCTATGTGCAGTAGCAAGTTTATTTCTCTGCGCGCTTTGAGTCGACACACTCAATCACATTTCCCTAAATATACATGCGAGTCTTGCGGCAAATCTTATTTCAACTCGTCCTCTTTACGTTTCCATAAAAAAGTATCGCACATTGGCGATCAACGAATTTGTGTTAAGTGTAAAGAAATGTTTGAAACTTTAGATGCGAAAAGGAAACATGTCCAGGAAAACCCACGGTGCTGGGCGTTCATGTGTAAAGTCTGCGGGGAGAGATTTGTCACGTCGACCTTGAGGAACGCTCACAGAGCCCAAGAGCATGGTTTTCAGTCGAAATCGTACGTGTGTCCCGAATGCCGCGAAGTTTTCCCCAACAGGCACAAATATAGGGTCCACTTCATAATATTGCACACCAATGAGTATTTCACTTGTACTTGTGGTCGAAAATTTGATAACAAGACCAATTTAAAGAAGCATATGGTTGTCCATACGAAAGAAAAACTGTTTCCCTGTACGGTTTGCTCTAAAGCTTTTTGTAGGAAAAAGAATTTAGTACAGCACATGTGGATTCACAGTGAGCATAAGAGATTCGAATGTACTGATTGCAACAAGCAGTTCAACCAAAAGGTCACGTGGAAGTCGCACATGAAATCTTACCATCCTGAAGTTTCTATTTGTTGAATAACCATTCTATTTATAATCATTTTTGGTGCTAAAAGTTTGTTTCAAAAAAATATGTCCTCAGTCTAAGCCATGAATATTATATCAAATACCTTTATATTTAGTTCCCGAAATCTTGACATTCTGAATAAGATTTTATTAACAGAAAACAAAAATGGCCTAAACAGAAACATTCACCAACGGCATTTCTGTTTGTTCTAGAAAATAATCTGATGACCATCGCCAGAAAGAACGCCGAGATTATATTGCAGAAAACGACAGTCTACCCCTTCAAACTGCCGCAAGGTTCTGATATAACTTGCGTGTACTGCAACGATGAGTTCACAGACGTTGCTCTGTTCAAGAACCACATGGATGTTGATCATAGCGAGTTCAATGTAAATACGGCCTTTTCGCATATCACTAACGTATTTATGAGGATCGAATGTAGCGACCTCCGATGTCGTCTGTGCTGGGTAACCTTCGAAAATCTCGATCAAATTGCTGAGCATTTAGTTGATGAACACAACGATACAGAACTAAACCTTAACTACCCTTTAGGCGTGTTCCCATTTAAGATGAATGCAGACGAGTTTTCTTGCGCTCTCTGTGAACGTAAGTGCCAAACCGTACATTCGCTTAGCAGACACATTCCGTCACATTTCCAAAACTTCACATGTGAGATTTGCAGTAACTCGTTTGTATCACCGAGACATTTGAGACTGCACGTAAAGTTGACTCATTCGACATGGAAACTGCAATGCAGGACGTGTAAAGTCAAATTCTCAAATGAAATTGATCTCAAAGATCACTATTCCGATTCGAAGAAGTGCTGTCAAAACATTTGCCGTATCTGCGGCGACAGGTTTTATTCATGGTCGGCTAAGAACGCACACGTGGAGGAGATTCATTGCTTGCCTAGATTTTACACTTGCAAAGAATGCGGTACTGTCTTTGATAGACGGGACAAATTAGCTGCCCACTTTGTCACCGAACATACCGATGATCACTATGAGTGCTCATATTGTAATAAAAAGTTGCCCACTGAGCCAAGTCTTCAGAGACACTTGATAACCCACACCCGTGAGCGGCATTTCTCTTGTGGTGTATGCGGCAAAGGTTTCTTAAGAAAATCTACTCTGACTCAGCATATGTGGATCCATAGTAATATTAAAAAATATGAGTGTGCGGTTTGCGACAAGGTATTCAACCAAAGAGGTAGCTGGGATCTTCATATAAAAAGGTACCACCAGGATTTGACAGAAGAAGACTAACCTATGATCTCTTCGATTTAAAAGTTAAGAACGTTTTAGGCATCTTATCATCAGTTTAAAAGGACGCTATCCCTTATTAAGCTACCAGAACGGAAGGTAACAGCTATACTTTGAGATCTGCTTCACTTAAAATGACGTTGTAGAATTTGAGTAAACGTGCTACATTTATTACTATACTCAGGCCTGTGTCACTTCAAAGTTTAGGTACGCTCGGGCGACGGGGCCCCTCTCTGGGGTTTGTCAGTAGGTGGCCGCTGGGCTCGCGCACTCGCCGCCGAGCGTGTTTTTTGTTTTGTTTCTGATTTGTTTCAACATCAGTAATTATAAGAATAATTATGACTACTACTAATACTAAACGATGTTATTTTAATCACAGTAATCCTTTTTTTTAATTAATAATTAAATCAGCGAGTTGCGTTGCGCTGCGACCCTGCGCTCTAACGGCTAAATCGGTTTTGTCCAGCGGCGCACAGTGGAATATGAACGCTCGTGCTACGAAATAAGTTTTGATTCCGCGTGCAAGCTACCTAAACATGGCCTTTATAGATAGCACGGACAAATGGAAAAGTACTAGTGTTTACCTGTTTTATTTATTTATTTCAAAAACGAATAGGTAGATACATATATTTTTACAGGAATTATCCTAATACAATAGCGTAGCCAGCCTTATACTAATACTATAGTATGACACGAACATGTAAGACTAAAGAAGACTTTTTTACTTGTCTGCGTTTCCTGAGAGAACCTTCTGTACGGAGTGAACTATTACCTATTCTGTGCTGCCCTTTTTATAACACAATATAAAATATAGAGAAGGATATTATATATAGAACATGTAAAAAGGTGTTATCTGCAAGGGAATAATAAAACAGATTTCCCTCATCCAAAATGTGTGTAATGTGCCGCGGCTTACGTGAAAACTTAAGTTCTGATAATTATCTGCATATTAATGTTCGTTGTATTGAACATTCAATATGTTCAAAACTTTCAGGGTGCCGATTAAGATTTCTCTGTTTTATTTCGTCTCTTCTCTCTTTTTTCTTCTCTGATATTTTTAATTACTTTTTATGCAAGCCATTATAGCTTTTATTGTTTAAAATTCCTAAAAATATTTATCAGGCGTTTTAATTATAAATTTATTTACGTAGGTAACCAAAGTTTGTTTCCTTTGCTCTACGTATAAGTATAGTACATTCGACCACAGCCAAGCGTAGCAAAGCCGTTATAAGCTGAGCTCTCAGTCCTTAGTCCTCGCGTACTACGCGCACTCTATAGCATTTAAATAGAACCGATACAAAGCTCCAACAACCGCGTCGTGCGTGACAAGCGGCGTCTGAAGATAAACCGTTTCTTCTGGCTCGGCCATTCTAACTCCCATACCCACGCGTTGTAGTGTACCTGACACTGGCTGCTTGTCTGACCCTTGAATTTTGACGACTCGATTGGCGTTGTGCGGTGTAGCACGGTTTCTTGCCTTGACTTGCGCGGTGTCCCGCCGACGGTGACGTCCGAGACCACGATAATTGCTGCTATCTGGCGCATATTTATTTATGAATGAAGCTTTGTCTATTTTTCAACCGACTTTAAAAAAAGGAGGAGGTTCTCAATTCGAATGTATCTTTTTTTTTATGTTTGTTACCTCGTAACTTTCGACTGGGTGAACCGATTTTGATCATTCTTTTTTTTATTTGAAAGCTGGTGCTTCACGAATGGTCCCATTTTAATTTGGTCCAGTTCTGACAGTGGCATCCATGGGAAATCCATATAAGTCTTAAATCTAGATAGACAAAATGCGCGACAAATGGACGAATAACTCAATATTACGCCAACCGATTTCGATGCTTCTTTTTTTATTGGAAAGGCTATACTTCAAGGGTAGTTTGATGAGTATTAGGTTAGGTTCTGATTATGGGATTCATGACAAAGTAACGGAACTCTTCAATTTCCAGAAGCAATTGGACGATACTTTTTCGATGTATAAAATAAATAAGAACTTATTCACTGAAAATCAAGAAATAAACAAAAATTTTAACAAAAAAATCCCAACTTCAAAAAAAACTATTCCAAAACAAAGCACTGAAAAGTAAAGAAATAATTGCGTATTCTTCTAAAACTTATACGATAATATAATGTAGGTACAGTTATTGTTATTGTTGGAGTCGGTGTCAGCCAATGTAGGTTTGTAACTACCTACATACATACGTAAACGTGATATGTAAGAAATAGGTATATTGCTAGGTATATTGTAGTGTTTCCTTGGCTGACACCGACTCCAACAATAACAATAATTGTACCTACATTATACTATCGTATAAATTTTAGAAGAATACGCAATTATTTCTTTACTTTTTAGTGCTTTGTTTTGGAATAGTTTTTTTTGAAGTTGGTTTTTTTTTGGTAAAATTTTTGTTCATCGTTTATATACTTATGTGTCTACAGTCCACTGTTACACTAGAGCTGTGGCGGACTTCACAGTTATAATGTTATCTATTATGGGTTTTTTTATTGTAAGTTCATTAATTGTTATTCTATTGCTTAAACCTTGCTAAAACATGTATTTTACGATTTGATGTTTGTTTTGAATAAACTAATAATGATTTTGTCATCTGGTTGTTTTTTATTCAAATTTGAATTGACTTTTAATAGGTAATATAACACTGGAAACTGGTACCATGACTGCCAAAAACTCTTTCGCTTCTAAAACCAATACACTCTCCCGTGGGGATCGAGTCCACGAACACCGGCGGGATCCACAACCTATACCCGGTTTGATGAAAGGTTTCGGCGTGATCTAATAGTCGACCATCTTGAACTATTGTCACTGTCATGAAGTTATTGCAAGGGGAAATCGACCACTACATGAATTAGTAAAACAAAGCCACAGACAAAACGCAATATTCGTTCTACGACTAGCTACCGAAGTTAAGACCTAGTCAAAGGCAAATTAAATATTTCAGTCTTTGGCCAAAGGGCACGCAGGCCTTCACACTTTGCCTAGTATATTAAACCTTAGAGGTAGATGGCGAGCCTCCTGACATTATTCGAATTATTATCAAGCTACATACCATCACGACTTTATCCCAAACGGGGTAGTCAGAGGAAAGTGACTCGTTGCCGTCATGGTGAACGGAACACTCAGAAGCCCACTTTTCACCAATGGTATTAGAACCTAACGTGATAGGTCGTGAGCCTTCCGCCGCTATCCGGGTTGATTTGGTTTTTTATCGATGTTTTCCATCACCGGAGAGTTAGTCTGAAATTAAACAATGAATATAAAGATTTTGATTGATTCTGGCCAGGTTTGAACTCGGGACCAGTCAATCCGCGATCCAAGTTGCCTTATCAAGCTATAGTAGGGACAACAATATTTGAATCAGAGTTAAAACCGGCAAAGTGTAAATACCGAATTGAAAATTATTCAAACAATAGCCTTTAATGCCTTAAGATGTTTGTCCACATTTAGTTATAAATAGATATAGGTACCTATAGTAACAGTCATGTATATTGAAAGTGAAATTATTAAAAATTAAACAGTGGCAGTAATACTTAAAAAACATCTATATCCTTACGTTGAAATCCCTTTTTTGTAATATCGCCAGAATATATCGTGACTTCAGAAAAGTCACCAACGCAACGCACCCAGTCGATACGATACCCATCTCAACGATGACGTGAGAGCCCTTTTAAGTCCCAACAAGATTTTTTCTTTTTCTAGAGCCAGTCGATCACATAATGGCGAAACGGAATGCGGAAGTCGTCTTGCAATACTCGACCGCGTATCCATTCCGCCTTCAGGCGAGTTCAATGCTCTGCGTCTACTGCTGTGAGCCTTACGAAGACCCAGCGGAGTACAGGAGGCATTTGGATGAGAACCACCAACAATTCACTGTATCCACCGCCTTCGCACACTGCTACAGACACAAGCACCACCTTAAAGTAGACTTGACAGATCTTAAGTGTAGAGTGTGCTCAGAATCCTTTGAAAACATTAAAGACGCCGCGCAGCACATATACGAAAATCACGAATCCAAAAAGCTAAATTTAAACTACGAAGTGGGCCTGCAGCCGTATAAAATAGAAAAGGGTAATTGGGCTTGTTTTATTTGCGGAAAGAAAATGCCCACTCTTCCTACGCTAGGCCGACACACAACTGCACACTTCCAGAAGTTCACTTGTGATGTTTGTGGGAGGAATTACCATACAAATGAAGCTCTGAATTACCATATTAAATGCTCTCATTCGGGAAAATATTCCTGTCGAAAATGCTGGAAGGAATTTCCTAGCTTAGAGGAGAAACGCGAACACGTTAGGTTATCAAAATTATGTTGGCCATTCTGTTGTATCTATTGCGGGGAAAGATTCCTCTCCTGGGAAATGAAACAGAAGCATTTAGTTGAAGTCCATGAGTTTCAGAAGAAAAAGTACGAATGTCCAGATTGCAAAAAAGTATTTATCACTAGAAGAAGTTTTTATAAACATTACAAGGTAAATCATACGGACGACAGTTATGTTTGCTCGTGTTGTGGTCAGAAATTTGCTAACAAGCATCAGTTGGAAGACCACAGAGTTGGACACACAGGGGAGAAACATTTCAAATGCTCTGAATGTACTAAGTCGTTTTCTAGGGAAAAGAGCCTTAGACAGCACATGTGGATTCATAGCGACGTTAAAAGATTCGCGTGTGTTATTTGCGAAAAGACATTTGCCCAAAAAGTTAGCTTAAAGCGCCATATGAAGTCTTATCACCCGGACGTTTCTGTTGTATTTTAAGTTATTCTCACTAACTTAAGTTTGGTTCAATAAATGCATTAGTGCAATTCACCTTTAAAATTATTTTCCTATTCCTCTCAATCTATAAAAAACATAAGATAGCGAGTCGTTTGGTACCACACTGACCAGTTTCTTTTTTGTTTTTAGGAACCACATTGGAAATACGTGGACATAGTGAAAGTGAAACAAAAAAGAAAATTGTCCTTGTGTACCAGACGCCTCAGCGGCGCAATGCTGAAATGATACTCAGATTTTCCACAGCCTACCCTTTTAAGACACGATTTAGCCAAATACTCTGCGCTTACTGCCACGAAGAGTATGACACACTAAACCTTCTAAGATACCACATGAAAACAGAACACCATAATTCCGATTTTAAGAACGTTTTTTATAGGGCTAAAGATAATCTAGTTAAAGTTGACATAACAGATTTGTCATGTAAATTGTGCAGTGATAATATACCAGATATAGATAGTTTAATGGATCATTTATGTCACAAACATGGAAAACCTGTTAAGTTTAATGCACGTTTCGGCGTGCTACCTTACAAACAGACGCCTGATAGTGATTATGTTTGCGTGTATTGTCAAAGAAATTTTGCAGATTTCGTTAATTTTAAACGTCACATAGGCTGCCACTTCATGAACTATAGTTGTGATAAATGCGGCACGACCTTCGTGTCGGACCATGCTTTGCGAGACCACCACAGACAGGTCAAGTGCTTCCGAACTGCGTACAAGCCGCGTAACGGGTTGGTCATGAAGCCGAGAGGCAATGCTGAAATCATCCTTCAGTGCTCCACGGCTTGCCCATTCCGAACTTGGAAAAATAATTTTAACTGCGTATTCTGTAGAGTTCAGTCTAGTGACCCTAACGGTCTAAGGAGCCACATGGCAAGCCGCCACGCAAATTACGACGTTCAAGCGGCTTTCTACAAAAAACTAGGCAAGGAATTTCTGAAAATCGACATCACTGACTTGCACTGTAAGCTCTGTTTCATGCCGATTGCAGATTTTGAAAGTTTAACGTTCCATTTGAAGAACGATCATCAACAACCTCTTAATATGGACGCGCAGTTAGGTGTTCTACCATTCCGACTGAACGACGGATCTATTTGGAAATGCACTATTTGTCCAAATGAGTTTAAAGATTTTGTATCCTTGAAAAAACACACAGCTGAACATTTTCAGAACTATGTATGTGATACTTGTGGAGAAGGTTTCATAACGGAGTCTGCCATGATAGCGCACACTAAAATACCACACGAAAATAAGTACAGCTGTAGCCGATGCATTGCCACGTTTTCTTCGCTTGACGAGAGAAATATTCATGTCAAAACACAGCACACCTCAATGCCATATATGTGTAATTATTGCAAAGAAAAGCCGCGTTTTGCCAACTGGGAGCTAAGGAAAAAACACCTAATGGAAATACATAATTTTAAAACTGGAGCTGATAAATATGAATGTTCAGCTTGCCAGAAGTCGTTCAAGACACGGTCTGGTAAATATAACCACATGGCGAGAACTCATCGTATGAAAAAAGACACGGAATTAAACTATCCATGTCCAAGTTGTCCGAAAGCGTTCACCACTAAACTTTTTCTGGATAAACACATCGCTAAGAAACATTTTGATGTATGAAATCACACCATGCAGTAACATAATATGACAGTTCTATTCAATGCTTTTAGTGTTATGTTATGTAGTGCTGAATTTGAGTCCTTACTCTTTGCTAACGGAAGAAGAATATTTGCTGGAATGTAATAATGATGTGGTTCTTTTCTTTTTTTAGGGGCCAAAAAGGAAAATGACGGGCTTAGTGACAAAGAAAGTAAACGCAAAAAGACTATTCCTCAAAAGAACAAACCGAAAAAGAGGTTATTTGAAAGATCGGTTGACCAGAACCCTCAGAGACAAAATGCTGTGCTTATGTTAAGACACTCTACCGCGTTTCCTTTCAAAACTAGATTTAATAGAATCGTTTGTTCTTATTGTCACGATGAGTTCGAACCGATGGCCGCGCTGCGGAACCACATAAAGACAGACCATTCCAATGCAGATTATAATAGTGCTTTTTATAAGGTCATGGACGATTTGAAAATAGATATAACTGAACTGAAATGTAAAATATGCTCTCAAGAAATACCTAATGTAGAAACACTTATGTCGCACTTATCCCGCGATCACGAGATTGCGGTCAATTTTGATGTACCGTTTGGAGTGCTGCCATACAGACAGGGTTCGACCGGTCATTGGATGTGTCTGGAATGCGACAAGACATTCACAGAATTCTCACAAATAAATAGCCATCTGCGGAGCCATGTCAAAATTTTTACCTGTGATAAATGTGGCGCTACGTTCTTATCAGAACACGGTTTGCGACAGCACGAGCGCAAGTTCAAATGCTATAAGACTTCTTACCAACCCCGGTTCGGAAAAGCATTAAAACATCGTAGCAATACTGAAATTATATTACAGTGTTCCACTGCTTGTCCCTTCAGGACGTGGGGTCAAAATTTTAACTGCGTGTTTTGCCGAGTACAGTCTAACGACCCTAACGGGCTGAGAACTCACATGGCTTCACGACACGCGAATACTGATATTCAGTTAGTATTCAGCAGAAAGTTGCGTAAAGAATTTTTGAAAGTGGATATAACTGATCTTCAGTGCAAGCTTTGTTTCATGCCTATAGACAGCCTCGATGATCTAATAACTCACTTAAAGAACGATCATAAACAGCCAATCAATGCTGACGTACAACCTGGTGTACTTCCATTCAAATTGCTAGATGGAACTAGTTGGAACTGTGCTATTTGCAAAATTCAGTTCGTAGATTTCAAATCTTTAAAGAAACATACGTCAGAGCATTTTCAGAACTATGTTTGCGACACGTGTGGAGAGGGTTTTATAACTGAAACTGCTCTTAGAGCTCACGTAAAGATCCCACATGGTAACAAGTACAGCTGTCCGCGTTGTGTGGCTACTTTCTCGTGCATAGAGGAAAGAAGTCTTCATCTCAAAACGTCGCACACAACCCTGCCCTACATGTGCATGTACTGCAAGGAGAAGCCCCGGTTTGCTACGTGGGAGCTCCGGAAGAGACATTTGATGGAGTTCCACAACTTCAAGCCTGGCGCTGACATGTATGAGTGCACGACGTGCCATATGACGTTTAAGACAAGATCACAGAAGTACCACCACAACGTGAAGGCACACCGAATGAGAAAGGACACAGACTACAATTTTCAATGCGGCAGTTGTTCTAGAGGTTTTGTTTCAAAGTTGTCTCTTGATAAACATATTGCTAAAAAACATTTTCACGTTGGATAAATAACATGGATGCTCTGGGTTTTTTCTTAAAGGAATGTGCCTGTTGCCATACAATTTTACATGTTATGTTTCATGAACAAAAAGAGAGCGCAAAAATCCGACAGGGTGGGAAATAGCCACTTTGTACCAAGTGCTTTTGTTCCCTTATGTGCGGAATGTATAATAATTTGGAGCTCGTAATGAATAGAGTAGATTCAAGTAGCAGTCTGTAGGTAGGGAAAAGAAAAAAACAAAACGGCTACTCTATGTCAAAAACAAAACTAATTACCTGTCTTCTATCTTAAATACACAGTTTCAGTTAATACTCTTCATTGTGTTAAGTATTTACTCTTATAAAGGTGATGAAAAATTCACTAGTTATAAAATTTAATTGCAATAAGCGGTACTGTGAATATTTTTTAAAGCGATTAGGTTTTTTTGTCAACCATTTTGTGTTTGTTGGAATCCCCAGCTGCTCTGTGTGTTTTAAAATAATAAATATGTAACTTTTTCTTGGGTGGCATCATGTTTATATATTTTGTGATGGCTTTAGCAAGTGCTCATTTATACATGTAATAACATTATTAGATATACTAACATAATGTACACATACAAAGAGTATTACAATCTTGGCATGTGTATTTTTTTTAATGCACATTTTTTTAACTTTCATCATCAAAGTACATTTCTTGTAAAGTATTTTTTGTTAAAATTTCTATGTTATATTTGATTCTAACTGGAAAAATACTGAAATTAGACATTATTTGTGAATGTGATTGTATGATATTATTTGACGTAATTATAATCAGTAGATTTATTTAAAAAAATAGTTGAAGCAAAATTTACAATAAAGTTAATTTAATAAATTTTCAGTATTTTATTTCTACAAAGATTACAAAACTGATTTAACCAATTTAATTAATTCTAAATAAATGTCATTTTATTAAACATGACCACTGAACATTTACAAATATTAAGAAATAATTATCTTAATTCCCCCATCTGAATGTGCATTGTCAAAAGCTAAAAATGAAAATTCTATTATCCTCAGAGATTTTTCAAACTGTTTTCTGAACCTTGACTTTGTAGTTATATCATCTCCAATAATCGATCACTAGTTATTAACTTAACCAACAACAAAACAAAATCCAAAATAATCATGACCGACAGTACAGCAGCAGAGACAATCTGACACGAAGTTTTCTATTTTTAGGACGGCGCAGTCAAAATCAAAATGAAACTGTGATAAAGGTAGAGGAAATAGAAAATGTGCAAAATCAGCTAGAAGTTAGTGTACCTGACAAAAAGAAATACCAAAGAAGCGCAAGAGCAGAGGCTCGCATCGTTATAAAGAAGAACGCTACTGCTATACTAGACTGCTGGGCGGTTTGTCCATTCAGATGGAAAAGGAACAGATTCAAGTGTGCGTACTGCGAAGCTAACTTCACGGAATGCGGCGTGCTCAGGGAACACGTGCGAATATGCGCGGCGAGGCACACCGTCAAGGACATCTACAGCAAGTTCAAAGAGATGCCTCTCATCAACGTCGATATAACAGAAGCCCTTTGCTGCGTCTGCTCCACGCCTTTCACTGATATATCACAAATGCGCGAACATGTCATTCGACACGGTTATACGTTTAATTTTGATCACCCAGACGGTATTTTGCCATTTGCTCTCGACAAGGAATCGTGGAAATGCGTCATATGTCACGAGAAGTTCAACAATTTCCTCAAACTGTACGAGCATATGAATGTTCATTACCAGCATTATATTTGCGCCACTTGCGGCAAAGGGTATATGACAGCACCTAGACTGAGAAAACACTCTGAAGTTCATATATCTGGGTCGTTTCCGTGCAATGAATGCGGTAGGATCTTCACAATGCGCGCCGCTAGGGACTCACACAAGGCCCACGCTCATGCCAAAGACCCACGTTATGGCTGCCCCCATTGCAGTTTACGGTTCGAAGGATACTACGAACGGATGGCTCATTTGAACGAAGCGCATGAGGAGAAAGAGGTCATGTATAGCTGTTCGTATTGTGAACTTAGCTTTAAGACTAGTGGAAAACGGGCTATGCACGTAAGGTCTGTTCATTTTCCGCCTCAAAGAGATTATGGTTGTCCTCACTGCGAATGGCAATTCAGAACAAGCTATGAGTTGAAAAGGCACATGGTCAAACACACAGGCGAAAGAAACTTTAATTGCAACGTTTGTGGAAAAACATTCCCGAGGAAAAAAGCTTTAACCTCACATGTGAAGACTCACGAAGAATTCAGCTGCAAGTGGTGTGCGAGTGTGTTCAAACAGAGACCACACTTGCTCTCTCATATGCGAAACAACCATCCGCATCTTGCTGACTTAGCGCTCACTGAGACTATAAAATTATAAACTGAATCATGAAAACATGTTTTTTTCTAATAAACTGTTTTTCAAATGAATATGCGGTTTTTTTAGACTTTCTTTGATTTTCCTGAATAACCTTTTTGGATGGAGGTGGAGGCTAGCTAGATGTGCGTTAATCGTCACCGATAGTAACCTAAATGCATGCTGGCTGAGGCATAAAAGAAGTCTGGTTCTCATTTTAAAACAATATTTTCTTTTTAGGTTCCGCTAGTGCGGACTCGGGTGATAACTTACACACCATAAAACGTAATAGGAAGATAAAAGAGAAGGTTAGCGAACGTCAAATGCGCAGGCGACGCCGCGCCAACAACGAGTTGCCGGAGGAGTCGGAGAAACGGATCGCAAAAACAATGATGCGGCGCAATGCCATGACAATCCTCGAGTATTCGACTGCTTGGGCCTTTAGATGGTTCCACGGTGTCTTCTATTGCTCCTACTGCGAATTTAAATTTGCAGATATCGACCCTCTTCGGGAACACGTTCTAATGTACCACTCAACCGATCCCCCCACAAAGAAAGTGTTCTCCAAAATTACAGAAAACAATATGCTCAAAATAGACATTGACTGTCTTTCCTGTAGATTATGCAAGAAATATGTAGATACCATTGATAATTTTAAAAATCATTTGCAGACGTTACACGAAAAATTTATGAATTCCGGTTACAGCGATGGTGTTCTGCCGTTCCGATTGAGAAACGATGGATTTCATTGTCAAAAATGTTTCGCCCAGTTTGATTCGTTCCCAAAAGTAAACCAACACATGAACACTCATTACCAAAACTATATATGTGACGAGTGTGGAAAAGCGTTCGTATCGAAGTCTCGCTTTAGAAGACATGTACAGTCGCACGAGACTGGACAGTTTCCTTGCGGAGATTGTGAGATTGTTCTGAATACGAGAGTAGAACGAATGTGCCACAAGTTGAAAGTGCATAAAAAGGGGCTGCGATATTCATGCCCACGTTGCACACAAACATTTACAAGCTATTACGCAAGAGCGAAACACTTGGTAGACCAACATGGACAACAAAAGATAGATTACGCTTGTCCGGCCTGTAGCAAAACTTTCGAAACTGGTTCGAAACGCGCAGCTCATTTTCGATTGACACATGCTAATATAGATAAGAAATACAATTGTACTGAATGTCTTGCATCTTTTATCACAAAATCAAAACTTCAAAGGCATCAGCTTACTCATATGAAAAAAGAAACTCAGCAGTAGTTTACTTATACTTTGAGATCCGATAACGAAGCTGTTAGTGATTTCAAATGGCTTTCTTTTTTTATAGGATCAGAAGAAATTCCAAGCAACAAGAAATCGGAATTTCCTGTACACTCTGTCCAGATCAAGTGGAAGCGCAAACGTAGGATTGAAGAAGACAAAGTAAACGCCGCTTTGATCCTGCAACATTCAAATGCAGTGCCATTCAGATGTAAACGTGGAAAGTTCATGTGCGCTTACTGTCAGACTTTCAGCGCCAGCATAACGGAACTAAGAATGCATTCCATGGTCCACAACAAACTCGATGTTCTGGAGGATCCGGAACTACGTATTTCGTTTCCTCTTAGAGTTGACATAAGTAATCTAAATTGCAGTGTGTGTGGTGAACTAGTATATACAATAAAAGATCTCAAAACTCATCTTCATAAAGCTCACGGTAAAACAGGAAACTCCGAGCATAGTGACGGTGTGATACCATTTGTTCTTACTGATAAAGATTACAAATGTGTTCATTGTGGATTGATTTTTGAAAGATTCCTGACCCTCTTTGGACATATGAATAAACACTACCAGAGTCACGTGTGTCACACCTGCGGAAAAGGTTTTTCCGGAAGACATAAACTTCGATCTCATCAAACAAGCCACGAATCTGGACACTTCGCTTGCACAAAATGTGATCTAGTGTTCCAGAACCTTGCTTCTAAAAATAGACACATGTCAGTCGGCCATGGGAAGAAGAACCGATACCGCTGTCCTATTTGTGACGCTCATTTTGACTCCTACCATTCTCGATTGAGGCATTTGGATAAAATACACGGACAGAAAGTGGAATATCGCTGTAACTTATGCCCCTCGGTGTTTGGTAGTAGTACATTAAGATATTCTCACATGAGTGTTGTACATTTGAGGAAGCGGAAAGGTGGCAAGAAATGAAAGGCTGATAATAAAATTAATAAGCAAATTGTTAAGGTTACTTATTTATTTGGGACCTTCATTCATTTATTACAATGTTTAAACGCTGTTTCTTTATTTTTAACAAACACCCACTGCCCAAAAACATTAGCTGTGAGTGCCCTTTTTTTGTAAGATTCAGTGTGCCCTCATGGAAGGGATCTTATTCCTGCGTTTCAAAGTTGTTTTTCTTTTGATTTTAGGGTCCGTCGACCTCAAAATAAAATGGAAACCAAGGCGCAAGTATAACGATCACAGAGACAATGCAGCAATAATCATTGAGTGTTCTAACGCGTGTCCATTTAGGTGGAAACGAGGAGCTTTCACCTGCGCATTTTGTCCGCTCTCATTCGGTGATCTCGCCGCTGTCAAGGAACACGCTATAGAACATCCCAATAGAATAGAAGCAATGCGTTTCGCTAGACCCTACGATAATGTCAAAATTGATGTAACTGGACTCAGGTGTGAGCTCTGTCTCCAAGAGATAAAGGACGTTGACACGCTCAAAGATCATTTACGCGTTACGCATAACAAAGCAATCAAACCAGAAATCGACACCGGTGTGACGCCTTTCCTAACCGACGGCAAAGACTTTATTTGCACTCACTGTGACCAAAGATTTGAACTATTTACTAAAATAAATACCCACATAAACCAGCATTATCCTAACAACATATGTTTCGAATGTGGCAAAGCGTTTTCTGCTGCTCATAGGCTTAAAGCGCACCTTGTCATCCACGAGTCTGCTAACAGCTCTGAACACAAGTGCACTAAATGTGACCAAGTTTTCGCCACTCGCGTCCTAAGGAATAGCCACCTAGCTTTAGTTCACGGGCCAGAATATAGATACAGATGTCCTTATTGCAAAGATTCCTTCAAACGTTACGGGGATAGAGCTAAACATTTGAAATTAGCTCACGACAGAAAAGTAGAGTATCCGTGCCATTTATGTCCAGCCGTGTTCGCTATGTGCAATCAGAGAACAAAGCACATCCAACAAGTCCATGTACGCCTCAAACAATTCTATTGCCTGCTGTGCCCGTACCAGTTCGTGACTGCAGCACAACTGAGGAACCACATGGTAAAACATGTCGGGGAGAGAAATTTCCAATGTGAAGTTTGCAAAAAAGCATATCCTAGACTAAAAACGTTAAAAGAACACATGCGTATACACAATAACGATAAGAGATTCGTCTGTGAGTATTGCAATCACGCCTTTGTACAGAAATGCAGTCTAAAAAGTCATCTGAGAGCCCATCATCCCAATGCTGAACCTTTAAAGAAAATACGATTGCCCAATGTCTATTGAAAATTAATAAGCAATAAATCCCCTAATATGCCATTTATTTTTCATTGATTTATTGCCTGTTAAAACATTATACAATTTTACGCGTACAACATTAATGTAACTTTGTCGAGTTTAGAAATGATGGTGATTTGAGAAGTTCTTATATCGGCTGTTTTTTTTTCTATTTTTAGGAAGAAAATATCTGCACGTACAAAATGCCGAAGAAGGCAGTGAGATATGCAACGTGCCAGCCGATACTGAAATAGAACCAGCCGCGCTTTTGTTGTCCGCGCGCGAAATGGCTGACGAGAAACGGATCCTGTACAGGAGAAATGTTACCACCATAATAGAGTCGTGCACGGCGTATCCTTTCAAGTATAGAAAGGGTACTTACTTGTGTTACTACTGTAAGAGTACATTTTTGGAACCGGAAAAACTTAGAGAGCACAACAAAACTCTACACTCTGATGTGCAAATCACTGTCAAACCCAGAAAATACGAGCCTTTAAAAATGGACTTCACAGCAACCACTTGCAAGCTATGCAGCACAGATATACCCGATTTTTCCTCATTAAAGCAGCATTTAGAAGCTGAACACGATAAACATGTCGATTGTACCTATGGAGAATGCGTTCTGCCCTACAAGTTAAGCAAGGACGAATACTCCTGTCAGATTTGCGGCAAAAGATACGAAATGTTCCTCAGTTTACACAAACACATGAACGATCATTACAGACATTACATCTGCGAGAGCTGTGGCAAGAACTTCGTCACTCGGCAAAGGATGGTTAACCACGCAAGGACTCACGCGCGTGGTGTGTTTCCTTGCAGGCAGTGCAAAGAAACCTTTCAATCATACGCGGCCGTGCATGCTCATGTCGCAAAAGTGCATAGGTCGAACAAGAGATACAAATGTCCTGTTTGTGATGAGAAGTTTGCGTCTTATAAACATAGAGTTAAGCATCTGAGTTTAATACATGGAAAAACCGCCCTGTTCCCCTGCGCACTCTGTCCGAAAGTGTTCGATCTCTGCAGTAGAAGGACTACACATATAAAGTTTCAACATCTGCAGGAAAGAAAGCACGTATGCCACGAATGTGGTATGAAGTTCTTTTCCAATTACGAGCTACAAGAACATTCCATAAGACACAACGGCGAACGGATATATCAATGCGATGTGTGCAAAAAATCGTACGCGCGATTAAAGACTTTGAAGGAACATATGAGGATTCACAATGATGATAGGAGATTTGTTTGCTTCGTGTGTGGACAGTCGTTTATTCAGAATTGCAGCTTAAAACAACATATGAGGGTTCACCATCCTACACACTTAAAGAATGATCTAGCAACGAATATAAGATAGGAAAAGGAAATCTTTTTCCTGGACTGTTTGTTGCTTGGTGCGAATCTATTTTTGCTTATTAATTACTGAAAAAAAAACATTTTCTGCATTTGTACCTGCAGGGTTACAGCGGTAAAAGAGTAAATATCAGCTTTTTTCCGGTTGATTTCATTTTGACATACACTATCTTAAATTTCGTAAATTTTCCCAGGTATGTCTGTTTAATCTACTCGTATATCAGTATTACTTATTTGAGTTGTATCTGTAATGGTTTCTATTATTAATTTCTTCATTGTTCTTTATTCGGGACAATTGTGCTAAAATGAATGTTAACTTGGATTCACAATCAATTTGAAAAACCACGTATTCACATTTAATGATCACTAGACTTTTTTATGTTGGTTATTTGTATTACATTAATGTAGTTGTTAGTCGAATATAATTAATATTGTATATTAAATCATAGTTATAAGTGAATTAAAAATGCAGTTTTAAAAACATGTGTCTTAATTAACGCTGTCCAGTTTATTAATTAACCCCTTGACAGTATAATGGAAATGGGCCCTCTAAGCAAAACGCAGTGATGTGTGAGTCTAAATGAAACCCCTAACGATGATGAGAAAATAGCTATAGGCAATTTAACATGATGACCGGTCATATTGACGAGTGTTCTAATTTAATGGGCGGTCATTTTTCCGTGCTACTGAGCTCTACCACAGAATAAGGTATAGGGCTGCAATACGCCAATCGTGTCGTCAGATTTATGTATTGGACTTAAATAACCCCAAGGTGGTCACAGGATGTTGATTTTTTTTGTCACTTCTTATAGTAGTGTTCGCGTAAATATAATATGAGTTGAGTACGCCTCCACCGACGAGTGTTAACCGAGCTGAACCCAAAATCCGGAGGTAATAGGTTCGAATACCAGGTCAGGTAAAAACGTCCGGGGTCTGTGATCAGTATCACCAACCAGTATTTGGTAAGCGTGTTCTTTAAGCCAATGCCCATCAATTGTAACGATGACGTGATTTCAAATCGAGGCCTTTGCCAAGTACTGGGGCAGTCAGTACCTATATAAACTAACTAGCTACTTTGGGCTAAAGCCAGCGCCCTTTCCCCTTAAGTCTGCCCGCCGGCCTTACACATTATGTTGCCTTCACGTTGACTCGCGGGCGCGGTCACGAAATATCAAACATGACGTGATTCCCAAGTGTTCACGTACAAAACGCACGTGCTAGTAGAGAAGAAGAACGACATCTTATTTATTTATTTATTAAGGGATAGTACACAGCTCAATACAGTTTTAATTACAATATTAATAGTACATTATTGCAAAGGCAGCGAAATAGGCAATTGCAGGTCGAGTATGAGTTTGAAGGCCTAGCTGCAGGCGAGGACTTCAATGATACGAGACAGGCCATTGCCATTTCGGCCGAGGCATATATAGTGCTTTTCTTTAAAAAATGCAAGGAAATAAAAAGGGCCTTTTACATAATAAATTTAATTTATTTATTTATTTATTTATTCACATTTGCTTACTAGGTGTATTACATTATACAGGTGGTAATATTATTATTAATATTATTAACAAAATAACAACTCCGCTTTACCGCCAATTTGTTTTTTTTTATTTTACAATTTGTGCCGAAAGGTAAACGCATCTGTGGCTATACAGCCACGAGAACGCAATGTGTACGATAGATGAAAGAGTTCTAAATTCAAACAGCACACCGTTTCATACAACATTGCCGGCGCGCTCTTCGTTCGAAATTCAAAGAACGCGCCGGGAAGTGATTTTGGGTTTTCAGTCTACGTAAATGTGATACTTCGCGTGTTCTTTATTCAAAAGTAATGACAATATTTCCGAGCATGTTTAAGAAAATACAATTATGTAGGCCAATTACGACTATCCAACGTATTACAATCGGTGCTCGAGATGAACAAAAGTGCAACAACAATGCAAAGATTTAAATATCATTCAAATACTCAAGGAAAACTGACTTGATAAACCGCAATTACTTAACCCACAATTATTTAACCACCTTACATCCCTTCACAATTCTCTTGTTCTCCTTTTAGCCATTTACCCCTATACATAAAAACTTAAACAGTGCTTGAAGTCCTCTTTAGTCCTTATAGTGAAAACAGTGTTTTATAGTCATAGCAAACTATCCCGGCACCGCAACAGCACCGCTCCAACCCAGCAATTAACTTGCCATAAAAAAGAGCATTGAATTGTGTGTACAGTCAACAGAAAGTAAGTGATAATTTAACGTGCCTAAATTGATGATTTTACAAAAAATATCAAACTTGATAAACTACTAAGAATATAATTGAGACAGTTCATTCATTATGCTGGATTTATGCTGCTTGTGATAATTTTACGTATTTTTCATTCATAAAAACAAATTGGAAGTTGGTTTAATCATCATTTACCTTTGCTGTTGACTGTACTATAGTATATTTTACAACTAGCTTGCCGCCCGCGGCTTCGCCGGCGTGACCTTCATTTATATGGCCAAATTACATAAAATCTTTATAAATTGTAGCCTATGTGTTATTCTGATGTATAAGCTACTATACTGTAAAGTTTCATCTAAATCCGTTCCGTAGTTTTTTTATTTTTATTGCCCGTCAAGATGACCTCACTCCACCTGATGGAAAGCGGTCGTGAGTTCCAGATATGAGGTTGACAAGCCCAGTCATTCAATCGAATCACTGGGCTGGCCATCCTCACCTTGAAGGCCTGCAGAAATGCCTTTTCACGCCCCGCTTGAAGAACCCGGGACTATAAGAGGAAGGAAACACATGTGCTGGAAGAGCGTTCCACGTCTGGATGGTACGATAAAGAAACGAGTCACCGAACCTTTTAGTTCGGGCCAACAAATGTTGAATTGTGTGTGGGTGACGCCGTAGTCCAGCACGCGTGGTACGGGAGTGGAAAGGTGAGGGTGGGATAAGCTGGAATAACTCGTCAGAGCATTCCCCATTGTAGAAGCGATAGAGAACACTTAGCCTGGCAATGTCTCTACGCAATTGGAGAGGCTCAAGGGTCAAAGTTGCCTCTGGGTTTCCAATAATACGGATAGCACGCCGCTGCAACCTGTCAAGAGCTTCGAGTAGGTACTTAGCGGAACCGTCCCAAAGATGAGAGCAGTATTCCACACACGAGCGAACTTGTGTCTTATACAAGAGACAGAGCTGCTCAGGCGTGAAGAATCGTCTCACTCTGTTCAGGACTCCGAGTTTACGGGATGCAGTTCTAATGAGTGGGATGGGAAAGGAAAGGCGACGCCTTTGCTGTGAATGCACACACCTGCGTTTTCTTGGCATTGAACTCGACAAGATTGCATGCACCCCATTCTGAAATGCGGTCCAACACTCCGTCAAGATCAATAACAAGACTTCGCCTCTTCTCCACGATGTCAGTCTGCTTTGCCCCAGGGCGCTCGAAATATCGCGCGTGGACCGTGCTATCATCCGCATAGCAATGAATATTACCAAGAGATAACATGTCATTGATATGCAGAAGAAACAACGTCGGCGACAAGACGGAGCCCTGCGGCACTCCGGCATTAATCTGGAGAAAGCGTGATTTTTGACCATCGCAAAGGACACGAATTCTACGTCCCTCCAGAAATCCGGCGACCCAGTCGCATAGGCGAGGTGGCAGACCATATGCCGGAAGCTTGGAAAGAAGCGAACGATGCCATACACGGTCGAAAGCTTTGGCAATGTCAAGGCTGACGGCCAAAGATTCCCCATGCTTGTCCATAGCCTCCCCCCAGATGTGTGTGACGTACGCTAGAAGATCACCCGTAGACCGTTTTGGTCGGAAGCCGTACTGAAGGTCGTGAATGAGAGAGTGATCCTCTAGGTAGCGGATGAGCTGCGTGTTTATGATCCGCTCAAACAGTTTAGCTAAAACTGAGGTTACGGCTATTGGTATATATATATATATATAGTTTTTGCCTGAAGGAATAACAAACATACATACATACATCCTTTTAAACTTTCGCATTTATAATTAGTAGGATGTCAAAATACGTCTAATATGGGATGGAGTAGTGCTGATTCCGCGCTGTGATCATGTGATGTGACCTTAAGACTGTTTTTTTTTCATGAATAAGGGGGTGAGTCTTTATGCGGTTTTACTGCTGCTGGGCCAAGGTCTCAGTCTATGCCAAATGCGGAAAACTCACATACTTTGTTCAACCTGAGAATAAAACTCAGGACCTCTGGACTGCGAGCTAGGCACTACCTACTCGTACTACACTACACTTAGTGCTTGTTCACGTACGAATGCGCGGGCGCCCGGCGGCGGGGGCGGTAGATGTTGCGAGCTCTCATTCACTTTAGCCGCCAGGTGCGCGAGTGTGACGTGTTGTCAGAGGTTGAGATGGGAAGATGTACGACGATCTTTTATTTTTAACCGAAAATTCAGCATTAGGAAAGTTTCTTTATCAATGATGACTGCGTTTACAGTGTTAGATAGCCCATTTATCGATGATGGCTATAGGCTATATATCATCACGCTAAGACCAATAGGAGCGGAGCTGAATGAAGAATGTTTCAAAATCGGGGAGTTTTTTTTCCTTTTGATAGCGACCGCTGCATGCGCTGCGTTAACGGTTAAAGTTTCAAAAGTTTAAGTTTAAGAAGTCGCTGCCAGTGTGTAAAAATAGTAGAATGGAAAAGGGCAGACAATTTCAACTAGTCAAATATAGATCAGAGTTCAGAGAAAACAAATTTGGGGTTCCACAGGGAAGTATTTTCGGTCCCACTATGTTTTCTATCTATATCAGCGATTTACCTAGCATGACAGATCACCAAACAGTTTTATTCGCAGATGACACAACAATCGTAATCAAATCGGACAATAAAGAACATCTGCAAACTGACATTAACTTAACTACAAGACGGGCTTTGGACTGGTTGAATGAAAATAATTTAAAGGTGAATTTTGAGAATACAAAATTGATGCAGTTTCAAACCCACTGCTCTATGAAGGACAGACCATACAACAAGTGCCAATGACCAAATACTTAGGCATTTTTATTGACGAAAATTGTAGCTGGAAATTTCATTTAAAGAGTGTTAGCGACAAGCTCAGCAAATTCGTTTTCGCTTTAGGCAAACTCGAGAGAGACAGTTTCTATCGAAGTGGCTCTGGTAGCGTACAGAGGCGTTCATATCAACCTTTACATAGGGGCATCTTATGCTGCATAAGACCCATTTTCCGAAAACACAGAAAAAAATGTATGGGCAATCTGCTGTGCTGATTCTTGCAAACCGTTATATAAAAGATTAAAAGTTCTAACCGTTGCAAGCCTCTACAACGTGTTAATGAAAAAGCGCAAATCCTCAGTCTTCTAATATGGGGAAACTGTACTAATATAGATAGGGTTCCGAAAACACAGAATAAAATGTATGGGCAATCTGCTGTGCTGATTCTTGCAAACCGTTATATAAAAGATTAAAAGTTCTAACCGTTGCAAGCCTCTACAACGTGTTAATGAAAAAGCGCAAATCCTCAGTCTTCTAATATGGGGAAACTGTACTAATATAGATAGGGTTCCGAAAACACAGAAAAAAATGTATGGGCAATCTGCTGTGCTGATTTTTGCAAACCGTTATTTAAAAGATTAAAAGTTCTAACCGTTACAAGCCTCTACAACGTGTTAATGAAAAAGCGCAAATCCTCAGTCTTCTAATATGGGGAAACTGTACTAATATAGATAGGGTTCCGAAAACACAGAAAAAAATGTATGGGCAATCTGCTATGCTGATTCTTGCAAACCGTTATATAAAAGATTAAAAGTTCTAACCGTTACAAGCCTCTACAACGTGTTAATGAAAAAGCGCAAATCCTCAGTCTTCTAATATGGGGAAACTGTACTAATATAGATAGGGTTCCGAAAACACAGAAAAAAATGTATGGGCAATCTGCTATGCTGATTCTTGCAAACCGTTATATAAAAGATTAAAAGTTCTAACCGTTGCAAGCCTCTACAACGTGTTAATGAAAAAGCGCAAATCCTCAGTCTTCTAATATGGGGAAACTGTACTAATATAGATAGGGTTCCGAAAACACAGAAAAAAATGTATGGGCAATCTGCTGTGCTGATTCTTGCAAACCGTTATATAATAGATTAAAAGTTCTAACCGTTACAAGCCTCTACAACGTGTTAATGAAAAAGCGCAAAACCTCAGACACCCCAACTTATTTTCATTATGAAAGAATTAAGTAAATTAAAAAATTTAATTTTTGCGGATTATTTACGAAGATATTAGCTTTTTCTGGGTTCTTGTGTTTGTCTGCAAATTAAAAAGTCTATGGTAATTACGCGCGATCTAGTGCGACGTCGCCGCTTCGCGTGCCGCCGCAATAAAAGAGTTAAGTAATGATTAAACACGGCATAATTAAAATATTTATTTAATTAAAATTTGACCCCTGTTGTTTATTGGTGAAATCGATTCTACTCTTAATTCTGAACAAACTACTTTCAGGTTTCGCGGTTTTTCATTAGCACGTTGTAAATCAAACAAATCTGTCTATTTGTACCGGTTAGTAGTAGACTAACTCTAACGCATAAAAATGTACCTGTAATGTATTTAATGCACTGCCAGAAGAATTAAGAGAACTTACAGGCTCTCTGTTTAAAGTTAAACTGCACGCTTGGCTAGTGGAACATCCCTTCTACCCCATAAATGAATATTTTAATCGAAGCGTCTTAAATTTTGATCTGTGATTGACAATATAATTATTGTTGTTGGTAATTTTATTCTTAGATTGGTATTTTTATTTTTCATTTAATGATTTGTCAATTTGAATTCTATGGGTAATTTAGTGTTATTCTAATGTTTGTTATCATGTATAGTAACGTCATCATGAATGCATATAATCTGTTGTTTGTTTTCTGTTAGTAATTTTAGTGTGATTTGTGATTTATAAATTTTTTGAGAATGTAAATTTGAATGTCTGTTGTTAAAACAACATTTGCACGCTGTTAATTTAGCAAATTTTAGTGAGACTATGTGTTTTATATTAATGACACGTTTGTATTTATGTAACCTAAAATTAATTATTATTAAAATCATTTTGTTTGAGTTGAGTTTCTTTCTGCGTGGATAGTAACATTCCCGGTACGGTAATGGTATAGTGAAAGTAGTTGAGTGAGTACTGTTCCTGACAACTCACATCCGAGTCATCCCGTGATCACGCGCGACTAAATCAAACGTTGGGTTTAAAAGCGTAAAAATATAAAAATCCGCGACTTTCGACCGCGAGTTCCGTAAAGCTATTTTATTTCAATGATCCGCTAGCTTGTTCTCCGTTACCAGTCGTTATATGAAGTACTTTGAACAAATAATTTAAGAGAGCTGGCTTTAAGATAATTAAAGTGACAGTTTCTTTTCTCATTTCTAGGTAAAGGCTCCTCTGACACGGTAATAAAAGAAAAAGGCAGTCGGTGTGTAGCTGACCAATTTGAGGAGAAAAAACTCGCCAGGCTCTCGGCTGTTTCTATCATCAGCAGCTGCAAGGCTTGCCCCTTCAAATGGGTGCACAACTATTTTAAATGTTTCTACTGCGATAACAAATATTTGAAATTCCCGGATTTAGAATGCCATATGTCGGCCGAACATAATGTAGATGAAACACAGATATTGAAGATAATGATCAAAATGGGGCGATTTCAAAATGTTAAAGTGAACTTCAGATCATTTTCTTGTAAACTGTGCAGTCACGTCTCTATGCAGTACGATAAGTTAAAGCAACATCTTTTGACGGATCACAAAAAGAAATTGGATGTTGCTAATGATGGCATACTTCCTTATAAAATAGACGGTGACAAGTTCTCTTGCGCGCTGTGTCCTGAAAGTTATAAGAACTACATATTACTCAGCAAACACATTGACAACCATATCGCAAACTTCTTCTGCGATCAATGTGGTGCTGGATACTCTTCTAGCCACCGCTTGAGGACGCACATTGCAAATCATAAAGAAGGCATGTTCAAATGCGAAGTTTGCGCTAAAGTATTCAAGAGATTTTCCATTAAAAAAGAACATATCCAAAGAGTACATAATAAACTAAAGAAAAACAAGTGTACATATTGTTCCGAAAGGTTTAATGAGTATAGACAGAAGCTAAAACACATGGTTCTAAAACATGGCATAGTAGCACCAGAATACAAATGTGAGTTGTGTCCCAGAGTGTACTTGTCCAATGGATCGCTACTATTGCATATGAGAGAGATCCATTTCAATTCGAGGAAGCACAAGTGTGGTATATGTCACTCGTCGTGGCCCAACGCCGCAAAGCTTCGGAACCATATGGTCGTTCATAGTAGTGAGAAGAACTTCGAATGCCAGCTGTGTAAAAAGAAGTACGGTAGGAAAAAGTCTCTTGTGGAGCACATGCGAATTCATAACAATGACAGAAGGTTTGTGTGCGATCATTGTGACAGAAGCTTTGTTCAAAAGTGCAGCTTGCAGGGTCATATGAGGACGCACCACCGGTCGCAAATTTAATCTTGATTATCTACCCTGCTACTCACTAACTTGCGCTATGCTGACGATACAACTCTGTTGGCAGCCAACTAGGCAGAAATGCACGAACTACTACTTAGGATGGAATGCATCAGTGCCGAGTTGGGTCTCGCCATTGACAGGCCCAAAACCAAGGTCATGGTCGTGGATCGCACTGGCAAGTTAGAGTTCAACGGGACACTAAAATTTTAAGTAGTAGATAAATTTATATACCTGGGCTCTGAAATCTGTAACATTGGTTCCTGCGAAGGAGAAATTCGTCAAAGGATTGGTATGGCAAAAGGCGCTATGTCTCAATTAGAGAAGATATGGATGAACAGATCCATCAGCATGAAGACAAAGACCAACCTCGTGCGTACCCTGGTGTTATCCATCTTCATGTATGGCTCAGTGACAAGGACTTTAAAAAAAACCGACCGAAATCGCATTGACACTTTCTAAATGTGGTGCTGGAGGAAAATGCTGGGCATACCATGGACAGCACGCCGTACCAATGTGTCGATCCTACGACACTTGAATATAAAAACAAGGCTCTCTACCACCTGCCTACGTAGAATCCTGGAGTACTTCGGTCATATTGACAGAAAGGATGTCAACAACCTGTAGAGACTTGTGTTCACTGGCAAAAACAAGGTTAGAAGACTAAGAGGAAGGAGCCCTATGCGATGGAGCGACCAGATTCGCACCACCCTTGAAACCACCTTGCAAGATGCCCTTCACTCTGCTTCGGACAGAGGCAGATGGCGACAAATAATTCGCAACAAGATACTCCATAAGGATGACCACGACACTCAGCATTGAGTAGACCGACGCGAGGAGGAGGATCTACCCTGCTAGTGAACTCTTAGGATATGATGCTAATGAATTTTGAAGACAAGGCGACTGTTATTAGAAAGAAGAGAAAATTAATTACTAACTTATTAACCGCCGCAGTCGTATATATCCGACAGCGAGATTTCGACCCATAACCGCCGCAGTCGTAAAAATCCGACTGCAACTTTCGCATCTTATTCTAATTAAACGATTGACTTGAATGAATTAAGGAAAGTATATAAAATATCTCGAATATACATACATTTGTACACTCTAGCCCCATAATTATCGCACAATTTGTGTTTTTCTTATAGTTCCAACGCCACAGTCGTACAAATCCAACAGTAAGTGTTGTAATAAAAGCCACGTTTAATGAAAAAGTGTTATCCTGTTATTTTCTTTACCAAATTAGTAAGTCAAATATGATGATGATACCATTTATTTCATTACTAACTTATTTTTTTTTTTTGCATAAAAAGGTAGATTTTATCTTAAAATCATCTATCGAAACATTTAGGATGTGCAATTGTGCACATCACTAATGTTACGAATAATCTACTCTAGTCTTAAATTCCCTCCTCATTCCTCTCACACATATACACACTCCTTTACTGTGCAATCCATACGTTTATGGAACTCCTTACCTTTGTCCATCAGACAGTCACAGTCCCTTCCTGTCATTAAAACTAAAGTGAAATAACATTTTATTACTCTTACCTTTAATTCAATTATCTCTTCGTCTTTTTGTTTCTTTCGATTTTCCTTTTGTTGTTGGTTTTATCCTGTGTCTACTTTGATTATTGCGTTGTTATTCTTACAATGCCTGTCCTGTATTATATGTATATATTATATGGTTATACAATGTTTTGTATTTATGTTATTTATAATTATGTAATTTTAATTAGTTAAAATATTTTCAATCCTTTTTATATCATGCACTTGCTTACCCTTTCTGTCATATTTATTCTACCTGTAGTAGGTTGTCTGGAAGAGTTTGCTTTTAGCAATAAGACCGCCTAAATTTTACATTACTGTTTTTGTGCAATAAAGAGTATCTTAATCTTATCTTATACTATTTAGTCGTAAATATCCAACCGCTGATGACGTCACTGACGGAAAAAATGTTGGCGTAGTGAGAGTTAACTGTCGTAGTTTACCATGAACTATTAAATAATTTAATATACAGTACAATAGAAATGAAAAGAAAACTAGTAAACTAAATAGCTAAACTAAAAACTACTAAGTACTACATTATATTTTAATGTATTTTTTCTTTCTGTAATTTAAATTGTACACGTACTAACACTAGCCATGAGTCCAATTTGTAACTAACTAATATAGATGCTTGATGTCCGAAATCAATGATTTATTGTTATTATTTTGATTTTTATATATCTCGGCATACACGCCTTTTTTATAGGTAAATATGGGTGAAAGCCAAGTATGCCCATTTTTTTCAAGTAATAATATAAAAGTGTCGTAAAATCATGGGGATGTTATGTTAGACTGATTATAGGCGTGTGATTTTTTGTCTGCGGTTGAGTTATGTGTAATGTCTGATCAGATAAGTATGAACGTGCACTGTGTGTTTGTGAGTGCGATGTATCATTGATTTGCAAGAAATTCCAAACAATCCTACACGTATTTAAAATAACTGCTTTTTGCAAAAGAGCATAAATAGTGGTGAGTTAAGCGTACTAATCGACTGATGCAGCTGTTTCGAGATAACACCTGTCGTGGACAGGACTATCGGTGCTATTCAAACTTTTTGCAGTTGCCACATACGTTCAACCTCACCGTTTAAATCTATATATTTCGTTAGTTTCTCGGTTAAAATAGTTGTTTGCAAGTTGTAAGTGTTCGGAATGGCAATATCTATTATGTGGGCTATCATTTTTATCCATCAATAGTATGTGTGGCCATTACTAACAATCGGTCCTGTACATGTGTTGTAATGCGTTGAGGTCCTCGGTGCCGTTCCACCACTTCCCCCGTGACACGATTACGTGACCAAAGCCTGGATATAACGCTCTGACTGGTCCTCCCTCATGGCTTCCGAAACCGCAATTTGGGTAGCGCCAGCTTGAATCATGCCCACTGATTCAAGTGGGCATTCCTGGTCAAGTGTCTACGTGGCATGATTAAATAAACTCCGGAGATGCGTTTGACAAAGATTTATAGAAGTTTATGGAGTTTTAATCAAGTTAGAAGTTCGTGAAGATTTACTTCTTTGGAAGAAATTCAATGAATGCAATGAATGCGAATTTCATCATAAGACAAAACCTTTTATATACAAATTTGAATTTAAAAAAGGAACCTAATAATGTTTTTATAATCTGTCATTAATAGTTTTTTTGTAAGGCCAGTACTTTTTAAGTTATTTAAAAAAGTTTTATATATCCCTTACCATGTTGTTGTGTGTAAATCAATTATCAATTTCCCTGCCCTCATCAGCGTCGCAAAAGTTTACAAACACAAAAAAAGGGTTACTATTTTTGTGTTTGTAAACTTTTCCGCCGCTGATGACCCTTAAAATTAAAGACGTAAAGGCAACGCAACGGTCAAGTCTAAAACGAGGGCCTTAGCTATCGTAAATGATAAAATTAAAAAGGGGAACGAAGGTAAATCAATCGTGGGTGGCCATTCCGAGAACTATAATGGAAATGGCAAAAACTCAAGACATTTTCGTCTTGAGTTTCTGCCATTTCCATTATAGGTAACACATCCGCCTGTCCTTTTAAATGGTGGAACAACCTCTACATATGCTTTTATTGCGATGAAAGATACTATATTTTTCCTGATTTGGTGTGTTATATAATCTGGCCAACCACCAAATGGACGATAAAGTCATAAGAAGGACTCAGGTCAGACTTGGAATGTACCAAAATGTAAAAGTCAACTTTAAGAATTTTGTCTGTAAGCTTTGTAGCCATGTTGCTGATAATTACATGAAACTAAAAGAACATCTTAAAATCGACCATAAGAAGGAATTAGATGCAAATAACGACGGAGTCTTCCCTTACAAGATTGGCCATGATAAGCATATGTGCGTCATATGTACACAAGTTTTCAAAGAGTATAGGCTGCTCAATATATGAACAGGCATTTTTCTAGTTATATTTGCGACCAGTGTGGCGTTGGTTTTGCTACTGCTAAGAAGCTCATACTGTTAGACACATAAAAAGAACTTTTTCGTGTGGCATTTGTGATGTAATACACACACCGATAGAATTAGGGGAACATAAAAATAGGTAGAATATTAAATAGTGTAAGGGAAATGTCCGGGTACGGAAGGGGTTCGTGGCGGTGAGCACTCGCAAGTTAAAACAAGCAGGGTGGATAGTCAGATCTGTATTTAAATACGTACAAATCGATTCGGACCGAGCAACGCGTCGCGTTACAAGTTTGTCGGGATCAAGCATGCCCGTTTTTGCACTGCTAAGAAAAGATGAAGAGTTACCAATATATATATACATACATGCATACATACATACCATCACGCCTTTTTCCCAACGGGGTAGGCAGAGACCACATCTTTCCACTTGCTACGGTCCTGACACACCTCTTGCGCTTCTTCCACTCTCATTAATCCTTTCATACATGCTCGTCGATTATGGGTACTCCTGACTTGACCTTTTTTGAGCACGTCTTGGACTTGTCCTAAGTACGTCCGTCTAGGCCTTCCCCTTTCAACAGCTCCATCCACCCTCGCCTTGTAAATTTGTTTCGTTAATCGCCTTTCATCCATCCTTTCCATATGCCCAAACCATCTTAGCATTCCCATCTCAATTTTTGTGACAACATCCTCTTTCACACCACATCGCTCTCTTATTATGCTATTCCTTACTTTATCACTCAATGTCACTCCTGCCAAACTTCGCAATGCTCTGATTTCCACTGCATTTATCCTACTTTCATCCTTCTTTTACCATACCCAAATCTCACTTCCGTACAAAAGCGTCGGCACTAACACCCTCGCATGAACAGCCAGTCGCGCCTTCTCTGACAATATATTATTATAATATATGAAAAACTAGCGCAACAATTGGACAATAAACGTTGTCCCAAGAATCTTAATAATTTATTTTCGAGTGCGAGGTAGTTAAGAAACATTTTTAATTATTCGAAAGGAATAAAGCATGGAGGAAAACAATTTGTGAAATTTGTATTTTGCGTCATTAACCATTTCAAATAAGTGCAATTACAGCGTGATTGCAAACTAGATTTAAATGAGTGTTCAACCAAAACCTATCGTAACTAGAACATACACCAAATAAACCTTTATATACATCTGAATTTTAGGAAATCAGCACTTTTTGCTGTGATATAATATAGCTAAGAGTGTAATTTTGTGATCGGAGTAACATCAGATTGATTTCACGGGGTCGTGACTATTCAAGTATCAAAGGAAGTGACAAATACTTTTCTCATTTCTAGGTGAAGACAGCACACCCTTGAAGTCTAAAGACCTGTTACCGGGCCCAGTAATCAAAGTAAAGAAAGCAAGTGAGATAGAAGATAGGAAACTTGCTAGGCTCTCTACTATAGCGATCATTTACAACACCAACGCGTGTCCCTTCAAACAAGCCAACAACAATTGGTTCAAGTGCTTTTACTGTGAAAAGAAATACTTAAATATTCCAGACTTGGAATCTCACAATTCGGCCGACCATGATGACGTAGATGAAAAACAAATATTGAGAGTTCTGATTAAAAATGCACGCTACTCAAAAGTAAAAGCTAATTTCAAAAAATTGTCGTGCAAACTCTGCAGACATATAGCTGACGGGTATAAACAGCTAAAAGAACATCTCCTGGAAAGTCACAAAATTAAATTGGTCGTTGAGAACGATGGTATATTACCATACAAAATCGAAGGGACGCAATATGCCTGTGCGATGTGCTTGCAAAGTTTCAAAGATTATAGACTGCTCAACCGCCATATAAACAACCACTTCATTAGCTACTTCTGTGACCAATGCGGTGTCGGATTTGCCTCATCAGAGCGCTTGTATTCGCACGCCTGGGTCCACAAAAGCGGGGTATACAAATGCGAATCCTGTGATAAAGTTTTCAAAAAGCTCGACTCGAAAAAGGCACACGTCGAAAGAGTGCATTTGCAGATTAAGAGGAACAAGTGTCCACATTGCTTTGAAACCTTCAAAGAATACAAACAGAGGTTACTGCATATGATAAGCGAGCATGGCGTGGAGGCTCCGGAACATAGGTGTACCCTGTGCCCTAAAGTGTTCATGTTGAGCGGTCACTTAAAAATGCACGTGCGTACAACACATTTTAAACTGAAACAGCACAAGTGCAGTATATGTGTGAAGTCATTTTTGAGCGGGTTCCAGTTAAAGAGCCATATGGTTTGTCACAGTGGGGAGAGAAATCACGAATGCCAAGTTTGCAAGAAAAAATTTGGACGGAGAAAGACTTTGATGCAGCATATGAAGATGCATAATAAATGAGTTGTACAACATTTAGGTTAAGTGTTACACGTATGTCTCGTAGTTATGTCGCGATAACTTCGTACCAAAAATTAAGGATTTATGGGCTACTTAATCTTGTTGAATATTACCTATATTTTTCATTAAAAAAGTGTGTCCTGGCTGGGAGGGATGGTGAACAGGATTACAGAGACAGATCAAAGGAGTCCTTCCTTATCGTATTGTCCCTTTCGAGCAGGCGCAGGCGTAGTTACTTGTCAGGCTAGTTGAGAGTAATTCGCACTGACCATAAAGATTCGACGGCAGCAATTCGTGCAATTTCAGGGACTCTTTAGCTCCACAGATCTGGAAATTTGAAGTAAGTATATTAACTAATATCCTATGGTTTTAGAAGCATGTGCTTGTAGGATAATAGTGCATGTGTTTGTGACATTAATTTTAGATTAACTGATATTGTGAATAAACAAGCATTTAACAGGCAGGTGTTTAATTGAGGAACCGCAGGTGAATTAAAAAAAAACCTCTTATTTACTTCACTTTATTTAGCAGAATAATTTAACTTTAGTTCGCAAATAAAGGAGTCGACTAAATTAGTCATGCTGAACTGTTTTTAAGCCTAGCCAGCGTTATCTGTCTAAATATCAAGTTGTTCTGCTACAACGACCATTGGTTCCTATCTGCTGAGCTACGTCGATGTCTTTTCATCTATGGATTTTGATTCGGTATATTAATGCAGCTCAGCATGAGGGAAAAAGTGAAGAATATACAATTATGATTATAGCTCATAAAAATTTAGCTATTCGACTGTTTCAAAAATATTTTGGTGATTCAACCCTAAGTGGTTTATCAGTACAAAAGACTAAGCGCACGTTCTCATTTATTATTTGAACTTTATTGCACAAATAAAGTACAAGAGGCGAGCTTAATGCCATAAGGCATTCTTTACCAGTCTAACCAAAGAATCTTAAAATCGAGTGCGGTGAAATAAACAAACGTGAGAGAAAGGTTACAAAAATTAATTGACACATACTTAACCGAAATATATACTAACGATTATACATTATTATTCGAAAGTTAATTATACAATACATACAATATCTATGTAAAAACAAAAACACAATAAATACAATAAACAAATAGGAACGCAATTACGGTAAATATTCACGAACTCGGTTACAAAACTAAGTTTAGTCTGAGATGCTCTAATCCCGTCGGCAGAGATTTCCAGAGCATGGCCGCTTGCACAGTAAAAGAATAACGAATCATTTTTTGTGACAATAATTTCTCTTGTTTCTAGGTCATGTCAGCGCATCACTCGGAAAAAGCACTGCCGTTGAAAAAAAAAAAGTCCCTGTCGATGTAGAGGCAAAGAGAGACGTTGCAATTAGACGCCCGCAAGACACGAAGCAAATCGTTTGGTTCTCAGCCATCTCCATAATCGGCAGCACCACAGCCTGCCCTTTCAAGCGGCACGGCGTTTACTTTATGTGCTTCTACTGCAATGAAAAATTCGCAGATATCACAGATTTAGATAACCATAATGGGATTCAACATGGTACAGATGAGACAGAAATGCTAAAGGCTTTAGTAAAAATTAGGCGATCTGAAAGAGTCAAAATAAATTTTAAGACATTTACCTGCAAATTATGCCTCCATACAGCTCAAAATTATGAGGCTTTGAAAGGACACCTTGTGAAGGATCATCAGAAAAAAATAGAATTGTGCAACGATGGAATATTACCCTACAAAATTGAAGGGCACGATTATGGATGCGCCATGTGTTCGCTCAGTTTCGTAAGCTACAGGTTACTGAACAGACATATTGACCACCATTTTCCAAGCTTTCTTTGCGACAAATGTGATGTTGGTTTCGCAACTGGTGAGCGCTTGAAGACGCACTGCTTGAACCACGCTGAGTACGGGGAGTTCTCATGCAATTTGTGTGATAAAGTATTTAAGAGTGTTGAATCTATGAGGACCCACGTCGAAAAAGTTCATAAGAATCCGAACGCAAAGATACACTGTACGATATGTTCTGAGCCGTTCACACATTACAAGGCAAGGCTTATGCACATGATCAAATTGCACGGAGCGAAATCACCTAATCACAAATGTGAGCTTTGTTCTAAAGTTTTTGTGTTTAAAGGAGAGTTACAGAAACATAATCGAGTGGTACATTTGCAAATTAAAAAAAATGAATGTGATGTATGCCACAAAATGTTCTATGGCAAGTATCAGTTAGATAACCACGCTGTGACTCACACGGGGGAGAGGAACCACGAATGTAAGGTTTGCCATAAGAAGTATGGTCGAAAAAGAACTCTCCATGAGCATATGAAAATTCACAATAATGACAAGAAATTTGTGTGTCAGATTTGTGGCTACGCCTCTGTTCAGAAAGACGGCTTAAAATGTCATATGCGGAAACATAAGCGAAACATGATGCGAGAGTATGAGATCGAAGTAAAAGTGGAGGAAGTTGAAGTTTTTTGTTAAAAATCACTCGATGAAAGCATCAAATATATCATACATACAAATTTGTAAAACAGAAAGCTTTAGATAGCTTTGAATGACAGAAATACGTTTCAGATATTAATTTCACCCGCAATATTCAGTATTTTAGTGTTTATTCTCTCTAAGCATGATCAGATGAATCCGATTGTTTTATTGTTGTATTCTAATTCTAGTAGAATGTGCACTGGGATGACCATCGTTATTTGTAAACTGATAAGTCGATTTATAATTTCTCAAGTGTTATTAAAATACATTTAAGGGGGACAATTAACATATAACTATTTGGTTATCTATGCTTATCTTTAACTTAAGATTCACGGACATAAAACTTGAATACGAATCGGTTGGTAGATCGCGACCAAAAAGTTCAGGCTAAGAAAGAGAATACGTGTCACTTTCATGAGTATAGTCTAATAAATATTTATAAAAGACTAAATTTTATCTGCGGCTTCGTCTGCCTGGACCAGTTTCCTTGGTTTGGGCGTGTAAACGTTACAAATAGACTGAGATACTTACGCTTTTGTTATGTTAAGAATAAATACACGTACAAATTGTGAAATATACAAGAAATCCGTAGAACCATATTACCGGATGCACAATTGCATTGCACAGTCCTGGTAACGCTGGCATTTTGCTCCTGTATAGACAGGAATCGAAGATCACCCAAGTTATCCCGTATTTTCAGCACTTTTAGTGACAAATATTTTTCTTGTTTCTAGGTGAAGTTAGCTCATCACTCGGAAAAAGCACTGTCGTTGAAGTGCAAGTCGATGTCCCTATGGAAGTCCCTGTCGAATTGGATGAAGAAGAGGACGAGCAAGAGTTTGCACTCAGCTCGTCTGACACAAAGAAAATTGCTAGGTTCTCAGCCGTATCTATAATCGGTAGCACCACAGCTTGCCCTTTCAAGCGGAACGGCGATTTCTTTGTGTGCTTTTATTGCAATAAAAAATTTGCAGATATCGCAGATCTAGATGACCATAACCTGAGCGAACACGATATAGATGAGGAGGAAGTACTAAAGGCTTTCATCAAAATGGGGCGATTGCAAAGAATAAAAATAAATTTCAAAACCTTCACCTGCAAAGTGTGCAGCTATATTGCTGACGATTATGCCGATTTGAAAGAACACCTTGTGAATGAACATCAAAAAAGAATTGATATGTACAACGATGGAATATTCCCTTACAAAATTGAGGGTGACGACTTTGCGTGCGCGATGTGTTCTCTCAAATTCATAAGCTACAGGTTACTGAACTGGCACATTGACAACCACTTCCCGAGCTTCTTCTGCGACAACTGTGGCGTTGGTTTTGCCACTCCTAAGCGCTTGAGGACACACCAATTGAACCACGTGGAAGAGAACTTCCCATGTGATATGTGTGATAAAGTGTTCAAGAGGTTTGAGTCAAGGAAGACTCACATTGAAAATTTCCATAAGAATGTGAAATTAAAGGTCGGATGTACAATTTGTTCTGAGTCGTTTGGTAATTACAAGGCGAGGCTTAAGCACATGATCAAATTGCACGGCACAAAAGCTCCAGAACACAAATGTGAGCTTTGCCCTAGAGTGTTTGTGTTCAATGGGGATTTGAAGAAACATGTTCGCGCAGTACATCTACAAATAACGAATTACGAGTGCGACATATGCCATAAAACGTTTTATAGCAAGTATTTGTTAGATAGCCACACCGTCAGTCACACTGGGGAGAAGAACCATGAATGTGAGATTTGCCAGAAGAAGTACAGTAGGAAAAGAACCCTTAAGGAGCATATGAAGATACATAACAATGATAGGAAATTCGTGTGTCCGTTTTGCAGCACCGCCTTTTTACAGAATTACAGCTTGAAGCATCACATCAGGACACTTCATCAGGATGAGAGTAAAGCTCAAACAGGTCAAGTTTCCAGCTCTACAGAACAGAGTATATCAGGTGATGAAAAAGCTGATTTAATGCCGAAAGTTGACTGTGACTGAATGTGTGAATTGGTTCGGTATTATATTCTACACTTGCTCGACTTCGAAACTGCTACGCTCAACAAATGAAGTATCTACTAAACATGAATAATGGACTAGTTAATAAAATATCATAATTACGTGGATCTGTCGGTGGAGTTTTGTTGATTCATAAACGGGTACCCTTCTCTTTTAGTTTTCAAATTTTGTTCTGATAACAATATTCGAATTATATTAGGTTTGGGTATTTTTGATAGCATATAAAATAGAATAGAATATGTTTTATTTGCTTAAAATGTGGCACATTATAGATGTCATTTTTCATATTCAGTTACAAGCACATTTAGCTAATTCACTTAGCATGCAAAATTATTGATTGTTTAGTGAAATATCAATAAGAACAATTTAGCAAGTACGTGTCAACATTATTATATTAAAACTTAAGCCAAGCAGCATTCATCATAATAACAATAATCATAATAATTCATTTATTGCATATCACATTGCTTAATAAAGGTGACAAAGAAAGTATACGGTCTACATGTGACGCCCTGCAAGGGCATAGCAATAGTTCAGTAATTTAGGGCTATTTCTTCATCAATAAAATAACACAATATTATTATACTTAGTAACATACAAAATTTACATTAAATTATTTTCAATCACACGACAAAAATGTAAAATACAATACTTCGGGCATATTATCTCTTTGTGTTACTCAATGAAATCTGTTTTAATGATTTAAACTGAATTACTTATCAATAAAGATATTCTTCATTACACAATAATTACAAAAACATTATAATAGTTTATTAATAAATTACACATATTCATTAAAACATTCATATTATTAAATTTAATTGGATTTTGTCCTTAAAGAATTCAGTTAAATTATAATAACATTATTTTAATTGTTGCTAAAGAAATTATTCTAGAGTTAGCAAATAAGATTAGAATTAATTACAGCAATGATTACATGTCAAGTTAGTCTACATTCTAAGATACAACTACTCATTTTATCAGCTCTGATATGGAATAATAATTTGTCTTTGAGCCATTTGCTGAGTGGCTTTTTGTATTGTAAATATGGGAGACCCTTAGAATAATTACTTACATATGGAAACCCATTTTGAAGCACGTTAATTGGAGCCATATATGGCTTTGCAGTGTTCATTACAGCTCCGCAAGTTCAATGTCAAAGCGCGCCGCACGTAAGCAAGCAATAGTCACGCATGTGTGGATCGGATTAGTGCTTCATTTTTGACTGGGCGGTTGTATGAAGACTATCCTTCTATACGTTATTATTCTAAGGAGAGACCCTTCATATCGCTTGGTATGGTATTGTAAATTTTTATACACATCGCGTAGCATTCTCTCTGGTACATTATTGTCTGCGAAGTATCATGATATGATTTCATTTGATTTTTCTCATGTAATTTATTAGGTTTTGGCTTGTGTTTGCTGTCAATAAAAAAATAAAATAAAAATAAAAATCAAATATTTATTAGTGCTCGAAAGAGTTCCCAAAGGCCGCTCAGAATATTGTTTTTATGTTATGAGAATTGGGTATTTATTTTGTAAAAAAGTTATGTAACTACAAGAAATAAATATTTCACTGTGTGTTTATTGGAAACACATCAAAGCGAAGATGATTGAATAAAATTCAGTTACTTATTTAAATTAATAAATAAGTTTTTTTAGTATTTTAAATTCCAAATCTTTAACCAAGGCAAACCATACCGTTCTGCCCCCTATTCAGAACAAAGTTATCGACCGATTCGGTTATTTTCTTTTATTTTTAATATTTTTTTTTAAGATAAATAGTTTTTATATAATTTCGTTTATGAAAACTAAAGGCCTTTGCCTTTAACATATAAAATCATTGATTGCGACCGTTAAGCGGATCATTTACTATAATCAAAACAAACTTACCGAATCGGTCGATAAATGTAAAGGAGGGGAGAGGAAATGATGTGGACTGTATATTGGGTGAAAAGTAAAGCGTGTATTGATAAAATATAATAAAAAACAGGAAATAATAAAATAATCAACTATACAAACCAAGGCGTAGAACAGAACCCAAAAATATGACAGCACTTATGTCAAGAACAGAAAAAGATTCACATTGAAAAAGGTACAAACACTACAAGAAAGTATTTAGTCGGCAACAATAACTTCGTTCTGAATCGGGGGGCTGGTTGCTCACTGGAAATCCACTTCCTTCCCATGAAACGTTATCTTATTTACGTCAATGTAACACATTGATTTTAAACCGGATGAGTATCAAAAGACTTACAAAAACGATACGTTCGACGACACGGACGAAGTCAGTAAACGATGTAGTAAATTTGAATTTTTAATTTTGCTTTAATTTCAAGTTCACCAAATAAATAATAATTATATATAGTAATTTGTTGCTGAAATAAATGATATTCTATTCTATTCTATAAAATCAGTATTCATATTCTGTCCCTTCTCTACACTGTCTTGTTTAATTCCCTTTCACCTCCGTACCTCAAGGAACTATTTCACTTTCTGCAATCTGCCAAAAGTTAAGACATGCGGTCTTGTCGGAGACTACATCTAACAGTCCTCATTCCTCTTCCTATTATTCCAAATCATTTGTTGTTCGCTCCATTCATTTGTGGAATTCCTTACCTTTACCCATCAGCAAATCTCAGTCCTTACATGTCTTTAAATCCCAAGTCAAATCGTACTTCCTCTCTCTGTAACTTAGTATTTTATTACGTCTCATCCTTTATTTTCAGTCCTTAAAAATGGAAACTGGTGATCCAATTACAATACCTAAATGTATTTTATGTAACACAATTCATTTAGTTTATTATTTAAATATCTCTTACCTATCCTTTATTCTGCACAGCCTTACTCGTTCTTTATTATACAAGTCTCTCTTCAGAAGGTAGTCTGAAAGAGATCGCTTTAAAGCGATAAGACCGCCTAAATTGTACATTTTATGTCTGCTTACTGTATAACTTGCTGTATTTGTTTGTCTGTGCAATAAAATAATCTTATCAGTCGAGCAGTCGGTGTTTTAGGTATATAAACCTTAAAATTGAGGTCGATTGAAAAAATCTAAACTTTACTCACATACCTAGTTACTAGGTTACTACATCCACTTACCGAGTAGGTATCCCATGTCGTTTTTGTTGACATCACTCCCAGGAAAATAATTATTCAGTTCATGATGGCTGTAGGCCTGGAGAGTGATCTTTGAGGGGATGATGACCACAATAGATCAACCCTGGTCGCAGTGGTCAATCGCTTTGCTGACATCCTAATGCTAAACGAATAACGAATCGTTTTTGTAAGTCTTTTGATAATCACCCGGTATAACGACTAGGGTGTTTCATCAGCTTACATGATGCTACTAGGACCAGGGCTAAGTCCTGTGCAGCGCTTGTTTGTAATTATCCAGGTTGAAATCAAGATTCGTTTGTAATTTGTACTAATTTAACTGAACAATAAATATTTCAAACAATTCGTTTATTTTTTAACTGCTTAAAAATCACATTTGCCTAGAGTGTACAACTCATCATCATCCGTGCGGTCTATCCCGGTTGTGAACTCACACTGGTGTGAGGGGTCCCAGGGTCCGCCGATCTTATTTTCTTGGCCCACTTCGCGGGGTCTTATCCTCAGTGGTGAGTCTGTTGGCACGCATCGAGCCACCTCTTCTTGAGTCGACCTCTTTTACCAATACCTGGTGGGGACCAGACATTTGTTGCTTACGTAGTTTGCCGACCTTCGTGAGACATGACCATACGAAGGAAGTCGGCACTCCTGCAGCTTGTCTGCGATGTCACGAACAGGAAGGCTGCCGCGGATGTGGGTGTTCCGCACGCGATCTTTGCGTGAGACTCCACACATCCACCGCAGCATCTTCATTAACGTGACGCGCAGCTCCTGCTTGTCTCGCTCTAGTAACGGCCATGTCCATCGTCCGACTCGTCATCTCATCGCATCCATCTCTGCCTTGGTCTATCTCCTCATTTTAGTATGCTAACAGTTAGAACGATTTTCGGCCCAATGTTAGCTGTACAGCAACCTAAACTTCCCTGACCGCCTAGGGTTGCCACTATATTTACCCTGAATTTTTAGGGTTTCGTACCTCGAAAGGAAAAAACGGAACCCTTATAGGATCACTTTGTTGTCCGTCCGTCTGTCTGTCTGTCTGTCAAGACCTCTTTCCTCAGGAACGCGTGGAGGTATCAAGCTAGAATTTATATCATATACTCAGGTCTACTGTCCCTTTGAGCGAGAAAAAATCAAATTTCTAAGCCAACTCAATCAAAAGATACAGCCGTTTTATGCAGCGAATTTCCGCAAATTTTCGACACTCGTAAGGGAATCAAAACCTACAGGGTGCTTCCCGTGAACTCAGAATTTGGTACGAAGCAACGTCTTACAGCACAAATACAGGAAAAATTGCAAAAACCGTAAATTTTTAGTTACTTCATATAATAAACATATTTTTCATAAATATACCTACCTACAGGTTTGTACGGAACCCTCTCGGTGCGCGAGTCCGATATCGACTCGCACTTGGCCGGTTTTTTATTATAGCATTAGACAAGACAGAATAAAAGCCTGACCTAAAGATGTGCTAGCCTGTGTGGCAGGGCTCAAAGACCACAGGTGCTTAAGGCCGTAGCGATAGTATAGGAACCGCCCGAAAATACGTGTCGTAAGCAAAAGTAGGTAAAAAAATATCTCCATAATTCACTTTCAAACCAGCAGAGTTGTTATTTAACAAATCTTTTTAAACACTTCCTGGCACAATGACTGCGAGGTGATTGCTTTATGCGGCTTTTTAAGGCTTATAAAAAGTTCACTCAAATTACAGCGAAGGCCTTGGATCATTTGCAAGTAGGACTGCAAAGAGACTGCCTGGCATATTTCTGTCCGTTTTGAAAAAAAAGGGGAGAATAAGCTCGGGCTCTATGCACCAATACGAGAAGTTTTAAGCAAATCTGGAATTTGTATTCGAATCTCGCTGGTACCAAGTTCTATATTTTAAATAATTAATCTTTGCGAGCGTTTGAACTCTATGTGCAGTTGTTAACGCAAGTAATGTTCCATTTTTTTGTCATTTTTGCGATCTTTAATTGCTCGTGTGGATACCAGTTAGATAGGATAGGACATTAAGCACAATTGATGTGTCCCACGTAATTACTGTTGTATTTGGGATGAGGCGGTCTCAGTCGAAATTCTTTTTGGAAAACGCTGTACTCGTTTGTCGCCACCTACGTCTTGTCCCAAGATCAAGGACAAGGCGGACCTGCTGCAGCTGTTAATTGACCCATATTGAGCACCAAACTAGAATAATTGTGTCAAAAAACTAATAACATTAGGAATAGGTTTGTAACAAGGATCAGTGTTATTTGTTTCACAAAACAAGAAACCATTGTCTAAGGCAAGTATCATACTGCTTTAAAGAATTAACGTAAAGTGCGGCTGCCAGAGTAGTCTTTGATGGACATCTCGACTGCTGGAATGGGAAATCATCAAATCTTTAGAAGGGTAAAATACCAGGGGTTCCGCAGTCCAATGGGGTACTAGCAGTATTCCTTCCTTTTTCTTCTTCTTTATCTTTCTTAGTGTTATTAAAATTACTGCAAAAGGTAGAAAGCCATAGAAATAAGTTTGACCATGAAATCGTGAACGCGTCTACTATGTAAGCATCGAGCTCTCGGTGCCATAAGTATATTTTATACACTTCCTATATATATCCTACTTGCAAAAATATAATTTCAGGTGTCTAAAATAATGATATACAATCTTTTGGCAAGCAGAGTCAGATATCTCCCGTTCTATTTATTTATTTATTTATTCTTTGGCGCAGTAACAAAATACAATTCTATGTCGGTGCACTCGACGTGACTCTGCGTCTGCGACTACATTATCAGTTGACCGTACGAGTATGTAGGCAGCGAACACTGTGATATTGCGACTTTAACACCATTGCCAAAGTTATCTGGTTATGCTAGTAAAGTGTGGAAATTGCACGCCAGCCATACGGTTAATGTTCGATATATCGGTGGTGTTATCGATACGTAGAAGAATCTGGCAATCTCGACGAGATTTGCAAAGACTTAGGCCAAAATATGTGGCTAAAATTTCTAAAAAGTTAATGTGTCGATCCCGTTTACTAACCGATCACATTCCAGAAGCCCTATCTTCACCACAGGCCGCGCCCTATCCTAGTTGAGGCATCACTATATATTTCTAGACAAAAATGGTTGATTTTGTTAAACGGACTGAGTAACACACGAGACCACCAATATAGGTCTGGCAGTATTAAAGATGGTATAGACATATATTTATCGTAATTGTCATCATTTTTCAAGTGAGGATATTTACAGCGCTCGAGGTCTCTAGTATAGAACCAGCCGTATTCCCGGCAGGGCAGGCTGATGTACTCGTTAGTAAACCCACCAGGCGAGAAAATTCTCTTACTTTGCAGCGACTTCATAGTCGAAACCGGTTTATTTCTTTTGAATTTTATTATTTTTTTCCTCCGGCAAAGTAATTTCTAGATTATTCGAATCAATAACAAAACTTAAAAAGGTGTATCTTTTATTTGGAATAAAAGAACTCTTGCAATAATTTTTAATAAAACCCAAGGCTTCTAAAAGTCTCGACGTATCTGAACTTAAATTGGTCGAATGAATTAGAAATTATAAATAGTAAGAAATCATTTAAATACATACACGATCTGATCAAACTGACGAGACGACTGGTTTCATCACTTTAGTGAACACGTACGGTGCAGTGTTAAGGCCGAACGGTAGAATGTTGAATTCGTGAAGTTTATTATTAAATTTAAAGCGAAGGTATTCTTCAAAATCGTTATGAACTTTAATTGAAAAAGAAGCGTCTTTCAAGTCTGATGTGCTTAAAAAACTGCCTTTTGAAATCAGTTAAACAGCAGTACGCACATTTTCAAATTTAAAATGTTGAGTATCTATGAACTTGTTCATAGTCAAATCTCTGAGAATAAACCTATTTTTCCCGTTCAGCTTTGGCACTAAAAATATGGAACAAAAACTGACCCTTAATGGGTAAGCATTCCAAGATAGCGCCCATTGTTACCACGTCATGATTAGAATTATTGATTTGTGTTAAATCGTGAAGTGCATAATTTTTCAAAGTGGGCTCATGTTGGCTAACGGTACGTGAGAAAGGGATTTTATATCCTTCTATCCAAGACAATAATGTAGTATTACGGGTCTGGGCATGAAAAAGAGCTAACCTTACGGCATAGCTCACCTGATGTAGCGTCGATTCCGATTGGGCATTTGCGCTGCTCGCGACGACGGTTTCAAGAGATTCTCTTGGCGATTTCTGAGTGAAGGCTCTTTGGTTGTCCTCTGGGTAAATTTCGGGCTATAGCTCTGGGGAGGACCTCTCCAGTTTCAAATATCCCCGAGGGGTTTTACGAGCAACCGTTTTGGGTGGCTCCTGGGCGGAAGGTATTTTCATAGCGGCCCCTGATTTGGAAATAGCCTTGGCTGTTTTTATTGTGTCAGCTAGGTCATTACCGAATAAGAACTTGTCTATATTGATAGCCAGCAGTTGTTTTTAAGCTCTTTTTATGTTAAGCTGTACAAAGCTTCGTCTTGTGTATTAATCTGCTTGATGACAGTCACACAATCATTTACAGGCGTCCATAAGTAATTTTATGATATTCGTAATTTTTACTTCTGCTGACATTAAAATAAGAGCCTCGGCTACAGCCTTGTCTTTCCTAAGGACAGCTTCAGAACTCGCGGTTTTACTTCCGAATTGAGCGTTATCTACGCTTCCAATCAACAAGCAGTTTTCTGGGACTAAGCATTTGTTTAATCGTTCCTTTCGAGCCTCTTTCGTGAGTTCCGAAGTAGCTATGTGCTGAAGTCGCTCCGAAAATCAGGTCGAATATGTTTACCAAATTGTTCTGCTCGAAAGGGATCATCACCGATACGAGGATTTCCAGCAAATCACCGTCTAGCTTGACTGCAGCTGCAATCAGCGTGTCTGCATCAGCTGATGCCAGCGGTGGCGGCGGTGGCCAGGGCGACGGCGGTGGCGGCGCCGAGGCAGCACTCGTCGAGGGAATTGGCTCGTATTGTATCGGCATGTCGGCAATATGAGCAGGATTTTTGTCAGGACCCTTCGCGAAGGTATAACTAGCGAAGTGACAGCCCCGCAGACTGCCCGCAACGCTAGTTTACTATACCCGTGCCAGATATTACATGTGTTTTAGTATAGAGGACAGTCCCACGAACTGACCGCAGAACTAAGCATTTAATGTAATGTACAGCAATGTTTATTTCGATTGCTCGTTTATCAGTAAAGTGAGAACCCCGCTGGTTAACCGCATTACTGACTTCTAACGAATGTGCAACTGATTTACTGAAAAAAAAATACTAGCGTTCAATGGTTAACTGTTGCGGTGAAACCGAGCGTCTTGGAGAAGGCGAGCGCGAGCGGCGTCGCCTCGGTGAGGAATCTGAACTCGAAGATGAGTCAGATCCAGACGATGACGATGTTAATCTTAGGTATCTTTTTTTACGACGAGAGCGCATTCAATTTTCTTTGCAATATTCTCGAATTCAACATCACTTTATTCACGCGTTCGTTTTCTCATTATATTTAAATTTAGAAAAGAAAAATGTTTTTCGCGAGCTGACGGTACGTAGGTAGTTGTTATGCGCGCGGTAAATATACGATCAGGCGGAGCACTTAAATGTGAATGATAGCCGTCGGAGCCAAAGCGAGGTAGAAGATGCGCGACCCTCCTTTTTGTTTTGTTATTTATCTACCCTTAAATAAAGTGTGAAAAGGCGCCACCGTATGTGCTACTACATGTAATCTATGCTAATCTCGAGGACAAAGCATGGGTATAATTCAAATCACAGTAAGTGACAGTTATTTTTCTGGTTTCTAGGTGAAGACAGCACAACGCCTTTGCCCAAAACTGAAGGCCCAGTCACAATACTTCATAGAGAAATAAAGAATGAAGGTAAAACCAAAACAGCGGCCGGTCAGAAACTCAATAAGAAACTCGCCAGGCTCTCTGCTGTCACCATTATCAGCAGTACAATTTGCTGCCCGTTTAAGCAGTCGAACCCGAATTTCATGTGTTTCTACTGCGATAACAAGTACTCTAACATCGCACATCTGGAAAAACACACCTGGGATGAACACAAAGCCGATGAAAAACAAATTTTAAGAGCCATAATCGGACGGTACACAAGAATTAAAGTTAATTTCAATACTTTCTCCTGTAAGCTATGCATTTACGTTGCTGAAGAATACAGCGAATTGAAAAAACACCTCTTGCAAAGTCACGACAAGAAATTAGATGTGCACAATGATGGAATATTGCCTTACAAGATCAGTGGCGATGAAAACGCCTGCGGTCTATGTTCTCAGAGTTTTGTTAACTACAAAGTGTTGAACAGGCATGTCGACAATCACTTTGTGAGCTACTTTTGTGATCTTTGCGGCGTCGGTTTCGCCACTTCTGAACGTTTATATTCACATGCAAGAATTCATGATAAATCAAAAAAGATTCAGGATGAAAAAATAGAAATAGAGATAGAGAATACGAATGATCAGGCATTAAATTATGTTCCAGCGGACACAAGAAATGAGCAGGAGTCAGAGCTAACATGTAAAATGTGCGCTAAAGTATTCTTAGTAAAGGGAAATTTCAATCGGCATGTACGTACAGTGCATTCTGTGGAAAAGAAATACGAATGCGATGTCTGCCACAAAGTATTGCCTAACTGGTTTCTATTGAAAGCCCATCTGGTGCGACACAGCAAGAACTACGAATGCCACGTCTGCAAGAATAGGTATACATGGAAGAGATCTTTGGATAAGCATATGAAAACTCATAATAAGGATTAAGTACATCAGAAGGATTGTCAGAAGGTTCGGCTTGAAACAATTGGGTCAGCTCGGAGATCCTGGTTATTAATGGCATTTTTCCCGGAATCAGAAGAAGTTGTACACAACAACTAGTAGACCACAGTGTTAAAAACTTTCAGTGGTCCAACGCCTTTGAAGTAGCGCGAATGCCACCATCGTCTAGACATTTGTCATTGTTGCAGGGTTGTCACATTCATTTTTAGTCTATTTCATTTTTTGCTTATTGCACAGTTACCTACGTATAACAGGATCCATAAGTAAAATAAATATAAGTTTACAAAGCGTTTTATTTTTAACAAAAACCGCTCAAAGGGACAGTAGACCTGAGTATATGATATGAATTCCAGCTTGATACCTCCACGCGTTCCTGAGAAAAAGGGTCTTGATAGACAGACAAACAGACGGACGGACAACAAAGTGATCCTATAGGGGTTCCGTTTTTTCCTTTCGAGGTACGGAACCCTAAAAATTCAGAGTAAATATAGTAGCAACCCTAGGCGGTCAGGGAAGTTTAGGTTGTTATACAGCTAACATTGGGCCGAAAATCGTTCTGACTGTTAGCATACCAAAATGAGGAGATAGACCAAGGCAGAGATGGAGGCGACGAGATGACGAGTCGGACGATGGACATGGCCGTTACTAGAGCGAGAGCTGCGCGTCACGTTAATGAAGATGCTGCGGTGGATGTGTGGAGTCTCGCGCAAAGATCGCGTGCGTAACACCCACATCCGCGGCAGCCTTCGTGTTCGTGACATCGCAGACAAGCTGCAGGAGTGCCGACTTCGTTGGTATGGTCATGTCTCACGGAGATCGGCAAACTACGTGGGCAACAAATGTCTGGCCATGCCGCCCCCGCCAGGTACCGGTAGAAGAGGTCCACCCAAGAAGCGGTGGCTCGACGTCGTTAAGGGTGACATGCGTGCCAACACTGCCAACAAACTCACCACTGAGGATGCACAAAGACCGCGCGATGTGGGCCAAGAAAATAAGAAAGGCGGACCCTGGGAGCCCACACACCAGTGTGGGTTCACAACCGGGATAGACCGCACGGATGATGATGATTTATTTTTAACAAAAATACAATACTGGACTTAAAATAAGAAACGTGAACCTGTGACTTTAACAGATAAAAGTGGCATAGGAATCGCTGGTTTTTTCAATCTTTTCTTGCTAATACATAGGTTTCTTGAAAGAACAACTCCATATATTTATATTCATATAGACAAATATATGGAGTTGTTGCCTTAATCCAAACCTTGCATCTGAAATTGATGTTGTATTGGAAATCGGCACTCCCGAAAACCATAAAAATAATATCCATATTGATTAATTTTATATCAAAAAGTTGCGTCCACCATTTTCGATCTCGACTTTAATAGCTAATTCAATCTTGCCTACATATTAGTGAATTCTAAAATTGAAGTACTAAGAATATTATATTATAATGCATGTGTTATTTATTAAATATTACCTTTCAATTGTTATTACAAACACAAACAATCGCTATTTTGCGTATAACATCAGAAATAGAGGCACATTCTAGAAACAACAAGATAAAATACAATGTATTTTAATTTTTGTTAAAGCGAGAGGAACATGCAGTCACTTACAGCACATGTAGTTATTGTGTGATAATAATTATATAAAAACACATTGAATCGTCCAAAATTAGGTGGTTGCCAATTATTTGCTAAATTAAATAAAAACCGTTTTTTTAAATTATTGTTAACGTAAAAATTCACCGTACACAGTTAAAGTTAAAATTAAATAATTATAAAATTAAAAAGATAATTTATACTTTATTTGAATTTAGCTAAATGATTACGAAAATCTTCAAAAAATGCGACATTTACGATCTACCCCCAGCAAACGCTCTTAAGATGATGTAAGTATGTCTATAATATCATTAGCTAAATGTTTTTGACGATTCGAAAGAACTGTAATAATTGTGGTTTTCGTGAATAAAGTTTTATGGATTTTGACTTTTGGCGCCACTCCATGTGTCCCCGGTAAAGTGTATGGCTCGCCCCGGTCGCACTGCGCCCCGCTCTCCCCGCACACCCCCACACGATGGCTCTGCCTAGACGTGCCCGTTGGCCGACTGTAAGAATGGTAAGACTGTGTAGACAAAGTTTTTAGTACTTATCCCTTTTTCAGTCTAACATAAACCATGGCAGCTCTTCTCGTGAGTGTAGCTCGTATTCATAAGCTATATTATTAAAATAAATTAAGATTTATAGGAGCAGGTTGCATAAATGATAAAGCGTTAATGTATTTGAATCTAATCGATCGTTTGCTGTAATAAAATGTTATTTCCTTCATCGTCGCCGAATTTAAAAATATACATACACCGAAATATACTACTTTCATTTGGTGCCGCCTAAAGACATAAGTGCATAATTTTTAATATTATTGCAGTGGCGTTTTCCTGCTTTTATAGAAGTTCAAACATATATACAACAGAACGGTCTTTGGTCTTTATATGCCTAAATATTAATTTTAAAATAACAGTCTTCTACCGTAATAATCAACATAAGCAGCCGCTAGATGAGCTGATCATGGCTTAATTTTAGCCGGGGTGTTTCGAATTGGTCGCCATGCCATGATGGACTACCAAATGCTATTAGCGTGCGGATGAGTGTGCGGTAGTGATGTACAACAAACCCTGGGGCGTCGAGTTGCACTTTTGAAGCTGCGAGGTGGATTGGCTGGACTCAGTTAGCTCGGGAGGCTCGTAGACCCGAGCCCAGCCGAAACGCGAGCTCCCTTCAATAGAGCTCGAGCCTATCAAAAGAACTCGAGTCTCAAAAGAGCTCTAGGCTTCTTAAACCTTTTCACTATAATATTGTTTATGATGATTAAAATGTCTCTTTCTGTTAATTAAACCTCTATTTTTGAAAATACCCTTCTGGTCACATATATTTTATCACACAAACACATATTTTATTGCCTGCTTTGAAAAGGAAGACTCCAAACGGAAACGAAACTTAAGCGCGACTCGCCACGTTAAAACGTCTCGAGCGCTAAAAAAGACTAAGAGTCCTGAAAAAGCCTCGAGATCAATAGCGCCCTGAAAAAACCTCGAGATCAATCGAGCTCTCAAGAAGGCTCGAGTTCGAAAAGACTACCGAGTCGTCGAGCTTCATACAAACGATGCGAGCCTTGTAAACGATACCTAGCTCCAAACAAACGGACTCGGAAGCCTCGAGCCTTATACATCACTAATGTGCGGAGCAGCAGTTGTGGTTAATTTATGGAAAACTCGAAAACTTCTTTCGGTCAGCCTGTGGGCTAAGGTGGTTTTAGGTCATCGCGATACCTAACCTAATGAGACGCTGCGATGGCACGTAGCTTTTGGCAGTGCGGTCTAAGTTGTTTTAGGTCACGACTCATGTGGTACCGTTAAAGAACATTTCTTCTGCCGAGGTTGACCACATTTTAGGCAAACACCAGTTTCCTATATGAAAAACGTACTTTTATCGTCATCACTAACTGATGTCTTCACACTTCAAGAATTTAAGCCTAGCCTGGGTGGTGTTAAACTTATTTAAAAAACCCTACCTAAATACCTTTATCAATATTGCTCAGAAATTCAGAATCTACTTTCAAAATCTAAAAACATACCTTATTTGACTTGTACTATTGCTCAAAGCGACTCTGCTTATGAATATGTGACCTTGTGATCCTGTGATGCATACAGAATAAAACTGAATGGAAGTCAGATGCTCATGCAAGTTTATTTTTTCATTTTAGGTGATGGTCACTGTCTGCCAATCAAGATTAGTTCGAAAGTTACTGAACCGATTGAAAGCCTAAAACTGACGAAGCTTGCACTTAATGCGAAAAAGGCTCTCATCAAGGACGATTTGAAAGCCAGAAAGAGAAGAGCGACCATTCTTCTAGAATACTCCAGAATATGCCCCTTCCGATGGATGAAGCATATGTTTCTTTGCTTTTACTGCAATCAACAGTTTTCCGATCCAGCAAATCTTCGAAATCACCATATTACCGAACACAACTCCCAGACTTCCATGCAAATAAGACAGGCCATAGCTACACTGAAGAAATACGAGCTTATTAAAGTAGACATCACAGATGTGACCTGCCAAATTTGTGACGATACTAATATCCCAAATCTTTCAGAACTTAAAAATCATTTGTTTAAGGTACACAAAAAGGATATAAACCCGAAATTAAGTGATGGTGTTCTCCCATTTAAACTTACCAGAGAAGACTTCCAATGTGTACTGTGTTCTGAAAAATACGCCGAATATAAATCACTCAACCAGCATATGAACGTACACTTTCAGAATTTCATTTGTGAGCAATGTGGTACTGGTTTTATTACTCCAGACAGATTGCGAGTTCATTCTTTTTCACATGAGAGTGGGTCGTTCTCTTGCGATAGTTGTAACAAAGTTTTTAGATCTAGCAACGCGAAAAACGAGCACTATGCAACCGTCCACATGCAAGTGAAGAGGCACAAGTGCCCACACTGTTCGGAAACTTTCCGTAATTACTTTCAAAGGAACAAACACATATCAAACGTGCATGGCTTTAAATTGAAAGAATTTAAATGCAATATGTGTCCGAAAGTGTTTACGTTAAGTGGCAAGTTAGGAGTGCACATACGGACAGTTCATTTGAAACAAAAAAGACACGCGTGTGATAAATGCGATTGGAAATTTTATTCGAAGTCCGAGTTGAAGGAGCACATGGTTAGGCATGGAGGAGAAAGAAAGCACCAGTGTGACATCTGTAAAAAAGCCTACGCAAGGAAATATACGTTGAAAGAGCACATGCGTATTCACGATAATGACAGAAGGTTCGTTTGCCCCACCTGCGGCAGATCCTTCATTCAGAACTGCAGTTTGAAGCACCACGTAAAGATTCACCACCCGCCGTCCATGGCACCACCTATAAAGATGTCAGACATATTTAACTCCGCTTCGTGATATATTCTGAATAAGCCGGGGGACCGGATTATCCCGTTACAATTTAGATAATCCTATGGCAGGATTAGGTTTCTCTACAATGTATGCAGTTGCAGACACATTTTTACTAGCACATAGTGCTCTTTTTTTCTAAACATATCTTGTTTGCCATGAATACAATGACTCGATACAGTTAAGTGATGAAATAAAACATGGTGGGGGCGATATACTAACCTTCCACGAAAATCTAATCGTGCATGCAGTGCAGCCAAAGTACAGTTCAGTTTATTTCTTTTCTAGGAGCCGACCAGGCAAAATTACCGGATATAGCGAAGCAGAAACGGATCGTGCCTCTCTTTCAAGTTGCGTACGACCGCAGCCTGTGTAGGCCTCTTGGGACAATAACCGACTTCAAAAAGATCGCTCGACATAGACAAACGCCGAAATTAAAAGTGTCAACAAACACCAGGGCCTTCACCCCATCACGCAGTCCGTCACCTTTATCCACAGGGGCTAGATCCCCCATTCCCTACGAGGAAGTCGTGCCTCCTGAAACAGTAATCAGTGCGCCGAAACCTAAACAAAAAAATCCAGACGTCCGGCAAAATGCTTTAACAATCTTTGAGTTTTCAACTGTTTACCCGTTTATTTACGGGAACAATAAGTTTAAATGCTTCATCTGTTCCCAACCATTTTTAGATACCGCCATATTGAGAAACCACATGAATGAGGCTCACACATTTGCTCCGTTAAAGAGGTTAGTCAATAACAGAAGAGAAAATATACTCAAAGTAGACGTAAGTGAAGTAACATGCAAAATTTGTTTGTGTAAACTACCCGGACTATCTGATTTAAAAAATCATCTTAAATTAGAGCACCAGAAGCCAATCGATCCCGATTTGAAAGACAACATAATACCCTTTAAACTGGAAGCGACTGAAGGAGGCTACAACTGCGTTATGTGCGATCAAAGCTTCATTAAAGTCAGAATTTTAGTCATACACATGAGTGTTCATTTCAATAATTACAGCTGTGAGGTGTGTGGATCAGGATTCATGACTTTGAGATTGCTCAAGAAGCATTTGGAAGTACATGAGAGTGGAAACTTTCCTTGTGACCGTTGCAGCAAAGTCTTTAGCACACCTTACAAGAGAACTCTGCATATTAGAGGAGTTCATATGAAACAGTACCCTCGTCGTTGTCCAATATGTCCAGAAAGGTTCAATTCGAATTATAAGAGGACTATTCATTTACAAGATGTGCACAACCAATCAACGCGTGTTCATAAGTGTGAAACCTGTGGGCGGGCGTTCAATTTGAAGTACCACCTGATATGCCACACGAGGTCGGTGCATCTACAAGAGCGAAACCAGCAGTGCGACGTTTGCCACCAGAGGTTCTGCAACAAGGAAACGTTGAAGAGGCATATGGTAATTCACACAGGGGAAAAGAACTATAAATGCGAAGTGTGCGGGATGGCGTTCTTGCGGAGAAAGAACTTGAAGGACCATCTTAGGCTGCACGAACTGGGCTGATAGTTTTTCTTAGTTCTTTTGTATATCGGAGCAGCCAAGACTGATTGCAGGTATAACTACGGATATGTAGAGCGCAATCGGTGTTTTTATTGCCTTTTTCACTTCCACTAGTTATATCGTCCACCTAGACCTAGAGGAATAAGACGTTCTTAATAAGATAAATACTAAGCATCCAATATTTGTATACTTATAGTTTACTGTGGCGTACGATTTCACACGTCAAAAACATCCTAGGCAACAAGGATGAACGGACACTAGAGTATGGTGGTAAAGGTAAAACAATTGTTGTCTTAGACATTATCGCAAATTGTTTCATATTTTTTTTATTATTTTGCATTTAAATTTATTAATAAACGAATGTAATTTACCTGTTGTATTATTTAAACCCAAAAACTATTATTAAAACCAAATAAGCAACTTTGAAGCTGGTATTTCTTATGAAAATGTAGCTCTTACTAAATAATTAATGGACTGAATTAAGACAACGTGCGTCAGCGCGAAGGTATTCCTTTCGAGACAGGTACTCGTCCTTTACTGGTACTCGTACTCCGTACTGGCGCTGCTACTCGTCCTTATTGACTTTTACTGTTTGGAATTAGGACACCCATCGTGTACTGATTGATAATTGAATACAAGTCATACTTTGTCTTAATTTATCGCAAACCTCAATCTTGAGATTTCATTTTTTCTTCTAGGAGTCATCCGAGCAAGTGATTCAACGATCACAATGAAAGACGAAGACGGAAATGACATCAAACTGACGGTTCTCAAGTCTCCGATATCCCTCGACAGCCTTGAATGGGAGTATGAAGACATCAACACCCACGGACACAGTGCACCCAAAAATAAAAAAAATAAAAGAAGTGTTGTCAAACCACTAAAACTACGTAAACCTGAACGAATTATTACAGAAGTTGCTGTCCTTAAAGAACCTTTATCTCTAGAGAAATGGAATAAGGCAGATGAAGTTCAAAGACAAGTTACGTTTAATGTTAAAACAGTTCAAGGTTCGTACTTATGTGGAATCGGAACGAAGAAGGTTAAAGCCCTGGAATTTCAACCTTGGAAACTTCAAGCTTTGACTATATTCGAGAATACATATGTGTACCCATTCGTGCATGCTGGTAATAAGTACAAATGCTACGTCTGCGCTAAACCTTTTCTAGATGCCAATTTACTAAGAAAACACTCAACAGAAGATCATGCCCTGACGGATTTACAAAAGGAATTGGGCAACAGAATCAGGGACAAGAATCTCAAGATTGATGTCACACATCTCCAATGCAGAATTTGCCTGGAATCCTTTTCTGACTATGTTAAACTTAAATTTCATCTAAATAGCCATGACAAATATGTCGATTTAGGTCTCAAAGATAATTTAATACCATTTAAACTGGGGGGAAATAGTTTTGAGTGCCAAGTCTGCGGAGATCCCTTTTTAAAATTGAGACTTCTTATAATTCATATGAGCAAACATTTCAATAACTATAGTTGTGAAGTTTGTGGTTCTGTTTTTATATCCTTGAATCTTCTTAAGCGTCATCAACAGACACACGTGGTGGGGAACTTTCCATGCGAAAAATGTGACAAGGTTTTTAGTAATTCAGCTAAGAAGACTTTGCATATGCGCGGTGTGCATCTAAAGCAATTGCCTCGCCGCTGTCCGATATGTCCCGAAAGATTCAACTCTAATTATCAAAGGACCAAACATTTGCGTGTATTTCATAACCAAACTGCTGCATTGTACCGTTGCGAGACTTGTGGAAGAGAGTACGATTTAAAATACCACCTACTGATCCATATCAGATCAGTTCATCTTCAGGAACGGAATCAAGAATGTCACATATGCCACTCGCGGTTCTTCTCTAAGTACTGTTTGTCTAGACATATGGTTATTCACACGGGAGAGAAGAACTTCAAGTGTACTATGTGCGGGAAAGCTTACGCTAGGAAGAAGAATCTACGGGAGCACTTTAGATTGCACGAGATAAGTCCCAACTGTTCTATTTGTGGACATAGCTGTGTGGATCAGGCTTCACTTCTGTCGCATATGAACGTAACTCATGGAGTGCTGTAGAAAACGGTTTGCTTCCTCTAAGCAATTACAAAACGGCAGTTAGTTCAAAATTGGCTTATGTTGCTTTTATCTCCAGCAATCTATTCTATGTGATGTGATGCTGGATGGTAATGGTACTAATGGTAGCTCAGTTAGTGGGAGGCGCCTTTACCCTCTGTAAAGGAAAACATCATGGAAAAATTATGTTGGTTGATATGGATTTGCAAACGCAACCACCCACAAGCAAGTCTCCTGCTGTCATGATTACCAGATCGTGTGTTGCATTGCATCCGTTCTTTCAGGAACTATCTGGGCTTAACATTTGACCGCATTATCTACCCATGGTAGCCTAACGCGAAAAAACCCAACGACTTTCACTAGGCGTATGTGCGTTGAACTCGAATACTCTTACCATATAAATAGTAAAGCACTTGCTATATAGATATTATACGGTTCACGCAGTGCCTTGGTATTAGAAGCCACTTTGCAACACCGTCGAAGACATAGAATAAAGAGAGCATTTTGTGTTCCCAGGAGTGGCGGGACAGCGACCGGGGCCCCGCACCAGCATATGGCAAATGACCATATCCGAGAGGCAAAACGCTGCGACCTTTCTAGAATGTACAACAATCAAGCCGTTCTTTTATCAACAGGCTAATTTCAAATGCTTCTATTGCAATGAAGTCTTCCCAGAAATACATTCCGTGTTGCAACATACAGCTTTCCACGCGACGCCTGAGCGAGGATCCCTACTGAAGCAACACTTGAGAAAAGGGAAACGTGTCATCAAAGTGGACATATCGGGACTCAAATGCAGTTTGTGTGAACAGAAGTATTCAGATCTAGACGATATAAGAAAACATTTAGTTATAACTCATAAAAAGGAATTCAATTCGGCAGGCAACGGGCTCATGGCCTACGACTTGAGCACACATAATGGTCTATTGTCATGCCATAAGTGTTCTAAAGCCTTTAACTCATTCTTTCTGCTTAATCGACATATGAATGCTCACTTCAGCGTGGTATGCGAGACCTGCGGCTTAGGGTTCATGTCACATCAACGCCTCATTAATCATAGGATAGTACATCAAAATGGTGTTCATAAATGCGATAAGTGCCAAGAAGTATTTCCCACTAAGTTGAAACTACGATACCATATCTTCAAGAAGCACGAAGTCACAAACGCTAAAAAAATTAGACCATTGAAGTGTCCTCACTGTCTTGAGCGGTTTGCTGAGCATTATAGAAAGATGACGCATTTGAAAGAGGTTCATGGTATAACATTTACTTTTGATTGTCAAGCCTGTAAGGCGGTGTTTCCGACTCGGCGGGCGCTAACAGAACATACGACTAAACTCCACACGCAAAAAATACAGTGCAAGATTTGTGGAAAATGTTTCGGGACGCGATCGCTCCTTAAGATGCATATGAGAGGGCACACCGGGGAGAGAAACTTCTTTTGCGGGATCTGTCAGAAGGCGTACATGCATGAGAGGACTCTACGTCAGCACATGCGCGTCCATGGACCGGTGTGGAAGTACACGTGTTCCGAATGCGGTAACGGGTTCCACAACAGAAATGATTACAATAAACATATGAAGCAATGGCACCCGCAATGGCAGTTCAAGGCCATCGTAAAGAACTTTGGGAGTGATCTCTTGAATTAAGCTAGATCTATATAGTATTATTGGACTGCGTATATGTATATATTTGTAATGATTTGTGAATGAAGTATTACTGGTACGTACTGAAAACATTCAACAGGTGCGCTGCTGCGAATGCGAATAAATCTGAATCTTATGTTTATAATACTTAATGAAACAACCGAATCTCTTTATATCGATGTAAAAATTCAGGAAAACCCTATTTTGTCACAAAACATATACATCATTACCAAAGATGGTGAGTTTAGCTTTTATCATGCTAATGGTTCGTATATGCATCCAGTCCAAGAGGAACGTGGCAAATTCGAATCAAACCATACAAACGTAGTGCCTGAATTGTTTGGTAAAAGAAAGGGCCTCAAATTAAAGACTAACTAAAAGAACATATTTTATTTCCCCAGGATCTCAGAAGGAAGAAGCAAAAGCAAAGCGAAGGCCAGCAACGCTCACCAGCGTCTGGGAAATGACCGTCTCTGAGCGGCAGAACGCGGCTGTCATACTAGAGAATACTACAGCTAGACCTTTCGTCTACTGCAGATATTTTTTCAAATGCTTCTTCTGTCATGAACAGTTCTCAGAAATACACGCTGTACTACAACACAGCCTTGGTCACAAAACACCAGACCGTAACACTATTCTGAAAGACTTGCTACCAAAGGGGAAAAGAACTGTAAAAGTTGACATTTCTGAGCTTAAATGCAGAATATGCCAGCAGGATTTCAAGGACTTGGATGTAATTCGCAAGCATTTAATTGCAGAACATGACATGCCGTTCACTCAGTCTGGCAATGGAATTGTTGCCTACAATTTGACGCCTAAGAACGGCCAGTTTACTTGCCACTTATGTAATAAGATATTCCAAACTTTTATACTACTAAACAGACACATGAACGTTCATTTTAGTAACGCAGTATGCGAGACGTGCGGGGCTGGTTTCATGACGTACCAACGCTTAATACAGCATAAAGAAATTCACGCACCAGGAGGATATCCGTGTAAAAAATGTGATAAAGTGTATACTACTAATTCCAATCTTAAATACCACGTAGAAAAGGCACATGAGGGAGCTACTAAAATGCGAATGTTACGATGCGCGCACTGTCCGGAACGGTTCTCTGAACATTTTAGGAAGTTAAAACATTTGAAAGATGTACACGGAATTACATTCACCTTCGAATGCGAAGAGTGTAAATCGGTGTTCCCTAGTCGAAGAGCTTTGACCATGCACACTAATAAGTTTCATACGCAGAAAACTCAATGTGAAATTTGCAAGAAGAGTTTTAGTTGTGTAACAACGCTGAAGAAGCATATGGTTTCTCACACGGGTGAACGGAATTTCGTTTGTTCGTTATGTCAAAAGGCGTATAGGCATCAGAAGAGTTTGAAACTGCACATGAGGACACACGTTGACGGTGAGGCATTTATTAAATTCACGTGTGCTGAATGCGGCAACGGTTTCGCGAGCCGAAATGAATTCAACAAACACATAAAAGATTGGCATCCTCGTTGCTATTTCAATTTTGCGGGGAATCCTGCTATTTAACCATTATTATTATTCGCTTTTACACATTATGTACTTCAAGGTATGTACACCAAGGCAAAGCATAACAAAAACTATCTAGCTGTATGCGAATTGGTCCATGCATATTGCTAACAATTTACTGTCTTGTGGCTTATGCTTCTCTTGGTCACCTACATAGGTACCAGTAAATTGAGTCCTATAAAACGAAGCTTCGACTCTGTACTCATTATGTCTAAAACCAGATAACCTGGTTACGGTTTACCTGTTTTCTCAGATCTGCTGATAAATCTGTGTTCCAATGTGAATAAATTTGTGGTGAATGTTAGATTTATTGTGAATTTGTGACATTGGATTGATCTCTTGTTTATTTATTTTAGCTTAAAATAGTGATAAAATGCCAGTATTATAATATTTTTTGTACCTATCGCCTGTGTTTTACTATTATCTGAACTACCAATAGCTCAACACTCAAACTGAGCCTTGCAGCAATCCGATATTCTCCCGATACTAAATATTTTTCAACTTGAACACAGTGTATTATAAAAACCAAACTACTGCAGTATTTAAGCAACTTTCATAAGTGTCTGTGAAACTGCATCTTAATATTTTTGCATTAAATTGATTAGGTATGTATAAGTTATATAAATAAAAAGTTGGAATATCTTGAGACACCGTAACATGAAGATCAAAGGCATATTAACATAAAATTGTCTTTAATTGGTTATAGTAAAATCGCTGTTTAATATATTAACACACCGTCAACTACCAACGCGAAACATGCCCTGTTCGCGCAACATGCCATATACCCTGTTCACATTATTCCAGTCCAGCGCTCAATCAATGTGGACATTCCAGTGCCGGTTCACATTATTCCAGTGGCATTCCAGCGCTGAACTCTAATTCCGCTACTGGAATAATGTGAACGGACTAATAAGCTGCAAACTGGACGCCCACGGTGGTAAAACGGCTTGCGTGACTTGATAGAAATGCTTAGCGGACCCGCCACCGCGCCCTCAGTCGTCCAAATTGCAGCCTAAAGTGTTTGCTGAATCAAAGATCAGAGTACGTGTCTCATATAAGAAGACTCAAGAGTTTACAAAAACCATTTAACAAAAGTTTCAATAACTCATTTAAGATCAAATTTAAACACTGTGTGCTTGCCCAATAGGGCGTTTGCTGAACGTTAGTCTGGAAAATGTGCACACTAGCAACTTGTTTGTGCAACACTGTTCGCTGCGTACATAAGTGGTGGCTTTAAGTACTAGATTTCACCGAGAGATCTCACATCAAATTAAAATATGTCGATTCTAGCTTTCTGGCAATAGACAATAAATCAAATAATATTTTGAAAATACACAAGAACCAAAATAAATAGGATTTTGGTGTCAACACCTAGAAACTGAACGGGAGCAACTAAAAAGCTGCTTCATCATAGCTAAAAATAGAGTGCATTTTTTACTACTCATATTTTCAGGTAAATATATCTTTGATGTTTGCTCTGCCTGTGGCTAATCATGAGCATGAAGTAGGCTTAGTCTTCTTCACTGGGGGAACCAGATTGAATCTAGGATTTTCTTCTTCCACAGACAATAGACTGGCACCAGGAACGAGCATATGGCAACTAACAGTCCTGGAAAGGAGAAACGCAGCGGCCCTCATTCACTATACAACAGTCAGACCGTTCATTTTCATGGGCTCGTGTTTTAAGTGTTTCTTCTGCCGAGAATACCACTTAGAAGTGAGCTCTCTGCTCCAGCATATGACGGAGCATAACGTACAGGGGAAGAATAGAATATTAGAGAAATACGTACATAAAAGCAAGCGTTGCTTGCAAGTGGATATATCGCATTTGAAATGTAAAATTTGCGGGAATATGTTCAAAAATTTGGAAACAGTAAGAAGCCATTTGGAAAAAGAGCACGAAAAAGAATTTTGTCCTGCTGGTAACGGAATGACGGAGTACAATATGGAAGAGAAGAATGGAATGTTCTCCTGCCATATTTGCGGGGAAGCATTTCACAGGTTTACGTTGCTTAATGCACATATGAACAGTCATGTGGGGAAGGTTGTTTGTGAGAACTGTGGACAGGGTTTTCTCAACCAGCATTTACTTATGAAGCACATGGAGAGCCATTTAATAAAAAAGTTGAAATGCAAACATTGTGATAAAATGTTCGATAAGAGAAGCCAACTGAAATACCACACGGAGATTACTCATGAAGGAAAAGATCGGGTCAGGCTGAAGAAATGCACTCTCTGTACTAAAACGTTTAAAGAACATTACAGGAAAGTGATCCATATGAGAGAATCTCATGGAATCAGAAAAAACTTTCCATGTCACGTGTGCAAGAGTAACTTTAGCACTCGCCGTGCGGTGACTGAGCACATAACGAGATTTCACACAGAGAAGTATAAGTGCGATGTATGCGCTAAGTGTTTCGGAATAGAGTCCAAATTAAAGACACACATGATAGGACATACGGGAGAAAGAAATTTTATATGTCCGATTTGCAAAAACGCATACATGCACAAAATGACACTGAAAAAACATATGAAGAGTCACCTCACAGAGTTTAAGTTCGTCTGCTCGAAATGCGGAGCCGGTTTTCATAATGAAAATGAATATACTAAACATGAAAAGCAGGAAATGGCATAAGTCTAGCGAAAACCAACCTTCTGTAGATTAAACAAACGATACAGGTAACTTATCTGTCGCAAAAGATAAACAAGAAACATTAAGTCAAAACACTGATTTTACCTTGGTCGTCAATTCAATACTCTCATTCTATGCCGGAATCCGGAATCTTACTGACTATAATTCTTGAGAACCGTCAGCGCATTGTGCACCGTCATAAGACTATCGGTGTGTTATATGCACTTAAGAGTAGCTAAAGGGCTATGCTTGGTCTACCAGCGGAGTTTCGATCTCATAAGCTGCTTTACTTTAGTTTTAAAACCAACCTCCCATGTTTTGAACCAGGAAAAAATACTTTCTCAAGAACTGAGCTCGTTAACTTCTATGATGAAAGTAATCACTGGCTCAAGCTTATAAATTTTCTAATATTTTCCCTTCATAGTATTTAGAAATTCATTCAAGGAAATGTTGAAAGACATCATCAATAAAAATCAAATAACTTTCGACCGCATTGAACCACTAGGGTAAGTTCAATACTTGCCATATTCCACCACACACTTTCTCTTATCCTTTGTAATAGCAGAATGCTCGTGAATAACTGGAATGTTTCATTTCAGCTACAGGCGAGAAGCGGCGCCCTGCATCCAGTATTTGGTCCATGACACTCAAAGAGCGAGAAAACGCTGGCATCCTGCTGCACTCCACCACAGTTAAACCCTTCACTTACATGTCCTTCCCACTTCGCTTCAAGTGCTTCTTTTGCGAAAAACTGTTCCCAGATTTGGACGCACTCCTATCACACACTAGCATCCACGAAGTGCCAGACGTGAAGGAGATGCTACAAGGATTGCTAAAGAAAGGAAAGAAGACTATCAAAGTCGATATATCAGAACTGAAATGCAAGTTGTGCGAAACTCCTTTCACAAGCGTAGATGATGCAAGGCGACACCTATCAGAGAAACATGAAAAGAAATTCAACGTGGACTCTGGCAACGGCATGATCGTTTATAGTTTGAAAACAAAAGATGGCATATTTTCCTGCCATTTATGCACTCAAACTTTCACCAGTTTCTTCCTTCTAAACAAACACATCAACGTACATTTCAGCAATGCCATTTGTGAGTGGTGCGGCAAAGGGTTCGTGTCACATCAGAGATTGTTGCAGCACAAAGAAATACACCTCCGAGGGAAGTTTCACTGCGAGAAATGCAAAGTATCGTTTGATAGTCCGGCTAAATTTAAGTACCACAACGATAGAACGCACGGTAAACCGAACAAGATTTATAATATTTACAACTGCCAGCAATGTTCGGCTAGATTCGACCACCATTATGAAAAAATGAAGCATATGAGCGAAGTCCACAATGTCAATTTTGAATACAACTGCGAAACGTGTAATTCTGTATTCAAAACCAGAAAGTCGTTGGCTGGCCATCGAATAAAGTACCATTTGCAGAGTATCGCTTGCGAAGTGTGTAAGAAGCCGTTTGCTGAGCGAGGACATTTGAAGAAGCACATGGCGATGCATACAGAAGAAAGGAATTTTCCGTGTCCTCTTTGCAATAAGACTTATAAATATGAGAAGAACGTTAAAGCACATATGCGTGTTCACAACCCAGACTGGAAGTTTGCCTGCGCGGAGTGTTGGATAGGCTTTGTCGGCAAAATTGAGTTTCGAAAACACATGGCAGAAATACATCCTCAAAATACTTAGCGCAATGGACCAAAAATTGAGAATAAATAAATAAATATGCGCCAGACAACACACCTCTTGGATAAATATCCCTGTGTTACGAAATACCAGACAAGGAATTAAGCCAGGGGCGTCTCCCAGCACACCCAGACCCAGGCCAATTTAGAAAAGATCATTTCCTGAATTGACCTGACCGGGGATCGAACCCGGGACACAACGGAATTTAAGGCGAGAAACCGTGCTACAGCGCACAACGCCAGTCGTGTCGAAAAGGCTTTGAAAATACTCTATTTTCGAATATTCACAAGAAACTTCAGTTGCAAAAGAGTGGAGCTATTGGAGGTGGCTAAAGTTGACGGTAGATAAATATCCTTGTATATTACAGGTAAACAACGTTTGAAAACCTGGACGGTACCTAGACACTAAGCATCAAGGGAGCTCGTGCCTGTACTGACCAGTTTATTGAGTTGAGCTATGAAAGTAAAAGATCTTTATTGGTGGATATCATCCTGACCTACACAGCTTAGCACGTCTCCGGTGGAAAAACGACACTGAACAATTTTATTATATTGTTTCTTTGAGTGGTTTGCATTTAAGCTTCATCGGCTGTATGCAACATACAACACGTCTCGTTATTATATGTTAATACAAAGAATAAATAAAATTGATGTAAATAAATTAAGCACATGCATATTGATTTACCATTTTTTTTTAGCCAAAGACGAATGTAATGCAGAAGGCATTACCTCCATTCGTCATAATGACACTCAAGTAAAGTGGCCTTGTCAACACTCGCTCGTTGCGTTAGGTACTCACAAGTTTACAACAAGCATATTATGGCACTGCACAAAAGTAGACACTTCTTGTTGCCACCATCACAGGGAACCGTGGTTGCTGAGTCCTGTAGCGGTGATCGGACACAGTTTACGTTTAGGGAGTGGATGATTTCATACTATTTCTATAAAAATCAAATATTCATCGGTAGCTTGTATCTGACACAAGACACTAAAGTCCACGTTTACGGCCTGTCTCTTGAGGGGAGTAATTTATTACTCTTTGTCCTCAAATAGTTTATACAACTGCATCATAGACTCGAAATAGGTGATTCAAAACTAGCTTTGGTTCAAAAAATTGTACACTGTATGGCAATCAAGGTTTTTAATGCTTTGCCCGAATACTTGCGCGCACTGAATGGAAAGCAATTTGGATCTCAGTTGCATAATTTTTTAATCGAGAATTGTTTTTATTCCATTATGGAGTTTCTAGACCATAACAATGCTAATTAATATATTCCATGTTTGACCTTAGAAGCTTTGATTGAAATATTGTATAGGATTATTTTCACATTTTAACTCTAATTGTATTTTATTTTGTATGATATTGTAACATTTCTATGCCTGTAAAGAGGTAGAATATGCTGCGCCAATACCAATTTGACCTAACATCATATTATTGTACCATATTCTATGAAATAAATCATTCATTCATTCATCATTGACGTGGATGGGAGTACCATAAGCTCATAAGAATTAACAATTCAGAAGCTTCATGAGATACATCTACACCTCATTCTCTAAGGCCACTTCCTCACCGGATCGGTGCGTTTTCGTTTCGGTACCGCTTCTGCACCGATTCTGTACAGATTTCTTTCTGAAAGACATTTCCTGACAGGCTCTGGATGTTTTCGGTATACGGTATTATTCTGGTGTTGTAATTGGTGTGTGTGAAGCGCGCGGCGGAACTGATGGCGGGGGTGAGACGGAGGATGCCAGCCGCTCTCCAGATTCTATGCAGAAGCGCGCGGATTAGGTCTGTAAAAAATCTGCGCCGAAATGAGTCTGTCTCAAAACTCATTTGATTATGCGCTTGGTCAAGAATCTGTACAGTTTGGTGCAGAGGCGGTGCCGAAATGAAAACGCACTGAGTCGGTGAGGAAGTGGCCTAAATCTAAACAATGTGCAATCTGGGGAGATGAAGTGAGGGTAAAAAGTCACTGTAACGAGGGACACACCGATTTTTTTGAAGAGAAAGAGAAGATATTACTATCTTCTCGTAATTTTTAAATTATTATTAGTTTTATTCACCACTATGGAACCTGGTTTCTGAAATCAATCTTTTGAGTTTTGAATTTGAATATCTCTTTGCCGCCTTTTACAGCCGTACATTAGGGTGAACGGAAGGCACATCTCCGATATTCACTAGCTCATTTCAGAATATTTTACGATTGTCATCTTTATTAGAATCCTATATCGGCAAAATTTCAGAAAAAACATTAGGAATAAATGATGCTGAATTCTATAGGTAGGTAGGAACTGAATTTATAATAGTTTATTTTATAATATCATTAATCAAATCTTTAATTGACTGAACTAAGAACTACTACAAATGTTAACAAATACTTAGGTAGGTACTCATTACCATACTTGTACTAACACCTTAATAATAATAACTAGTTACAAACATACAAATCTAACGAACAAAAAAGCAAACTCTGTTTATAATTTTTTCTGTGGAACGAAACACGAATCAGTAAAAAGAACATGCTATGAGGTGAATAGTCACTCTGTGCCATATCGAAAACAATTGCAGATCCACCTTCATCACATTTGTGTGTGTGTGTCTAAGTAGTCATAAAGAACAGAACTAATTTCCACGTATCTCAAAAGCCTTCTTTCCCTCTTCAACCTTCTTCCTGCCTCTATCTACCGACTTCCTCCTAACCTTCTTCTGTTCTCCCCGCTTCATGAGCAGCTCCTGCGGTATGGGCATCTGGCCGCGCTGATCCACCCCAGGACCTGGCGACAGCTTGCGACGGAAGTCAGTCTTGGTGTGGATGGACACGGCTGGCAGCAGGCGGTTTCGGCAGTTGTAGAAATGGTAATCTCTGAGAAGAAATTGCCCTGCTGTTGTTTACTTAATGTCACATGTGAGAGAATAAGGGAGGTTATACTAGCTTCTGCCCGCGACTTCGTCCGCGTGGAATGATGATAATATATAGCCTTCCTCGATAAATGGGCAACACAGAGAATTTTTCAAATCGGACCAGTAATTCCTGAGATTAGCGCGTTCAAGCAAACATACAAACAAACTCTTCAGCTTTATAATATTATGTATCGGGTCAAATAACTTCCGAAAACGATATGGCATACTAAATAAGTGATGAAGAAACTATTTAAAAAAGCGGAAATGAAGTTTATTTAATTAAATTAAATAAATTATTTGGGACATCTTACAGCGAGATCTTCTGATCATCACACACACTAACATATAAAATATGCTCTTTGGGTGTCAGACCGCCGAATCCAGAAATTACAGTAAGTTAGTGTGTTTCACCGAATCTTAGTAATCTTAATAATCTCATCTTACTTACTTACTGCTAATTTTATAAATGCGAAAGTTTGTGAGGATGTGAGAGATGAAACTTTACAGTACAGCTTATACATCAGAATAACACCTAAGCTACAATTTATAAAGATTTTATGTAACTTGGCCATAGTATACATATTATAACCACAAATTCACGATATGTAGTATTATTTCTGGTAACCTTAGTTCATTAATCTGTAATGGCAGCTGAACACATTATATTGGAATAAGTGAAGCTACATTCTCTACGAGTGAAGTCTCGTAAGGTTTTTCACGCTTTTATGAGTTTAACACTTATCTGTTTTTACCACCTTTTAATGTTTTAAGCATGATTCAAACATATTCGGTCACGCGGCCAGTCGCACTGTCGCGAGTGTTTTTGTCGAACATGGGGCAATTTTGCACATGATGCTTTTTGTTTTTAGCGGGTTCTGTCAAGTAGACCTATAACCTACATACTTCATATTAAAAGTTCAGAGTGAATATATTAGTAACCATGTAGTGACCCTAGGCAGTCAGGCAAGTTTAGTTAATTAAAGGGACCTACTGGAAAAAGCGATCTTTCTGTAAACTCAAAATTTTGTGTCTTCACCACGAAATTTTAAACCTCAGTGGCCAACGAAAAAGTTATACTCTTGAGATACATAACCTACTCCTTATTAAGGTGTCATGGCAACTTCAAACTCAAACGAAGTCATCGACAGATTCTGTAAAATCGTTCTGTAATTTCTGAAAAGAAAATAAGCCGCTTATCAGTACCATTTACTCCCTGTATTGTTAGAGTCAAACAAAAGCCTTGTTTTTATCGTCAAGAAAACAAATGAAATGCAACCAAATCGGATGAACTTCCAGCTGAATCGGAAGAAACCCACGTTCACGTCAAGCTTTACATAGTAGGAGCACCTTAAGCTGCTGATATAAGATAAAACCCGTTTTGCGATGGTTTTGTGAAGGTTGATGTAAAGACGTCTGGCACTGCCATGAAAGGAGGCTGAGAGCTCTGTCTCTGATTCCCAAGTACAGAGCCTGTCACGTAGAAGAAACACTAGCATTAAGACTATCACCCGCGTTCACGTCAAGCTTTACATAGGTAGGAGCACCTTATGCTGCTGATATAAGACCCATTTTGCAATGGTTTTGTGAAGGTTGATGTGAAGGCGCCTGGCACTGCCATGAAAGGAGGCGGGGAGCTCTGTCTCTGATTCCCAAATACAGAGCCTTTCACGTAGAAGAAACACCATGGTGCCTTAGCGTGGAGGCTTAGATGGCTTTGCGCACGGGTAACAGTATTATCGTGAGGTTAATTCTACCAATTTCGTCCCAACTAAATTCGCTCAGTGCTCAAGGTTTGCATACTTTTTAAATGACGGAAGTCATACCTTATGTCAAGAAACTCGAAAGGCGCAAAGACACGCTCTTCAAAATGCCGCTTGTATTCGGACCAGCGACAGGCGAGGAAGTCGTTACTTTGCAATGAATAGTGCTTCGTGTACGTGTATTCAAATAAACCCTTCTCGAAGATAGGCAGCACCTGGTAGTCGCTGCCGATTTTATCGGCTATTTCTGAAATGATATAAGGCGATCTCCTGAATTGAAAAGTTAAAAACAGAACTAGCTTTACATTTTAGCACCTCACGAGTCTACATTCAGCCATTTGCATGTTGAGCACCTTGTTCAGCCTATATGGGCTCCTTAACATGCTGCCCCGTGTAATAGGCTGGTTGTATTAAATATACTTGCTGGATAACACCATTAGGTGGGCTTAAACTAGAGCATTAGGTACGTTGTAATGTTGAGCCCATAAGCCCAAGCTAAATTCTGAGTGAGGTCCATTAATTTTTTGATGGTATGGTCTTTTATAATCATTGTTATTTTGTTTTGTTGTTAATGCTGCCCACTACCTACTTTGTATCTATACTAATATCATAACGCTGAAGAGTTTGTTTGTTTGTTTTCTTGAACGCGCTAATCTCAAGAACTACTAGTCCGATTTGAAAAATTATTTCAGTGTTAGACAGCCCATCTATCAGGGAAGTCTATAGGCTATATATCATCATTCCACGCGGACGAAGTCGCGGGCAGGAGCTAGTTTTTTTATAAAATCGAACGATTTCCTAAAAGTTAATAATGACCATTGGCGCCTTAGACAGAAACGCCATTAGACTAGTCAAAGATGATGTGTTAAAGCCGCTATTACTTTAGAGATAAGCTGCTTTCCCACCAGAGATGTGCTGTGCTAAGTTGCTGTGGATGCGTTGATATAAATGAATAAATAATAAATAAATAAATATACCTGGACATTATTCCACACAGCGCCATCTAGCCCCAAAGTAAGCTGATTAAAGCTTGTGTTATGGGATACTAGACAACGGATAAACATACTTAAATACATTTTCTTTTGTAAATACATACTTATTATACATAGGAGACACCCAGACCAGTACAAACAGACATGTTCATGCACACAAATGTTTGTACTGTGCGGGGATCGAACCCGCGACCTCTGGTGTAGTAGCCAACTTCTTAACCATTACACCAAGTCGGTCGTCAAATCGATATCCATCGATATCCACCAATCATATTCATTGGTCCACATGGCATAGCATCAGTGGAAACGTTTTAATAGTATCATAGCTTAGCTTGCACATCCTTGCAGCAATTATTACATCACTTGTGGAAAAGCAGCCTTATGCCGACATAGCTGCAACTATTGTATTGTTACATACTCTAATAACTGTAGAGCCAGGAGCCCAGGATCTTGGAAAAATCATCAACAAAATCATTTGATAATTTTTACCCTTGTTGACTATAATGTTGGGCTGCGGACGCCTGATTTCTGCACATGGATTAGCGTTATCTTCCAAAGCTGCCATAATCTATACCTATTCAATCAATTTCTCTTTTTGGCCTATTTTAAAAAGCGTTAGTCGCTAAGTTATTCGTTATTTGGACATGATTTTGACTTTGACTGATGACGACTGTTATTAATGGTCACCTTGGTTACCGGCTAAGGGCGCGGACACACACCGGCACAGGGCCGCGCGGTATTACCCATTTAAAATATTTAATGATGCGATTTATTCGTGGGAAGGTTCGGAACCGTAACTTTCATATTAATAAATAACTGGGGGATACCTCTCACCTGACTTCAAAATAACTAAGAGCTTGCACTTTGAGTGTCAGAGGCAGATAAACACATAAATAGAATAGAAATACTTACTCTGTCTTAAACATAAACGATGAGAAGATATTCCAAGCAATCGATGTTAATTAAGATTTTTCAGTAGAATTTCATCATCATTCACAGACTACGATTTCGATAGTCTAAATAATTTAGACCCAATCACCGATAGTTTTTTTGCACAATCTGTGGAAAGCTGTCAATCAAAGGGGGCTACTCTCATCTCTTATTTTCAGACTATGTACTACAGAGAACTAAGCTGCACCCTGCACGGCAATATCGTAGGTATGTTTATGATAGAGAATATCTCAATATCATAAAAATATCTCTGCAGTCTGTGCGCTTACATCTTTCAAATTACGCAAGGGTTTTTCATAAATAGAGAGAGCTTCAGGAGTAGGTTTGAAAGGATGACACAAGTTACCAGACTCGACGTGCTGACTGTCCCCCCTCCTAGAATACCGCAACCTTATGAAATCCAATGCTAACGTTCTCAAGGTCTGTTCAGATTTTTTTTGTTAAATAGATTTCATCTGTAATAAAAGTCCGTAAAATATAGCTTGATTAGAATGACAGCTGTCAAATTGATGTAACTAGGGCTGGGATAGTACTAAGTGAATTTTTATTTGTAGCATTCTAAAATGCATTGTTTTCTACACAAAGATAGAAACTAGTGAAATTCGGCCTGATCCTAGGGACTCAAGCGGGATTCGAACCCGCGACCTTTCACAATCCGGGTGGCTGCTCTTTCAACTGAGCTACCGAGGCCTTCAACAGACCTGGCGAATTCATCTAGTGTATTTTACGTTGTAAGCAAACGTTGCTTCATCAATGTTATATTAGCCGTGCGCCTTTAACACCCGAAAGAAATATTTTTGCAAATATGTGATATTTGAAATTCACTTATCCTTTAGCTGGTTTCATCTTAATCGAAAGTCAAATATTTGCATAAATATTAAGTATAGGTTCATGCTCGTCGCGCAGGATCGGTGCGCCTGCGCCCAGCTCCTCCGAGCGAGTGTTGCCGCAACTGATCTCCCAAAAGTACACAACCAGCTCTAAAAAGGTACATTTTAGGGTAAAAAGGTACATGAGCATTTTTTTTACTAAAACTGCTATTTTTTGGGTGAGAAAAGTTACCTATATTATTTACTAGGACATTTTGAAAAGTTTTACTTGCTAAATTCAAAAAACCTTCAAGTCAAGTACTTGTTCGATTTTTTTTGAGAATCTGAGATATTTTTGGGTCATGTTCTAAAATTTTCAAAAGGTGCGTAAAGTGATAAAATGACACATTCACACATGGGAGGCTCAAAAGGTACGTAAAATGTACGCTAACGGCAACGCTCCGAGCGCGTTACGTTTACGTCACAGCACAGCTACAGGTTCCTTATCTGCTCATGCGCACCGCCAGCCGCGCCGTTCCAAACTTGAAATCAAAATCACGATGTCTGTTTGTAGCATTAAGTATATTCAGTTTTTGGCGACACCATTGGCGTAGTGCGCTGTAGCACGGTTTCTCGCCTTTGATTCCGTAGTGTCCCGGGTTCGATCCCCGGTCAGGTCAAATCTGGAAACGATCTTTTCTAAATTGGCTTGGGTCTGGGTGTGCTGGGAGACGCCCCTGGCTGAATTAATTGTCTGGTACCTCGTGTCACAGAGATATTTATCCCTACTTCGAGACCATGACAGGAGGTCTTGTTAAATAACAAAAAAAAACTTTTAAAAAATGCCAATACTAGGTATATTGTAGTGTTTCATAGACTGACACCGAATCCAACAACAACAATAATTGTAAATACATTTTATAATCGTATGAGTTTTAGAAGAATACGCAATTTTTTTTTTACTTTTTAGTGTTTTGTTTTGGAATAGTGTAAAAATAAGACTTAAAATAAATGAGCACTTGTACTTCATAGGGGTGGTCAGCACGGAAAGGTTTTTCAGTATTGGGAAGAACCCTTGGTTCATTGTTTAATTTCCGACTAACTCCCCGGTGATGGAAAACATCAATATAAAACCAAACCAACCAGCGGCGGAAGGGTCAACTACCACGTTGGGTTCTAATCGCATTGGTGAAAAGTAGGTTTCTGAGTGTTCCGTTCACCATGACGGCAACAGTCACTTGCCTTTGACTACCCCGTTTGGGATGAAGTCGTGATGGTATGTATGTACTCGTATGTATGTATTATATATAATTAGCTAATAAGACAAGTAGACTCTGCCTATTTCTTAACGGCTGTACAAACGAAAGATACACTCTATATAAGAAAAATGAGCAGGGGAGCAGCGTGACCACTACGAAGGTGTTGAGTCCTCGAGAGCCGATAGCAAAGTGAGCGCAGAGTCAAACTTGGATGTGACGTCACTTCGCGGAAGCGGAAACTAGGAAACTCGAACGATGAAGTTTTTTTTGTAGTTTTTTTTGTTAAAATTTTTGCTTATTTTTTGATTTTCTGTGAATCGTTTCTTGTTTATTTTATACATCGGAAAAGTATCGTTAATTTGCTTTCAAGAATTGAAGAGTTCCGTTACTTTGTCATGGGTCCCACAAACAGAACCTAACCAAACTGTCATCAAACTACACTTGCAGTATATCCTTTCCAATAAAAAAAGAAGCATCGAAATCGGTTTGCGTGATTTTGAGTTAATCGTCCATTTGTCGTGCGTATATTTTATCTAGGTTTAAGACTTATATGGTTTTCTCATGGATGCCACTGTCAGAACTGGACCAAATTAAAATGAGATCACACGGTAAGCACCAGCTTTCAAACAAAAAAGGATTATCAAAATCGGTTCACCCAGTCCAAAATTATAAAGTAACAAACATAAAAAAACATACATTCGAATTGAGAACCTCCTCCTTTTTTTGAAGTCGGTTAAAACATTTTTTTATCGTATTTAATTATTTTTAAGCGTGTTTATAGTTGTAAGATCAGTTTTATTTTGATTTATTTATGTAAATAGAAAAATATTAAGTACTTTTATGTAATTTGGTAACATACGTTACACAGTAATTTACATTATACTTTATTCCAGGAACGCCCAAGGCTGACGACATCATTGACTTATCGCTTCCCCCTATCCTATCCATGCCGAAACATTTGTTGGGTAAGAAAGTTATATTTTATTGCATTTACCAAGCATATACCACGAAAGTCCCAAGACTTATTATTTTTTAATTATTTTAAGGTACGGCTGAAAAAGATGTCAACGAGTTCACACGTCACTCTAGTTCTCCTTCAGAGAGTACTTCCTCTTTAGCGTCTACCACTTCAAAAATGCCAGGATCTGGAAGGAGTGCCATGTTATACGAGATCGGTGAGTTAAAATTGACCGTGTTCATGCTGCCGCCATTATGACGACAGGCCGGACCAAAATAATTCTAAAATCAATTAATTTCATTAACCTATCAATTTGAACAAAACCCTACGTAACTCACAAAAAAACGTCTTATTAGGTTTTTTTCAAAAAAAGACAGTTTTTTTCATTTTTAGGACGAAAATGTATGATATAGACTCTATTTAGTGTCAAATAAATGTTTTAGTTCCATATTAAAAGTTGTTCTCGAATCGATAGGTAGATGTTTAAATTTCGTAGAGGTACGAGTATGTATCGACTGTTAAAAGCCTGTATAAATGATATCATCAATAAAAAAAAAATCTGCAGGAGTCGACGTTGAGATCGAACGAGATGTAGAGGAGGATCTTGACGACAACGCTGGCAGTGATCTTGACGAAGACACCGACTTCGTCGACAATTCATTGCGTCAGCGGGACGTATTCGAATTCCCTGGCGCATTCGATGAAGCGGAGGATCCCGGCCTTCTTGAAGCAGTGGAACAAGTCGACACCGAAGCTGATGTTGCACTTCGGGCGCTCACTGAGTCCAAAGAATATCTGCATTTTGATTGGCGGGAAGAAACAGATAATTTCGAGGGGGTGAGGGAAAAGTTTGTCGGGCCCTCTGGCCCGACATTTGATATCTCGGGGCTGACTCCCTTAGCCATATTCAAAAAAATTTGGGATGCAGATATTATCACCCGCATTGTCCGCGAAACGAATACTTACGCACGCCAATTGCAGCAAAATTCCATCTCCAAGCCCAACTCCAGATTAGGACGGTGGAAAGAGACCACAGAGGACGAGATCTGGAGGGTTTTGGCTATAATTATGCTGCAATCCTTCGTCAACAACAATATGGAGCGTGAATATTGGTATCCCAAATTAGAACACCTCAGGGTTGGGGCATTCGGAGATATCATGACCTACAACCGCTTCTTACTTCTGAAAAGGTGTCTACATTTTGTAGACAACAATTCTTTGCCCAAATTCAACAACCAACTCCACAAAATCCTGCCCGTCATCGAGCACTTGAATCAAAAATTCAGCTCGTTATATCTACCCGAGCAGAACGTTTCAATTGACGAGTCGCTCCTTATATGGAAAGGGCGACTCTCATTTGCGCAACTAATTGCCTCAAAACGAGCGAGGGTAGGTATAAAGAGTTATGAATTGTGCGAGTCGACGACGGGTTATTTGTGGAAGATGGAGGTGAATACAGGCAAGGGGCACGTCCATGCGCCGCAAGAACCGGCACAAGAAGTGGTTGTGGGTCATGATGTTGAGGATGCGCCGGGGAGTGCCACGTCTCAAATTGTTTTTAGCCTCATGAGACCTTTATTCAACAAAGGCCACACACTTGTGATGAACAACTTTTATAACGCGCCTCTTCTGTCAAGGCTCTTAAAGGCTAAGTATCATACTGATTCGATGGGCACTCTTCGGCTGAACAGGGAGTTTGTCCCCGAATCATTAAAGGGTAAGAACAAGAAAAATATGAATGTAGGAGAGGTTTGTTTCAGCACAACCAAAGATTTGAGTGTGGTTGTGTGGTTGGAGAAGATCGCAGTGGCAATGATTTCAACGTTCCACAAAGTCAAGGTCGGCGGAAAAGAAAAACATAGCAACCGTCGGTCCAATCTCCAAGTAGTCTTGGACTACAACCTCTCCATGGCCGGCTTAGATAATAAAGATAAAATGATGCATTCCTACCCTGTGGAGAGGGTGCGCCATACGGTTTGGTACAAAAAGCTTTTCCGCCGACTTGTAAACGTATCAATCCACAATGCGCTCGTGATCTACTCACACAACGACAATCAAATCGTTGGTAACAGGGCCTTTAGAATTCAGCTGGCACAGGAGATACTGCAGGTGCACGGTCCTCTATCCGTGCCTCGACCACTAGCACCAGCCGCACCCTCAGAGATGCATTTGCCAGTAAAAAATGCGCGAGCACAGCGGTGTAAGTTATGCCACGCAGCCAAAGTGCGTCGCACGACAGTGTGGGGCTGTGGCACCTGCAAAGTAAACCTGTGCATTCAGGGCTGCTACAGTGCTTACCACAGTAGTGCTTAGAAGAAATATTGAAATAAAACAACTTGGAATTAAAATAAGATTTTTTTAAATAAAGAAATATTTAAATTTCAAAAGGGAAGATGGTTGGATCTATCACTTGCTTGGGATCCGGTAATTAAACTCATCAAGCCTAGCAACAGCACATTGCTGCAAGACTTCAGGATACGGTTAGTTCTTTCTGTGTGCTTCTTGTTCTTACCCTTTAATGAATGACAGTAGTTGAGTGACGGTTGCTGAGAAAATAATTACTTGCTTTACAAATAACATCATTTACATCTCAGTCATCCCGTGATCATGACTGCTGTAAAGGAGTCGAAACCTCGGAAAATGGTTGTGCTTAAACTTTTTATTTTTTCCATATCTTCTCTCACCTCTTCGCAAATAGATGTATTCATATTTGTGTTATTCAACTGACAGCATTCGTATTTGCATTTTTAACGCTTATTTATTACTATGCGGCTTCCCCTGCGTGCACTTCAAATTATGGCCAAATTACATAAAACCTTCATAATTTGTAGCCTGTGTGTAATTTTGATGTATAAGCTGTGAAAAATGAAAATGAGAAATGAAAATGAAAAATATTTTATTAGTTATCAAAGTCATGTAACAAGGTTGAGGTTGACTTCTTCTTTTAAGTGAGGGAACACTTGTGCCAGAAGAAGCCGCACTCCCTTACTAGAATTACATTCATGTACAGTTTAAAATCTGTTTCTATTAATAAATTTGCGTGTTTGTGTGTGTGTGTGTGTGTGTGTGTGTGTGCTCGTGCGTGTGTAGTTTTAAATGATACACATATTTTACGTGTTTCACGTTTATACTTTGCTACTTAACAATATGAACAATAATTGTTTCAGCCTCTTCATAGTTGAGAGTTTTGAGCCAATCAATAACCAATCTTTTACTCTCCAGTATAGTTTTAGTATATATGTTAAGGATTCCATTCACACAGTTATATATATGCACAGATTGATTTGGATATTGTTGTCTAGCAAAGTAAGTTTTACAATGTGGGGTTTTAGCTACTACGTTATTTCGTCTTTTTCTTAATAAATCAGGATCAATAGGAAGCGTTTTATGTTTTTTTAGTGTCGTTTACACAATATACAGTTTTCGAATTGATAGGACTTCAGCCATTGCGTAAAGATCATCAGTTGGAAACCTAAGTTTTTGAAGAGCATTACTTTTAGAAGTATCCTTTGGGCACGTTCTGCCTCTAGAAATTTAATTTTTGAAGCACCTTCCCATACTGGAATGCAATAAGTTATTATTGATTCTGCCAAGGCAATATATATTCTTTTTAGTAATTCTACGCTAGGAGAATACCTAAGGGTTTTAAAGATCCAGATTAATTTTCTAATTCTGCTAGCGATTAAATCAATCTGGGAATGCCAGGACAGTCTTTCGTCAATCATGATTCCTAAGTATTTAGTACTATTTACTTTACTATAGCGGGGCATTTACAGTTGGCGCTCATATTTAGACAGTTATGGATTTTGAGGTTATATCCAGGCCGAGGTTGAGTTCTACTGTCTATAGAAAAACACATGAAATTGGTTTTTGAGGTATTTAGAGTGAGATAATTTTTCCTCAGCCACTGGGCAGTGGTTGCTAGCGTATCTTCCGCATCCCTTTTATACAATCCCATGAACTCCCACAGATCACTATGGCGGTATCGTCCGCATATGAGAAAGCTTTGGTGTTCTTAGTTTCCATATTACAGAGGTCGTTTATGTAAAGGAGGAATAGCGTTGGTCCTAAGACAGAGCCCTGAGGTCACTGAGTCACTCACAAATCGCCCCACCTTAACTCTGTGTTTTCTCCCCTTTTAATAATCCTGGAGTAAATTCAATGGAGTACCTCTCAATCCGATTCTTTCCAGTTTTTGCACCAGAATGGGAACAGAGACGGTGTCAAATGCCTTTTTCAGGTCAAGAAATACTGTTAGACATCTACCTCCACTGTACAATTGACTAGCAGTTAGAGTAGTCAAAGCCACAATAGCATCCTGAGTTGACTTACCCGACCGAAAACCATATTGTGAGTCCGATAAAATATTATATTTGTTAATGTATTCTATTAGTCTTATGTTAATAAGCCTTTTTAATATTTTGGACAATGAGGGCAGTATGGAAATTGGTTTATAATTATTGACGTTTTCTCTGCTCCCACCCTTATGCACAGGGGTAATGATTGCTTGTTTCAGAAGTGTTGGGAAAACACCTTTTCTGAAGTAAGTGTTAACTAAATGGGAAATCGCGGGGGTCAGTATGTGCCTAGCTAGTATTAGAAAACTAGCTGGAATACCGTCCCAGCCAGGAGCACTGTCCACTTTTAAACTCATGAGAACATCAAGGACTTCAAGCGGATCAGTTTCAAGAAGGATAAGGATGAAAGCTGAGATTGGCACGGAAAGTGAGAATCAGATAACTTCTGAGTGGAACTCAAAGGTGTTATCATACCAGCCAGGCACCTACGCTTGCGAAAAAGTTATTAACATAGGCAACAGAATCTTTTTCAGTGGTTTTGGCGGTTAAAAGTTTGTGATTATCGTTTTTATTTTGATTTAGGTGAGTAATACGTTTAATGCTTTTCCAAAGGCATTTAGAGTCATTCATTGAGCTCTCAAGCAACCGTTTTTCATAGTTACGCTTAAGTTTTTTTATAAGGCTATTGCAGTGGTTGCGGTATCGTCTGTAGGTAGTTTTAAGGATTTCATCATGTGGGTTAGATCGCAGCTTCTTCTGCATGTTATTCCTGTTCCGAATGCAACGTAAAATTCCTTGTGTTATCCAGAGCTTGATCACCCGGTGCTTTTTTGGTATTCGTTTCTCATGTGTATTTTCTACTAATGATTCCGTAATACTTGAGACTAAGCTACACACTACTTCAGGATCATCAATATTAAGTAAGTCAGAGGTGTTGTTGTCAATAACAGTGTTTAAAGCACCCTCATAATCAATAACTCTAGTAAGTTTAAAAGGTTTTTGTTTGGTATTTACGTTGGAGAGGTGTAAAAAGGTCATTGAGTGATCTGTTATCTAGGTATTAAGTACCGCTACTCGGGCAGACATTCTGTCTCTATCCATTTTAATCATAGTGTGATCAAGACAGCTTCCCTCACAAATTGGTAATAAGTGGCCAGCCATAACACTATGGATGCTAAGCATGTTTGGATAATCAAGTCGATTCTTTTTCATGTGGCTATGGTCATGAGGGTTATTAATTATACTAACGTTTATATCGCCCACTATAGCTATACATTTGTTTGATTCCATTAATTCAAGATGTGAATTTAAAGAGGCAATAAATCTTTGCGCATTATGTTTCGAGGGTGATTTGTATATAGCCAGCACGGTGTATCTGTCGCAGTCTATTTGCAAACATGAAGCATCATCTAACATAATTTCCTTTACATTCACCTGAATGTCATCCTTGATATAAGCAATAACGCCATCATTTTGATTATGATGCCGCGTACTAAAAAGGATATATAGTTAGTAAGCATTGGGATAGGCTTGTTATCATTAGTACAACATTCTGTTAAAATCACAAGGTCAGGATCAAAATTTAAGTGATTGAGTGATACTTGCAAGTCGTCAAAATTCTGATAGACACTTCGGATATTTTGTGATATCAAAGTTAGATCATGCGGTTTAATGTTGATTATTTTATGTAAGCTTTCAATGTCATTAAATGATGCATAAGCTATTTCCACCGTATCTACATCATTTAGAGTGTTAAGAGCGTCATCCATTGTCAAATATTACTTGCATAGATATGTTAACTATGTATAGATGACGTTTGAGATATAAATTAAAATATACAGACAAGGACGCAATAGTATTGCTAGTGTGCTGTAATGTGTTTAGGGATGTAATGTAGTGACAGCTATGTGCAAACATGTATGTGTATGAGTGAGTGGCATATAGCATGGTTACGATTGTGTGTTGGTGAGTGTTTGAGTAGGTATAGAACTGGTGAGTATGTATGGCTGTGTGAATGGTAATTGTGTTTAGTGTGCATAGTAGTACATCAATATAGAATAATGAAAATGAAAACAATCGGAAACCACGAATAAAATAGAATATCAAAAATGGAAAAAAGATGAAAATACGAGTTTAATAATCTAGGCAAATCGAGCTGTTTGAACTGAAGCAATGTAGTTACAGTATATAGTCATTCACTATTAAATAGCTGCTGCACTTGAGCCTCAGACGTGATTGTAATTATGGGGGAATCTTCAGATTTTCGAACATAGATTCTTTCGTAGGCAGACCAACAAAACTTATATTTACCAGATTTGGCGAGATCTCTTCCTAGAAATAGTAGCCGTGCACCTTTCGCTGTGAGCTGCTCCGACACGAAGATGGGGGTGTCACCGGCAACACGGTGCCCTAGGTGTTTAGCGGATAGTTTCTGCCCTTTTGTGGTGTTGAAGGACTTGCATAGTTTTAAGGTGGCAGTTTTTATGAGGGTGGATGAGGTCTCGACTATAATCGGAGTGTTTGGAGAATCCTTCTTCTTTCCACGGACCCTGTATACATCTTTGATATCCTCTCTGCTAATTGTACCCCCAATAGTTATCGATAAGGATACCACCATTTGCACTAGGTCTTCCTTTGTTTCTCTGGATCCTTGAGGAACATTCTTTATTTCCAGGTTCGACTTACGGAATCCCTCTATTTTCTCCTTAAGTAAAATGATGTGATCTCTGTCGTTTTTTTGCGTTATTTTCTGTTAGCAATCGGAGCCTCGTGTACCGACGGCGAGCTAAAGAACAAAGGCCACCTTGTCTTTAGCTGGGCATCAGCGTTTAGACGTTCTGATATGAGTGACAATAACGCGTCGTGTTACTCCCTACCTTTATTCAGCCGCCTTGTTTAGTTTAAGCACATTAAAGTAATAGCGTCCTGTCTTTAGGTTCTAGCATTACCTTTGTAATTAGCTGAGTAAGAGTTTCTTTAATTAGAATACACGATTGTGTATGGGGAACTTGGACGGGACGGAGAGACTGGATCAAGCTTTTATAACGAGTAGACGTACAAGTCGTATTGATTGGTTATACAGATCTTTGAGTGTTTGATAGTTTACATTTCTAATTGAGAAATCCTTTTACTCAGTTCTTCATTTTGAGTCGTAAGTAACAAATTCGAGTTTTCAATATTACAATTACATCTCCTTTAAGGTAGATGGAATAGATTGACTGCGCATAGAAACGTAGCTCAGCGGGGAAGTCGCTTGACTAATATCCGCATCACAAACAGACATGTTATTCGACTCCATCAGCAATAAAAATATCAGTAAAAATAGTTAAGTTAGGTGTCGGTATTAGCTGAGGGGTCTTCTTACGTTTGGTGCGATCGACGATCTCAAACAAATTCACTTTCCGTCTGGTGTAACTTGAGCCGGGGTCAGCTTGTTTTGGTCAGGATCGAGCGACTGAAACAAATCACCTTTTCCGTCCAGTATATTTAGACCTCTTGAACTTTAAAATGACGTGAAATATTAAAAGCCGTGAGCACGTCCGAACACCTCGGCGATCCGGATGGGAGGGATGATTCAAGTAATACAGCTCCGGGAGGAGCGGTATTACTTGAATCATCTAAATCCATTTAGCAGTTTTAAGATAATATTCTATTACTAAAAATGGCGATGTTAAAGATTATGAAACTGACATAAATAAGTCATTGGAAAAAGATAACCTTGCCATGTTTGTATATTTTTGACATTTGTATTTTTGTTAATAGCCGCAATTGTATTTGTTTAAAAAAAATTGGCAAACTAGTGACAGAAATTTGCGTTCAAACTACAGAAATCAATTGCTTTTAATTCAATCAATCAATTTCTGCTAAGCTACATTTTGGTAGCCAGTAACACTTACATGATGTGTATTTTAATTTATAATAGATTGCCTGATCACTTCAAAACACTTCAGACTGCAAAATTTAGTGAGAGTAGGTATTAAATGTTGGCTCGTCGAAAAATGTTTTTATAGTAGGTATTCAAGAGTATTTCAATTACAAATGTTAACATAGTTATCGGTTATTTTGTGTTCAATTTAAGTTACAAGATATTTTGTGTTTAAATTAAAGTATATAAGAAAAAATTTGTATATACACCTGTAAGGGTAGAAATGAGTGATACTTAAATGATGTATTTATCGATTGTACTTAATTAGTTATAAGACCAGCTACATCTTGTACCTTATTTTATGCTCAAATAAATAAATAAAATAAAAAATAAAATTAGATACGTAACTCTTTATTGCTCATCAAATATAATAGCTTCATCATAAGAGCATGTACCTACCTGATTGTACCTACTAGAGTTAATAAGTGATACGGTGGGTTGGTGTTTTTCATGAGAAAATCGGCAAGTTTCGTTTTCTGATGAAAAATATCAAGAATAGAGTGAGACACGTATGTAAAGATGTTTATAGGTTTTTTTCTTTTGTAAACCTTTTGCCAAATAAATAAACGATTTTTTTCCCTTTACTTTTGTTATCCAACTACATTTGTTTATCTTGGCTTAAGGTCCCTTCTCGCAGTGTTATATTGTCTTAGTAATATTTGATTCAGATTCAGATTCATTTATTGCAAGTCACATGTAAGATAGGATGTTACAGGGTATATAAGGTACAGTGACGCCCTGCAAGGGCACAGCAAACATTGGATGAGAGGCAACTATTGCCTATTTACTTAAAATGTATACCAGTAAAAACTGTTAGGCTAGTGTTAAGTCTATTTGTTTTGTTTGGTGTGTTACGTGTTGATATACGTATAAAAGGGCATAGCTATGACTGCTTGCATAATAATAAAGCTAACTGTAACTGTGTAGATATTGAATCTGTGTCTTCTTATAAGTATCTAGGGCTGACTGTAGACAGTCGCTTCAGTTGGAGTTTGCATGTTAACTTGGTATGTAATAAATTAAGACAAATTTTAGGAAAACTACAAAATTTAAAACATATCGTGACCAGGAGCTTATTGTATGTTCTATATCATGCGCTGCCGGGTGCAGTCATGTCATACGGACTGAATGTTTATGGTCTAACATTTCCCGTTCACATCAATAAAGTTAAGTCACTGCAAATGAGGCTACTTAAGCTTTTAGTTTCTTATAAGGAACAAAAAGCGCTTATGAGAAACTATGAAAAACTATTTAAACTCTGTAACATATTACCAATTGAAGCAAAAGTCAAAACTGCCATATTGACCGAACAACATGATAAAACTGAGTTCAAGCGGGATAAAGAATATACATACGCAACTCGACAATCTAGGAAACCGCGGCTTGTTGTTCCAAAGACGAAGAACTACTACGGCAAGCGAGAAAGACGCTGGATAGTACCTTCGTTATTAAATGAGTGGCCCTACGAACTCCATAAAACCGCTGTAAGTAAAAAGCACCTAAAAGCTACACTGAGAAAACACTATTTGTCATTGTGTCCATAGTAACCTGATAAAAATGTCCATTTATGTAGTAATCTGATAAGAAAAATGCTGTAATACCTAATTTAGCTCTGTGTTACACATCACTGTGAACTTAGAATAAATACGCATAAGTAGAAGGCGAGTCGGGGCACCGATATGAACTTACCGATGTCAATTTCTCGAGGTGGGAGCTTCTTCAAAATGTTTTTTTGTGCAGTCAATGGTCTAAACAACATAACAGAGAAGCACAAGGAGTATTCATTAGGGCTTCCAATACCGGGATCCCGGTATTGCTCAATACCGGTATTAGGCGATTTTTTGGCCTTTTCTCAATACCGGTATTGAAATCCAATACCGGTTTTAATACCGTAAGTGTCGATGCTTGGAATTCTCATGAATAAACTGCAAAATGCCCCTTATTTTTGGCCAATCTGCACATTTTTTACCAAATATAGTTGTTTAACGGACGGGATTACCTTATCTACTGAAATAAATGAATAAAGTCGCAGTTATTGCGTTCCTTCGACCCTCACATTCGACTAAAATTCAACAAAATTGTATCTTACTTTATTTTACAACTAGCTGTTTGTCCACGGCTTTGGCCTATCGGCTGTTTCTCCCGTCAAAATAAAGCCTAAATAAAAAAATAGCTTATGTCACTGGTTGATAATGTAGCTTTATATTGGTGAATGAATTTTTAAAATAGTACTTTCAGAGCCTATTTGTTACAAACAGTTAAATCTTTCCTCTTTATAATATTAGTATGGATGCGTTGTTTGTGGCATTTGTCCTTTTAATGAATAGGCCATACTTGATCATAATTATAAACCTTAATTGATATATTAAGGTTTAAAACTAATGATTTATTTTGAGTCATGCGGCTGAGAAATCTGACAATCAACCAAATTTTCAAAAGTGGTTTTTTTGCCCCAACAATAAGTAAGGAAAAAAATTAATGACTACGATTTTTGATAATGTTTTGGTTAGTAGTAAACATTTTGATAGTTAAAAATACTACTTTTGTTTTAAATTTTTCATATAAAATTGGAGGGTACTGTTATCAATTCAGCTGTTAAACTTTGAGCAGCAGAATAAAATAAAGCTATTAGTAATTGCTTTTACTTAAGTACATTATCATGAACAAAAATATATTATAGGAAAACGGTTCTAAATACTATTTGTTTGCACTGGTAAAATCATAAACCCAAAACAAGTTTAAAAAAGTAACTGCTGAGTTTCTCGCCGGGTCTTCTCAGCAAGAAACAACTACGACGCGGTGATAAAATCGCATTATGTCTGTATACTGTGTATTTATATATCTATATTATTTCTAATAATTATGTCTATTATTTAGTATATCTTGCTTTTAATTTGACGATTTGAAAGTACTTACTGTGAAAGTGTATTTGAATAAAGTTGTTTGAGTTCATACGCGTTTGTTAAGTGTCGTTTAAAATGACACACAACATAACATGTCAGATTATTTCATATACCTTCATGATACTTACGATATTTTTTTCAGTTTTAGTATAAAAATTTTAGTAGTCTAAAGCAAAACTAAATTGAGTTGGTTACCGTAAGGGGTTTGCAATTACGATATTATAGCCTAAAAGCAGATGTAAATATTAGATGTTGTGCGAGTTTATCCCTTACACTATTTGGTGATTCCGGTGTCAGTTTCTTAAAAAGAGCTTGCACATTAAAAAAAAACTAATAGTTCAGTGACAATTTTAAAAGGTTAACATAGTTTTCATTTTTAAATTTACCTACTTTTTAACTTGTAAAAATCATAAACGCATAAAACAAATCACTGAAATCGATATAATTATGGTTTGTATATTTATAAAAGTTCATTTTCAATGAAATCTGTTACTATTTCAGCTTAATTTTTCAAAAAACGCATTTAACAATAATAATTATAATTTTTCACCTCAATACCGTAATACCGGTATTAATACCGGATTCGAAAAAAGATCCGGTATTGATACCGGTATTTGGAAGCCCTAGTATTCATACATGTGAAATACTGAAAATTGTGATTACATGTCTATAGAGTTGGTATTTTGATAGTTCATTTTGGCATCACAAATGGCGCGCCTTTTTATAAATGTATAACTATCCTTCTAGGTGTAAGTATTATAAGACTGTGAAAATAATAGCGAATGTGACGAGTGTGTGTCTCTCTCCCTAGTGAGTCCCTAGATAAGTTTGTGTGTGTACGTGTGTGTACAAGTGTATGTGTACGTGCGTGTGTGTTTGTGTAGGTAGGTGGATGGGTAGATGTAAATCCACGAGAACTACTGCCGACAAACTGTTTTTCAGTTTGGCAGATGTGAAAATAAATAAGTGTTGTTATTGGAAAATAAATTAAAAAAAAAAGTCACACGGTGGGTTGGTGTTTTTCATGAGAAAATCGGCAAGTTTCGTTTTCTGATGAAAAATATTAAGAATAGAGTGAGACACGTATGTAAAGATGTTTATAGGTTTTTTTCTTTTGTAAACCTTTTGCCAAATAAATAAACGATTGTTTTCCCTTTACTTTTGTTATCCAACTACTATTTGTTTAACTTGGCTTAAGGTCCCTTCTCGCAGTGTTTTACTGTCTCAGTAATATTTGATTCAGATTCAGATTCATTTATTGCAAGTCACATGTTAGATAGGATGTTACAGGGTATATAAGGTACAGTGACGCCCTGCAAGGGCACAGCAAACATTGGATGAGAGGCAACTATTGCCTATTTACTTAATGTATACAGTAAAAACTATTAGGCTAGTGATAAGTCTATTTGTTATGTTTAGTGTAAAATAATGTAGCTGTTTGTTTTCCTTAAATAAATAAATTAAATCCTAATGTACAATTCAGGCGGTCTTATTGGTTGAAGCAATCTCTTCCAGACAACCTACACGTATAGAAAAAAAGGGTGAGCAAGTGCTGTAACGATGCCGTTTCGTTCCAGTCTCATGGACGTTAGATGGAACCTCCACGATGGCTGGAAACTTCATAGTTTAACTTACTGGCCGTCAATAGTATTCTGTACCTGTCCTTTCAACATTTAATTTATCGTTCCACGTTCACTGTTCAGCATTTTGAGTCATTCCTACATTCCTACCAGAACCATCGTACTGAACAGAGCTTGCGAGCAGTTTACCAGATTACCAGTATAAGTTCAATTATATTAAATCAATTATATTTGAAAGTACTGATACAGTCTATTTGAATAAAGTTATTTGAGTTTGAGTTTGAGTTTGAGTATATTACGTGACGGTGTATTTTTAAATACTTTAAATAACCAAATATAAACAGTTATAATGTAACAGGAACCCGTGTGTCGGGGTAAGCATATCATACCTATTCACTTACCTATTACTTTTAGATGATCTATTACCTACGACTCTTTGTATTCATTTTTCATTCATACTTGACGACCGACTTGGTGTAATGGTTAAGAAGTTGGCTACTACACCAGAGGTCGCGGGTTCGATCCCCGCACAGTACAAACATTTGTGTGCATGAACATGTCTGTTTGTACTGGTCTGGGTGTCTCCTATGTATAATAAGTATGTATTTATAAAAGAAAATGTATTATGTTTATCCGTTGTCTAGTATCCCATAACACAAGCTTTAATTAGCTTACTTTGGGGCTAGATGGCGCTGTGTGGAATAATGTCCAGGGATATTTATTTATTGTTATTTTGTTACAGTTCTTCTTTCCCACCTAAACTTTTATCCCATTTAATAAACAAGTCACTGGATAGGCTGTTTTTTTATTCCTTAATTACATCTACTCCTAAATATTGTGTGACGAATCCCGGCGCTCCGGCTCCTGCATTGCTGGCCTGCAACGAGGATTTCGCCACAGTGCATAATACTAAAGGAATGGAAGTGGTCTTTACTAAATAAATAATCAGTATTTACATACCATATACATAAACTTATGTACATATAAAATACAAACAATATACCTACGTATATATATATATACATATATAGCAATACTTAAATAAATACACATAATATAAAGAAGAGGATATTTTAAATACAATTGTGGATAAACCATAGTGACAAACCATAAAATAAAATAACAAGAATTCAAAATAAAATAAAAATGCTAGAAGAAACAGAGATGATGCGTTAAAGTTTCAGAAAGTGTGCTTTAACCCTCGTTTTTGTGTGAAAGAGTAACAAACATACATTCATACTCACAAACTTTCGCATTTAAAATATTTTTAACACCACATGCTCGACAATGCCGAATTATATGTCATGTAAACCTAACCGAAAGCAAGACATTATATCTCTTGGCTTTAGCCGGGTTATAATGTTATAATATAACCCGGGGTCCTGCTGTCTGACCAAAAGTCATCTGGAAAATTAGACTTGACAAACAATGTTTGCCAAAAAATGCTTTCGCCAATTGATCATTTTACTACTAATCATTTTACTAATGACTCACTTATCCAAATGATCAACACTTAAATTTACATTTTACAAATAATTATTTTACCTTTCAGCGGGGCAACGTTTCTTTACGTCATTTTGTGAGTGCATGAAGTGGCTCAACGTACAGTCACGTCGACCAAAGGTATGCATTTATTCGCAGAACGTTCTTCTACGTCCGTCGCCTATACCAAAATCTATTAGCTACGTCACTGCGCCGTATCAGTGTGATTTTCCAAGTTTCTAGCGCCGCACCACATACATTTTCACCCTATTTTATCCAAAGGTACTCACACATGCATTTACACTTACGTAACAGTCACAAAACCTCAAGACACGTCGCCTCGTGTATTGCATGACGTATTTAGTCACCTCAGTAAGCCGCAAGCGGGAAGGGCACGCGCGCTGTTTTGGTCTGTCGCCTCACACTCTGTGACTTCTAACGTATACAGACGCTCGTGTCATAATACAAACCCTCCTATTTTGTATTATATACAGAACGTCTGTAAACGTCCATTAAATATGTATGGATTAAGAGTGTGACATATCACGTCGATATATGAGTCAGGCCGCTCCGCTGAAAGTGTTAATGAACATTTAACAACTGAGTTAACAGACAAAACTACTATTGGTCTAAAAACGTTTGATAAAATGTATTATTTGACAAATGTTTCGTTTATTAATCAATCTTACAATAGATATTTTTTTTGCAAAGCCACTACTCTGGACTTTCCTGAAAGGAAAATAGTTTAAGTATTTATTTATATATTATATCTAGACAGAATGGGAAAAAAATAGGTAAATTTGGTTAGGTTAGGTTAGAACAGTGACCACAAAACGCGCGAGCCGAGCGAGCGAAGCGAGCGTGCCGCGGCAGCGGCCGGCGAAACGCCAGAAAATACTACTGTGGATTTATGTATGGCCAATTTTTGTAGACGAATAAAGAAATTGAAGAAAACAAAAAAAAAAAATAGTTTAAGTATTAGTTGATATATTTTATCTAGACAGAATGGAAAAAACATAGGTACCAAAAAACTTAGACAAATCTTGGTTAGGTTAGGTTAGAACAGTGACCACAAAACGCGCGAGCCGAGCGAGCGAAGCGAGCGTGCCGCGGCAGCGGCCGGCGAAGCGCCAGAAAATACTACTGTTGATTTATGTATGGCCAATATTTGTAGATTATTAATGATGAACATTCATTTAAATTCATGATGATGACGATTCAATTAAAAATTAATTGAATTTACCCAACAGACTAAATCGTAATGTTGAAAAAAGAAGTGCAATTTTATAAAATAACATTTTGTTAAATGACATTTGGACAAATGCTTCATTTGCGAAACATATTATTTGGTGAAATTAAAAAAGGTCAATTGACATTTTAATATTCAAAACATCTAACAAATACAGTGTTTGCTAATGGATCATTTGCTAAGTGAGTTTTTGTAAGATGATACTTTTGTCAAATGTCTCGTTTGCCAGATGAACATTTGGTTAAATGTTGTTTGTCGAATGACCATTTGTCAATAATTTTTTGGTCAACCATTAGTAATCCATTATAACCCGCTGGTCAATAATGTGATTTTCACTTTCATAATTCTTATTGCTATGTCCATAAAGTCTAATTTCACTAAACAGAATGTGTCCTCAGCGGGCGCGGCTAACTCGATTTTCGAAGACCGAACACTAACCTAGTGTAAGCAAATATTCCGCGATGCGTATTAATGCAGCTGAGCTCCTGGGAACTTTCGTCGAGGACGAATTGAGAATTGGCCTGGGTGAGGTCTAGCTTACTAAATTGCATACCACCTTGCAATTTAGTAAACAGTTCATGAGCAGTGGGCAATGAATACTTTTCAATAATTAATTGTTTGTTTATCGACACAGAATAGTCTGCGCACAACCTAATCGAACCGTTCCGTTTTAACACTGGCACAATGGGTGAAGCATACTTCGCATATTGGACCAGTTTTAATACACCTATGTTCACTAAACGAACTATCTCAGCATCTCTGCTATTACGAAGGGCAAAAGCAACTGGTCGAGCTTTAAGAATAATTGGGTATGATAAAAAAAACAACCACCTCCTGAATCGAAAACCATTTCAAGGTATTTGTATTTTATACCTTATTAAAATATTTAAAAATTTTAAAGGCAAAGGATCTAGGATATTTTTAATTAAATACGTTAGCAATCTGGGGTCATTCATTTGACCCCAGTTTGCCAACGTACGAAAAGAGTACTTTGAGTTCCATAAAGGACTCTTGACGGTAATCAAATTGACATCTCACAATTGAAACCCATTGGGTCGTATAACCGTCCTTTCACGTGATTGGTTGATAATCTTTCCATCAACTATGATGCGAAAAATGATGCGATCTATATCTTATGTGAGATTTTTAGTTAGGTGATTCTACTGCATGGTATTGATGGTGTTGTCAGATAGCAGATTTTTAATTCCCCCAAGTGAAAAATATTTTGCACAAAGTTATTTTTACACCCATTGTCCACACGGGTAGGTAGGACTTAAAATAGCCGTTCGCTATAATCCCAACCTTTTCAGGGAGGGTTTGGTTTCAGAACCTTGCAAAATAAATTGTATCTGAAGTCTACTTCTTACATTCTCGTGAGATGCTACATGATGAACGGCGAGCTCTGTTTCAGTGCTGTAAATCAGTAATTTTCTCCTCATTATTTATTTACCACGAATCGGGGAAAAACACATGTGGGAACACTAGTGAATTTGTAGCAATATTTAAAAAAATAATAAAAAATTAACTACTGGCTAGATCAACGAAATATTCAAATTAGTTACATAAAATAGTAAAAGGTATTTATAAAAATGTTTTGTTCCCATACCCAATTGGCTGTGAATTTTCTTTCAATTGTAATTTGACTGTGTACTTGTTAAATTTACCTAATTCGTCGGTAAAAACTGTAGGGAAACGTAAATGTAGTTGCTCGAATAAGTCATTTTTTGATACAAGATTTATACTACACATTCCTAGCTTAAATAACGAGATAAAATCTCTTCCCTATATTGGCGGCCCTATATTTATGTCTTATAACATACACCTATAACTTTTTGGTTACATTGTTATATTGAAAAGGTAATGTTAAAATCCCTAAACAGTTAATTTGATCGCCTGTATACGTTAGAAGTCGCTTATATGTTACTGATAATGGCACAGTTTGAAATTTTGCTTTATTAACCCCTTCTGAAATAGCTGTGACCGCGACCCACTATCAACCTGAAACCGCATTTTCAACCCATTATCTATTACGTCTTGACACATCGGTTCCCCGTAATTTGTTCATAAATTACAAATACTTGACTCACCGTCGTCGTCCTAGCTCTCATTTACGGTAGGTTTCCCTAAAAAGTTAACTTTTTTGCACATTCACCGCAAATGGCCTTTAATGTTGCACTTTTTACACTTGTAATTCGCAAACTTACACTGCGATGCCGTGTGATTTTTGTAACCACAAACAGAACACTGAACTTTATTATCCCTAGCACCTTTTTCGCGGTCCTGAAAAATCTTGAATAGCTGGTTCTGCACGTCTTTGTGAGCCGCTGCCGGAGCCGCCGATCACGCCGCCCCTTGGCGCGCACAATGCACGCTCACCGCCAGCTCCAACGCCAGCTCCAACGCCTTCACCAGTGTTAGGGCTTTCAGATCCTGTGCAAAGAGCTTCTCGCGCTCCGGTCCCGGGAGTATGCCCATCACGAACCGATCTCACAACGCTTCTTCTACGTTGAGAAACTCGCAATGTGCCGTTAGCCCTCGCAATCTCGCCGCCCATTGGCTGTAGGTTTCTCCCAAGTTTTGCAACGCCGCATAAAATTTGCATCTTTCCCCAAATCCACATTTCTTGGGAGTGAAGTGATCATCCAAGAGGTTCAGAATATCTTCAAATGGGACATTTTGAACATCTTTGGGCAAAGCCAAATCTGCGGCCAGTTGGTAGGTACCATCACTGAGTGCACTCAATAAAATTGCACGACGCTTCTTCCCGAGCAGGTCTTTAACCTCGTCCACGTCGTTCGCTATGAACCATTGGCAAAGGCGATTCTTGTAAGTTTGCCATGACTGCACATTATGGTCAAAACTAGACAAAATTCCGAAACGTGCCATATTTTTCCTTGTTCATGTGGGTACTCGTCGCCACTGTTAGATACGCGGACGAGGGACGTGCGCAATGATAAGCAAGGTTGAGCGTACTGACGTTTTTTATAAACAAAAACTTAGGCGTGGACGCAGCCACGCACACACATATATGCATACCCAACACTAGGCATATCTCTCTCCATAGAGCGCTGACCAACCCTGACTTTATTCAAAAGGCCTACTGTCAGAGTCACGTCTCAGTACCGTAGGTCATCACTGGCAACACGCACTGCTCGAAGAATTCGGTCTTCAGGCTGTGTGGGATATTGGACGTAAAAATGTCACGCAGTTTCCCGAACGCGGCCTATAGCCCAAGCAACGAAGGAAAAATAGGGGAAATAATTATTGTAAAGGCGAATTTTGGCACAAATGTAGGGAATGGTGTCTGAAGCAACATACTCATAGTCCTGGTGTATAAGTTCATATACAACTCGTCAACGGTGGCTCATAGCAAAAAAAAGCTTCTACTTAAGTAATCTATTTAAAACTTCCTACAAAAAAAGTTCTTAACTAAAGTAGGGTGTAAGGGGGTCCTCCAAAATTTTGCACCCTGCTGATCAACGAAGGAGGCTCTGGCGACGGCTCCCCTTTATGGGTTGGGAGGTCAGATGGCAGTCGCTCCCGTAAAACCAACTCAAGCCAAACAAATATGGATAGTCAGAAAAGAGTACCCGACATGGATAGGGCGTCGCCGGAAAACGATGCGCAGGGGGATCGCCCCACTCCTGTGTTAAGTGGGTTAGGGCTACCGGGCCATGGGCGGGCCCGGTTAAAGACATTAGTGCAAAGAAAGGTCCTCTTCGCATCGTGGAACGTTGGCACGCTGATGGGACGCGCTCGCGAGCTGGCTGATGTGCTCGCCAGGCGGAGGGTGGCCGTGGCGTTCCTGCAGTAGACTCGCTGGAGAAGCAACAGGTCCCGGAAGATCGGGCACGGCTACAAGCTGATCTACGCGGGTTCTCCTGGTGGGGCCAATGGAGAGGGGTGGTGCTGTCCGAGGAATTCCAGAATAGTGTCTTGGAAGTAAATCGCGTTAGCAATCGTCCTGTGGTCGTGAGGGTGCTTATCGAAGGGGTCACGACCAATTTGATAAGTGCCTACGCACCGCAGGTCGGTTGTAGCGACTCGTATGAGGCACTGTTTTGGGAGCAAATCGACCAGTTCCTATATGCACTATTCCATTGTCCCAAGGCGTCGTTCTGGGTGGCGATCTGAACGGTCATGTGTGTGTGGTCATGTGAACAGTGTGAGGAATACGGGCATGTTCACGGTGGTTTTGGTTTTGGCAGTCGTAACGCTGAAGGCGAAGGTATTCTCCGGACGTGTATGGCTGGCGACTTAGTCGTCATGAACACGTTCTTCAAAAAGAGTCCCGAGCAGAAAATTTTAAAAAACACCACGTAATTTATGGACGACCCCTTAACATATTCTTTGAACATTTTTAGGGTTCCTCAAATGGAAAAAACTCAAATGGAGGCGAATGCGGACACGTACTTAGAGTAAGTAGTAGTAAGGTGTGATAAATGAAAGGTGTTATTGTGTGTAATATTTTTGTGATTAAAGTTTCATTGAATTCGTTCTGCATTTTTTTTCTGTTTTTGTGAAGCCATATTGGCTTAATTGGCATGAAGTGTGGCAGATTTTGCCAGATTTTTTGGTCTGGCCTGTGGCAGATTTGTCATTTTCAAGATGGTCACACTAGCTAGTGTGTCATTCACTCACTTGTCGTTGAACTTGACAGTGACAGTCGTTGTTTGTAAATAGTTTTTTTGTTTTGAATTTGATACGTTCCAGTGATAAATGCTTTTTGCATTCCTGTACTTGTGATACATTCATTGAATTTCATTGAAATGCAGAAGAACTTGTTACCTAATTAGTATGTGTGTAGAAGAATAGCTTTAGTTGATTGAAATTGTGCAGCAATGGAAAACTGCAGCACCAGCGTTGTAGGAAATAAATATCTAAGTGCTTGCTGCTGCTGTCTTCAAGATGATTGTTCTATCGATATTTCTTCTGAATACTACTATTGTGGAACACGCGAAGTTTATGATACAATGCTGAGAGATACTTTAAATATCCAGGTAACTCCCAGCAACCCTAAGCTCATAGGAAAAATTGTGTTTAGGAATAATAACATGTATTGTGCTGTAGAGTAAACCATATCTTTATAACTCAAAAGGTCATTGAGAGAAAAGTAGAGTCGCTACTCCAGTACTTTTGTATTATTAGGGCACTTTGTGGTTGCTTGTTGCTTGACCCAAAATCCAGAGATATCTTGAGATGTAAAGGATGTCTCCTTAATTATATTATTTTGCTATGTTATCCAGGTCCATCAAATCTCTGTATAATATCACTATAAATTGATTTATTAGAGGCACAATTCACTTAACTTGTGACTGAGATTTAAATTAAATTAAGAGCTCAATTGTTAGTTAGTTTTCCCTGCGTGGTTTCGATTCCCATTCGGAACAAATACTCATATGAATATCGTGATTTTTGTTCTGCGTCTGGGTGCTGTTCTTTGAATTTAGAAATCGTTTATCAATCAACCTCCCTTAGTTCAAGTCCAGTTTAGTGTGGTGTAAAATGTCCACAATATTTATTTTTATCTATTGTCTTCTAGATTGCAGGTGATGCTCCATATAGATGTCGTATTTGTGAGTCATGTGTCTCCCGTCTCCGAGACGCAGCAGTCTTTCGTCAGATGGTCCTCACAAGCCAGGAAGTGTTTAGAAAACACTTGGCAAATCTAATGAATAGCAAAGGTATGTATGGTAATGATGGTCTTAGTTTTTGAAGTATTCTGATTATTGTGTCCTCTCATCTTTCACAGCAATGCTTCTACTACTGAATATCTCTCACCGTACCTCAGGGCCTCTTCTGCACCCATAGATTTAAAGAGAAGCAAGTTGTAGGACGAATAACATTTTTATTTTGGTAGAACAAAAATAAAGTACACAGCATAATATTATCAAACGGCCTAATTTTGTGGCTGTGGATACCAGTCCCATAAGTTCTCTTATCTAATAAAGAGACGTAATGAGCAGTTTTACAATAAATAGCGTACTTTATAGGTGGCGTAGATTATAAGGTATGCCTACATGAAAAAGAGAACTACTCTATTTTAGAGTACAGCTGGTAACCCTAATTAGTCAGTGGTAGACCTTGCAGGTCAATCATTAGTATAGACGTTCTATCTCAGGAAGACCTTTTTACTATACTTGTATAAAGTAGTGACATGTACAATAATGTCAATTTGTTCCTGCAGAGCGCACGCACACTAGCATATGTCATACTGGTATGTCAGTTCATGTCACTACTACAACCAGGTGAACGGTTGGAACAAATAACTTGTGACGTGTGTGGTCAGCTGGGCAACATGTAAATTGACCAGCGTCTTTTTTTGCTGGCTATGCAAATAAGTTCCCCCAGCCTCGAAGGTACTTGATATTCTTGGGGTGCACGGTTCCGTAATCTGCTTTATCAAGTTCTTATGATGGCTTGCTTCTTATGTTCTATAAGCTTTGGAGTAATTTTTCAGAAAACAGCAAAAACATGGAATCCGAATCAATAACTGGAATTAAAGTAGAACAGTTGACGACGCCTGGCGACGCCGACTGTGAAGATGGCGGAGGCTTTGGTGTAGAGGACTTTGATGATGATGGTGAGCAGAATATGAATAATTTAAACGAATATTAAAAAGAGGAAAGATTTGTTTGTTTGTATTGAATAGGCTCCGAAACTACTGGACCGATTTTCAAAATTATTTCACCAAAATAAAGCTGCATTATCTATCAGGGAGTTGATAGGTAGATATTCTTTTAAATTTTGACGGGACAAGTACCCGGGCGAAGCCAGCTGGTGATGAATATATATAAATATGCGCCAGAAAAGACACCACTTGTCGTGGTCTCAAATTAGGGATAAATATCCCTGTGTTACAAACCAGAAGGTGTCAGAGTAGGCGCGACTGGCTGTTCATGCGGGGGTGTTGGTGCACTGCCGACGCTTATGTACGGAAGTGAGAGTTGGGTATGGCAAAAGAAGGATGAAAGTAGGATAAATGCAGTGGAAATGAGAGCATTGCGAAGTTTGGCAGGAGTGACATTGAGTGATAAAGTAAGGAATAGCATAATAAAAGAGTGATGTGGTGTGAAAGAGGATGGTTTGGGCATATGGAAAGGATGGATGAAAGGCGATTAACGAAGCAAATTTACAAGGCGAGGGTGGATAGAGCTGTTGAAAGGGGAAGGCCTAGACGGACGTAATTAGGACAAGTCCAAGACGTGCTCAGAAAAGGTCAGGTCAGGAGTACCCATAATCAAGCGCAAGAGGTGTGTCAGGACCGTAGCAAGTGGAAAGATGTGGTCTCTGCCTACCCCGTTGGGAAAAAGGCGTGATGGTATGTATGTATGTTACAAGGTACCAGACAAGGACTTAAGCCAGGGGCACGTCCCCCAATATCCTGGTTTCAGGATTAAATGGCGCTGTGACTGTCAAAGATAATTGGCCTTAGACACCATCATCGGATTCTAATAATTATCCAATATTATAGAAGAATACATTAAAAAATATATAATCTTTTAAGAGTAGTTTGATAACTTATGTACAATTCATTTTGTGGCCCTTCAAACTTGCGTGGGAAAGCCCATTTTTTAAAAAAGGAAATTGAATGAAAGTAGATATGTTAATGATAATCGTTAAAATTTTTGGTACCTACACGTAAAATAAATTAATCTAATCTTAAATCTAACAAAATAGTACCAAAAAGGTCTCCGCTCGTGCGTGACGCACCACCACGACGCTGGTATTCTGCAGATGCCTTCAGATACAACAATTAAAAATAGATATACATACATCTATGCCACAAAACATAAAAATTCAAAGAACAACAGATCGAAACATATCTAAACATAACATTACGCTGAAAACGTTTATCTTTTCTTAAAATAGTTGGAAATTAAAATATACTTAAATAAAAATACGAAAATACATTTTGTGTTTTAACATACCTATTTATTTCTTTATGGCGTGTCGTCCTAAAAATTTAATTATTTTTCTGTGCCTGCAATGAAAACTCTTTTAAATTAATTTAAAAGTTCTTGGCATTTGTATACTACAAAACGCACGACTTTTTCCTTTACCAAAATGTAGCTAGATTTATTATATTTATTTGTTAGCTATTATTTATTAGATATCACTTAGCTTTGATCCCAAAATATTAGTGTTGAAGATAGGTAGATTAAATGGAACAAGAAAGTGTAAAATGTTATTCTGATGTTGTCAGAAATCTTAGCCAACTTAAAGACAGAGGCACTCAACGCGGGAAGACCGCCAGCAGACTCCGGAGCGCCGCGGACGAGACGAGAGAGACGAATTCGACTGAAAAAGTGCAAAATGAAGGACGAAGACATTGGTAAGTTATATCACAAAATAAAGAGTTTACAGAAGGGCCGCTCTCACCTTTTTCCTAAACTTGCGTGAACCTCAAGGGTTACTACTATATTCGCTATGAATTTTTAAAATAAAGTAGGTAGGTTTCACTTGACAGAACCGGCCAAAAACAAAATTCATCATGTGAAAAATTGCACCAAGTTAGAGATAAACAAAAACACTCGCGACTGTGCGACTTTCCGACTCACTGAAACTCACTGACTTCGCCTGGAAACTCACGTCAATGTGTGCGTGCGTCAAAAATAACGTGTTGGTCTAAGCGGGCTATCTGTCAGAGGCGCCGCGCCGCATACGTAATTTGTGGTTATATGCTATGATGCTCAATGCAAGAGAATTATGACATGCTTTTGCACGAGATAACGCATCAGAAATTTTCTCGCAGTGCGCATTTTAGCTCATTTTTAGAAAATCTGCAATTTACCACATCTAAATCAATGTTGTCTTAATTCTAACTCACGTTCATCCTATTTAATCACATTCAAAGCATCATTTATTTCAGAAGCACTCCCAACAGATTCCGCTCAAAAGAACTGGTCTCGGATCCTGGAGCGGCGCGGCAACGGACCCATCCTCAGGGAGAACTCGCTCAAACTACTCGCTAACTCCTCACTCTGCGTTTTCCAGTGGAACAAAAGCAGATACAGGTGAGTTTATTACTTTTTCACTTCTCATGCTCTAAAAGTACGATAATATAGCCCTACGAAGCGGGCCTAAAGTGACCACTTTAGCCCCTAGTTAGTAAAAAGTAATTAGTTTTTTCATTTCCTTCATGTGACATAGACAAACTCAATCAGCCAGTAAAAATATACTATTATCTGTGGAGTGTGGACAGTCTTCATTGCGAAAATGTTGAGAGTTTTAGTTCCATGGTTTGTCCGCAAAGAAAGGGGCGCCATGTGTTTCAAATTGTTAATCTGTGGTTCAGTTCAGAAGAAGAAACTGACCACAACAATTTCAGAACTTTTGTCAAGTGTAAATTTGTTCGGTTTTAAATGTTTTTGTACTAAATTGACTATTTTTCTCGCACTCAAAGTGAAAAGTACAGTTTGCACCTCGAGACTAAACGCCAACTTAATATACCCTCGGTTTCATTGACTCTCTCACACGCTCGGGAGTCAAACCACCTCTGGTATATTATGGCTTCGTTTAGTCTCTCGGTATAAAATATACTATTTCACAAGAGGTGATCCACAAAAAATGCCTACGAGACATCAGTCTAAAATTTTGCTCCCCAATATAAGATCGGAATTGTTTAAGCGCAATCTTTATTGCATGGCTATTAAAATATATAACAAGTTGTCACAAGTATTTAAGGATATGCCTTTACCAAAGTTTAAGAAGCCTGCATGCCTGGCTTTTGACTAATTTTTTTTATTTATTTCTAGAATATTTTGAGTATCAATAAATTAATAATCTGATTGTAGAATTATTATTTTTATGTTTGTATTTAGAATATAATGTATTATTAATCGGCATTTATTGGCATGGTAACTGCAAATTATTGGCATGGTAACTGCAAATTATTGGCATGGTAACTGCAAATTATTGGCATGGTAACTGCAAATTATTGGCATGGTAACTGCAAATTATTGGCATGGTAACTGCAAATTATTGGCATGGTAACTGCAAATTATTGGCATGGTAACTGCAAATTATTGGCATTGTAACTGCAAATTAATATTTTAATGACATACATACTGTAATTTATTCGTTCTGCTCATTATTGTATGGTGAGTTTCATAAACCATTGTCAATTAGCATGTACTGTACCAGTATTTGCATGACATAAACAAACTGACAGGACTTAAACAAAATTTCCATCCATGTATCACCATATTATAGCAAATAAATTATTATCTTATCTTATTTCTACGTTGTGAGATACTAATAAACATACTTAAGAATTTCTTATCTAGTAAATAATTAGCCAACATTTTTTACACAAAGCGGGACTCAAACCCGCGTCTTCCACAATCCGGGTGGATGCTCTTCCAACTAAGCTATTTTTGATATTTTTTTTACTATGACCTTCAATAACTTGGTAACTATTGAGTCCCCAGGTATGATCTAGAAATAATTGACATTTATATAATTACAAGTCCAGTTAATTTACATATAGAGATGATAAATAAATATCTGGGATAATTTACACCAAGATTATCTGACCCCTAACTAAGCAGAGCTTGTACTATAGTTGACGAGAGTCTGATAAACATACTTGAATATTTCTAAATACATACTTAAATAGATAATAACACCCAGACACACAACAATCACAAATGTTCGTCACAAAAATATTTGTCATGGGTGGGGATCGAACCAGCGATCCTGCCTAAAGCACCGGAGGTCGCCTCCGGTGCTTTAGGCAGGATCGCTGCTTTTGCGCCAACAGGTCAGTCATTGCACTAACAGGTCAGTCATTGCACCAACAGGTCAGTCATTGCACCAACAGGTCAGTCATTGCACCAACAGGTCAGTCATTGCACCAACAGGTCAATAAGTTACATTAAATGGTTTATAATACCCAGACACAGAGCATAACCCTCGGCCTTCGGCGCTAAAGCCAGAATAGCATTGTGCCAAGAGACCCGTTGAATTTGTTTATTATCTTTTTTTTTTTTTTACAAATACAAATTACTTTATTTTTTTTTATAAATTTGTGCACAGTACACCACCTTATGGCCTAAATACTTAACATTGTTAAACAAAGTCGTGGGTACGGTCAGCAGCACATTATGCCAAACGATAAGCGTGTCCCCCACGCATTTTTACCAAATTGTATATCCTTAATCGAGTGTGCTTCTGACCGAAACATTACACTAATTATAAGCTTTATTCTTTAAAAAAAAAAAACAAACTGATGGTATACAGACTTAACTCTTTACCTCCCGCGCTAGTCAAAGACTGTGTTTCGGCAAGGTATTAGGTTTCCGCCATAATAGTACCAACTTAATTTTAATTTTAATTTTAATTTAGAGCGATACAAAGACTATTTTTGAATATTTTATCAACTAATTCTTGTATATTTGTATAGATAAATTGTAAGTGTATGATAAATAAACATAAGTACATTTAAATAGCTAGCATATATTTTGAAAATTTTATGGTTTGTAACATTTGTAATAGATAACAAGTAAATAAATAATTTAGTATATATTAGATGTATAGTTAAAATATATATATTTTTTATCTATTTATTTTCAACAGCATTTCAGTAATATTATAGTCAAATCCTTTAAAATACTCAAGAAGTGACTTCTTACATAGGAATTTAGTTTTATTGTTTAGTTCTATATGTTTATTGATTCGATTGTACAGGAACGGACATAGAAATGGTGAGAAACAATGAGAAAAAGAAGTCCTGCATGCTGGAACTTTATACACTGTATGAGATCTACGGTCTGACTCATAATTACGACAGACCGAGTGCTGTTTCAGAATGGCCTCCCTAACAAAGAGTTGTCTTACCGTAAGGGTTTCAAATTCCTTGTATAACTCGATTGTAGGATGTCTAAAGCTCTTAAAAAGCATTACTTTAATGATAGTTCTTTGAGCTCTTTCTAATTTAATTTGCGTAGTTTTGCACACACCACCCCATGCTATAATGCCATAACACAGTAGCGATTGACACAAGCTGTGGTAAACAATCTTATTTGTATTGCTATCTCTCAAATGCCGAACTTTTTTAAAGATTGGTATAAGTTTTGCGTATACGGTTTTTCAGATTGTTTACATGCTCCTTCCAATTCAAATTCTTATCCATGATGATTCCTAAATACTTAACGGTAGAGGCCTCAGAGAGAGTGAAACAGTTACAATTTGTGTCATTTTTACAAGTGTGTGCTTTCAATATAAAGTCTGTTGTGAGTTGAGGGTCTCTTAATGAAAAATGTATATACTTGGTCTTTGTTAAATTCAGTGTCAGTAAGTTGTTGTTTAGTAAGTCCATCATCTGTTTCATGCCTTTTTCAGCCTTTAGTCTCACACTATTCCATGTTTTTGCAGTGAACAGCAGAACTGTATCATCTGCGTAGGAAGTAATTTTACAGTTTGGAAGGTTTACGTTACATATATTATTCATGTATATCAAGAACAAGGTAGGGCCAAGTACGGAACCTTGCGGGACTCCATAATTGATCGGTTGTCTCGAGCTATACGTGTTACCGATTCTGACAGACTGTGACCTATCACACAAATAATACTTGAGGAGACTCAGCGGTAGACCCCGAACACCGATCTCTTCAAGTTTACACATTAGTAGAGGAATCGATACAGTGTCGAACGCCTTGGCTAAATCTAGAAAGATGCCAGTGCATTTCTGTCTGTTATCAAGGTTTTTGACTATGTGAGAAACTAGATCATCAATCGCATCATCCGTAGATTTTTTTTGTCTGAAACCATATTGGTTAGCGGAGAGTAATTTGTTTGATTCAAGGTAGTTAACAAGTCGGGAGTTAATAACCTTTTCTAATATTTTGGCAAGAGTAGGTAGTAGTGAGATAGGTCGATAGTTGGTTATGTCATGTATATCACCTTGCTTAAATATCGGAACAACAACTGATCTCTTTCATGATCTTGGAAACAAACCAGATGAAATACTTAGGTTACACAAGTGGGTAATGGGAGCAGCCAAACTAACAATATGATGTTTTAGAAATTTAGCTGATATACCATCCCAGCCAGTTGATGATGTATTTTTTAAAGATGTTATTATTTTGGTTATCTCTATTTCGTCGGTCTCCAAAAGAACAAAGGAACTAACCGGGCTATGACCGGTTTTATATTGTCTTGCTAAATCACCCTCTGTTGTATCGAGCTTGTGTAGAACTTGTTCCGCTAAATGATTACCCACACTGGCAAAAAAGGTATTAACATAGTTCAGTGATTCCTCTGGGGTATTATTTATTTTAAGTAGATTCATTGTATCCTTTTTTCCAGTTGATTTATTAAGACAGCAAACACGTTTGATTGTTTGCCAAGTTTTCCTAATATCATTTTGATTTGTTTTAATTTCTGAGATGTCGTATTTGTTTTTGAGGTTGTGGAGTATGTTAGAGCAGTGGTTTCTGTACCGGTTGTACGTTATTAGTAAGTTTACGTCGTTTGGGTTTTTTTTGTGTTTCTGATGTAAAGCGTCTCTAAATCTAATACATCGTAATAATCCGGGGGTCATCCAGGGTTTAGTGGTAATTTTCCTGTTTGGCACTCTTGCAGCATATGAGGATTCTTTGATAATTTTGGTCACTATATCAATAAAATATTCAGTAGCAGTATTTACGTCCTTGATAGCCAGGAATTCAGTCCAGTCAATTTGCTGCATAAGAAGTAAAACTTTATTTTCATCCAGTTTAGTGACAGTTGGGTGATTAGTATTTATATTGTCACTATTTGTAGTCGGTGTAGCTTCAATGAAGATCGGACTATGGTCCGTGATTGAAGATTCACAGACCAAAGTCAACATTTTATTTTTGGATTTGACAAAGCAATGGTCCAAGCATTTAGTATCACGGGTTGGCAGGGTATGACTTGGCAGCAAACCATGCATGGCAAGGAGATCCATGTACTCATCTGCTCTGTGATCACTGCTAGCTTGTCCAATGTCAATATTGATGTCTCCGATCATAAAAATATTTGGGACTTGTTTCAGTCTCAACAGTAAGTTATCAATAGAATGTTGAAAATTTAAAGAGGAAGCAAACGACGGTGATCTGTAGACACAAATTAAAGAATACTTTTTACCAATCTGTACAACCAAACAATCAGCGTTATCAATCATAGGCTCAAACACATACACATTCAGAATGTTTTTACGAGTATAGACTACAACCCCGCTATTTTGATTGATGTGTCTAGTAGTGTTATAATAATTATAATTTTCTAAGTCTGGGACGAGTGCATTATTCTGTAGCCAGCATTCCGTTAAAACCACAATATCATAGTTAATTTTACTTCTAGTCAGAAAAACTTCAAAGTCATTAAAATTTTTATTAATACTTCTGATGTTTAGGGAAATAATTTTAAGCGAAGTGTTTGTTTCATTCCTATATACGTGAAAATCACTTGGATCACCAACTAAAGTAGATTCACCTACGTTGAATTGATCAACGTCAGTGGCAAATTCATCAATGTTATTACTACCCATAGTTGTTTTTTACAACATTTGTGTATAGTGCAGCGTTAAGCGTACGCACTATAAGAGGGGGCAAAATTGGGTGAAGTTGGTGATTCGTAGTAGTAAAAGGATTGACCTGTTGAATGCTGTGAGTTAGGTAGATTGTTGAATAATTATAATCATTATACATACAATAATTATATATGGCAAGTACATAAAACAAATATATAACATAATAATAGAATAGTTGTGATAAGTAATCGATATTATTAATTAGTTGATAAGAGCAACTCAGAGAGGGTATGTTCTGATTTGATATGCACGTACTTGGAGTTACTGTCCCTGCGTATAAGCACCTTACCCCTAGATATCCAGCAGAATTTAAATTCATGCTCATTGGCAAATTCGCGGGCCCGAAAAAACAATTTTCGAATCGAGTATGTAAGGTGCTCATTCACGTAGACCGGTCGCTTTTCTCCGCCGGACACGCTGTTGCCGATGTGCGTTTGGTTCAGTTTGTCCGAACCTTGCTTGTTTTTATTCCAGTGCCGCGCATTGTTAAGCATAGTATCCTTTACTTGGACGGAGTTGAATTCCGCAACGATTGTCTTCGGGGTTCCCGGTTTTCCGGCTCGACGATATACATCCCGGATGTCTTGGTCTGTAATATTTATATTGAGAGTGGCGCCAAGGTTTTGAACTATTTTCATAAGATCACCCTCGGTTTCCTTTTCGTTGTTCGGTACATTCCTAATCTCTATAGAAGAGGATCTCGAAAGTTGTTGATATTCCTTAATTTGATTATCCATGGATATCATACTTTCCTTCATCTCCTTGTTCTCCAATTCTAATCTCTCAATTTTATCTTTAACGTCTTCATATTGTGTCTTCATACAGTTAACCGTCGTTTCAATTTCCTTGTTTGTATTTTGTATTAATGTGCATTGGGTTTTCACCAGTGCAACATCCGAGACAATTTTTGTCATGGTAGCATTTTGTTCTGTTTTCCAGGAGCACAACATCGTCATTAGTTCAGTTTTAAAATCTTTAAAATCTTGAGAAGTAACTGGACTCCGATCGGTTTCACTACTAGGACTGCTAGGTGAATCATTCACGCGCAAGCGCTTTTGGCGCGAAGTAATATTAGCTGTTATATCTAATGGTGGGTCCCTTATTTTAGCCAAATCAGATTCAGAGTGCGAGTGCTTTGCCGGACTGATCGCAGTAGGTGGTGGTGAGCGTTGAGTTTTCGGCATATTGGCTATCGTAGTAGGGTACAGATTACCTTAGCAATCAAGCTCGTAGGGAAACAGTCGTGTTTCGTCGACCGCGGGTGACGTATGTCCTTCGTCGCGCCGTAGCCGTAGTCGCCTGCGGCTCGTAGTCTCGTCGTAGCGGTGACGTCACTCGCTGCAAGCGGGTTACTATTTCGGCGCGGGGGCTCCCATACAAGTTGGCTTCGTGGTTTATCGCTTCGGGTCGGATGTCGTCGGACCCAAGTTCAAATCCCGGCCTCCAAATTGACTCAATATTGAGTAAATCACACTATCCCACTCTTGGACCGCCCAGTAGGAGGAGTTATTCCATTTAACAGTCGTAAGAGTAATAAGGAATTGAAATTTGCACCGTTGACCAATCACAGATTTTAAATTAAAATATTGTAAATTTGACCGATACAGGGACACAGTGCTCGACCGCTCCGGCTCACAGTAGGCGGAGTAATTTCTTACTTACTTGTTCTATTGCAGGTGTTTCTGCTGCAAAGAGCCCTTTTCCGAGCTTGCCTCCTTGCGCGACCACTCGACCAAGCACACAATTGAAGAAATCGAAAGAAAAATCATCGTTCAACAGAACCGGCTTGTCAAAGTGGAAGTCTCAATAATAACTTGCAAGATTTGCTCCAAAACAATCAAAGATTTGACCAGCCTTCGAGAACATTTAACCAAAGACCACGGAATAGAATTCGTTCAAACTGAAGACCTACTAGTACCATTCAAAATTAACGGACAGCTACAATGCCAGCTATGTTCAGAGCAGTTCAATAAGTTCAGACTATTAAACATACATATGAACAAACATTACCAGAAACATGTTTGCCATATATGCGGAGCGGGTTTCTCAAATGCCGTCTTCCTGAACTTACATAAAACGAGATCCCATAAACCGTTGCATTGCAAGCAATGTGATTTGCTATTCGCAAGCAAGACTGATAAGAAGTCCCACGATATGGCAGTTCATGGTGTCAAATTTGAAAGGAAACTGCGTTTCCCTTGTCCGTATTGCACTCAAAGATTCTTCCAAGAGAATTTCCGCGTTTTACATTTAGTTCAAAAACATGGGTTATCCCAACCGGAGTATAAGTGTGCAGTGTGTCCCAAAGTGTTTATAACGAGGAGTTTGTGCAATAATCATGTGAAATCGGTGCATATGAAGGAGAAGAACTGCAAATGCGATGTGTGCCACAAGTTGTTCTATAGGAAATCGGACGTGGCGAGGCATAGAGTCACGCACACTGGCGAGAAGAAGTTTGCTTGTGCGATGTGCAATAGTCCGTTTGCGACGAAAGATTCACTGAGGCGGCATTTAAGGAGGGCGCATGGGGGGATGCAATAAATTAATTATAAAAAATAATTTCTTTTATTTCTACAGTCTACTCTTAGTTACGATGTAAAATCGTAGTTACGATGTAAAATCGTAAGAACGGATTACACTGATTCATATAGATTTTAGTCCGGCCATAAGTTCTGTTACAAATGAAAATGCATTTTTTTATGAAGTAATGTAATATTACTAAAAAGGATATTTTTAATTACACCTCTGCTAAAATATGCACACATAACAATCTCCTCTACTAAACTTATTGCACATCAGAAACATGACTGTTCTGCAATTAAACTATTTGCTCAAAAAAGGTAGTCCAAAAGCAGCTTTCTTTTTAAATCTATTGACAACTAAAATCTAGTTTATACAATAGACTAATGTCTTGAAACAAAAATACTAATTGCATATCAAAAGTACTGGCTTGCACACTAAATTGTACAATCGTAAAACAATTTTTCTAAAACTGATCTCTAAAGATGCTTCACTATCAGTTCAGTTGTAGAAAAATAGTAAAATGCTTAATTTAGTGTGCAAGTCAGTACTTTTGATTTGCAATTAGTATTTTTGTTTTAGGAAAATTGGTCTGTTGAAAACATATTATGTTTCCAACACCAAAATGCACTTTACAAATTTACTATCTGTGTAACTGAAATACTTTTCACCTAACTTGTAATACTTTTTGTTCTTCTATTTTTATGAAAAATGATTTGCCGCGAACTCGAACTCTTCTAACCGCGCTCCCGACTCGTTCCTTTTCGCAACGACGACGCGGCGGGTGCGAGAGTATAATGAATATAATAAACAGGCACTTAAAGCTAACTTATAAAGACATTTTATTCTAAATGGCCATTGAACTATATATGTCAGACATTAAGTTGAAAATCGGTTAAAGAAAATTGACAGACTTATTTATTCTGATGTGCTGGCAACTGTACATTTAGTGTTGCCGAAGTATCGATATTTTGATAAACAATGGTTATTGATCTCTGAATAATTACAGTTGAATAGTCTAATATTTTGACAATTTGAATAGTATCAATAATTTGGAACAAGACAATATTATTATGAAAAGGGTGAAAGACTATTCATAGTATTGATACAATCAAGAGAATTGCTGGTATGAACAGCAATACTATCAATACCATCGGCGGTATCTACTATTGATATTATCAACGCCTGATAGCTAAAAAAACTATCGGTAGTATCGATCTTATCAATAGTATTGCCAAATTTGAACTGTTTTTAGTATCAAAACTATCAATAGGTTATATTCATCAATACTATCGATAGAATTGACGCCAGATAGCTCATACCATCAGCAATACTATAGCTGAAAATACTATCGATAGTATTGCTAGTATGATCAGCAATACTATCAGTCATATACTACCGATAGTCTATACTATCGTGGCACCTGTAGTTAAATCGATTGGTATGGCCCTAAGATCATTCGATGCGATTTTCATGCCTTTATTTAACACAATTTGCACGTTAATTTGGCGTAACGTTAGCACTAACAGTATTTATGGCCAGAGTGCCGAGTGCGAGTTGCAGTGAGAGAAGTGAATGACTTCACCATCGCGTTTTGCGAGCACGTAAATGTCAAATAGTATGGAATCGAGTCAGCGCCATCTAGCGGCGAATTCGGGCAACATTCAGGCCGCTAGATGGCGCTCACTCTGTGCCATACAAATTCGCGTTTTGTTTCTCGCAAACGCGATAGTGAAGTTATTCACTTCTCTCATTGCAACTCGCACTCGGCACTCCAGACTAGTTAAGATGAGAAGTCATATGGGAACTAATATCGAGAACCAACACAACACAGACAATGCGGGAATCTAACCCGCAGCCCATTAGTTGGCGAATCGATCGGCTCAATTCAGGAAACGAACTCACCTCAGCTAGCTATCACCACGCTTCGGCTTGACACCTCAAAATAAATTTATATACAATTTATTTTTAATGATTGTTAGTGTGAGTTAAAAATAAAACTCATGAAGGTATTTTATGATACTTTACTTAAATATTTTGCAAATTTAAAAAGCTAGGATATTTCTAAGACTGATTGATTGTCGGCTAATTCTTCGGTTAAGTAAAGCCAAGGTCCCGAACGGCTGTAGTTACTTTCACAAGAACTAACCAGTGGCGGCCCTAGAACTTGATCAGGCCTATTCATGGTCGGTTATGTTTGGCGGCCACTGTGCACTTTCCGAGAGACGCCTTTCATTCAGTTTTCAGCTTCAAACTTGGCTTTGTCGCCCTGATCTATCTAGCGTCTAGAGCAAGGGTCACAAGACTTTTTTTTTGGCATAGAACCCTTCAAATTCCCCCCTCTACTAGCCACATTTCTACCATATTCCCAAGGCTTGACAAAAAATGTGACGCCAACATAGACCCCCGTCGAGTTTCCCGTGGACCCCCTTGGGGGCCACCTGCCCCCCGATTCAGAACGAAGTTGTCGACCGATTCGGTAAGTTTGTTTTAATTATAGTAAATGACCCGCGTAACCGTAGCAATCAATATTTTTATATGGTGAAGCCAAAGGCCTTTAGTTTTCATTAACTAAATTATATAAGAACTACCTATCTTAAAGAAAATATTAAAAATAAAAGAAAATAACCGAATCGGTCGATAACTTTGTTCTGAATCGGGGGACTGGACCACTTCGGGAACTACTGGTCTAGAGAGTAGAGCGACCGCACCTCTTGTTCTACCCCGAGGCCACTCCTGACTGTAACAGTTAACTAGCCTCGGACTGATGAAAATCCTGTATCTCATGCTTTATCAGCCTTTAATACCTCCTAGAAGCCCTTAGCGTAAGTGCCTCTGAACTTAAGCCTTCAATGAAAGTCTAGGCATACTGGCCCTGCTTGGCTATCGATTGTGATTTTCAGCGATAATAGCTATTTGACGTCGAAATTTCCAACATAATTGGTTATGGTCATGGAGTTTCGGAATTGCAAAGCCACTTGCAATCGAGTCACATTGCAAGTAAGAGAAAGAGAGGCAAGTTTTCTTGCAGCCTTCGCAAACCCTTTGAAAATCAAGAGAGATCCTTATGTTCTTCAAAACGTTAAGATTCACTCAATTTGCTGTTCTATGTGAGGATGCTTAGCTCTCAAATGGTGTTTCAAATTATTCCCTTGAGTGTACGAAGCGCTACAAACTTGACATTTATACTTCTTTTCCGCTCCGTGACTCTGAACATGCACCCTTAACGCCCTCATGCGAGGGTAGCTTTTCCCGCAATATTCACATCTGAAATTCCTCTCCCCAGTATGAGAAGCCATATGATCTTTCAGAGCAGACGGTAAGTAGAACTTCTTCTCACACACATTACACTCATGTTTTAACAATTTCAAATGATTCTTCCTATTATGTTCACGAAGAGATTTCCTTGTATCATAGACTTTATCGCAATGCTCACATTGGAATGTTCTCTGAGCCCCATGGGCCTCAATCATATGCCTGTACCTTAATGTATGGGAAAATAAGACCTCATCGCATTTGTAACACGGATATCCGGGTATATTATTATGTTGTCGAGATGTATGGTAATATCTTCCATGCTTAGATTTGAAGATCTTCCCACAATCTTTGCAGGGGTACGTATCTTCTTTCTGGACTTGATGAGTTTTCTGATGTGTTATCAATTTATTTTCTTCAAAGAAATGGGCTCCGCATACATCACAGATCCACGTACCAAAATGTTCTGCCATATGTTTCTTCAATGCGTGGAAATATGTGAACACCATTCCACATTCTAAGCAATCTAGATTGCCTAGTTTTAATCTAAATTTGAGAAATTCATTCTTAATATTCGGATAGAGCATTTTTTCATGAACCGTAGTGACGTGTGCGTAGAAATCTTCTAGATTATCTATAGGTTTCGGACATAATCTGCAGTCTATTCTGGCTATATCTATCAGTAAAGATTGCTTATATATCACAGTGTCTTGGAATGTAGTGGGATCATGTGTAGCGGTATGTTCTCTAAGTTTGTCCGGGTCAGTGTGGAGTTCTTTGCAGTAGACGCAGTGGAAGTCACTAAAAGTGGTGACAAACGGACAGACGTACGAGTTCTCTACCACTACGATGGTGTTGTGGAAGGCTTTCTGGCTGGCGGACTTCCAGGGACGAACGACTGGTGGGACCAGAGGCGGGTTTGGTTTCGATGTGTCTGTTGGGAAAAATAATAATATTAATAGCTTTATCTAACGCTTACGAGGTACAGAACCCGTCAAGAGAAAATAATGTGCAGGTATAAGGCTAAGAAATCACGGAGCGGTTTTCAACCGCAGCTGCCGCGCTGGCGATTCGGCGGTTTTTTACTCGAACTCACGAGACCGGAGTTTTGTGCGTAGACGGGGGCGGTTGAGAGACAACCGCCGATCGACCGTCGAGCGCGCGGCCGCAAACCGCTGCGGGAAATAAGAGCTTTAGCTGGGGATGGATCGAAAACGTTGCATTTTGTGAGATTTTCGTGATTACTTTTATTGAATTTAAATAAAACTAAAATTTTTGCTCTATTATTGTGCGCATAATACTATTTAAAAACACATTGAATTGTCTAAAATGAGGTAGTGGCCGATTATTTGCTAAACTAAATAAAAAACCCTTTTTTTAAATTGATACGACACCTAAAAATTCACTGTACACAGTTAAAGTTATAATTATGAAATTAAAAGGTGCATTCAATAATAGAGAGATAATTTATATTTATTTGAATCCAGCTAAATAATCACGAAACCTTAAAAAAATGCGACTTTTACGATCTACCCCAAACGCGAAAAGCAAACCCTCTTAAACGCGTCGTGAAATCTGCTTACACTTTTTTCATACATTTCTGCATTCTATAGAAGCTGCGGGCCCGTAACCGCGACAGGAAACCGCTCCGTCAGGTCTTAGCCTAAGGGTGGAAGGGTCAGCACTCATCACCTACCATGTTGGTCCACCACGACTGCAACAGTCACTTGTCTCTAACTAACATAACATAACAACATTTTGACGACACGATTGGCGTACTGCGCTGTAGCACGGTTTTTCGCCTCGATTTCCGTAGTGTCCCGGGTTCGATTCCCGGTAGGGTCAATTCAGGAAACGATCTTTTCTGAATTGACTCGGGTCTGGGTGTGCTGGGAGACGCCCCTGGCTCATTTCCTTGTGTGGTACCTCGTAACACAGGGATATTAATCCCTACTTCGAGACCATCACAAGAGGTGTGTTGTCTGGCGCATATTTATATTTATTTATATATTTATAACATACCATCACGACTTCATCCCAAGCGGGGTAGTCAGAGGCAAGTGACTGTATTGTCATAGTGAACGAAACACTCAGAAGCCCACTTTTCCCCAATGGTATTAGAACCTAACGTGGTAGGTGGTGAGCCTTCCGCCGCTATCCGGGTTGATTTGGTTTTTTATCGATGTTTCCATCACCGGAGAGTTAGTTGGAAATATAACAATGTACACAAAGGTTTTGGTTCTAGCCAGATTTGAACTCGGGACCACACAATCCGCGATCCGAGTTGGGTGCTCAACCACTAGGCCACGACGCTCTCAATTCCTTACCAACTCAGCTCTAAATTCCCTGACTGCTCAGGTCCAGAGTGCAGAGTGCAAGTTTCAGTAAGACAAGCGAATGACTTCACCATCGCGTTTTGAATGGCAGAACGCGAATTTGTATGGCATTGAGTCAGCGCCATCTACCGGCCGTAATGTTGCCCGAATTTGCAGCTAGATGGAGCTGACTCTGAGAGAGTTATAGAAGGCGTAAGTCCATGTCACTGTTGTAAGTGAATAATATTCAAGTAAATACACACAGACACACAACAAACACAAATATTCATCACATTAATGTTTGTCATGGGTGGGGATCGAACTCACGACCTCCAGTGCTAAAGGTGGCATCGCTGCCATTGCGCCAACAGGCCAGTTATTTGTTGTTTGTCTTTTCTTGCCATGTTATTTGTTATGCCGTGCGTTTGACTGGTAGCAAATGGCTCTAGGCATTAAGTCTGCCAATTGTACTATATTTATATGTGCAATAAATAAATTGGCGGCAGGATTGCTACCATTGCTTCAAAAGGCTTCAATTGCTTTGAGTTTGAACCATAAGTTAAACTTAAGAATATCTATCATTATTTTATGTTGAATTATACCTGACGATATTTCAAGTGTTCACTTGCAATATCGACTGTCTCATTGGCAACTGGTCTTTTAAAAAAAACACATTTTACTTCATTCCCTGCTTTTCAGCCTATTCTAGATCCGCGCCATCGCAGCCTTATTTAATCCGAAATTGAAAAAACCCTAAAAATCTTCACGTACTATCGAGGTCTCTCGCGCCTTACCACTTTGTAGAAATGTTCCTGTGAGCGCATCGCACCGGGCATTAGCTACACCTGCCCCTGATTGGTTACGTATTTTTACTACGTTTTACCATAACCAAATATATTCCTGCGAATTTTCGGTGTCACGGGGAATTGTTTTTTTTATGGATGCAAAATTTATGTAAACTATGAACCGTATTTTCACTGCATAAAAGTTCATTTTCATGTGACGCAGACAACTAACACAGTGATCATCTTATTGAAATGATTTTAGAGACAATAGTTGTTTACATGTTTTTTGTAACCGTCCTTGGGTCAGTCTGTCATTTTTTCCTACTAACTCATATGCGACGTTGCCAAACCGTGATCGATGCGCCGCTTGACCCAAAACATGAATGGATGGAGAGCGTGGCTTGAAGTGAGCGGCAACACGGTATGTGCAAACAATTTAGACTGGTAAGGCGCGAGAGACCTCGATAGTACGCAATAAAGCAGTCCAAATTAAAATCCTACCATTTACTACTTCATCCTGTATCTTCTTTAATTTGTCTCGCATTTTCTTCATCTTCCCCATCATTTTCTTCTTCGCTCTGCCATTCTCGTCTGCAACAGATTTTCGTGTGACTCTTCTCTTGCTTTTTGGCGATTCCTCTATCGCGTCCTGGGCCCAGGCTTTCACTTGCACTTCTAGTGGAGCTGAAATGTTATTTCAGTCGTGAAACAGTAGAGACTAGTGGACAATAATCATTTGTTTACAGGTTCGCTGAGTATCAGTTCCCACGTTCTGCACAAATTAACAATAAAATTATTATTATTTTAAAATTATACGCATGGTCTGCAAGGGAGTGTAAAATAATAAATAAATAACTATCTGGCTAATTGAGTTTGCTCGCTCAACCCCTTTGGGTTTTTATTAAATTATTAATTGCAACTTTCTGCGCAAAGTGTGATACTTATAATAAGTTATTTAGATTGCATGTTTTAGAGAGCGTCGTGGCCTAGTGGTTCAGCACACGAACTCAGATCGTGGATCGTGTGGTCCTGAGTTCAAATCTGGCCAGTACCAAAATATTTGTGTTCATTGTTAAATATCCGACTAACTCTCCGGTGATGGAAAACATCGATAACAAACCAAATTAACCCGGATAGCGGCGGAAGGCTCACCACCTACCACGTTGGGTTCTAATACCATTGGTGAAAAGTGGGCTTCTGAGTGTTTCGTTCACCATGCCGACACAGTCACTTGCCTCTGACTACCCCGTTTGGGATAAAGTCGTGATGGTATGTATGTATGTTTTAGCTAAGGAAGAGTGGCTTCTTCTAACACAGGTGATTCCGTACCTAATAGAGGAAATCAAAACCAATTTGTAAACAAATAACTTAAAGTGAGTAAATATTTTTGTATTTTGTATAATAAGCGAACTTAGCTCTCACACAAGACGACGGCTAACACCAACGGGAGACTTAGGACAGGAGCCAGGTGTAAATTGATTTCGTTAAAGAAACACTCTTGTTGCTTCTACTCTGTCGTCGTTGTCAAAAGAGAAGAACCGGTGGTTCCAGGTTTTACCAAAAAATATAGTAAAATAGTTTTCATTGCTTCCGAATGTTACGTTAATCTTATAAGTTAGTGCCAAAATTATTGTTTTTTTTTTGAAACGACTAACAAGCAATTCAAAATCAACTCCTTCGGCTACGCTCATGTTGTGTGCTTCCTAGCTCTTGAACTACTGAAATTGACAGCCGTCGACACGTCACGCACGTCATCGATGGCAGAGGTTGACGGCATTTGCTGTCCCGTGAGTTAAGGCAGAGATTCATGAAGTCTGAGTGTCCAGTACGAGCTGCAGTGAGCGATGCGAATGATTTCACTTCACTTCACCATCGCGTTTTGTGAGCACATAAATGTCGAATAATATGGCAGCTAGTCAGCACCATCTAGCGGCCTTAATGCTGCCCGAATTCACCGCTAGACAGCGCTGACTCGATGCCATACAAATTGACATTTACGTGCTCGCAAAACGGGATGGTCAAGTCATTCGCATAGCTCACTGTAACTAGCACTCAGCACTGAAGTGAAACAAACGTCTGCTAAAGTGTCACACCTCGTAACTGAATTTTTTTTAAAAGACATTTTTACTACTAATTTCTGACCATATACAATAGCAAAGCTCTTAAATCGTATCAAAAAGCCGTTTCAGTTTAAAATGCTAAAACCAGAAACTCCGGGCCGCCCAAAATATTCAAAACAAACCTTCGTTAAATGTTTCGTGGTGAATTTTTTTGTGTCTCCTGTAAAATTTGAATTGATGGAGTAACGAGGTTTGACACTTCAGCCGACGAAATGATGAATTAAACACTCACTCTTATCATCTTGTGCCAATGTGTGATCAGCGCTGTCTTCGTTGAGATGGTCCGCGTCATCGTGCGCTGAGTCGACGACATCTTCTTCGAGCTCCACTTTTATCTCTGTCTCTGTTTTAATGTTGTTTGCCTCGTCTGAAAGGAAATGAGATATGTCTTGTTGGCAGTCAGTGGTAGTGCTAAGACTGTCTATGTTTTAGTCTGTAACTACCTTCTTATCGTGTCGAGTGGCAACACAACTACGTGCGACCAGAATTCCGTCACTTGCACGACATACTTGCATTATTGTAACTACCTTAAATGAGTACGTAGGTGCAAACTGTATAACTCTTACAATAGAAAAAAATGTAAGGGACTAAATGTCATAGGAAACCACACACAACCACATAGGTACAAATGGCGGACTTAATGCCTAGGGGCATTCCCTGCTAGTCAACCACACAGTTAGACAGAGATGTTACAGGCAGTGCTAGAGATAATAGTTTTAAATTAAGCCTACGAAGATGAAATGGGTTTAAATCAAAATAAGATTTCAAGGAGATATTTTCTCCGTGTTAATGGTCGTTGTCACACTCGACGCGCATCATGGAAAAATCTAGCAATAGGCCTTCTGAACATACCTATAACGTTACTCACCGCCTATCCCCATCTGGGCCTGCAGCAGCTTCTCCTCGCACAGCAGCACCTGCCGGCGGAACAGGCTCGCGTCGCGCAGCCGGCTCACGCACGTCGCGCAGATCAGCCGGTCAGCTGCTTCGCCGTCTAGGTTTGACAGCTGCAACAAGAAGGCCTTTTAAACTTTCTTGTTGCATTTTAACTACACGGCACGATGACGTTTCGGCGACATGGTATTGTCGCCAAAAGGGTGAGATAACTATTTATCTAACACCTATGTGTTAGTTGCAATAACACGTTATTGTTAGAATAGATTTGAGTGATTTTTGTCTAAATCGTTGTGGCGTGTTGCTCTTGGCTAGCCACCCTGATAAACTTAAGCTTGGGGAGTGCTTTGGGAAATTAGGTAACCTAGCTAAAGAGGCCGATGCGGGCAGTAGATCCAGTACTTTGGTTTAAGAGGGGCTCAAATTGTCCCGGATTGTAGTTTGGGGAGGCTTGACTCCTAAAAATAAGATATAACATAACATACCCTCACAACTATATCCAAAACCGGGGCAAGGCAAGTGACTGTTGCCATCATGGTGAACGGAACACTCAAAAAGCCCACTTTACAACAATAGCATTAGCAAAAAACGTGGAAGGTTGTGAGCCTTCCACCGTTATCCGGGTTGGTTTGTTTTTTTTTATTGATGTTTTCCCATCACCCGAGAGTTAGTTGGATACAATGAACACAAGTTGGTTCTGGCCAGATTTGTATTCGGGACTTCGGGACTACACGACCGAGTCAGGGTGCATAAAGGTTAATTTTTGGTGAAAGTTACTAATAGGTTTGTGCTTGAAAGAAGGATTTAGAGGAAAAAGAAAAAAACTTCTTCCCTGGGACCATATTGCAAGAATACCCTTTTCGATCGAATCGATCGATTAACAATAACTGGAATATTATGAAAAGTGTGTAGGAACGTACGCAAAGTCCAAAACAGTCAAGGAAAATCTCAGCATACGTTTCCTTGAGGCCGCACCACTCATATTCCACGTCGAGCAGGCGACAGCGCTTCACGCAACCGCAGCCCCGACACATCCCACCTTCTACCACCGGCCCTTTCTTACAAACGCTCATTTGGTAACTTTTCAGTTGAATTAGGGACTTCAATTGCAAATTGCAAAAACTGACTGAACTCGGAATCTGAAGAAGGCAACAAGCAACAAAACGTCAATAACAGATTTAGGGATGTTATTGGCAGGTTAGATATTTTAAATCGAGAATGTCGATACATAGTTCGATTGTGATTTATAATATCAATAAGATTGCTTATAGATTGTTATTAACACAGTTGCTTGGGCTTATAATAAAATCTTAAACGAATATGTTGCTTTGAAATATTGAGTCAGAATTCGAGGTATATTTAGTTTGCTTGGAGAAAACTTTTTCGATAAAAAATCATTTAGACATTTGCAAAAGCATCACTTTTACCTTCACGATGACAGCAAAGATGCACTCATCACACCTGGCAGCTGTCAAATGTAGGCGTGTTCTTTTCTTTAAAAAGACTTTTTTTCAACGCCGTGAAATATGTTTCGAATCTGTATGTGTTTCCAAAACAATACAAGCGTTTTTGGAAATTATTTAATTTCGGAACAGACAGAGAATATTATTCCTGTGTATTTTTGACATAGAATACCTACGCTACTATTTATTTGTTGTGATTCGTAAAATTTTCCTTAGAATCAACTGAAAATGAGTGTAAATAATCGTAAAGGCCCTGTGTACGACTTAGGGCTTTGCCGCTGTTGTGGTTCTAACAAGAAATGCCGGCTTCTTAACGTGGAATACGAGTGGATGGGTCAAAAAGAGGTCTACTCCGATATGTTTGTTGACTGCTTCGGACTACTCGTAAGTTAATTTGACGAGCCTGAGTGTCATGCTGTATTCTGAATGATACACATAGCCCGCTGAAACTCTTTAGAGTAATTGTTTCCTGTATTTCATACAGAAACAGCCACAAAACTTCGTTAAAATTTAACGAAGTTTTTACTACAGATGCTGCCAACAGCATTTCATTCAACCTCATTTAGAGCGTAGCACAGCCGGCATAAACTTGTGAAGGCTTGGTATGATATAGCTGGACATTGAAGTGTCCTGGATATTCAGTTTAAGTTCAGATCTCGTCATATAAACTATCATACTATGCACCACTAGTTGATGTTGTACTTGAGCTGTAGCCGACTGTTCAATATATTGAAGACAAGTTGGTATAAGATGGCAGTAAAACCAGTTATTTTCAGTGTCTTTATTTTTCACATGTTGACTTGTTTTAATATTTTTCAATTATGTAAAAAAGTTGAATTTTACACACACAAATATATTTTGTAGTATTCAAATTTAATTCATTTCAAGTACAAATAATGATTCTCTTCTATTGATATTTGCAATAGTTTTTTCTTGTGTTAATTTGGTTTTCTGTTACTAAAAGATTATAATATAAAGAATAATATTTTCATTTCATAATACTGAAATATTTGCACTTTGTTCCGTTTAGCTTGCAGCTGCTCTATTGTTAGAGCAGCCACCTGTGTGGAAGATGCAGGTTCGATTCCTGCTCGAGATCAACAAGGTCCAAAATTAAATTTTTTTAGTTTTCTATCTTTAGACAGGAAGCATTGTAAATACTCAAATAAATACATTAGAGGATGTACATCATATAATAATGGAATGTGTCACCTTAGAGTTTTAGTTTACAAACTCAAACTCAAATAGGTTTCACAGGAAGTACTTTCAAATCGTCAAATTTAAAGCAAGATATACTAAATAATAGACATAATTACTATAGTAATATAGATATATAAATACACAGTATACAGACATAATGCGACTACCACCGCATCGGAGTTGTTTCTTGCTGAGAAGTCCCGGCGAGAAACTCAGCAGTTACTCTTTTAAACTTGTTTTGGGTTTACAACAGGCTTTAGTAAAGTACAATGTGTCATTTTGATACAAATAAACCTACTGAGTGTCTAATCTAAAGAATATAACACAATGGAAGAAAAATCAAACATAAAAGAATATAAACCTAAGGCCATTTGAACAATTAAGAAATAAAATAATTGTTAGTCAGTACAAACAGTTTATATAATGTAAATAAAAATGATATTGGTTATCTATCCAATCTTTTAGCTGAGCCGTCCTCAGAGGCTGCCAAAATGGTCATTAATTTTGTAATTTGTAGTCTTAAGTTGGTTTAGTTACTAAGATTAGGATCCGGGGAAATGGGTGAAATGGTCCACCACAAACGGACCGATCACCCGGCCTACTGCCAGCGTCCCCAGTTGAAAATAATAAGATTAGGATACGATGGAGCTGGCATTAAAGAAAAATAAAAAAATACCTAAATAATCAAAGTAATAAATGAAGGATTTCCCCAGCTGTCCCACCTCGACGGCTCGCCCCGGGACCGGCTGATCTGCGCCACGTGCGTGACTCGTCTCCGCGGCGCCGCCAGCTTCCGCCGGCAAGTGCTGCGGTGCGAGGAGACGCTGCTAAAGACCGAGATACTCTTGCATTGTGATGGTAAGTAGTGTTTACTATTTCTCTCCACATTTGGAGAGTAATCTCACCTAATACTTTACAATCCATTTAACAGCGGCTTCGCCCGCGTAGACTGTCTGTAGCGACATCTATCTCGCCACATACGAACTAAGAACTGTCGTATCCTACATCGCGATATCAAAGTTATCCAAGCGATTAAACATAAATACATGAACCCGACAACAACCGTCGGGCAGTAGGCCACCAGACACAACACCCGTCTGTTCGGAGGATCCTCCCTTTTCAATGGTGGATGAGGAACTTCACACCCTGTTCCTCACTCCCCCCCCCCCCCCCCCCAAATGTCTCCCCTGACGAAATATAGCCTAAATTAAAAAATATATAGCCCATGTCATTACCTTATTAGCTTCATATGCGTGAAAGAATTTTTAAAATCGGATCAGCAGTTTCGGAGCCTATTCAATACAAACAAACGAATCTTTCCTCTTTATCCTTATTAGTACATAGGAGTATAGATGTAAGTAATCCTATAAATTGAAAAATTTAACTATTTTATTATTCTCTAAATACGAGTACCTTGTAAGTAACTTATCTACTGCTGTATATTTCCAGTTTGTTATCTTCATTCGTAACCATATCTGTTCCACCGCAGGCTATTATTTTATATATTTGTGATGTCTAGATGCTGAAAAGGCAGAAGAAATTAAAGAAGAAAAGGAGATAAAACTGGAAGTGGAGCCGCTGCAGCCGTGCGATGAGTACAGCGACGAGCCGATGGACAACAACGATGATGGTACGTCACCACCTCTCCTTTACCACTAATCCGAATTTATTGCATGTTTAGTGTGTTCTTTAGAAACATAAAAACAAAATCATCACGATTTTATCCTAAACGGGATAGTCAGAGGCTGTTGCCGTCATGGTGAACGGAACACTCAGAAGCCCACTTTTCACCAATGGTATTAGAACCCAACGTGGTAGGCGGTGAGCCGCTTACCACTGCGTCAGGGTTGATTTGGTTTTTTATCGATGGTTTTCATCACAAAAGAGTTAGTCGGAATTAAACAATGAACACAAAGATTTTGGTACTGGATTTGAACTGGGAAGACACGATCCGCTATCCGACTTGGAGTGCTTATCCACTAGGCTACGACGCTCTCTTTATTTAGAAATAGACAGTTAAATACATTAAAAATTAACACAACAACCACAGGAGTCTCTCAAGATTGGGGTTGAAAAAGTTTTTACGTAGTCACGCACTCCAAACACCGAACCACTATGAAGACATCACAATTTTAACTGCAGTTATTGCTATTAGCTAGCAAAAGCTGTATTGGCTGCTAAGTTTTAAAATAATATCATACTTAACTTAAAAAAACCTATAGTGAAATGATATTTAACCTAACTCGACCAGAAACCAGCGACAGGATTATCGACGATCGCAAGCTGACAAGGACTTTGGGAGTTCATAGCCATCAAGTTGGAAGAAAGACTTTGCCTCCCATGTGTGTTCTACCGCTTATACCTACAACGAGTTTTGTTTCGAAAAACTATTCGAATGATGCACATGGCTACTTTCTGGATTTGCGTGGCAGTTCATCCCTACACTCAGGATCCGCCATGGTCTCGTACAGTTTAGTTTCAGAGATGCTTCCTACGCTTAAATTGTGGAATGAGGTTTCCCAATAAGGTTTTCCCAATGAGTTATAGTATGGAGTTTTTTAATATCGGTATGTAAAGGTTTTCACGCGGTCGGAAATGCGCGAGTGATGCCCCTGATGTGGCGTGTCTATAGGCTGCGTCGCTTACCATTAGGCCAAGAGCTCTCTATTCCCGTAGTATCATAATCCTCTTTGCATTAGGCGTTCCGCGTGCTTGTTTGTCACCGACGTAGTAAAAGAAATTGATAACACTCTTTACCGAATTTCCGTTTTGCAGATCAATCAGAAGACTTCATCCCCGACCAACCGCCAAAAACGCCAAAGAAATCTCCAAAACAGAAAAAATCACCCAAAGTTAAATGTAAAAAAAAGACCAAGATGAAAGGCAAAGAGAAGACGGAGCTAAACGGGGAAGGGAGGGGAGGGAAGCTGATGCTGGAAGACATCGCCAAGATCAGCGAGCAGCTGAAGAGAATGCATGAAGGTGAGAGTTACTTAACAGTTTAAGACAGTTTATTAACTTCAAGGATATCGTTACATTTTAAAAAAGTAGTAGGCATTATTTAACAAGAAAACAACAATCGAAAATGAAAATAGCATCAGATAGCGGCTTCCTGATGCCCAAAAAATAAATGCACCTTTAACCCTTTGCAGCATTAACCCGTCTCGTGTTTCTATTGTTCCGGTTTTTGCATTGTGAGTCATTGTTTGCCATTTTTTTCTAGCGTAGGCTTTATCGGCTCAGGCGCTGATTTTCAGTAGGCCCAAACAGTTCTGGTTTGTAGTTCTTCAGTTTCTACTTATTACGGAAATGCTGCTAAACATTTACAAAAAAACTTGGGTACCTACCTAATATAAATGTTACATTATTCAGTACAAACTCTCCCATATGTACAATTTGGGCGACACTTTTTGTGGAGAGAAATTTCTGCTAGACAGCCTTCAGAGATAAAGAGCTGAAAAGATTTACTACTATTCACACTTACACAATAAAATCATATGATATCATAATAAAATATAAATTATGGTCTAATTGCAAAATTCATTTATATTTATACTCCAATAATTATAGCATTAGACAGAAGTAAAAAAGGTTCTTTTTAGGGTACACTTTGTGGTAAAAGTACAATAAACATCATTGCTTTTAAGATTTATCCCGAATTTATTAAAATCTACATGAATAGCAGCTGTCACACTTAATTGTTCTCGTTTAAAGAAAAGGAACTTCAGAATTTATGAGGCTTTTGCTTAAAAGAAATTATTTTGTCTTGCATCAAACTATATTTTCGATGTAAAAACCTAAAACAGGCAGGGGTTTTCATTTTTACTGTCACTTTAACCTATCAAATCTAAAATGTTACATAATCCCTTCATACGTTGTGGCGGAAGGGGTTTTCAATTTTGCCAGGTTATACTCAGGTATGTTATCGTCATGGCAACGTCAAATGCAAATTGTCATTCATTTTAGCACCCCTGCTGTATGTTATCGTCATGGCAACGTCAAATGCAAATTGTCATTCATTTTAGCTATAAGTATAGATGACCTGAATTTAATACCAGTCCCAACAGTATTTCTCGTTCATAATATTCATATTCATTTATTCATTGCTAGTCACAGTACAGAAAAGTTGTCACAAAATTTTTGTGATCAGTGTGACACCCCGATTTAAAAAAATCTCCTGAAGTAAGGCTTATTTATTAATAACTTTTTGAGCTTACTTTCAAATACATCAATATTTTCAAGACACTTAATACTATTTGTAATGCTGTTATATTTTTTTTTCATTTAGCGGTGATCCAAAAGAAATGATAATCAATATAAAATAGGAGATTTTAGTTAAAAAAATATTTTTCTACATAATCTCCTAGCAAGTCGATACATTTAGTCCCATCTTTTTTCTAAACCCAGAATTTCCTTTGAAAAAAAATCTTTGCCTTGACCCTCCAAAAACGCCTCTACAGCAGGGTTACCTATCTTAAGTTCGAATTTTTTATGACCGAATTTCATTAGACCGAAAACTTTTCGACTATTTTCGTTTCGTCTTTTTTCACTTCGTCGAACGTACGTTTGCCACTGTATTAGTTGACCGACTATCAATTCGTTTTTTTTTTTCATTACTCCGACGTTTCACTTGGTCTAAAAAATTTTTACCAAAGTTATGCTTGGCCGAAATAACATTTCGAAGTATTATGTTGCCGAACATTCATTACACCACTGTTTTATTTGCCAAATTTTCATTTCACCTAACGCCTCGAAACATTTGAGCACACTATTCCCGATTATAATAATTGCTGTTATTTTTAATCAAGCAGGCATGCAACCAAGCATACAAGCAGGCATGAAAGCAAGCATGCAAGCTTGCGAGCAGGTATGCAAGCAGGCAGGCGACCAAGCATGCAAGCAAGCATGCAAGCAAGTATGCAAGCAGGCATGCACGCAAGCATGCATGCATGAGGATTGCCTCTTCTCCGGCGCTGCGGGAAGTGCAGCCTTTTCGCCCTTGCGTAGTGAATCTCAGGCACCCACGCTCGCTTGCCCAGCTTCGGCTTGCTGTAGCCTCAGCCGCCACAGGACGCCCGGGTGCCTGAGATTCACTACAGCGGGCGAGGGCTGCTCTCCCTCCACGCCTCCGGCTCTTGAATAACACTCTAGTGTAGAGCAGACTAGTATCACGGCGAGGTGACCACGGCAAGTCGGGGTCTACCTATCTCGGATCCAAGCCATCTTACCTTAATGCTGCCGTGCTCGCTTCGATTCAATATTCGGTAAAATGTTGTATCGGTGAAGTAAAAGTATGACAAATAAAACATCTGGCAAAAGAAAAAAAGAGACTTCGGCCAGTTGTAAAAAGTTATTTTGAAAATATATGAAACGTGGTTCGCCAAAATGATACTTATGTCAAATGATATTTCATTGGTTTAAAAATATGGCAAACAATACAGATAGCAAAAAAGACGTCAGTCAAACGTTTTCGGTCAAATGCAAATCGAACAAGTAAATTTCGGACAAGTAATCGGTTCCCCTACAGCGGTCATCACCTCGCTATTGTCATCATTTTTTTTTGCCTCGGAGGTGTGTCTTGAGCCGAGGAAAGAGGTAAAAGTCACTTTGAGCCAGGTCTGTTGAATAGGGTGGGTTTTGGAGCAATTCGAATCCCGTTGCGTTTGCCATCGTGACGACGGCTTTGTGAGTCGGTGCGTTGTCTTGGTGAAACAAAACTCCAGCTCGCAGTTTGCCTCGTCTTTTTTCCTTGATAGCCTCCCGCAATCTTCATAACTGGTCTGCGTAGTAAGAGCCCGTAATAGTGGCTCCATTTTCCAAGTATTCCACCATAATCATTCCTTCAGCGTCCCAAAAAACGGACGCCATAACCTTTCCTGCTGAACTTGAAACCTTGAATTTCTTCGGCGTCGGGGAAGACGCTCGGTTCCAAGTCACTGACTGCGGTTTGGTTTCCGGATCAAAATGGTGGATTCAAAAAAACCTGATCCGCTTGGAACTTTTCGAGATTCCCCCTCGAAATGTTGACTCGTTTTTTCGTTTGCTCGTCGGGTAACATTCTCGGCACCCAAAGCGCAGAGACCTTTTTCATATGCAATTCGTTAGCAAAGATTCTTTAAACACTGCCATATGAGATCCCTGTGACCTCAGCTATATGCCTTATGGTCACTCTTCGATCTGCCAAAACGACATCTTCGACTTTTTTCACATTGTCCGCAGTGAGGGACGAGGATGGGCGTCCATCGCGTTGTTCATCTTCTGTGGATGTTCTAGCCAGCTTAAACTCCTCTGCACAACGCGCAACTGTGGAATATGGAGGAGCAGAGTTCCCTAATGTTTCAACTAGGTCACTGTGTATGTCTTTGGTAGACATTTTTTTCAAACAGGTACTTGATGACAGCTCTGATTTCGGTTTTCTCCATTTTAATGTTTTCTCTCCGACTGTTCGTATTTAAATGAATGTACCTCCCGGGAATCGTGGCATATTGGTATGATTTTTTTATGCTCACCTAGTAGATATATGAGGAAGCAAACAATTTTTTTTTTTTCATATTTTTATGTACTCTAAAAATATATGATTATCATTACTTTTGGATCACCCCTACATCTTAAGACTTTATTATATTTTAAAAGCAGATACGAATACGAGTAAAGAAAATCTAAATTAAATCTTTATCATCGTATTATATCCTTCACAGATGACCTCAGAGAAAAGCAGCCTCCAGTACAAAAGACCACAGACAACGAGCAGAAATCCTTTCAAAACGCCGTGACCATAGTGCAGAATTCATTTGCCTGCCCTTTCGATTCATCCTTCAGTGATTACTACTGCGTTTATTGCAGACAAACATTCACAGACCCCCAGAAACTTCGAGAACACACAATGACTCACGATTCGGCAACATTCAAAGACAACATAGTTAATAAAAAACATTTACAAATCGATATCCTCAGAATCGATTGTCGATTATGTCCGAAGACAATCGACAATTTAGAAATTTTTAAAAGTCACCTATTTACAGCGCATGGAATTCACCTTTACGAAGCTTCAAATGAGTTCTTAACTTTCAAATTGACGGCTAATAATTTACAATGTACGGAGTGTAATAGTTCTTTTAGCTTTTTTCATGCTTTGAAGAAGCATATGGCGGAGCATTTCGGTACTTGTATCTGTGATGTGTGTGGTGCGCATTATTTTGAGGAAAGAATGCTGATTTTGCACCAGAAGAGTCATCAGAAGGTGGACGAAAACTTTCCTTGTAAAGAGTGCGGAAAGAACTTCAAGTCGAAGCATAGCAGATATTTACACGTTACAAAAATGCATAAAAAGGAACCCACTTACCAGTGTAGCAAATGTGATGGACTTTTCTTCTCGTACTCTCTAAGGTAATGTTTTTTTTTTATATACATAGAGTTTTATTCATGAAGTACATTTAGAATTGTTATATTTTCTTACAGTGGGTGATTATTCATACCGTACGGAAACTATATCAAAGCTAAAAATTAGATTTTGGGCCCTCAAACAGAACCAGACGAAAATGGCAAATTGAATAAATCGTATAATGTAAATTACATCACCTACTGACTATTTAAATCCAGGTCTCGTAAAACAAGTTACGTATGTGCAGAAACATTGGATTGGTTTTGTTCCGAAAGCAGTCTCGCTTAGGAACGTTTTCCTCATATTTGACTTGCCTGTTGGCGCAATGGCAGCGATCCTGCCTTTAATTCGTGGGTTCGATCCCCACCCATGACGAACACTCATTTGACGAACATTTGTGATTGTTGTGTGTCTGGGTGTTATTATTTTCTGGGTGTTTTTATTTGACGGCACGGTTGGCATAGTGCGCTGTAGCACGGTTTCTCGCCTCGATTTTCGTAGTGTCCCGGGTTCGATTCCCGATCGGGTCAATTCAGGAAACGATCTTTTCTGGATTGACTCGGGTCTGGGTGTGCTGGGAGACGCCCCTGGCTTAGTTCCTTGTGTGTTACCTCGTAACACAGGGATATTAATCCCTACTTCGAGATCATTACAAGAGGTGTGTTGTCTGGCGCATATTTATTTATTTATTATCTATTTAATTATATATTTAGAAATATTTAATTACCAGCCTTCCGCCTGTGGCATCGCCCGCGTCAACTGATATGGCCTACTGGCATTACTGGAAAGTTCCATCTAAATCCGTTCAGTAGTTTTTGCGGGAAAAAGTAATATACAACAAAGTAACATACTCACAAACTTTTGCATTTAAATATAATATTATTAGGAAGTGACATGTTTATCAATTTATCAATCTCTGACACCCATAGTACAAGCTAATACACCCATAGTAAAATAACCACCCTGGTATATAGACTAGTGATGTAGAAAGTCTTTTGGCTGAGAGAGACAATTTCTCAGTGTCCTCTTAAATACTATATTTTTAGGTATAGGCATATGATCGAGAGTCACGGCGAGCAGCGGCTGTTCCCGTGCGAGCACTGCGAGCGCGCCTACGACAGTCGCAAGTCGCTGCGGGAACACAACAGGAGGTTCGTATTCAACACTGACCCGAAGTGGGCATGTCAGTGACAGCGAAAGTTAATCTGGAACTTTGACGTGGACGCGGGTACAAAGGAGATGATGATGTCCCAAAATGGATGGAGTCTTGGCCAGGTCTATGTACACCATACTAAAAAATAGAAAAAGATACGTGGAACAGTTTCTAAATATTGAATTTCCTTAAAAAGGTATATTCACTTGGTTCAAACAAGATTTCCAATAATAAAGTTGCAACACACAACGGTAAACATCATGGCGGAGTTGTGTCAACACGGATTACGCGGTGTCAATTTGACAAGACTAAAACAACATCATGGAAAATGAAGGTCATGTTCACTTAACTAGTTGTTACCAATAACATTGTTGCCTGAATAGCATTAGATGTTCTTAAAACAAAAGCTGAGCTGAGACAAATCATAATGCAAATTGCAAAATTGTAAGCCAAAATAAGTACCAACACAACACAAGTGACAATGACAGTTCGCTATGATGTCTATAGACATGTGAATTGCCGTACTAAAATAGGACTTAAATACTGAATCATTTTTATTAAAGGACCAGAAAATGAAGTAATCATCATTCATATATTATTGTTTGTATTTTTACTGAAATCAGTAGATTTTCCTTAATTTTTTAAATAGTTGTACATAGACTCGGCCAGAAATGGGAGATCTCCAGTACACTATTTTCCGACTCGATTGTAGCAATCGCTATTTGACAGCTCGTCAGCCAGTCGCAACGCATTATTTGATGTCAAACAGCAACAATCGCTTTCAACAATAAAACGCGCGAAATACCTTACTGGTTAACTATCAAGCAGCTAAATCGCAGTCACTATTATTATCTGTGGTCAGTAGTTCGGGCGGGCTTGGATATTTTGCATCTGTCAAAGACGAAGATGTAAAAAAAGTTTAATGTTTGTGTTTCGCGACTATGTTTTGAATGATATTTTGTGTGTATGTGAATTAAAGAAGCCTCTCGAAAGTGCCGAATGAGCATACTGAGCACTTTGCTTGTGAAATTATCGAGGTAAACGAATGTGTGTGGAAGTTTTCTTATTCTATACTAATATTATAAAAAGGAAAGATTTGATTATTTGTTTCTTTGTATTGAATAGGCTCCGAAATTACTGATTCTATTGTGAAAATTCTTTCACTAACAGAGGGCTTTACTGTATAGGAGTGTTATGGGCTATAATTTAATATGATTGAACAAAAAAAAACAGTAAAAAATAATAGTTTAAGTAAATCAATTCGGAAAAAATCGGGTGAGATGTTATAACGGGCACTAGCTGGCAATCATTTGATAGAAGGAAGTCTGTAAGGGCAGCTCGTTCTCCAACAAGATTATACCTTGTCCAATTTAGAATAATAATTTTGACAGTTCACGCCTATGAAGTGTTGCATTCTTTTTCGTAAAATGTACTACAGATAATATTGTACTTTATTGACGGGTAAAGCCCACTTAGTGAAGAGCCTTGCGAACGAATAACAAAAAATAATAGAAAATCGATTGTGAAACAAAATGTATCTAACAAATAAACTCTGTGAACAAGAATTGATAATAATATACTCAAGGGACAGTTCATCTATTGATGTTAAGGATGATGATCATGAAAGTGATTTAGGGCGTGCACCATTATATTAGTAATGAACAACTTTAACCCTTAATAAGGCAGAGGTAAAATAGTTCCCACCCGATTTTAAACCTTAATACTTGGGCATACAGGCGAAAACCTATGAATTTTTTCACAATGCAATGCCTTATTAAGGGTTAAATCCCAACTCTAAAAGCCCTCAAGTGAATTCACTTAAGGGCTTTTATAGTTTTTATCTCTATAAGACGATTCCAAGTTCTATGAAATAATGATTCGATAATCGAATCGTGAACCGATTTTAAACTACCCCATCCCCTATTGTGAGCTGTCAAAATGTTCATCCTAGGGCTCGTTCCAAATCGCTTTTTGCGGAGTAATTTTCACCCTCGGCGTAAAGAAAGAGACAAAACTGTCTGTCAGCTGTTAGGTGAATTTCATCGGGCTCCAGACACTGGTAGAATTCGCACTTGTCAGAGTGATTAACATCACCCGAACCCGTTCCGAAACAACTGGAAAACTGTCAGGTGACAGCTCGGTCATCCTCGATTGCACTCGGGGTCAGTTCGGAACGGGTTCTAGTGATTTGCACTCCTCCAGAGTGTAATTTCCACTCGACTTGGAACGCAGCCCTAAATTGGACAAACTCTTATTAATTTTGTCTTTCAATACCTCAGATTCCACCTAAAGATCTTCAAGCACCAATGCGACCTCTGTGAGAAACGCTTCTACCTCCCCTCCCGCCTCAAGGAGCACATGGCGACGCACACCGGCGAGCGCAACTTCCGCTGCGAGTACTGCGGGAAGAGCTACCCCCGACTGAGGGGGCTCAAGGTTCATTTGCAGGTAGAATTGTAAAACCACAACAAGTTTAAAAGAGTAACTACTCAGTTTCTCGCCGGGTGTTCTTAGTAAGAATCAACTTCTCTGACGCGGTGGTAGAGTCGCATTATGTTTGTATACTGTTTATTTATATATTCTTATTATTATAATATTTATGTCTATTAAATAATATATTTTTTGACTATTTAAAAGTACTGATTAAGTCTTTAAAAATAAAGAAATTTGAGTTTATATAGGACTTTCAAACTTATTTCTCTGAAAATGACGTTTTAGTGCCTGGCATACAAATTTCTGAACGTAACGACCGCCGTTTACGTGATAACAACTCATGGCAGACATACAGTGTAATATAGACACTACAACAATGACTTAGAGTCCATAATGAGTATGTACACAACGCGCCAGCAGTTCCATGGCAGCTTACCCACAAATTAGATACAAAAGCTCACCTATTACTATTAGCTAGCCATACACACACAGGTGTGCACATCAAATGCCCGTCAGTCCTCACTTGCAACGCTACTCGATTGCTAGTCGCTCGCATTTTGACAGCTAATGACGATGCAGTATTCGGCGTCAAATAGCAATAATCTCTGTGAAACTGGCGATTTTCTTAGCCGGGGCCTAGTTAGCAGATCCAAGCCTCTGCAGATAGTTGGAGTTGTTTATGGAGTTGTTTTTTTTTTCAGTCCCACAGCGCTGACAAGAAGTACAAGTGCTCTTTGTGCACGGCCTCCTTCACGCAGAATGTGAACCTGCGCACGCACGTGCGCCGCCAGCACCAACCGCATCTGGAGGACGCGTTTCACGAGTAGGGGGGATTACAATCTAATCTAAATTAGCCGTTAGGATCCCACTGCTGGGCAAAGGCCTCTCTTCCCCCCTTCCACATACGTCTATCTTTGGCCTTTTCAGTTCCAATTCCAATTTAAGTGTTGTAAAAAACGGTTCTGTAATCACTCAAATCTTTAGTTACGAAATAAATTACTACTAAATGAATATTATAATGGTAGGAGAATCGTCATCACAGACAAATACAAGTATTCTGTACAAATTGGTTTCGGTAGGCTGGTTTTATTATTCATAATATAGCTTAATTAAAATAAGTGAATAGTTGTATTATATAGATGTATTATTTGTAAACAGAAGTACATATTAAAATAATTATAAATTGAAACTTGTTTTATTCTTATCTTTGCAGTATTTTATTTACAAGCAGGATTCGTTGGAAGTCCTTTTGATCAAAAAAAAATATAACGAGTATGTATTATTATAAAGAATAAATAGTATTATTAACGTACCTTACATACTTAATCGAGAAAATAATACCATGTACCGTCGTCCCTCTCTTTCGAATCAATCACCGAAACTTGCTCTCGTTTCGTCATCGCTCATCCTCATCACGCTAAAAGCATAGATAAAGTAAAAATGTTAAAACGTAAACAAATGTGTAAAAACGTCCAACTTTGATGAGCATCAGCGTGAGAACGGTCTAAAATTTTAAAATACCAGATTTTTCTCACTCTATGGAACCGCAAAACTGCCGATTTTGGGGTATACTAAACTATTAAACAATGAAACTTTCTGAAGAATACATCCCTCCCTGCCATCTATGATGTGTAGAAAAACTAATAATTTTACTGCCATCTAGTAAATAGCCAATGTACTAATATTGTGTTATTTTTTGGCACAAGATGGCATTATGAAGATTGCTTTTACCGCCATCTATTCACATGTAGACAGACTAATGTTGTACCGCCATCTAGTAGTAATTTTTTGTTCTTTTTGATTACTAGATGGCATGATAAAAATAAGCTTTTACCGCCATCTAGTTTCTTGATAATTTACTAACACAATGTATTTTTTCGATTTTAGGGCTGCGTTCCAAATCCAGTGGATTTTCACTCTGAGGAGTGAAAATCACTCGAACCCATTCCGAATTGACCCTGAGTGAAAACGCGGATGACCGAGCTGTAACCTGATAGTTTCCTATTTGTTTCGGAACGGGTTCGCCGTCGACCGGGACGAGCAGGGCGGCGATAATGATACTTATATCGCAGGCCCAGCTCCTGCCCGTGCCGATACCGCGCGCCCGCACCCGCACGGCGTACCAGCGCAGCCCGGACGACGACCGCGACGACAAGCGCGTCCGCAGGTCACCGACGCCAACGCCCAGGTCTCCATCGCCTTTTCACCACGTCTTCTATGCGTCGGGCCCACCCTCGTGCAACGAAGTAGTTTTGGTCGACACAGAGTTTTTCAACTCAGATGTCGATGTTGAGTACGACCAAGCCCGCCGATCGCCGTCACCACCAGCGTGCCCACGCACGACCGACGCCAACGCAACCGAGTCGCGGAAAACCGCGACAAACTCAACCGCCTACTGCAGTATGGTAAGCCCGCCAGGCCGCCCGCGCCCTCCTACGCCGCCGCCGCTGCAGCCCCGTCGTCACCGGTGACGTCGAGACCACCGTCGCCGTCCACACCACCGCCACCGAAGCCCCAGCCGCCTGTTCAGGGCCACCCACCTATAGTGGTGGAGCGCCTGCCCAACTGGGTAGCGCACCTCGCCGCTATAGGTAAGCGGCTCGGATCTACGCCGAACGCACGTCTTTAAAGGCCGCGTGCGTTTCATTCCGCAGAGCGCGGACGAGTACCGCATCGTCCAGCGATACTTGACCGAGGCCGCGGAGAACGACGCCACCATTAGTTGGTACTGCTATGCGCCTGTAAGCGAGCGGCCAACCAAGGTGGGCATACGAGGCTTGCCCACCGACACCACAGCCGAAGAGATCACCCACGCCCTTGATCACCCACGATCCGGAATGCGAATTTCATCTTAAAACAAAACCTTTTAGATACAAATTTCTATTTAAAAAAGGAACTTAGTAATGTTTTTATAATCTGTCATTAATTGTTTTTTTGTAAGGCTAGTACTTTTTAAGTTATTTAAAAAAGTTTTAAATATCCCTAGACCATGTTGTTGTGTGTATTTTAAAAAAATATAAAAAAAATTGTTCCCACCCAAGAAGGCTAAGGAGAGATAACTCCCGAAGTGGGGGTAAGCTTTCGAGGGCCGAAAGTCGTATACTCTGTGCCGGGCAAAACGCTGTATTGCGCATGTGCAGCGGCAGCTATTTGTCATTTCATGGTCACATGGTTTTGTTTTGAACGGTGTCACGTGCGACAGTTGTTGTTTTTCGAGGTTGTGTTGACCAATTTTGACACTTCGCGAGGATCGCGGCAAAGAAGCGTAATGCGCATGCGTCACTGTGGGATACGGATTTAGTCCAACCCTTTCCAGGGAGTTATCTCTCCTTAGTCTCTAGCCTTCTTGTTCCCACCCAATGCTTCCGGTGCCTGGAGCCCGATGAAATTCACTTGACAGCTGTCGGGCGAAGGTGTTGCTCGTTTTGGCTCTCTAATCGACAAGGGTGAAAATCACTCAGCGAAAAGCGATTTAGAACGGGCCCTAATGGCGATAAAATCTTTGTTAAATAGACATAAATACTAATACTATAAACTCGATGCGACTCTACCACCGCGTCGAAGAAGTTGATTCTTACTGAGAAGACCCGGCGAGAAACTCAGTAGTTACTCTTTTAAACTTGTTGTGGTTTTACAATGCGAGTTAGCAGAGTACAATTTGTTTGTTAATAAAAAAATATTGTTGAATGTGAAGTTGAACTTTCGTAAAAAAAAGTCAATGGTTTTCTGTATTTTACTGGCCCCTTACTCTTGAATCTAATTTCGCCGGATTGGCATTAGTTTCTGTTACCAAAAATTTTTTTGAACCTTATTCTTTTTGTTATAAGGTTCAAAAATGTATTGTTTGACATTTCTGCAATGCTTGTCCAATAAAATTCTGTGCAAGAGTCAGGCCCAAATGTAAAGATAGATTCCATAGTGCTGTGTTCTGTTGCTATAAACAAGTTTTAAAAAATAAGATGTCAAACCTAGCAAGTCTAGCAACAAAGTTTTTTTTTTACTTCAGTCCGTGTGTTTGTTGTTTTAAAATATTAATAAATTTATACTAATAATCAGCAAATAGGTACAATAAAAATAAAATGGAGTCAAAACAGGATACGAGCTACGGCCAGTGTCGGTGTTGCTTGGGTAAAGGCCACCACAGAGACCTGATGAAGGAATACTACTGCAATGGTATACGGGAGGTTTATTTCGATATTTTCATGGATTGTTACAACTTATTTGTGAGTATTGCTCTTATAATACCTATTTTTGCCTTAAATTGCGTATAAGCAGTTGGGGTTCGAATGCCACTCAGGGAAAACATTTTTGTGATGGATTCTATGGATGGAGGAGTATTTGTTAAATTCCGTGTAGGCTTCTATTTTAAGATATCTTTATCATGTTCAGACACCCATAGTTGCTCCTAGAACCCATAGCCAGTTACTCGTGGTAAAATTGGCTATGTTTAGTGAATCCTAAAGATATTAATTTGCCTTAAAACACCTCAGTGGTTCGCCAAGATTCCTCAGGCTGGAATGCAGAGGATTCTTGGGTTCAAATCCTGTGTCAAACAGGGTGTGTTTTCTGCTCATTCAGTTCATGTCCATGCAATTTGTCATCTTCAACCAGCATTAGCCAAATGTAGTGATTAAGATAATAAAGGGTTATTCAACAAGAACTTTGTTTTTTAAAACAAAATAAAACAAAGAATTTAGTGGAAAATGAATAAATTTTTTATTGTATTACAAAGAGAAAAGTTTGGCAATTATGAATGAAAAATGATATCTGACAAATGTCCACCACAACCACGCTGACAGATGTTGATTCTTTCATCAAAATTTTTAATCACTTTTTGGCAAGATGGAGGGTCTATTTCGTTAATGACATCACGGATTTTGAGTTTTAAGGCTGCAATTGATTCGATTGGCTCTGTATAGACTCTGTCTTTAACGTAGCCCCACAAAAATTAATCCAGTGGTGTTAAATCACACGATCTGGCCGGCCAATCAATTGCAGCCTTAAAACTCAAAATCTGTGATGTCATTAACGAAATAGACCCTCCATCTTGCCAAAAAGTGATTAAAAATTTTGATGAAAGAATCAACATCTGTCAGCGTGGTCGTGGTGGACATTTGTCAGATATCATTTTTCATTCATAATTGCCAAACTTTTCTTTTTGTAATACAATAAAAAAATTATTCATTTTCCACTAAATTCTTTGTTTTATTTTGTTTTAAAAAACAAAGTTCTTGTTGAAAAACCCTTTACATGTCATGTCCTTTGTCTAGCAATGCTAGTATGCTTGAGGGCTAATTAAATTACAATTTACTAAAAAAGATTAGATAGCTTGCCTCTGTTAAAATAGTTGTGGTATGTATGTTTACTATAAATCTCTGTCTTCTTCTTATTTCCTCACTTGTATAACATTTTGGTTTCCAGACTTAAATTTAAACAGAACTCAGTAACAGAGGCTAAATCCATGATCTGCAAAGCTTTGGTCGTACTTGGAAGTCGATACTTTAATTAAAGCTTTAAAATAAATTTGTAGATGCATACTCCAACATACACTTACTATCGCACACTCAAACAGAGAACCCACTCACACTTCCACACACACACACAACACATACGTTATTAATCTTAGGCGCGAATTACACAGGGAAGTCACTGGCACAGGCAGTCGTTTCGTAGCCTTAAGTTTGCACCCAATATCTTCGGTGTCTCTGCACATTAATGAGTTGCAGCAAAGCGAGTGCATCTTCGTCATCTGAAGAGGAAGACATGCTATCACGATAAAGTCAGCCTGCGTTATGACTCTTTGTGTCGTCTCATCGCCTTTTTGATATAATTTGAGTCGCGTCCGTGCCTTATCTGTTCCACGCCGTCTCTGCGCCTGCGCCGCGCCTTCACCTTACGCCTTCCCTGTGTAATTCGCGCCTTAGAGAAATCTGATTATGTTCACTTTTTTATTTTCTTTTGCATTTTTGTTAGTTATCTCTTACTTGTAATGTACTGTACCGAATTACATGTTGTAATTGTAAATCGTAATTTGTCCTGTACAGGACAGGCAATGCGCCTAGTGTGGGGGCGAGTTGATTATGTTATGTTAAATAGTTTAGTAATAAAACATTTTTATTTATTTATTAATTTAAGTGATTGTTCTAAATTACAGCTATCGACAGAAGCCAATCTGAGCACCCTGATATGCACACCATGCGTCCAACGGTTGAGGGAAGCCAGCAGTTTCCGCATGATGGTGGTTGGCACAGAACGGCAGTTACTCGAGGCACTGAAGAAGACAGATGACAAAAATATGATGTTTGTAAATGGTATGATCAGTTACATAGATTGTTAAGCAAAACTATTAAATTTTACCCCAGTTGAGCTTGATAAAGAGAACTGAGAACTCCGAGAAGTTTATTTACTGATATTTATACAGGGTGTTAAAAGTTCCTTAACCAAGCCGGCGTCTGCGCACTCAGACAATTAAAACAAGTCACAGAAAAAAAAAATTGATGGAAAACAAAAATTTTTTTGGTGTCAATTTTAAACCTTAAAACGGACTACGCAATGTAACGCGTGCAACAGACCACTCCTGCGGTTTTTTGTTCGGCTGTTACGCATAGTCAAGAGGTATGCATGATGTACATTGCGAGTTGAATGTTTTGAAGCAATTTTTTGCTAGGAAATACTTGAAATTTTGTAATTTTTTTTTAGGACAAATTTAAGTTATAATGATTAGAGTTTGTTTTCATCAAAATCCTGAGGTTTTTTTTTTAATCAGACCATGAACTTGGTAACTATTAGGTTCCCAGGTATGAAAAAAATGGTCCTGATGATGTGCAGAATACATAGGTCTCTGCTTCGTTAAGGGCCTTTTTACACTCTTTATAAATAAAACCCTTGGTGCAATAGTTAGAGATCCTGAATATAGCACCATCCATGGTTTGGGCAGGCCTCTGTCACTAAATATACTTGAGCACAATAATTATTTACCAGCTGTCGGGTCTTCAACATATAGAGCAATAATTGTAGCGAATCTTGCGGTTGAACTGACGCGTCAGATGACGCAATGATGACGCACTGTAGGTACTGACTTATGACATCTATATCGAAAGCGGTGGCCCTGGAAATATATGCCTGGCATATGACACCACGCATTTACAAATAATTCGTCCACAGGCTGCACATGTAAAGTAAGTGACAGTAAGCTTTAAAAAGCGTTAATTTAACATTTTTGACGTACAAACCTGCGGGACAGCATATTAGCCCTGATGCACAGTGCCCTACGCTCCCTCTCAATATAAAGGTCATCCTTGAGCGACTCGGTGACCCAATGTCCCAGGTACCTGAAGCTCTGTACTTGCTTTAAAGGAGTGCCATTAAGTTTTATCATAGGCACGTTATTACGCCTTATTTTTAGCCTTAAAAACCAGTAATTCACTTTTAGACACATTGTACCTGAGACCATGTGCCTCCACATAATGTTCACAGATGGTTATCAGTTTTTTGAGAGCACTGATCGATAGGCACAGTAGCACCATATCGTCGGCGTAGCTGATGTTGTTAATAATTAACGTGCCATCAATAGAGCAGCCGACCTCGGCGCCACTAAGCCCAACGATCAGCTCCACTAAGCCCAACGATCAGCTCGTTTATGTACAAATTGAAAAGGGTTGTTGAGCTTACTCCGCCCTGCCTCACTCCGCATTGCAATCCGTACATGTCCCGAGTGCTCACCTGCCCATTTTACATAATTACGTTGATTCGAATACCAGTATTTTAATATATTTATGTAATCATTGGGTTCATCTGTTTCTTTAAGAAGCTTCTCCCAAAGAACATCGTACTGAACCGAGTCAAAGGCTTTGCTCAGATCCAGAAATAGAGCATAAACAGGTGTACTTCTGCTAGTGTAGTACTGGACAGTCTGCTTGAGACATAGAATGGCAGTTTCGGTAGAAAGGCTTCGTCGAAAGCCAAACTGCGCATCGTGAAGCTTAATATGCTTACGCAGCTGCTGGTCAAGCAGCCTGTCCAGCACCTTCGCTAATATCGTAGCCAATGATATAGGTCTGTAATTTGACTTCTCACTACTGTTTCCAGTTTTATTCTTAATAATAGGCACGACCATTGTTTTTAACATACACACATCAAAAGTGTCTAGGGATCAACATATATTTTTGCAATAACTTTTCTCTTGATTGATATTAATTAAAATTTTCTTTAAGGATTCATCAAATAAAGTATTTTCGTTTGTCTACAGTAACGATAAACCAAGTCACCTTTGCATTAATAAAGAAATTAGCCATTTTCCTAATAAAGGGATTTTTGACATTTGAACCACTAACATTAAAGTTCGAAAAAAAGACTGAAATAACAGTTTTCTTTAAAATTTTATTGGGTAACTTAAACAATTAATAATCTGTGTTTCTACCGCGAACTCTAACAACACAAGAACATCGTTTTCGCATACTCAAAATGAGTTCATCCAAATCACGCTGTGGAATGGCCGCCCATGTTCGTTGCAACAACAAAAAAAGGTCTTCTTGCGACTGGATACCCTCCATATTCGGCAGAGCTCTTCTCTGTAGCATATCCCATGCATGCTCAATCGGGTTCAAGTCTGGCGACTGAGCAGGCCAGGGCAGGACATTGATGTTAGCTGCGGCGAGAGTCTGTCTTACAACTCTTGCGGTGTGCGGTCGTGCATTATCATGCATTAACTGAAATAAGGGACCGATTTGCACTTGTAGAGGAACGATGACGTCTGATACAATCGTCTCAGCATAAATTTGAGCGTTGAGGTTGCCTCTGATCCAAATCAACTCAGTTCTTCCGCCGATCCAAATACCCGCCCATACCATGATGGTTCCACCACTATAAGGATGGACTTCCTGGCAGGATTTTAATCGCTGTTGGCGTCCAGGGGTTCTCCAGTGTCGTATACGTCTTGTATCCGGTCTCATACCAAAACGAGACTCATCAAAAAAGCACACGAAACGCCATTGTTCTTCTGCCCAATTTCTGTGTTCAAGAGCCCATTGATATCGAATCCTACGATTGTGCATTGCTATAGGTGGTACCCTTAGCGGTCTTCGGGAACGTCATCGTTCCTCTACAAGTGCAAATCGGTCCCTTATTTCAGTTAATGCATGATAATGCACGACCGCACACCGCAAGAGTTGTAAGACAGACTCTCGCCGCAGCTAACATCAATGTCCTGCCCTGGCCTGCTCAGTCGCCAGACTTGAACCCGATTGAGCATGCATGGGATATGCTACAGAGAAGAGCTCTGCCGAATATGGAGGGTATCCAGTCGCAAGAAGACCTTTTTTTGTTGTTGCAACGAACATAAGCGGCCATGCCACAGCGTGATTTGGATGAACTCATTTTGAGTATGCCAAACCGATGTTCTTGTGTTGTTAGTGTTCGCGGTAGAAACACGGATTATTAGTTGTTTAAGTTATCCAATAAAATTTTAAAGAAAACTGTTATTTCAGTATTTTTTTCGAACTTTAATGTTAGTGGTTCAAATGTCAAAAATCCCTTTATTAGGAAAATGGCAAATTTCTTTATTAATGCAAAGGTGACTTGGTTTATCGTTACTGTAGACAAACGAAAACACTTTATTTGATGAATCCTTAAAGAAAATTTTAATTAATATCAATCAGGAGAAAAGTTATTGCAAAAATATATGTTGATCCCTAGACACTTTTGATGTGTGTATTATCCGGTAAATATTCATGACTCATACAAAGGGAATAAAACAAAGCTAGGACACGAATGCCAAAGGTGTTCTCTACCAGTCAACCACACGATCAAACTGATAAATTAAACACGGTGCACGAGATTAAACTAAATACATTCTTTAAAACAACAACAAAAAAAACAAATTATAATTAAAAAACAAAAAAAAAATTACGCAAATATAAATATGAATATACATACATAAATAGAATACATATAAATGAATAAACATACATCAGTAGAAGTCATATACATAAATAAATAGAAAAGACACTCCAAATAAAAAACAGTAGTAGTGATTTATCTGATAAGTAGGAACTATTCAAACATTCATGTCACAAACATTTGTGTTTTGGCTCCCCCTGTTTAAGCTCATAATAGGGTGATTTGTGAGTAAAAATCAAATAAAAGTTTAATTTTAGCAAACTTTAAAATAATAATTTATTATAAAGATGGTCCCTCACTTGGAGCATTTGACTGTAATATATTGTTACAAAGTCTAGCATTTCATTAGGAGAACTGATCATTACAGTGCGCAAACTGTAATGATACAAATTCGTGCATTACGTTCGTGAGGGAAAAGCACCAAGCATTACAGTGCGCAACTTGACTTTCATACAACTTCCCTGAAATTTGTAAGGCAGTATTATTATTACAACCTAAAAACCCCCACCAAGGGGGGCTCGGGGAAATGGGTGAAATGGTCCACCACAAGCGGACCGATCACCCGGCCCACTGCCAGCCCAGTTGCAAATAATAATAATAATAAAAAAAGGCAGTATTATAATTTAATGCTCAAAACCGAATCTGAGATATACCTTATAGGAAAATGCTCCAGGTGAGGGACCAGGGACCACCTTAGGATATACTTTTCACATAATTATGGTGTTTAAATCATAATTTGTTAAGTATACCATACAATTTTTCACGTAGTATAATCATTTGTATTGTAACTATCGGTATGTTTTTAGCAAGTAAGCAATGTAAATTAATTTCAGTGCCCGTTCAAGAATCTCTAAAAGATCTAGACGTAAAGCAAGAGACGGAGCTGAGTGAATGGGCCGAGGTGAAGGAGGAGCCAGGGGAGCTCACCGACAGGGACGACACGGACGGAGACCCGGACTTCGACCTGGGGCAGCTGCCCAGCGATGACAGTTAGTATTCTATAAATATTAATGAATATGCGCCAGACAACACACCTCTTGTAATCTCGAAGTAGGGATTAATATACCTGTGTCACGAGCTACCACACAAGGAAATAAGTCAATTTGGAACGTATTTGAGTGATTTTCACTTCTCAGTGTAAAATTTCACTCGTTTTGGAACACAGCCTAAATTCAAATTCAAATTCAAATTCAAATTATTTATTGCATTCATGTTGTACATTGTTGGTCTTATATTTAAATTAAGTTCAGAACATGAACCCTGTAAGGGCACTGCAAACTCGGAACACTTAAAATATTTAAATTATACAATACAACAGCCATTTCACACTATCATTATCGATAACATTTATCTTTCATCCATCATTTGTTAGTGACATGTATTTTCATTAAAAAACTCTGACAGCGAATAAAAACTTTTTTCGATAAGATATTGCTTCAATTTTCTTCTAAATTTACTGATATTTGATTCTCTTTGTAAATAAATTGGAATTTCGTTAAATATTTTTACAATCATGCCTAAACTACCCGACTTTACAATCTTTAATTTCGAATTTGGAAGTGCCAATTTTTCACGAGGTCTCAAATTTTGTGGCCGCACATACAGAGGGAACAGTTCTGGGTTCTTTTTCACAAATATAGAAGCTTCCAGAATATATATACAAGTAAGAGTGAGTATTTTTTCTCTTATGAAGTGGGGTTTGCAGCTGTCTATGCCCTGTATATTTACTAATATTCTAAGACATCTCTTTTGCAAAATAAATAGTTTAACGGCGTGTGTAGAATTTCCCCATAATATTATTCCATATTGGAGCCAGGCATGTGCATAAGCATAGTACGCACACGTTGCTGTTTTGGCATCTGTTGATTTCTTAAGCTCGTGCAGTGCATAAGTGAATCTGGATAATTTGGACGCTACCGTTTTTATGTGTTCTTTCCAGTTTATGGCTGAATCAAGCACTATGCCCAAAAGTGGATGTGCTTTTACGCATTCTAATTTAATGTCCTTATGTGAATAATTTATGTCTAACGATGGTTTTTGATATGGCTTGAATTGCATTATCTTTGTTTTTTCAAAATTTAATTCAAGATTCTGAAGCGATAGCCAGCTTATAATATTTCCAAGGATATTATCTAATTTTCCGTTCAGATCTTGGTTGTTTGTACATGGGATGACCAAAGACAAATCATCAGCGAATAGTGTACATGCACTTTTTGTTACTTCTGGTAAATCATTGATGTACAACAAAAACAGAACACAACCGAGGACACTGCCCTGAGGTATGGATTTTGTCATACTTGCAGGATTTGATCTAACATGAGTTATTCGCCCAGTTGAATCGTCAATATGATCGATTTCGACATATTGTATTCGATTTTTGAGATAGGATGTAAACCACATATGGGCTGGACCCCGCACGCCTATTTTATGTAGTTTTCTCAATAATATGTCGTACTGAACTCTGTCGTAGGCTTTGCTCATATCCAGCAAAACCCCTATAGCGTATTTCCTCTCGTTTATGATGTTCAGTACCTGACACATATAGTTAAAAACCGCCAATGATGTGGACTTATTTTTTCAAAAGCCGTTTTGATTCGTGCTAAATATATTAAATTTTTCACAATATGAATATAGGCGTTTAGACATAGCCCCTTCGAAAATTTTGGAAAAAGTTGGAAGCAGAGCAATTGGACGATAATTATTACAATCGGTTTTATCCCCTTTTTTATACAGAGGTTTTATTACTGATATTTTCAATCTATCCGGAACAGTACCCTCATTGAACGACTGATTTACTAAATATGCCATTATTGGTGCGAGTTCATCCGCACAGTTTCGTATTAGTAAGCATGGTAGCTCGTCATGACCAAAACTCTGTTTGTTTTTCAAATTACGGATTGCTTTCTTAATTTCTTGCGTAGTTACGGGCGTGAGGTACATAGAATTCTCTCTTGAGGGAGTGAATGGCATGTTGCACGGGAGAGGGGCACGTACGCTGTCTGTTGTACCTTCATCACCTACTGTTTTAAAAAAGTTGTTTAGAAAGTTTGCTATTCTAGTAGGTTCTTCTGTGATATTTTTATTTCCTATATCTAACTTTATATTTTTCCTCTTTTTTTGTGTTTTTTTATTTGTATTTTCTTTCACTACATCCCACATAGATTTTACTATATTATGTGATTTTTTAATTTTTTTAATGTTTTCCAGTTTTTTAGACACCGAAATGGACTTTTTTAACAACTTTTCATATGTTTTATAATTATCATTTAAAATCGGATTATTTATTTGAGATACGAGCATTTTAAGAAGCCTCTTATTTCTACACGAGGTTTTAATTCCAGTCGTTAGCCATAACTTTTTCTTTACTGTATTTATTTTTATCTGAGTTTTGGGTATACATTTGTCTAAAATAGTTTTAATTTTATTGCAAAATGAATTATAGTTTTCGTCTATGTTTTTATTAGTGGTAATAATTCTTGTGAAATCCGTTTTTGTAAGCTCGGATCGAAATTTTTCAATATTTTTTGCACTGAATGATCGTTTCTCCATCAACCAAACTTGATTTGAATTTACTTTATAAGCAGGTAAAACAACTAAAACCCCTTTATGGTCAGAGAAACCGTATTCCTCTACGTTTATATAAAGTTTTGTACCAGAGAAGTTGGAGAAGAGCAAATCAATACAAGAAGAAGTATTGTGTGTTACTCTAGTCGGTTCTTTTACTTTTTGGTGATAATTATGACGGCTCATTAACTCTAAGAGTGTAGTTGTTGGTGGTGTTTTTTCCAATACATTTACATTAAAATCGCCGCCTATTATAACATCCCTTTTTCTATACTTATTTTGCAGTCGCTGTAAAAGTTTTGTTAATGAACTATGGAATACATCGGGCATTCTATTCCTATCTGGTCTATACAAATTAACAATTATTAAGTTCAGTTTAGGTATTTCCACTGCGCAAATTTCAATAACGGACTCTATAGATATACAAGTTAAATCATTTAGTTCTTTGAATTCAATTTTTTCTTTCAGCAGAATGCATACATCATAAATCTTCACAGCTTGCCAGTAACTTTTGACAGAACGGAAGCTTGTCGTGGCCGCTAGTAAGTTAATAAAGTAGCATTTCCCCGCATCTTGGCACTCGTTTTTCCCATTCCCTTAGGAATTGCGAGAAATCAACAGAATTCAGCATAATAGGAGATGGCCCTGAATTGTATTCTTTGTTTAAAACTTACTTTATATTTCAGCTGATGCTGACTCCACATTCGAAGACAAGCTTACTCATAGCCCAGTTCCGGAACACAAAACAGAAGATAACAAAAGTAAGAGCAAAGAATTAAGAAATACTTATTTTAAGAGGTGCCTGTTGCTGAATGGCGAAAGCCGATCGGCAACCATCTGATATAAAGTAACGCCGAACTAATTGCGTCAAGGAATGGGTGACCACTCCGACCGTAATTGAGTGATGTATTTTTCGGGCAACTCCATAGCCATACATGGTCGAGGTTTAGCAAGATAAAGTCGTTAAGAGGGTTTGCGTTTGGGGTAGATCGTAAACGTCATATTTTTTAAAGATTTTCGTGATTATTTAGCTGAATTCAAATTAAGTATTAATCATCTCTCTTTTATTGAATGCACCTTTTAATTTCATAATTATAGCTTTAACTGTGTACAGTAAATTTTTAAGTGTCTTATTAATTTAGAAAAAAAATGTTTTTTTAATGATTTAGCAAATTATTAGCGACTACCTAGTTTTAGACAATTCAATGTGTTTTTAAATAGTATTTATGCACACAATAATAGAGCAAAAATTTAAGTTTTATTTAAATTCAATGAAATAATCACGAAAATCTTCCAAAAATACAACGTTTTGGATCCACCCCCAGCAAACGCGCCTAGTCGGAAGCCGGGCTCGCCGGGCCTGCCCAGCAAGGATCAACTCCGACGCGCGGGTAGAGTCGCATTATGTCTGTATACTGTGTATTTATATTTAGAGTTAGTCGGTAATTTTAACAATGAACACGAAGATGGTCTGGCCAAATTTAAACTCACGATAAAAAACCAAATCAACCCAGATACGGTGGAAAGCTTACCACCTATCTATTTAGCATTAAACTAGAAAAATTCGACCTGATCCTAATACAAATTTATTTTCTTAAACATGCTCGGAAATATTGTCATTACTGTTGAATAAAGAACACGCGAAGTATCATATTTACGTAGACTGAAAACCCAAAATCACTTCCCGGCGCGTTCTTTGAATTTCGAACGAAGAGCGCGCCGGCAATGTTGTATGAAACGGTGTGCTGTTTGAATTTAGAACTCTTTCATCTATCGTACACATTGCGTTCTCGTGGCTGTATAGCCACAGATGCGTTTACCTTTCGGCACAAATTGTAAAATAAAAAAAAACAAATTGGCGGTAAAGCGGAGTTGTTATTTTGTTAATAATATTAATTAAATTTATTATGTAAAAGGCCCTTTTTATTTCCTTGCATTTTTTTAAGAAAAGCACTATAAATGCCTCGGCCGAAATGGCAATTGCCTGTCTCGTATCATTGAAGTCCTCGCCTGCGGCTCGGCCTTCAAACTCATACTCGACCTGCAATTGCCTATTTCGCTGCCTTTGCAATAATGTACTATTCCATGTACCTAATTGTCAATGTTGGAATTATTATTATTGTCATAAGTATGATTATTTTGACTTTTGTTTTGTGACGTGTTGCAAGTACCTTATCCTATTTTATTATTGTATTTCATTTTGGATTAAGGCTTTTGGCTTTTTTCATTTTTATTATTTTTACATTTTGACGATCTCAATATAAATTCCTGTAATTTATAACCATATACTTTGACACTGTAATGTTATATTAAGTAATAACTAATCTAATCTATCACGTTGGGTTCTAATACCATTGGTGAAAAGTGGGCTTCTAAATGTCTCATTCCATGACAGCAACAGTCACTTGCCTCTGACTGCCCCGCTTGGGATATAGTAGTGATGGTATGTTGTTCCAGATGAACAATTCGAAGAGCTTGTCCCGGGCGAAGCCTCTCTACTCGCGCGCTGTCCCGCGCCGAGGCTGCCGACGCGGCGCGCGGTCCGCAAGACTTGTCCCGAATACGCGAAGCACATCAAGTTGCTTAAAGGTATGTGGACTATGTGGTCAATGTTTGCGTGTCAATAAAATAGGTATTGACTCTCCCTCGGTGATAGTACGAAAGTAATAGGTTGGGGAAAAAGTTTCTTCGCATATTTTAGGAAAACTCTAAACATTTTTCAATATATGTAGTTTATTTACATTTGGCTAAAGTATGTAGGTGCCATTTTGTTCGATTACTTTTTGCCATCTTGTAGGTAGGTTGCTATAGGAATTTTGAGGCTTCTGATCAAAATACCGCGACAAGTGGTTTTGGCAGTCCTCTCGTGATGTTAACCTGACACTGCCTAAAGAAGTCCGAAGAGACCGAAACAGGTGGAAAGCTGAAGGTGCAAGGTCAGGACTATACGGCGGATGCATTAACACCTCCCAGCCAAACTTTCTTAATTTTTGCTGAGTGGCTATCATGCTGAAAAACCACACCCTTTCTGTTGAATAATTCCGGCCGCTTTCTCTCAACCTCTTGCTTTAATCTCATCAGTTGTTCGCGGTAGAATTCAGAATCGATGGTCCTGCCTGGTGGTAACAGCTCATAATGAATAATGCCTTTCCAATCCCACCACACACACACAGCATCACCTTGTTGCGAGTTAACCCGGGTTTCGCCACAGTCTGTGAAGCCGGACCGGCCTTTGACCACGACCTTTTTCGCACGTTCTTGTTGTACGTGATCCACTTTTCATCACCAGTTATCAACTTCAAAAATGGTTCGGTTTCATTAGGTCGTAATAAAGAATCACAAATGAGAAGAATCATTAAGTTTTTTTTCAATGAGCTCGTGAGGTACCCAAATATCGAGCTTTTTGTGTACCCAGTTTTTTTCAAATGCTCCAAAACTGTTTTGTGGTTAATTCCCAGTTCTTCAGCTACGTCGTAACTACTGACCCGATCTTGCTCCACCTTTTTAATAATGGCATCCATTTTATCTATAATAGGACGACCAGAGCGACGTGCATCTTTGACATCAAAATTTCCGGCTTGAAAACGCTTAAACCAAATTTGTGATACTTTCACAGACACTGCACTAGGTCCATAAACATCGCAATTTTGTTTCGCGGCTTGCGTTGCACTTTACCTTTTAGGTACTAAAATGTTTAAATGTATCGAATTTCTTCATTAAATTCACTCATCTTGACAGTAGGAAAAACAAATGAAAATCACACATTATCCTAATGTGAATTTGGAATTATCTTCTTTAAAATTTGAACTTTTAATGTAACCAAAACCAGCCAGATACAAATAGTATAGCTAAAGAGATTTTATTACAAGTTCATACATACTATATGCGGAAAGACTTTTTCTCCAACCTAATATATTCATAAAAACTAACTTGCGTATACAAACGTTACTTGAATTTCAGTGATACGAAATAGTGGTTCTGAAGCGTCCCAAATTTTTACGTTTTGCATTGTAGTAATTTTAATCAGGTGCCAAATTTCGATAAACAACACTAATTTATCTTTTTTGTTCGTCTTGTTTTTTTCTCAGAAATGGCTTTCAGGTATCGGGGCCGCGTGCCAGAACTAGGGACAGTCAAGTTAGGCAACCTAATTTTAATACAGAACTAATGGTTAAAAAACGTATTGTGACTGTACTAAGACTACTACGAGTACCAGGGGCCCGATTCTGCTATTTGAAAGCCAATGGAATAAAACATTTGGTCGATAATAAAAACTGACCAAAAACACGCCATTCAATTATACGATTCCAGCGGTATTTGAATAGCAGAATCAGGGCCCTGGACCATCGTTAACCTGTTAGGGGCCCTGGGTAAATGAAGAAAATGGGGCCTTTTGGACTTTCAAGCCAGACAACACACTTCTTGTAATGGTCTCGAAGAAGGGATAATATGGATATAGTTAAAATTCAAACGTTGGCGGAGTACTATTACCTATTCTGTGATTTGAAGCTCAATTGTAAAATAGCTTACTTTGCTCTCAATTAATAGAACAAACTTTCATTTTCAATATTGCCGAACAGCAATACGCTCGTATTACTTCACAAAACAAGCCAAGAGAGGATAGAGGTTGCTACAAAACCAGAGACAAACCATAGCTTCTTGGTTGCAGCGGACCCGGAACTGTTGCGCATAGAGATCGTGCAGCTGCACCAGCGCGGCGTGCCGGCCCGCGCCATTGCGCGCCGGGTACATTGTGCGGTAAGCTTTAGGCTACAATCGACATTGCTGACGAAAAACACATTAAAACTCCTAGATGCACACGTTTCAATTACTGAAAATGTAAACCCTAATAACGCGGGTGATTGACTTGTGCAGGTAAATGATAATTCATTACTGTGGAAGTAAAAACAAAAAAAGACGATGTAGTAGACGACTCGACTGAGCATGAATTGCGAAACGATGAAGACCAACAACCTCTTCCGCAGAGCCGGTCCTAGGGAAAGGGGTGAAGAGCAGTCGCTTTAGGCAACTTAAAACCAATTTAGAGCAAAAAATTTAATTGTAGCAAATGTTTTCACTATTATTTAAGGGCACATACTCTACAACTTCCTCTTCAAACTTCAGAATTTCCAGCTACGTCGGTATGCTGTGCTATTCCGATTTATAACTGATCAATTAAGCCTATTACCTTACTCTGCTGTTAAGAAAACCGTGATTAAAGATCACCCTATCAATGCACAGAACGAGCTCAAATGTTCGTCGCGTAAACATTTTTTTTGAAAACACATACAAATTGGGATTCCTATACCATTTTTTATATATTCCAATAATTTGCTACATTCATTAACTGCAACGATCAGAATATGAAAATGCAAAGTTTACTGAGAAATAAGCAAATGTTGTGAAAATCAAGTTCTGAATATTATCTAAAGTTAACAAAAATTTTCAGAGAACCACGGTCGCCGCTTGGATCCGAAGGTATAATACCGAGGGCAATCTGAACGACAAGCGAAAGACTTGGCGCTCCCGCAAGACGGAAGCTAACTGCTAAGCAATAGGGTAGGGTTTCTATCTTTATGTTATTTTTAAGATCTAGGCTGAGGCGTTTGATACAGTTGCTACTAGTGAAACTTGAACACAAAAAAGAGGTTTGTCTCTGGACTGAAATGGTTTTAGCACTGCTTATACTTGGCTGGTTAATTAGAGTTCGTTAAGGTTTATGAGAATTATCGGCAAAGTTAAAAACAGTCCGAACTGTTTGGTATTCCTCAAGGGACTGTTTTAGGTCAAACCCGGTTTGTACATACATACATTTGATAGTAGCATAAAATACTTTTTAATGCGAGAAAAACAACCATCATAAAGGTTTTAAAAAAAATCTATAAGTATCGCTAGAAATAACTACATTTTTGGTTATACAGCAAGGCAGTAAATCTTAGCGGATAATATTATTTGGGCCTTAATACCTTAAGCCATTTCTGAGAAAAATATACAACAGTCTAAGGGTTTATTATACACTTTAATTATAGTTATTAAGATAATTCTCGATATCATATGCATTATTTAGGTGCAAAGCTGCTAGTTGCAACGAGGTATATGAAATAAATCTATCCTGTTATTTCAGGTGTGGTGATATCATCCAGGACTATCGCTAAACTCCTCGAAGGAGACCTTAGAAGGGCCAGATTAGTAACTCCGAAGGTGTTCATCACAGAGAAGATGGCGCACATAATCAACGCCTCCACTCTTCTAGAATTCTCCAACATTACACCATTCAAGAGTAGAAGTCGCAATGGGTTTCCCTGCTTCTACTGCAGAAACTTATTCGAAAATATTGATAAGTTAAGAGAACATACTGTCCAACATAAGAAATCTGAACTAAGAAAAGTTTTAGGAACATACGGAGCAGAATGCTTGGTCGTATATGCAGATATCCTAAATCTTCAATGCACTATCTGTCACTCAGCTCTTCCAAATCTTAATGAATTAAAATCGCATCTGATAAAAGTTCATAAGAAAACAATGTATCCAGAACACAATGATAGAGTTATACCTTTTAAACTCACTCCCAACAATGTGTACGAATGTCAAGTATGTGGCTTCAGTTTTGAAACTTTTGGTTCTATAGAAAGACATATGAACGTGCATTTCAGGAATTACGTATGCAAAGACTGTGGCACAGGTTTCGTCACGAAATATAGATTGAAAGTCCATGTGAAAAGCATGCACGCTGGCGGCAACTTTCCTTGCGATATATGCAAGAAAGTCTTCAATACGCAGCAAAAACACAAGAATCATGTGGACACTGTTCATAAAAACGTGAAAAGGTTCAAATGTACGAAGTGTCCTGAACGATTTTCGGAGTACTTTCGAAGGCAGAAACATATGGTGGAAGAGCATGGCGTGGCGCCTTTACAATACAAATGCAATGTTTGTGAAAAATCTTTCGACAGAAGATACACTCTTTCTAGGCATTTGAAAAGAGATCATTTAGAAGAAAGAGACTTCCAATGTCATTTATGTTCGTATAAATGTTTCACAGGGAATGAGTTGAAAGTCCACATGATCAAACATAATGGGGAAAGAATTTACGAGTGTTCGGTTTGCAAAAAGTCGTATGCGCGGAAGAAAACTTTGAAAGAACATATGAGAATTCATAATAATGACCGGAGGTTTGCGTGCGCGGTGTGCGGGCAGGCCTTCGTGCAGAAATGCAGCTTGAAGGGACATCTGAAGACGCACCATCACGAATATAGTTTACAATAAATTATTTACAAATTATACTTACTTGTGTTTTTATTTCACTTATCGACTGCCAAATAGGGAGACGATGGAGGAAATCCAGACGTGGAACGTTCTTCCAGGGCCCAGATTCTGCTATTTAAATACCAAGAGCGATGTGGTGTGAAAGAGGATATTGTCACAAAAATTGAGATGGGAATGCTAAGATGATTTGGGCATATGGAAAGAATGGATGAAAGGCGATTAAAGAAACAAATTTACAAGGCGAGGGTGGATGGAGCTGTTGAAAGGGGAAGGCCTAGACGGACGTACTTAGGACAAGTCCAAGACGTGCTCAGAAAAGGTCAGGTCAGGAGTACCCATAATCGACGAGAATGTATGAAAGTATTAATGAGAGTGGGAGAAGCGCAAGAGCTGTGTCAGGACCGTAGCAAGTGGAAAGATGTGGTCTCTGCCTACTCCGTTGGGAAAAAGGCGTGATTGTATGTATGAAATAGTAAGTGAATGGAGTCTTTCTGACAGTTTTAGTGAAAAAGACCAAATTTCAAAAGCATGCCACTCAATTAAGACTATTGGCTTTTAAATAGCAAATCGGGCCTCCAACACATTTGTTTGCTCCCTCTTCTAGTTCCGGGATCTTCAAGTGTGGCCTGTAGAGGCATTTTTGCAGTTCTTGAAGATAAGAATGACCAGCTCAGTGGTTGCTGTGCATTCGTCATATCAGAGATCAGATTCAGTTGATATAGGCTACTTTTATTATAATTAAACAAAAAATTCAGAAAAAAATAATGGTATATGTTAATCAAGTCTGAGAGAAGCGGGAGAAATGATCTAATGGACACCTACGGGGCTAAGATGCGCGGACACGAGAAGAATAGACAAAAAACTCCATAATTTTTTTGTCATTTCGCGATTTCGTCTACCGTCCCTAAAATGACCGCATTTGTCGTGAATTATATTTTGTATGCGAAATTCAATTTTGTCGACAGATCCTAACATGCCGCCTCATTTTTGTCGTGGTTTAGAAGAGATGTCTTCATCTTTGCGAGAAATAACTCTTCGGTCATAATGCATTAAAATAACATAAAAACGCGGCGTCGCGGTGCGTCCAAATGCAGATTTTTTTTTGAGTGCATTAACAAAGCGATGCATTTTTGAGCCGTCACTATTTTAGCTATTTATGGATGGAAATTTTACATTTAAATATTTAATCCAAATAAAGCGGATAAGTTATTTCTTTTTTTGCGAAAAAACTTAGTTGTTTTCAAAAAAACAAGTGTTGCAAAAAATATTTGGGGTATCAATAGTATCGATACAATTGATTATTTGTATTGATTAATCGGCTATTTGGATCGATTAATGGATGATATTTGTATAGATTATTTGCATCAATTAATCGATTATTTTTTAGCCCTGCTACTAACATAGCATCTTAGCCCTGCAGCTGTCAAACATTTGACAGAACGAAGCCTGTCGGGACAGCTCGTAATTAAATAAATATGCGCCAGACAACGCACCTCTTGTCATGGTCTCGAAGTAGAGATTAATATCTCTGTGTTACGAGGTGTCACACAAGGAAATAAGCCAGGGGCGTCTCCCAGCACACCCAGCCCCGAGTCAAGTCAGAAAAGATCGTTTCCTGAATTGACCCGACCGGGAATCGAACCCGGGACACTACGGACATCGAGGCGAGAAACCGTGCCACAGCGCACTACGCCAATCGTGTCGTCGAACAGTTCATTAGTATGATGTTCTCGTACGGTACGTCTACCAGAGTTTCCATCACGTAAAGGCCTGCGCAGACGACGTACGCGGAGAAAAAAGTACGCTCCGCGAAAACAAAATCTCCCGCAGACTCAACGCACACGGTGTGCGATCATTTGTTGTCCGAGTTTTTTTTATTTTATTTATTACTTTATTTTACAACGCGATTTATGATATTAAGCGATGGGTTGTGAGGGTGGTGCTAAGGCTTGAATGGCATAAATCCAGTGACTTATCCGTCTGTGTTTAATAAGAAGGTCCCGTGGGCTCCTTCTCTTCAGTCTGTCAAAAGTTGGAGCACTTTTGAACAACTCCACCGCCAGGAGGTTTGTATGATTTTTCAATCTGTCTGCATATCTTATTGCAGTTCTGGCAAGTTGTCCGAGAGTATTTAAATATTTTAAGATAAGATTATGTTGTGCTGTAACTTACATGAACTTAAGCAAAAGAAAAGACGTTTTAAAAGAGAATACAGCGCCCGCGCACTAATCTGCTACGCTCTAAGGGATCTATTTCGACGGAGAAAAAAGTACGCCGCGGATAATCCCTCGTCTGCGCAGGCCTTAAGTATGATGTACGTCTACCACGAGATTCCGTCACGTAAAGGACTGCGCAGACGACTTACGCGGTGAAAAAAGAACGCTCCGCGAAAACAAAATCCCCCGCCGACTCGACGCACACGGTGTGCGATCAAGCGATCATTCTTGCCGAGAGTATTCTGATATTAAGAGAAGACGTTTTAAAAGAGAATACAGCGCCCGCGCACTAATCCGCTACGCTCCGCAGGCGTCCGCGGTGTTTTGGCGGATTTTTGGTTCGGCGTACTTTTAGTCTGTCTTGTGCGTTGCTCGATACAGTTTGAGAGATCTATTTTGACGGAGAAAAAAGTACGCCGCGGATAATCACTCGTCTGCGCAGGCCTTAAGTATGATGTTCGTCTACCACGAGTTTCCGTCACGTAAAGTTGACTACAGACATTTGTTTGCCATTTTTAGTGCCATTTCTATTCACAAGAAGCGCTGTAGGTACTAAAATCTCAAACAAAAACGTCAGTGTTGACGACTGTCACAGGTGTCTAATGATAATTGGGGCACGTTCCAAATCGCTTTTCGCTAAGTGATTTTTCACCCTCGTCGAATAGAGAGAGACAAGACGAGCAAAACCTCCGTCTGACAGCTGTCAGGTAAATTTCATCGGACTCCAGGCACCGGTAGAATTCGCACTTGTCAGAGTGATACACGTCACCCTTACCTTAATGACAAAGGCTATTTTTTAACAAGAGAAATAGTCCGCGGGGATGAAGCCGCTGGCGGTTTTTAAAAACAAATAAGGTACATTTTCTTCTCAGAAGATGATTTATTTAAACCACATTTCGTCATTAGTTTTGCATTGAACTTAAAAACCCGCAGTTTATGTACATTTAATCTAATTTGCAAAATCTGTATTCAACTGCAGTGCAGTGTACCTGATTGTGTTTGGTGAAAGCAAATAGAAAAAAAACTTCTTCTGCCGTACTATTAAATGTGTACTTGGAAAATATGTTCTCATGTAAGGGGGCGTCCATTTTTTTTTTAATGGTGCCCGTCAAGATGACCTCACTCCACCTGATGGAAAGCGGTCGTGAGGTCCAGATATGAGGTTGACAAGCCCAGTCATTAAAACGAATCACTGGACTGGCCATCCTTGAAGGCCTGCAGAAATGCCTTTTCACGGACGGGACCCCGAAGAACCCGGGACTATACGAGGAACGAAACACATGTGCTGGAAGAGCGTTCCGCGCCTGGATGGTACGACAAAGAAACGAGTCACCGAACCTTTTAGTTCGGGCCAACAAATGTTGAATTGTGTGTGGGTGACGCCGTAGTCCAGCACGCGTGGTAGGTACGGGAGTGGGAAGGTGAGGGTGGAATAAGCTGGACTCGTCAGAGCATTCACCATTGTAGAAGCGATAGAGAACACTTAGCCTGGCAATGTCTCTACGCAATTGGAGAGGCTCAAGGGTCGAAGTTGCCTCTGGGTTCCCAATAATACGGATAGCACGCCGCTGCAACCTGTCAAGAGCTTCGAGTAGGTACTTGGCGGAACCGTCCCAGAGATAAGAGCAGTATTACACACACGAGCGAACTTGTGTCTTATATAAATGACAGAGCTGCCCTGGCGTGAAGAATCGTCTCACTCTTTTCAGGATTCCGAGTTTACGGGATGCAGTTCTGATGACGCTCTCAATGTAGTCCCGCTGGTTTAGGTTGCTACGAACATCCATGCCAAGGATGTTTGGGCTATCCTTAATCGGTAGCGGTGCTCTGAAGAGTGGGATGGGAAAGGAACGGCGACGCCTTTGCTGTGAATGCACACACCTGCGTTTTCTTGGCATTGAACTCGACAAGATTGCATGCACCCCATTCTGAAATGCGGTCCAACACTCCGTCAAGCTCAACAACAAGACTTCGCCTCTTCTCCGCGATGTCAGTCTGCTTTGCCCCAGGGCGCTCGTAATAACGCGCGTGGACCGTGCTATCATCCGCATAGCAATGAATATTACCAAGAGATAACATGTGTCCATAAATTACGTGAGATGTTTAAGGGGGGGAGGGGGTCAGTCAAATCTCAAATCTTACGTGGGAGAAAGGGGGGGTCCCGGCAAATATCACGCAATTTATTTTCTGACTAAAACAAAAAATATATAAACTATTTTGGTCCATTTAATAATAATAAATATCCCTGGACAGTATTCCACACAGCGCCATCTAGCCCCAAAGTAAGCTAATTAAAGCTTGTGTTATGGGATACTAGACAACGGATAAACATACTTAAATACATTTTCTTTTGTAAATACATACTTATTATACATAGGAGACACCCAGACCAGTACAAACAGACATGTTCATGCACACAAATGTTTGTACTGTGCGGGGATCGAACCCGCGACCTCTGGTGTAGTAGCCAAATTCTTAACCATTACACCAAGTCGGTCGTCAAAATTCAGATTGTACATGCATAAGATATAATCTTAAGCGTACATCGTAATACGATTAAGATCATTTACTAATTCGTTCCAAAGAAAATAATTTCATTCATACATCTACTGACTGTCAAACCACTATATTTGTTTTATACCAAAAAGCTCAATTTAACCTGATTTTACGGTACAGTGTAGCCCGTTCTTAATAAATGAGAATAAATGATCTTTAACTATATAAATAATAATAAAATATTTTTACGTTCTCTTTATTTAAGGAAGACGATTTATTTACACAGATATCTCACTGAAGCACTTCGTTTTGAATTCAACAACCATCACTTTGAGATGAGCGATCTACCGTAATTAAATTATTTTAACTCTTATTCACTAGCATTATCCATATGATGGTTCTTGATATGCGATACTAGGCCAGTACGCTGCACGAACGTTTGGTCGCAGACCACACAAGTATACCTCCTGTCATCCATGTGTATTCTCATATGTTCCCGTAGAGTCTTCTTCCTTGAATATGTCTTATCACAAATAGAACATAGGAACGTCCGATCCATATTTCGCTTATTATGTTTCAACATATGCTCTCTTAACTCCGTTTTGTTATAACACGTATACGTACATAATTCACATTCAACATCTTTCAAATGCAAATGCCTCTTCATATGACAAGACAAAGTGTACCGTCTGTTAAACACTTTAGAACACACATTACAACGATATACTATTGGTAATTCACCATGCACTTCCACCATATGTTTCTTCCGAACGAAATAGTCTGAGAACCTTTCCGAACACTGGTGACATTTCAGTTTCTTCAGCATTTTGTGAACGAAATCCACGTGAACCTTATGCCGTAGTGGCGTTTTGAATACTTTATCGCAATACTCGCAAGGGAAGGTCCCTTCTTTATGCAACGAATGATAATGGGTCTTGAGCCTCATTATAGTGACAAAGCCACCACCGCAAACTTTGCATAAATAATTCCGGAAATGCGTGTTCATATGCCTCTCTATCGCTCCAAACGTTTCATAATTGACCGCACAGATCTGACATTCGAAGTAGTTTTCAAATAATTTAAACGGTAATATTCTATCTGTTATTTTTGGGAATAACTTCTTTTCATGGTATTCGATGAGATGCGATTTAAATTCCTTCAAATTGGGCACTAAGCGATCACATAAATCGCATTTTAATTCTGTCACGTCAGCATATACGACTAAACTTTCAAAAGAATATGTTTTGAGAGATTTTAAAAGATCATTCTTCTTATGTTCTTCAGTCTGATGCTGCCTCAGCAGATCAAAGTTGTTGAATATTTCTTTGCAGTAGAAGCATGGGAAGCCATCTTGCTTTTTGCTTTTGAAGAGCGTAGCGTTGCAGTTGGCCAGAACGGTGTAAGTGTTGGCTATGAGGGCCATCTTCTCTCTCTTTTTCGGGTCTGATTCTTTCCTCATACGCAGGTTAGAAGGCGAGTCTGAAATTTATGGCGCTATTAATCATCTGTTAATTCCCTCTAAACAGAGGGTAGCAAGCAATTTCGTCAGTTAAGAGGATACAGAAGCGCCGTTCTTCGATATAAACGTAGTCCCCTGTTTTCTCTCAGGATATTGCTAGAGATATATATTTTTTCCGAGAAATATATTGCTACTATTAGCACGACCCTGTTTTCCTTTTTAATATAAATTTACTATTAAAAGAGATTAGAACCTTCAAAAACCAAAAAAATTGGCCAATTTTTTGAAAACTAATTTGACTAGTTTACATAAAAAAAAACATAGGAACATGGCCACATCCTTTTTTCATTTTTAATGAAAAAGTAACTACACACATCAAAAGTGTCTAGGGATCAAGCATTTTTATGCGGATTTCTTGAGATTGAGATGTGGCTTTGTAATAAATTTATGATTTTATAAATTTATATGGATCCTTTTTGGTGCATTTCATAATTTGAAACAGTAACTGTCAATGAATTCGAGTAAAAGATGAAAATCAGCTGTCAATATTTTCCCTATAAAAACATACAACGCATTGAAGACATTATTAGTGCTACTGTTACCTACTACTGATTAAAACCAACGTTATTATGGAGCGGCGACGTCATTTAAGCAGGGAAGAAATGCTCAGAGCCGTGGGTATGATAGAAGCTGGTTCCCGGCAACGTACTGTGGCTTTAGCTCTGAATACAAGTCAGAGTGTTATCAGTCGACTTTGGACACGTTACCGAAGCACTGGTACCGTGGCTGAGCGCCATGGAGGACGGTATCGCTGCACCACACGGAGACAAGACCGATACATTCAAATCACAACTCGAAGAGCTCCAACAATAACCGCCATGATGTTAGCCGTGAGGCTTCATCACTCTTCAGGGAACTTAATTAGCGACCAAACAGTCAGAAACCGCTTGCATGAAGTGAACCTTCATTCCCGAAGACCGATAAGGGTACCACCTATAGCAATGCACAATCGTAGGATTCGATATCAATGGGCTCTTGAACACAGAAATTGGGCAGAAGAACAATGGCGTTTCGTGTGCTTTTCTGATGAGTCTCGTTTTGGTATGAGACCGGATACAAGACGTATACGACACTGGAGAACCCCTGGACGCCAACAGCGATTGAAATCCTGCCAGGAAGTCCATCCTTATAGTGGTGGAACCATCATGGTATGGGCGGGTATTTGGATCGGCGGAAGAACTGAGTTGATTTGGATCAGAGGCAACCTCAACGCTCAAATTTATGCCGAGACGATTGTATCAGACGTCATCGTTCCTCTACAAGTGCAAATCGGTCCCTTATTTCAGTTAATGCATGATAATGCACGACCGCACACCGCAAGAGTTGTAAGACAGACTCTCGCCGCAGCTAACATCAATGTCCTGCCCTGGCCTGCTCAGTCGCCAGACTTGAACCCGATTGAGCATGCATGGGATATGCTACAGAGAAGAGCTCTGCCGAATTTGGAGGGTATCCAGTCGCAAGAAGACCTTTTTTTGTTGTTGCAACGAACAAGGGCGGCCATTCCACAGCGTGATTTGGATGAACTCATTTTGAGTATGCCAAACCGATGTTCTTGTGTTGTTAGTGTTCGCGGTAGAAACACGGATTATTAATTGTTTAAGTTGCCCAATAAAATTTTAAAGAAAACTGTTATTTCAGTATTTTTTTCGAACTTTAATGTTAGTGGTTCAAATGTCAAAAATCCCTATAATAGGAAAATGGCAAATTTCTTTATTAATGCAAAGGTGACTTGGTTTATCGTTACTGTAAACAAACGAAAACACTTTATTTGATGAATCCTTATAGAAAATTTTAATTAATATCAATCAGGAGAAAAGTTATCGCAAAAATATATGTTGATCCCTAGACACTTTTGATGTGTGTAAATCGGTCAAGTTTTCGAAAAGGGATCAGGGGACTATGAAACGTCGATTTTGTGTACTTTTAATCTCTCTGCGGGGGCAAGAGGTTAGCAACAGACAGCAATAGATTTTACAAATGCCTATTTTTCAATTCTCTCGGCCGTGCTGTGTCCTCTCATTATCCATCCTAGAGGATGCGTTTGAGCCAAGCCACTGACTGGCTGGCAATGAAAAATCATATTACGAAATTGTCCATTACCTAAACTGGGTATAGCGAACAGTTTCTCAAAATCATCTTTCATTTTCAGCCAGTGAGCGGTTTAATTTGACTGGATTTAAGCGACTGTTATAAGGCCCAAGCGGTCAGCAAGATTGCTTCACACCGACTTCATTAGCAAAATACAGACCTGGGTTACCAGTTTCACTGTCCGAGTCACTCTCAGCCACTGGTCCACTTTCGTCTGGTTCTAGCTCGTCTGGTTCTAGCTCGTCTTCTTCCATTTCCATCCTCCATTTTTCCTTCTTTGTATCCTCGCTAAGAGGCAGCTCTTCTTCTGTCTCTTCAATGACAGGAACTTCTTCTGTATGCGTGTTGTGTGCTGGTGGCTGTTTCGGCTCTTCGTAATCGTTGTGAACTTTGATTTTGAATCCTATAGTAGTGTCTAGTGTTTCTTTTGGTATTGGCACTGAAATTAAAAATAAATATACATGTTGGCTGTATTTGAATAAAAATAGAAAAGGTTTTCTTAAAAGAAATGAAATGACACATTCATATTCGTTCATTTTGAGGAAATTTAAAATGTGCTATGCAAATATTACGTAATTTATTGATTGATTTATTTTTAGTAATGCGTATTAAGGCACATTTCCTGCACGGCCGAACAATACCCAGGAAAAACAGATCAGATGATATTGGCGTAAGCTGTCCTAAATACTGACCAGGGCAAACAATCTCAGAACAAAATGTTAGGAAATGGGTTCTTTATAACCTTACTATATTGAGAAAGTAACTTACATTACGCAGCCATCTAACGTGAAAGGCATTTTTTATTTTGTCGGTTTATATTCGAATTTTTTACAAAACAACTTTCTAGGTGGCATTTCTTAACAACTTAGTATTATAAATCTAACGTAAGATGGCGCACGGTGCAATTAAAATTCATTTGCTAACCAAACTTAGACTGTTTCTACTAATACTATGCTATGTAACGTAGCGGGTAAGATGTACTCCCTATTAATATAATATACTCTATGATACTGACGGCTCAAGTCTGAAGTGACATTTCATTTTTTTTTAAATTTGCGCCTGACAACACACATTGTCATGGTCTCGAAAGTAATAATAAATCCGTGAGTTACGAGGTACCAGACAAGGAATTAAGCCAGGGGCGACTCGCAACTCGCAACACACCCAGACCCGAATCATTTTAGAAAAGATCGTTTTCTGAATTTACTCGTCTGAGAATCGAACCTGGGACACTACATAAGTCAAGCCGAGAAACCGTGCTACACCGCACTACGCCAAATTTGTCGTCTGACGACTCCTTATGTTTCTATAAAGGTCCCTCACCTGGAGCGTTTGACTTAATGTAACGTTTCAGATTCGATTTTGAGCATTACTTTACAATATTGCCTCACAAAACTTCAGTGAAGTTGTATCAGAATATTACACATTGTAACATAAAGTTGCACACTGTAATGCTTGAATCTCCTACCTCACTGATGTAATGTGCGACTCTGTAACGTTACATTACAGGAAGATGCTCCAAGCGAGGGATCACCTTTATATTGTGAGAACATCAGATAGTTAAGTGGTAACCCAATCAATCTCACCATTGATAAGCACCATCCGGTCCCCGTAGCTGTCCTGGAGTGCGGCCATGAGCTCTTCCTCGGTCCGGAGCACCAGATCCTTGAAGTCCCGCGCGGCGCGGAGCCGGTCTACGCAGGACGAGCATATCAGGGTGCTGAGGTTGGTGTTTGTAGACAACTAAAATGAAATAATTTACTATACAGACATGAATAACATATTTAAGGGAACATGAGCAAATCTGTAGCCAACGGTATGCTGCGTCTTTTGTGGTACGCACCGCTAGGGAGTGGAACGCTCACCCTGCGTCTGTGTTTCCGGATACTTACAACCTTGGTGTCTTCAAGGCCAGAGTGAATAGCCATTTTCTGGGTAAGCGTGTACCACCATCTGGCCTCGTCATCGCTTACCACCAGGCGAGACGTGAGGCCAAACGCAAACCCATTTTAAATATAAAAAAAAAACGAATACTATTAAAAAAAACTATGTATATGTGGGAGAAAGTTTATTTTTTCATGTTTATTTTTTACGTTATCTTGTATAATGGCAACATTTAAGAAAAAGGGAGTCTGTCAAACGATGTAAACAGTGTAAGAGGCTTATCAGATTTATTAAAGTTTTAAGTGTTAATTCGACCATTCTTTTCTTCAACGATCCCACATATATGTACACATTTATATTAAATAACTAGCCGTCCGTCAGCGGCTTCGCCCGCGTAGACTGTCTTTCCCGTCAAAATATAGCCTAAATTGAAAAAAAAATAGACTATGTCACTCTCTGTTAATGAAGCTTTTTAATGGTGAAGGATTTTTTTAAATCGGTCCGGTAGTTTCGGAGCCCATTCAATACAAACAAACAAATCTTTCCTTCCCGTCCGGATAGGCACGTTCCTGGGGATAATAATGAAAATGACGGCAGTTGAGTGACGGTTGCTATGAAAATAATTACTTTCTTGACGTTTAACATCTGAGCCATCCCTTGATCACGAGTATCACGACTGCTGTGAAGGAGTCGAAACCGCCGCCCTGCTGCCCGTAAAATTCGAGGCAGAAACCTTACTCCTGTGGCAAAAGGCGGCTGTACGCGCCTACATGCGCGTATACAACGGTCGTATCTACTTGCAACAAAGACAGTATATAACTAAATATGTAGCTTTGAACAGCTATTTGATTAAAATGCGTACCTACCTAGATGGTTACCACTAGTATATTTTGTTCAATTCGTAAATGCAGTCCAACTCCTGTATTTTTTTTTCTACTATCGAGTTTGAGTTGCACTTTGACCAGAGGTCTCTCATAATTATTATCCTTTTAAAGTGTGCCCTTATTCTGAAGAAAGTACATTAAAGAAAGTACAAAATGCACATGACTATATCCTAAATGCCTAACGGCTTGCATACACCTAATCTGTTTTCGCCGTCATTGGCTGATTAAATCAAATATATGTGAATGAACAATATGCATACACCAAAACAGCTTTTGTCGGCCAACACCTCTTGCGAAAATAGATGGACTCGCAATAATATAAATTAATCTTTTGCGAAAATAGATTGATCTGCATGAAGTTTGTAACATAGCAGTAGATTGATTTTTATGATGCTGATGTTAGTATTCACAAAGTCTTGTATGTTATTGTTTTTTTCTTTATACATTAGAAGGAACATTTTTTTTTTGTGGCCTCAACAATCTTGCTTTTCTAGCTGATTGATTCCCCCAATGTCAAGTAGAGTCAAGAGAGAAAAACATTTAAATTGATTGGCCAGTGAGACTATTGTTTTCGTTTCTTCTGTCAAATCTAATGTTTAAAGAGACACAGAAGCGGTTGGCCGGTTAAAATAAAATTGCGAGTTCTGTCTGACTTCTGTGTCTATGCTCAATGTTATTCGAGTTCTTTACCAGCACCATCTAAAAAAAAGCAACACAGAGACGTCACAACACATTCCTTTATACATTAGCAGAAAAATAGCAATCTCCAAACTTAATGTCATGTTTGACCACTAACCTCTATCTTAATTTGGTTCATACTTGGTACCTATATAATAATATTTTCATTCTATACTATTTTAATAATGGGCAAACATAATATTAATATAATGTGTCTTTGGAGATATAGGTTTTTGTTGTTTTTCGCAAAAGCTGCACAAGTGGACATATTCATCTTTGTTTCTATAGCCCTCTTAAGAGCAAAGGCATCTGGAAATGACAGAAACAAAATCTATTCTTAAAAAGTGTTATGCCTCCTCTACACTACTCGCAAAGTTGAACGAGCTTCGACAAATACATTAGTGTAGAGGCACTTCGGCTTACTTCGTCGAACTTTATTTGCCTCAGGCGACTTCCGCTTGTTGTCGGTTTTTGCGCCCGAGTCAAAGGGCTCGAAGTTACCCTATGCGCGCTCACGGAGTGCCTTTCTACACAACTTGGTTGACTTCAGTACGCTTCGAGACATTGCTACGGCAGCTGCTACTTGAGCGTACGTGTTAGTCAACCTTCTAAAGTACTTCGCCGAGGAACGTTGCGAGTAGTTTATAGGAGGCATTAGATTTTTGTCTTATACTTTTGTTTGATACAACTTATCTGACCTGTATTTGAGTGCAGCTTTGAGTGATGTTATTAAATGGAATCTTTACCAAAGTAAGAACAGCTGCTTGCTTGCGAAAATGGGCCTAATTTGTTCTTCTCAGAATGTTTATAATAAATATTGTTAGGTACTTATTATGAAAGTATAATACATTTATACACATTGCCGAATCTAAACATAGCAGAAATGTGGTAAAGGGACGAGATAGCGTAGGATACTTACAAATACATTGAAACAATCCAAGAAAATATCCGCGTAAACTTCTTTTTCCCCACTTTGATGATAAACCCTGGTGATGTCTCGATGTTGGCCCTCTTCTAAGCAACACCTGCAATGGCCGTAGCTGGTTTCATAGTTCACAGAATCCAGAGTTCTTGATAAAGACGTTGAATGTTCCATTTCAGTATTATTTGAATTTAATAGTTATTTTGATCCAAACTTATGTACCTATATTTTTCATTTGATTCTAACATTGACTCACAAAAGTACAGTTGACATCTTGAAAAAACAACAAATAATTAACAACCAATCACAGAACCTTCACACCTTACAACTTAAATTGGATTGGTTAAAATTATGATTCTGAAAGGAAGAAATTACTTATGACGCTTGGTTTACTAGTGATGTACAAAATTCACAATCACTGAAGAAGTTAACAGATTAAAGAAAAAATCAATTCGAACTTTCTTTGTAGCGGGATCGGGAATTTCGAAGAAAGAACAAAACGCAAACATAAATTTAAAACAATTTTTTTTATAAATTAAATAGGTACCCATAGATGAACCTCTTCTCCTTTTCAGCCTATAGCAGTCCACTGCTGGACATAAGCCTCCCCCAGGGCGCGCCACAAAGCCCGATCTCCCGTTTTTGCCATTAAGTCACTACCAGCCACTTTCTTTAGGTCTTCGGTCCAACGTGCCGGTGGACGTCCAAAACTACGCTTGCCGAGTCGTGGTCTCCACTCGAGAACCCGTCTACTCCACCGACCATCGGTTTCGCGACAGATGTGACCAGCCCACTGCCACTTCAGTTTGCTACACTTCTGGACTACGTCGGTCACACTGGTTCTTCGCCGGATTATCTCGTTCCGGACCTTGTCTTTTAACGAGATTCCTAACATGCACCTTTCCATAGCTCTCTGAGTGACGTGTAATCGGTGGGCTAGTTTCACTGTCAGGTTCCACGTCTCAGCTCCGCATGTCATGATAACCGGTAGGACGACGCACTGATCAAACACCTTGGTCTTCAGGCATTGTGGTCATGACCTTAGTCTTGTCCAAATTCATCCCTAGCCCAACGCGTCTTGAGGCAGCATTGAGACAGAACAGCATTTTCTGCAGGTCTTGCAGCGATTCTGCTATCATCACTATGTCGTCAGCAAAGCGGAGGTGTGTGAGATATTCACCATTGATGTTAAGGCCGAGTACATCCCATTGCAGTGTCTTGAAGACATCCTCCAGTGCGTTGGTGAAGAGTTTCGGGGATATAACGTCACCCTGTCTTACATTAGATGAATCTAAAGCCATTAAATTAACTACGTAGGATATATTGATATGATAATATCTCTTATTGCTATGATTGCTTTGCTTACACTACGGCGCGGTTTGAAGTAATTAGTTTAACCCATAAGCTGTGGTCTAGGTTCGATAGTAAGAACATCGCGATTTTGATAGATTAGATAGTTTTTGTGACCATCGACCCAGAATATTTTTTTTCCAGGTGTCAGATCGATAAGGACTTTTTAGATTTCATTTATGATAGTGTTCATTCATTCATTCATTAGTTGCACGTCACATGGAAATAAGATGACAATTTTAAGGGTTACAGTGTACATGTGACCAATCCTACCAAATTTAAGCTAGGTGTGAATTATTGTATCAATCAAATGAAATCAAATCACCTATTTGTTAAATCATAGGTCAAATAAAAATACAAGGTGTTATAAAAATACGGGTAAAGAATCACTATGTTAAGCCATTAATAGACATACAAATGTTCAGTAAAAAAATGAAATAAAAATTAACTAATTATACAAACACAAAGTCAAGCTAATACAGTCAAAAAATAAAATTAATAAGAATTCAATAAATAATTTTAAAAAATACTAATAATAATGGAAAGTCCGAAATGGTTATCATTATAAAATTTAGTAAAGTCAAGAAAGTACTCAATATTTAGGTAGGTACCTACTAATTACAGCCTGTCACTCGAAGACTCTGTCAGTGTATAGTAAGCTTCAGATATTAAGAGAGTTGTTAGTTTTTTACCGAATAAGTGAATATCTGCGTTTTTTATATGTTTCGGTAATTTATTATATATTTTGGGGGCCTTACACAAAAAGCTTTTTCCTTATAAAGCGGTTTTTATGCTTGTGACGTCTACTCCTCTGTTGGCCCTGGCTAAAGGTGGGAACCAGTGTAAATTACTTTTAACAAATAGGTACCACTGTTTCGTAAATGTAGAGAGATACTAATAAAACGTAAGTATTTTTAATTTTACAAAGTGTGGTCTGCAACTATCTCTTGTTTTTAGACTTTTTGGCTCTAATGCAATTTTTTTTGGGCTCTAAATACTTGTAATTTTTTGGTAGAATGTCCCCAGAAAATTATTCCGTAACGGAGTATGAAAGCAACTTACTTACTTACTTACTTCGCTGGCTCAGCGACCCGAAGTGGATCTTGGCCTCCGACACGAGATGACGCCACTGCTGCCGGTATTGCGCCACTTCCTGCGCGTCAATGGGTCCGCGCAGCTCGGACAAATCACTCCTCGCCATATCCTTCCAACGGTACTTGGGGCGCCCGACCGGCCGTCGCCCACGAGGAACTCCAAGGTACGCGCGCTTCACGGCCCGAACCTCCTGCATCCGCTCTACGTGGCCCAGCCAGCGGAGCCTCTGTGCCTTCGTCTCCCCCATAATGTTGGGCTGCGCCACCAGCTGCTCCACTTCGCAGTTCTTACGGATTTTCCAGCTTCCGTCCTCTCCCTTCGTTGGTCCCAAAATCTTCCGAAGTATTTTTCTTTACGTAACAAGTGGTTTGTCCTCCTCCTTCAGCGTAAGGGGCCAAGCCTCACAGCCGTACATTAAAATCGGGCGGATAACCGTCTTGTAAATACGGATCTTAGTCGCTCTGCTTAGAAGCTTGGAAACCAGCACCAAGTGAAAGCAACATATCCGTCAAAACCGTTTCTATATTAGCTAGAGTACCTAATATAGAAACGTTAAGCTTTTTAGTGCAAAAACAAATTGATTTATACGTGAACATATATCGTCCATAGGTAATTTCCAATTTGTTTGATGATCTACACACATCAAAAGTGTCTAGGGATCAATATATATTTTTGCAATAACTTTTCTCCGGATTGATATTAATTAAAATTTTCTTTAAGGATTCATCAAATAAAGTATTTTCGTTTGTCTACAGTAACGATAAACCAAGTCACCTTTGCATTAATAAAGAAATTTGCCATTTTCCTAATAAAGGGATTTTTGACATTTGAACCATTAACATTAAAGTTCGAAAAAAAGACTGAAATAACAGCTTTCTTTAAAATTTTATTGGGTAACTTAAACAATTAATAATCCGTGTTTCTACCGCGAACACTAACAACACAAGAACATTGGTTTGGCATACTCAAAATGAGTTCATCCAAATCACGCTGTGGAATGGCCGCCCATGTTCGTTGCAACAACAAAAAAAGGTCTTCTTGCGACTGGATACCCTCCATATTCGGCAGAGCTCTTCTCTGTAGCATATCCCATGCATGCTCAATCGGGTTCAAGTCTGGCGACTGAGCTGGCCAGGGCAGGACATTGATGTTAGCTTCGGCGAGAGTCTGTCTTACAACTCTTGCGGTGTGCGGTCGTGCATTATCATGCATTAACTGAAATAAGGGACCGATTTGCACTTGTAGAGGAACGATGACGTCTGATACAATCGTCTCAGCATAAATTTGAGCGTTGAGGTTGCCTCTGATCCAAATCAACTCAGTTCTTCCGCCGATCCAAATACCCTCCCATACCATGATGGTTCCACCACTATAAGGATGGACTTCCTGGCAGGATTTTAATCGCTGTTGGCGTCCAGGGGTTCTCCAGTGTCGTATACGTCTTGTATCCGGTCTCATACCAAAACGAGACTCATCAGAAAAGCACACGAAACGCCATTGTTCTTCTGCCCAATTTCTGTGTTCAAGAGCCCATTGATATCGAATCCTACGATTGTGCATTGCTTTAAGTGATACCCTTAGCGGTCTTCGGGAATGAAGGTTCACTTCATGCAAACGGTTTCTGACTGTTTGGTCGCTAATTAAGTTCCCTGAAGAGTGATGAAGCCTCACGGCTAACATCATGGCGGTTATTGTTGGAGCTCTTCGAGTTGTGATTTGAATGTATCGGTCTTGTCTCCGTGTGGTGCAGCGATACCGTCCTCCATGGCGCTCAGCCACGGTACCAGTGCTTCGGTAACGTGTCCAAAGTCGACTGATAACACTCTGACTTGTATTCAGAGCTAAAGCCACAGTACGTTGCTGGGAACCAGCTTCTATCATTCCCACGGCTCTGAGCATTTCTTCCCTGCTTAAATGACGTCGCCGCTCCATAATAACGTTGGTTTTAATCAGTAGTAGGGAAACAGTAGCACTAATAATGTCTTCAATGCGTTGTATGTTTTTATAGGGAAAATATTGACAGCTGATTTTCATCTTTTACTCGAATTTGATTGACAGTTCCTGTTTCAAATTATGAAATGCACCAAAAAGGATCCATATAAATTTATAAAATCATAAATTTATTACAAAGCCACATCTCAATCTCAAGAAATCCGCATAAAAATGCTTGATCCCTAGACACTTTTGATGTATGTATATATAAGCCTAGGAATTTTGTTGAATTACTGATTCCATTGTTTGGTTTACGTATCTTATGATCAAGTTTGGACTTTGAGTAAGTATATTGGCGGAAATGCATTATTTTTGTCTTATCAGTATTTATATTCAAATAATTCATGTCAAGCCATATAGAGTTCCCGGCTATAGGCCAATTAGAGTTCCCAGACGCCTTTAAGTTATCTATAGTAAAACCTGCATATAAAAAAGGCTGACATGAAAAACTATAGGCCTACCGCTTTGGTGCCTGTGCTGTCCAAGGTATTTGAAAGGGTGATATACGATATACACAAGAATGATATGATTTATGAATCTACTTATTTCTTGAAAAAATCGATATGTTAACCCCTCAACAATATGGGTTTCGGAAAAACAAGTCTACAAACCTTACAAACCTAGCTATTTTTAATTTGTTAAAGTTGGCCACAGACTCTACGGACAAAAAAGAAAAAATGTGTGCTTTATTTAAGGACATGTCCAAAGCGTTCGAATATGTTAACCATTAACTTTACGGAATACTTGGTATTGCTCTTTTAATACGAGAATTTGCGGTGTCAGTGAGTTTTGAAATAAATTTGTCATTTTGATTATTGCCATGGTTTCTCGAGGATAATTATTTTTATTTTGGTTATTAACAGCCCACGTTACTTTCCATTTATTACATGCGCATTTTTTGGTCTGGTAAATTATTTTCTTAGGACGTTTCGAGTAATTTTTAAAAATCATTTTATTTGTTAAGGTTGGCGATTTTCTATAGCGCCACAGTAGACTTCTTTTATTTTTACCACTAGTTTTATTTCTCGTGAAATCCACTTCTGTCTTCTTCTGTTATTAAGTGTAATAGTTTTTTATAGGAAGCATAGATCGTAAAACAAGCGTATTGTATCATTATACGAGTTATATGCTTCATTAGTGTCCGTTATGTTAAATATTTCAGAAAAGCTTAAATTTCCTAATGCATCATGTTTTTTTTTGGTATAAGTCTCGTTTTAGAATACGCCATGATTTCACTATAGATTTTTTTCTGACAGGGCATCTAAGTAACCTCGGATGTAGAAATTGACCGGAGTACGTAATGATTATACTTTTTTCTGATGCGGGATTCTAACCCGCCTCTAAGCCAACGCCCCTAATGACTGCGATTGTAAGTAGTTTGATTCATGTCTCGTTTTGGAATACGCCATGAATTCACTATACATTCTTTTCTGGCAGGGCATTTAACTAATCTCGGATGTCGGAATTGACCGGAGTACCTAGTGATTATACTTTTTACTGATGCGGGATTCTAACCCGCCTCTAAGCCAACGCCCCTAATCACTGCGATTGAAAGGTACCACCATGCATGTACGCTCCCGAAAGTAGCTAAGCGCCTCTGGTGAAAAGAAATGGAACTAAAAACCGAAAACAAACTGTGTTGCTGTAAACTCAAATCGCATCAACATACAGGGGCTTAAACAATCGCTTAAATAGTCAAGTTAATTGTAAATAGAGGTAGCGAGCTATTTCGTCAGCAAATGTAGCATTAAAGATGTGTTAGTGCTTGGTAAGGTAACAGCTGACTAGCAGAAAATGAAAGATAATATTACGAAATAGCTTGCTAGACCCAGCTCAGGGAATGATCTTGTTAAGTTACATCATCATCATCCGTGCGGTCTATCTCGGTTGTGAACCCACACTGGTGTGTGGGGTCCCAGGGTCCGCCTTTCTTATTTTCTTGGCCCACTTCGCGCGGTCTTGTGCACCCTCAGTGGTGAGTCTGTTGGAACTTGATAAGTTCTAAGGGATTGTAATAAGTGCGCAGGTCGTTAAAAATAAAATAAAACCGTGGCTATAATTTTCCTTTATTTATATGAGTTTTTAAATGCCCTATAAGATAGTTTTTTTGCTTGAACTTTTGGCCGCACACATCGCAAGTATACGTGTTATGTGCTGTCATATGTTTCTTAAGAGTTTTCTGACTCGCAAATGGCTTCTTGCACACATGACATTCGAATATTTCTATTAAGTCTCTATGCTGTTTCACTAAATGCCTTTCCAGTTCAATGCTGGTATCACAGGCAAACGCACATATTTCACAATTAAAACGCTGGTTTAAATGCTCCTTCTTAATGTGAAGTGAAAGAAGATACCTCCTTTTATACTCTTTTTCACAGACGTTGCATTTAAAAGTAAGTGGCTTTTCGCCATGCACATCTTCCAAATGCTTTTGTCGTACGTAGTAGTACGAAAATCGAGCAGGACATTTCGGACAGGGCACCTTTTTCACCATCATATGCACTAAGTCATGATGAATCTTATACTTCTTCTGGGACGGAAATACTTTTTTGCATATATCGCAAGATTTGTCCTGGGGATACCGTACATGTACGTTGCTAGTGTGTATTTTTAGGCGATTCTTTGATATGAAACCGGCTCCGCAAATTTTGCAGGCGTAATGTCGAAAGTGGGTGTTCATATGTCGTTCTAGAGCGCCGAAAGTTTCAAAATTACAACTACAAACTTGGCATGCTAGTTCATTTGCCATTTTAAACGGTATCACCCTGTCGCTTAATCTCAAATCGAATTCTTTTTTATGAACATTAACTAAATGGGATTTCAGGTCTTTTAGATTTGGTATACTGTCACCACATAAGGTACATTTTAAATCGGTCACATCCACATTGACCACTAAAGAATCTGGACTTCTGTATTTTGTTGAAATGAAGTTCTGGAGATTATCTATGGAATGCTCCTTTTGATGTTGCCTTAGTAAATCGAAATCTTCATAAATACCTTTGCAGTAAAAACAAGGGTATCCATGCTTGAATTTGGACATAAAAGCGGTGACATTTGAGTGTTTGAGGAAGTTGGATATATTAACCGCATGGCCTAGTCTCTCTGCTGCTGGCGATATGTCGGTATCTTCGTCTGTTAAATATCTTTCTTCGTCCGTATTATTTAACACTTTTGTAGTTTTGATAACTTTCTTGCGATTTCTTGCTTTACGGGAGCGCCTTAAGGTGGGCTTGATTAGTGACGTGGCCACTAAATGTTTGTTCAATGATGCAGATAATTTTTGGGGTCTTTTTATTGACGCAGGCACTAATGCTTGAGGTTTCGTAAGTAATGCTTCAATCATTCTTGCTGTAACCATTTTTCCTGTAAACATAAAAAATATAGTCTTCAGCTACTGTCTTAAGCAGGTGCTACGCGGTTCCCAACAAGCCCACCAACAGAGGTGACATTGGTCGGGCCGACCGTCGATTCATTGTTATTTGGTTGCCAACGCCCATCCACATGGTCGACTCTGTTGGTTGGTGGTCTTGTTCAGACGCCTTAGTCGCCTTAGTAATCAAGACTTAAAAACAACTTTTACAGTTATTTATTGCCATAATGATAATTACAGGATACCCTCAATGTTACTACTTGCTAACCTTTAATTCTTTTTTAACAAGACCACTGTGACGCCTTCATGAAAATTAAATAGACAAAAAGCATGATTACTATAGCTATTTACCTTCAAGACGTTCCAAATGACTGAATAGTCCAGGGCAAGTGGTTCTAAGCACAGGTCGTGTCAGCAGTGGGGTGGAGTCTTGCGCATACTTCTCTAGTAGTTCGCTTTCACCCATCACCACATCATCATCATCGACGTATGATTTGGTATCTAAGTAATTAATAATCATTACATTGTGGAAAGCAGGAAACAATTAAATCAATAAATAGATTGACTGGGTGTTACGTTCCAACGTTCGTAGATTGTTCAAAGGAATCATTTATTTTGAAAGAAAACAATATTCAATGCACACAAACAATCAAATCTTTCCCTTTTCATAATATTAGTACATATTTAATTAATAACATTAAAATAAAGATAGTTCAACTTTACAAATAACTACTTGTTATGAACATACAACAATATTATTTTAACGTAACAACACTAGTAAAACAGTAGGTAACAACAGTTTTCTAAGATGAAAAAATGCGAGAGCTAAAATATGATTTGACTGACAGAATAGATTTAATGAAATAGTCTAAACAGGTCAATGTTTTAAAGGCAACCCTTATTTGATAAATACGTACGATTTTCACCATCTGTTTCTTCTTCAACAGCCAAATCTTCCCCTGTAGGATAATCTATAAGAGATATATCTGTTTCATGTAACTGAAACTCGTCTTTGACAACTTGTATTTCTTCCTGGATAATATTATCTAGAATACAACTATGATCATTAAGATGAAACTTTAAAAAAATATATATTTAAAAATCTGGCGCATAAATATTTTATACCTTTATTCAAAATGTAATGACTTTTTTTTAATGATCCACTTTTTGTCAGTGTATCATTAAAAAAGTCAAGTCAAGAAATGTAACATTTTTTTATATCACATAACATCCAAAATGACTACAGTAAAGAAGCAAACTGTCTTTAGATGTGTTTTTGTACTTTATAAAAGTCATTCAAAGTAGGATTTCATTTATTTAAATATACTTAATTTAAAAAACCTGTATTATGGGTCACATGTTTGTAGAATGGACTTGAAAATTAGAAATGAATGAATGCTATTAAGTTATTAGATCACCTTCAAAAAGTACTGTATTGTTTCCTTCTACGGTTTTCAGCGACTTCAATAATTGTGATTCTATGTCAACAACATTTGTCTTGAAAACATATGCCTCCTTTAGTTGCTGGATACAAGATTGACAGATCAGGGTTGTTAGTCTTGAATCTGCAGATAACTGAATTAAAATAAAATTTTACTTGAACAATGATAACTAAAGGAACAGTCAAAAGAAGAGTGTAGAGTTAAAATTGTATTATTTTCCTATTCCCACTTGCAACATACTAAGGGTCAAGAAATCTCAATGTTATGTAGTCAAAGAAAACTGAATAGATTAAGTGGAGCCTTGTTTGCCTAGCAGTGTAACTACTCTACTAAAAGTTAAAAAAATATTTTAGTGATAATGACACATTTATAAAATAACAAACACACGGCTCAGTCTTGATTATGGTTTTGTGGAATCTTGTTTGCGGATCCGACCTGACATAGACTTACCTAGAAAATTTTGACTCAATTAAAATGTTAAATTTTTAAATAAACTGCAGTCGTAGTTTAGTAACTGCGACCTATATTTTTTTAATATAATTTTAAGTAAACTATTTTTTTTGTAATTTCATGAGTCAACGCTCTGTGTTCTTTTGAAATTGAAATAAATGATTTAAAACGAAAGGGAATTTTAAAATATGTATTTTGCAATAATAATATGTTTGATTTTAAGTTTTGTTGCAGCTCACCATACGTAAATGCTGTAATATAGAAATTCCAAATATTTCTTTGTAACTCAAGTCGATTAAAAAATATATTAGCCTTATTTTATTACTTACGAAAAGATTGAAGCATTCAATAAAAATATCTGAATACATCTCCCGAGCACCGTTAAAATAATATTCCTTCATTATATCTCTGTGGTTCCCTTTGGTAAGGCAGCAACGACATTTTCCGTGATATAAATCCGTCTCCATTGCATCGAATTAATTGGGATTAAATAAAGAAAAAGAATGAAATGCGATAAGTTATCAAATAAGACCTACGAAAGATAAACAAACACACACGCACACACAACGACTTTTTTGTGAAGTAGCCATGTTTCTTATCAATGACATGTTTATAATTTTACAGTGCTAACCAAAGGACTTACAAAATTTAGAATCTTTGGTTGGAATGGAACACGACGCAAAATGAGAGCTGGCATTTGTAGTGTTGCGCTGCACTCAAATATTGAATCGATTGATTTACTTGGGTGCATGGCATTGTGGTTTACCACAAAGTGTGGATAAACAGACACACGAGAGTGTAATTTCACACTATATTTTTGATTTATAAGTCAATTTTCAATTAATTTATATGTATGATTTTACATATAAATTTATTGAATTTGTTTTTATTTTCTGATTTTTAATTTCTATTGTTATTAATATTTTAAATGTGTGTGGATCGTTTATTGTAATGAAATGTTTAAATATGGATTTTTTATCTGAAATAAATGATTTATTATATTATTATTGCCTGCGGTGTTTGCGTTTTGTTCGTGGATCAAGGTTCTAACTATTCCGAAAGATGCCTATACAAAGATCCTATACAAAGATGTATCATCAGAAAATTCGCTATATAATTTTTTTGTAATGTTGTGTACCCTAGAAGTTGACACACCTACCTAAACTAGCTGATAGTGTAAATAATTTAAATAAATAAATATCTGGGACAGTTTACAGCTGTCGTCTACCATGAGTTGCTGCTTTAAATTGACGTTATCGTTCACGTAAAATATTGTGTATTGGGATTTCACTCAGCGCCTCTGTTGAGTCGGAATGAAACTAAAAAACGGTACCTTGCTGCTATTATACAAGTCCATACACACCCACCAACACAAAGACACGCACACACACAACAATACAAAGACATACACACACACACACCCGCACACATTAACTTCCTTGCCTGACTAAAATAACCTGTGTTAAACTTAAGAGATTTAAAATTAAAATATGTTTTATTGAAAAAAAGCAAATTACTCGTAATATCCCTATGTGAAGCTAAGAGGCGAGAGCCTGGTAATCTGTAAAACAGGTTTCTAACCTAGTGCGGATACCAGTCTCTCACATTATAGCTCATCATTATTTAATGTGAAATGTAAGCTAGACCTAGAAGTGTAAGCTATAATTGTGAAGGAGAAATAAATGCTTTTATTATTATTATTTTTCTTATTTTTATTTATTATTCTCGAAATAACGTTATTTCGGTTAGTTTTAGGTGAGATTCACGGGCCTAAGCCAAGTGAATGTCACCTCCTGTATTGGGTTAGTTTGACGTATCCTCCTGTAGAAATTTGCGCACAATGCGACACGTGTTTAAGATGGCAGCCTTCTGCATGGTCATGTAGGTACTTTCTGGCAAATCGATGGTTCTTAGAGAGGAAAGGAGGTGTTTTGGAATGACTCCAGTACTAGAGAGCACCAGTGGCACGATAAAGACTTTATCCATTTGCCAGATTCTAAGAATTTCTTGTTTCAAATCAGTGTATTTGTTAATTTTTTCTGTGATTGTTTTGTGAAGATTGTGAGTATTTGGAACTGCTACGTCTATTAGGTGTACTGTTTTACTATTTTTGTTAATAACTATGATGTCTGGTCGGTTGTAGTGAATTGTTCGGTCAGTCAGTATAGCTCTGTCGAAGTAAATTTTGCAAGTGCTGCTCTCCAGTACTGGTTTCGGTGTGTACTGGTAGTATGGTTGAGGTTTTCCGCTGATAAGTTTGTATTTGATTCCTAATTTCTGGTGAATAATGTTACAAATCTGATTATGACGATGTGTGTAGTCGGTCTGGGTCAGGTTGGCGCAAGCACCTGTAATATGTTGGATGGTCTCTGATTGTCTATTGCATTTTCTACATTTATCACTATTGAGGTTCCGGTCTTTTAATATGTATTTTTTGTAGTTTCTTGTATTGATGACTTGGTCCTGAATTGCAATTAAAAATCCTTCTGTTTCCGGGAAAAGACAGCCCAATTTCAACCATTTGTTGGAAGCTACGGGGTCAATATGTGGCTGTTCCAAATCGTGAAGATGTCGACCGTGTAGTTCTTTACGCCGCCACGTAGCAACTTTATTATTATTATTATTATTGTTACGTTTTAAGGTACCGTATTTAGTTCTATTTCGTCTTAACAGAGGCGCTGTACGAAATCCCAATACACATATTTTACGAGAACGATAACGTAAATTTAAAGTGACAAATAGTAGTCGTACTGATCTCAAACTGAGCAGCAGAGTTGTAAATATTTATAATGTATTTACTTAAATAGATAATAATCTTTCTTCAAAGTATCAGCAGTAAGAACTAAAAAAACACGTTTTAATAAATAAATAAGTTAAATTTATTGCACATATTATCGTAACAGCTACATTACATCAACTCGTAATCCTTATGGTGACTTCTGATATGACTTTTCAAACTACAGTTCTGTATGAACCCCTGGCCGCAGACCGGGCACACGAACCGCCTATCGTTCGTATGGATTCTCATATGTTCTTTCAGCGTTTTCTCTCTAGCGTAAGACTTTTTACAAACAGAACACTCATGTATTCGTTCGCCATTATGTTTGATCATATGATGCCTCAACTCCACCTTCGTGAAGCATCTATAAGGACACTGTTCACACATCACATCTTTCTGCTGTATATGCGTTCTCATATGTATCGATAAAGCGTATCTTCTATCGAAGGTTTTCGCACAAACGTTACACTTGTATTCGATAGGCGCCACGCCGTGTACAACCACCATATGTTTGTGTCGACGAAAGTATTCATTAAAACGCTCCGGGCATCTATTACATTTATATTTCTTCACATTCTCATGAACAGTTTCCACGTGGATCTTTCTCTTCTGCTGCGATGTGAACTGCTTCTGGCAGACCTCGCAAGTATATTTTTTCGTGCTTTTACTATGCATTAAATAGCCGTGTATTTTTAACCTATGCTTCGTTATGAAACCAGAATCACATTCCTCGCAAACATAGTTCCTGTAATGATTGTTCATATGTTTTTCTACAGACCCGAATGTTTCGTAAAGATTCCCGCAAACTTGACATTGAAAATTATTTTCAATTACTTTAAAAGGTATCACTCTATCTGTTAATTCTAAGTACATTTTCTTTTGATGCGTTTCTGTTAGATGTATCTTGAGATCTTTTAGGCTGGGAATATCTTTTTTGCATATTTTGCATTCTAGATCAGAAACATCGGCGTACACAACTAACGCGTCGGGTCTTCCGACTCTGTACTTCTGCAACACGCATTTGTTCACGTTTTCATTGACGTGATCTATCTTCTGATGGCTTTTTAACTCTTCGAAATCTTCAAAGAGTTTCGCACAGTAGAAACAAGGATATGCTCTTTGGAATTTGGATTTGAAGGCAGTCACATTTGAGAATTCTAGTAGAGCAGATATATTCGCGGCGTGGGTGAACCGTTCGACCGCGTAAGGATTCCTTTCATATTCAATGTTTATTTTTTTATCCTTGTATAGCTTCGTTCTTTGTATTCGTTTCTTTAAAGGCGCATCAATTAAATCTTCTTCATCTGGTTTTTCTTTAGCTATTCTTGTCCTGAGTTTTTTTGGTTTAAGTAAATTTTCTAGTTTTTTCCCGATTATCCGTTTGCCTGTAACAGATATTTGATGTTAATAGAAATAAACACATTTGCACCGTGTGATCATTACGAATTTATCATCAATTTAAATTATTACATTTGTTTAAGTATTTGTCGAATTAACTTTCGAATTTGAATATGATGGTTTGGTGCAAGGGTGGCCAAACTGCCAATTTGTGGCCCGCAGCGGAGTATTTTTTTTTGAGAAGATTAGCTAAAATAATAATTCAATAAGGTCGGCTGTGAAGAGCGAAATACCGCGTTTTACAAATATGCTCTGCTCATTTGGAAACACTTAACTTTTTAGTAGGATGAAGCATATTGAATCCCAAATGAGAACACAGATTACTGACATGAACATGGGAGAGCTTAGTTTTGCTAAACTAAGTCAGATATCTCATTATTATCAAATTTGTTTAGTTAGCAGAATAATACAGAAAAATACAAATCCTTTATTTTTTTCAATAAATTTTCTTACTCAGAAATGTGTATTTTTTTCCAAGTTTGTGACCCGTTTTGGATAGTGGTTTCAAGCTCGCCGGTTGAGACGCAAAATGTTTAGGTACGATTTCAGGCTGGGTCTAAGTGATTAAGAAAAATCTACATTTGTGACAGTGTTAGATACAAGTGCGGAATTCTATTTTAGAATTTTGGCCCTACTGTCGAAAAGCTTGGCCACCCTTGTCAGTGTGAGTAAATTTTCACCCATGTGTGTTAACTGAGTTCGCTAAATGTTAAAAGGGTAAAGAATTTCTATTTTTTATAATAATTATTAATTAGTGAATTTTTATTATTAGCATTTAACAATGCTCTATTTTGTACACAAAAAAAGAAACCAGATAAAATCGACCTGATCCTAGGGACTAAAGCGGGAATTATTTATGTTCTAATACATAAACGGTTGGGTATGGTTGATTATTTCAGGTTTTTTTTTGTGTTTTGTAGCGACATCTATCTCGCCACATACGAACTAAGAACTGACGTATCCTACATCGCGATATCAAAGTTATCCGAGCGATTGAACATACATACAAGAACCCGACAACAACCGTTGGGCAGTAACCCACCAGACACAACACCCGTCTGGTCGGAGGACCCTCCCTTTTCAATGGTGGATGAGGAACTTTACACCCTGTTCCTCACACTCCCCAAAGTTTCATTAATGACCTTAATATTTTATCAATTAATTTGATGAACAAAATCCATACCTTCAAGTGCCTCGAGATGTCTAACAAAGTCCTTGCAGATAACTCTTAATCTCTCACGCGTCGGCAGAGACTGAGGAGACGCGAACCTTCCGAGCAGAGCCGCCTCGCCTTCCACCAGCTCGCAGCGCGGGGCAGGCAGCTGCTCTGTTAATAGACGAAATTATACTCAAACTATTATTTGCATAAATTTTAGGTTAAATAATGCACTGCATACAATTATTAGAGAGCGTTGTGGTGTGAAAGAGGATGTTGTCACAAAAATTGAGATGGGAATGCTAAGATGGTTTGGGCATATGGAAAGGATGGATGAAAGGCGATTAACGAAACAAATTTATATGGCGAGGGTGGATGGAACTGTTGAAAGGGGAAGGCCTAGACGGACGTACTTAGGACAAGTCCAAGACGTGCTCGGAAAAGGTCAGGTCAGGAGTACCCATAATCGATGAGCATGTATGAAGGATTAATGAGAGTGGAAGAAGCGCGAGAGGTGTGTCAGGACCGTAGCAAGTGGAAAGATGTGGTCTCTGCCTACCCCGTTGGGAAAAAGGCGTGATGGTATGTATGCATACAATTATTATTATGTTCAAACTCAATGTTTTCCCTATCCTGTTAAATACAAGGAATGGGTGCCATTAACCATTTACGCGGACCTTAGTCAAGCGCAAATGGGGTGCATTGCTGCTGATGTTGATCCAGACGAAATAAATCTTCTCGTGATTCGACATGTGTTTAATCATTATTATAGTGAAGAGGATTTCATAAATGATAAGAATGTGTGGTGTGGTAATCTTAGGTATAATTTGCTCCTCTGAACATTTTTTGTTATGACTACTCTGTCAATTCAATATTTGTGTAAAAAACAAGATTTAAAAAATTAACCATCGAGTTTCTTGCCGGAGTCTTCTCAACAACTTCCGAACCGGTGGTAGAGTCACTTTATGTTTAATTATAATTCTTACTATCATAGTATTATTTTATGTAAGTTTATTTTCATTTAGTATATTTTGCTACATTTTTTTTTTGTATTTGACTTGTCCTATTTTTTTTTATATAGGACTAGACAGTCATTTGATCGCAATCGCACCTGATGGTAAGTACCTATGTACTTTTTAGAAGTCTATGAATAAAGATATTTTATACTTTACTTTTTACTTTACTTTTTACTTTACTTTAAAAACGATATGATATACTCTGTAAGTGTTGTAGAAACTATATAAATGAAAAGTCAGTATTTTTTGTATGAAAACCTTGAAAGTAAGTAAATTAAAAAAAAACATTTATTCAAACAAACAAAAATATCATTATTTAAATAGACCTGTAACAAGTACTTTTAAATCGTCATTACAAGGGAAAAAAAACTTAGTAATAGACTTAAATACTATAATAATATGAATACATAAATACACTGTATACAAACATAATGTGACTCTACCACCGCATCGGAAGTTGATCTTATACTGAGAAGACCCGGCGAGAAACTCAGTACTTACTCTTTTAAACTTGGTTCGGTTTCACAAAAAGAGTTAGTAAAGTACAAAGAGTATTTAAAAAAAATGCTTACGTTCTAACATTTCCTTAAAATATGGACCTAAAAGTACATCTAAACTACCGGATATAAAGCAAAAACATTGTACAAAGTTTATACAATTCAAGCCTAGAAATTGTTAGATTTTTGTTAGTCAGTACAAACTAGTTATATAAATATTACAAGAGTTAACTAATCATGTACCGAGTAGAGAGCTTAAACCCAGGCCTTTTTATCCAAAAGGTAGTCATTTGTAGTGTAATAGCCCTCTTTTGATAGTACTGTCATAATGTGGTTTTTGAATTTGTTTAGTGGTAGCTCACATATTGCCTTTGGGACTTTATTGTAAAAGTGTACACCTTGCCCCATAAATGAACCTAAAACTTTCTGTAATCTGCAGGATGAGAGCGCAATTTTATCTCTATTCCTGGTATTTTTGCCATGTATATCACGGTGTTTGGTATACAGGCTGATATTTTTCCTAACCAAAACAATACAGTTGTAAATGTATTGAGAAGCTACTGTAAGGATCCCAATTTCCTTAAAAATTCGTATTCACTTGCTACATCACTAACCGAGTATGCCATATCGTTTTTGTGAGTCTTTTGAAAATCACCCGGTACAATATAAATATGCGCCAGACTACACGCCACTTCTCATGGTCTCGAAGCAGGGATAAATATCCCTGTGTCACGAGGTACCAGCCAAGGAATTAAGCCAAGGGCGTATCCAATTTCCAGACCGAGCCAATTTAGAAAATATCGTTTCATGAAATTGACATGACCGGGAATCGAACCCAGGGCTTCGTGCAAGACAAGGCGAGAAACCGTGCTACGGCGCACAACGCCAATCGTCGAATTATACTATGTGGATTTTAATAACAGTTGCAACGAATATTCGTATTCCACTGGGAATATTGTTTTTTTTTTCATTTATTGTTTTTAATACTTTACATTCATAATTCCAGTTTCCTAAAACCACTGAGGTTTGTATTGATACTGGTTGGTTTTCGCATCGATAACTACGTCATGGTACATCATTGATTATTTTTACAATACATTTATGTTACAACTATTTATGTGGAAAGTATTCTCATTACAGAAGTTTGTTGAGTAAAACGGAACGTACCGCGTTGTGACGTATTCCTTCTGGGGTGACCAGGGATTCCAAAAGTACCTAAGTATTTGAATCTTTTCTACCAGTAGTAGATTGGTGTAAAAAAATTACATGGAGGTTGGTTAAAAAAGATCAAAGATAGAATAGCGCGTTAAATGCTTAAAAAATTAAAATTCACATAAAAGTGATCACTTTACTTGGATCATTCATAACGTCTCCATATATACACATTGCTATGAGAAAGGAACTTCGTTGCCAACCCAATACCTTCGAATGTTTCTTCATTATCTTCAAACCAATCGTCATTGTGGTTCTCAAGCACCCAGGGCTCCACCTTCACATCAGCACTGGATTCCACCTTAACAATATTTTCCGGGATTTTGTCATCACCTGAAAAATTAATTAATTTTATAAAGGCTATTAAAGAGGGAAGACCCGGTACAGAAGGTTCGCTCAAGAAACGCGGACAAGTAAAAAAGTATCCTCTAATCTTACAAGTTTGTGTCACACTAGTACTTTTTAATTTGTCCGTGCTATCGATCAAGGCCATGTTAAGGTAGCTTGCATGCGGAATTGAAACTTATCGCGTAGCACGGGCGTTCATATTCCACTGTGCGCCGCTGAACGAAACTGATTTAGCTGTCAGAGCGCAGGGTCGCAACGCAACTCACTGATTTAACTATTCACTTTTAAAAAAGTATTACTGTAATTGATATAACATCGTTTAGTATAAGTAGTAGTCATTATTATTCTTATAATTACAAGCTACACATGAAACAAATCAAACGCAAAACATTAAATAATGCGCTCGGCGGCAAGTGAGCGAGCCGAGCGGCAACCCACTGTCATATACCCCAGAGAGGGGCCACGCGGCCGAGCGTACCTAAACTTTAAAGTGACACAGGGCTGTGTCACTTTAAAGTTATTCATAACTAACTACGATTTTTACGAAACTTTGGCATCTTAAAAAACTTTTTGGGGTACGAAAGAGGAGAACCAAAGGAGAGCTCTATCTGGAAAGCGCCTTTCTAAAAACACAACACACGCACTGGAAATAAGCAGGCAACCACTATATTTATTAAAAAATAAATAAAGGTCACAGCAATGAAGTAATAATATAAAATAAATTAATAAAATAACTTTATTACTCAATATTAACATTTTAAGTATTGAGACACCCCAGAGAGTAATGCAATACTCGTGTTAGGGTTGACTCGCTCTCCTATTTTAAAACAGTTTTACATTGAGTATAATAGTGACATTATTAGTACAAAGCCAGCCAATGTGTGTGTGTGTGTGTGTGCGTGTGTGTGTGTCAGCCAGTCCACTAAGTTTCTTTTATATTCGTTAGTTGTTTTGCCATAAATATTAACTTCAGTAAGAGTATTGCACATTCTCCTCACACCTAATAAACATGTCTGATGAGACGATCAATACATACATTTAATATTAACCACCACATCTTCGCAATAGCCTGGTTCCAGTGAGTCCAAGAGCTGCTGCTCCGTGCTGGCCACCAGGAAGCGGAAGCTGCTGGCGTCGCGGAGCCGCGACACGCACGGATTGCATATCAGAGTGGTCAGCTTTGCTTTTGGGGAGAGCTGGAATTAGCCAAAGTCATCACCATTGGCAGGCGTAAGACAATATAATGCCTAAACCTACCTATCATGCTAATTTTACCTGCATTCTAGGTACAGGGCCTTATTATGAGCCAGACAAGTTAATTCTCTAAACTGAGGGTAGCGCCCAATTTCTTCAGTAAGGCTGCGTTCCAAATCGAGTGGAATTTCACTCTAAGGAGTGAAAATCACTCTAACCCGTTCCAAATTGAACCCGAGAGAAATCGACGCTGACTGAGCTGTCACCGGACAGTTTCCTAGTTGTTTCGGAACGGGTTCAGGAGACGTTTATCACTCTGACAAGTGCGAATTCTACCGTTGCCTGGAGCCTGATGAAATTCTCCTGACAGCTGTCAGACGATGGTGGTGGTGGTCGCTCGATTTGTCTCTCTCTATTCGCTCGCCGAGAGTGAAAATCACTCTGCGAAAATCGATTTGGAACGGGCCCTAAATATCTGGACTAGGGGATGCATCACTGACAGATAACCGCTGACTGGCGGGAAATTAAAGATCACAATTTACGAAATTGCTCGCTACGCTCAGTTTCGAGAATTAACTTCTCTGGCTACAAGAGATCGTTATAAGGCCCTAGGTCTACCCCGTTTATACGAGGGGACGTCAAAAAGTACGCGGAATGGGGGGTATGGTGGGGCAAATTGTCACTTCTTACTAGGTTTAGTTAGTTTGGACATTCATTGGTATAAATACAAAGTTCCATTAAGATCTGGTTTCAGTTTACTGAGATACAGGTCAACAAGCGAGTAGATCCGATAGAAAATTTGCACCATGGACGAAATTGAGTTTCGCGCAGACATACGAGTTTTGCTCTCTTTGTTAAAAACTCCAACAAAGTTTTAGACCGGATTGTGAGATAAAAATACAGACCCTTAAGCTTTGCATAAAATTTCAAATATTAGAACATCGGAGACTCTCGCTATCTTGGAGACGGAGACTCTGCTATGGCGCGTACGCGACAACCAATAGTAAACCCGCGAGTTCATTAGGTGCGCTATGATTGATTAAAAAAAAATCGCACCAGTGTAAATTATGAGTTTGGCGTACATCATTGTAACCAATAAAAGTGGTTGTATAAACTAAATTATTTTACTGAATTTTTAGTTAAAATTTTTTTTTCAACAAAATTTACGTTCATCATTCAAGCCTTCTTGAATTAACTAAACAATTAAACGGAAAAGGGATTTTGTTAAGTTTCTGGAAAAGTAGCACCACATTTAATTAAATAATTGTATGTTCATGATAACTATTTTAAAATTAATATCTGGGACAGCTTGCACATAGATCATCTGACCCCAAGATAAGCAGACACTGTAATTTGGGTGACCAAAATTGCTAAATAAACATTAAAACAATAATTTTGAAATTGTTCTAAAAATAATTTAAAAAAATTACAGTAAGATCTCACTCATCCGGTACTTCAATGAATCAATAATCCAGCACACTCTGCCCGTACCACCCTCGCCCCCCTTCAAAACTTATCACGTGCACGACCCTACATATGTGTGTATAACCTGCTGTTTTCAAGTGAGAATAGTGTACCCAAGTACATTTAGTGTATTTTCTTAATAAAATGCTTTATTTTTGCTTTAAATAACGAATAGGTTTATGTGTGCCAAATAATGCATAGATTTGTTCATATATATTTTTACATATAATAACTTTAATCTTGTAACCGAAACATCTAATTTGTTTACCTTTTCAATCAGTGCCTTCAAGAAAATATCTTTAAAACTGTTGTAATCTGGTTGATTTTTTTATGGAACAAAGTAACAAGATACAATGTAAAAAATAATAATTTAAAGTTGAATATAATGTATAATTTAATGAAATAGATACAAAATTTGATGATGTTTTAACTGAATTTATTGCATGAATTGATAAGGAATCACATCAATAATAATGTGACTAGTTTGGACTTGTATCTTCATTAATAGAAAATCGGTATTACAGTAATATCTCCTTAGGCTCCCTGTCCATTAAAGCGGAGCGAGGCAGCAGAACGGATCTTTACAATTTTAAAAACCACTAAGATTGCTTATGTTGGGCTACCTTGTTGGGTCTTCAAAGGCGAGTCTCTCCTCGTCTCCGCTGCCTCACTCCATGTCAATACACAGGCAGCCTCAGACTAAGTTCTAACTACTTACGTGTAAATTAAAGCATTCAATAAACATATCAGAATACACTTCACGTATGCCATTCCAGCAATACTCCTTCTTTAAATCTCTGTGGTAGCCTTCTGCAGAGCAACAACGGCATTTACCGAATTTTGTGCCAGCAATTGAGGCCATGGAGAAGTGTTTTTAGTAATAATTAGCAAAAATATTCAGAAGAAAACATCACAAATGAAATCCATTGAGACGTAAATTGACAGATTGTCAATTGTCATCTGTAATTGACTGACAGTTCTTTCTAGTGAGGTGAAGGTGATGCCAATTTTGTCAAACTTAAATTAAAATAGAATCGATCGATTCAGACATGCGTTTAGTAACTTCATCATCACATGAAAAGTATTTTATTAACTATCTTCATTCAAATATAACATTAGAATTATGAAGCAGGGGGGCTAAAATAAATGACCATTTGCATTTGACGTTGCCATGACGACAACATGCCTGAGTATAACCTGACAAAACGTGAAAACCCCTTCCGCCACAACGTATGAAGGGAATATGTAACATTTTGGATTTGCAAGAGTTATAGTGACAGTAAAAATGTGTTCGGATAAAAACCACTGCTTGTTTTAGGTTTTTACATCGACAATATAGTTTGATGCAAGACAAAATAATTTATTTAAGCATAATTTATTGTAGCAAAAGCCTTATAAATTCTGAAGTTCCTTTACTTTAAATGAAGACAATTAAGTGTGACAGCTGCTATTTAAGTAGATTTCAATAAATTCGGCTTAAACCTTAAAAGTAATAATGTTTACTGTACTTTTACCAGAAAGTTTACTCTATAAAGAACCTTTTTTACTTCTGTCTAATGCTTTAATGAATGGAGTATAGTAAAAAAAAAGCTCAAGGAGTGGGAATGGGATGTTACCGATGTATTTCGCCGATGATAGCGCCTTCTTAACCTCCTCCAGAAAACCCGAAATAGCCACTGCACGCATGCAGTGGTTATTACATTTGCTGCCCGCCTGGCTTGATAAGTATGGCAGTGAATGTCAACAAGACGACCGCCCTGCTGACCGGGCAGAAGAAGAAGCCACCGCCTTGCCTCACGCTACGAGGCGAGACCATACAATGGCAGCCCAGCGTTACATACCTGGGTTGCATCATCGACCGTCGGCTACAGATGGTGCTTCAGGTGGACCGCGCCATCAACCAGGCTAAGATGGCGCAGGCCATGCTGAGGCCCGTCCTCACATCCAGACTTCCTCTGCAGGCGAAAGTTGGCGTCTTTAAGATGTACATTCGCCCGCGGCTGACCTACGCCGCACCTGCATGGTACGCCCTCTGCTCTCAATCGCAGAGTTAGGAAGCGTTTGCAGGTGATACAAAACAAATGCCTACGCACGCTGACAGGGGCCGGGCGTTACGTTAGAAATGACGTCATCGCCCGTGACGTCAGCGTGCTCTATATCGAGGCGTTCGTGGTCCGGTTGGCGCGTTGTATGTTCGACCGCGCCGACCACGGGCCGCACCACCACTTGAACGCCTTCGCCCCGCTGCACGCCCAACCACCCGACGACAACGAGCGCCCGCTCCCGCGAGCGCTTATACAATAAAACAGAGCGCGCGCCCACACCGCCACCCGCCCCGAAACCCCGTTTCCGCCTAGTCTCAGGCTTGTAGGGTGATCACGGGGCTATCGTGGTCTCGAAATCGCCTGAGACCAAACAAACACCCGGATATGACGCCCATATGGTTCCCCTGTTTGCCGATTACCGTGTAAGCCGCCGCCTGCTCGCTGGTCGTTCACTGGGCCTCACTCAACAGTGTCTCACCCGGTGGGCTTGGCCACGCTGAGGGCGGCGCCATGTGTACCAAGGGAGCTACTTACAAGACAGCCAAAATGAAAATTAATTTAAAAAAATAATTTACTTAAAATACCGTGGGGGCGTGGCCCTCATCAGAAGTTGCCCGGGCCATGAGCGACAGCCGATGCCCGAAGCCACCTGATGATGAAAGTAAAAAAAAAAGACTCGAATTGATAACGTCATCTATGTTTGAAGTTCGAAGATATAGGTAACTGGGACTAATGCATTTAAAGGCCCAACAAGGCAACCCTACGTAAGCAATCCTATATCCCAAGTTATATAAATATAAAATAAATCACAAATATCGTCACACACGCAGAGGAACCAGATTCAACGAGGGGTCTTTGATACATACATACCATCACGACTTTATCCGAAGCGGGGTAGATGGTGAACGCAACACTAAGAAGCCCACTTTTCCCTAATGGTATTAGAACTAGTGATTTAGAATAGAATAGAATTAGTGATTCGTTTGAATGACTGGGCTTGTCAACCTCATATCTGGACCTCACGACCGCTTTCCATCAGGTGGAGTGAGGTCATCTTGAAGGGCAATATATAAAAAAAAAAAAAAAAGAACCCAACGTGGTAGGTGGTGAGCCTTCCGCCGTTATCCGGGTTTATTTGGTTTGTTATTGATGTTTTTCCGTCACCGGAGAGTGACGGAGTTTAAGTCGAATATTTAACAATGAACACAAAGATTTTGGTTCTGGACAGATTTGAATTCGGGATCACACGATCCACGATCTGAGTTCAGGTGCTGAACCCCTAGGCCACGGCGCTCTTTGATTGAGTTGAAAGCTCCTATTTGCTGAATTTAAAGGGCTAAGATAGGAGAGAAAGAGGGAGACAAACGTCAGGTCGTAATCATAATCATTTATTGAGTTGTGGTACATAAGGTGTTATAAATTTGCAAAAAGTACGGGTACATAAACCCTGCAAGGGCACAACAATATTTAAATAAACAAAAACAAAAACGACAGCATTAGGTATAGTATAACAACAACATTAAATTATTTAAACTGTTAAAACTACAAATATATATATGTCGTATAAAGAGGTGAAGAAGCTGGCGCTATTTGGATGATGATGATGATATGCATTTAAAGTACCATAATGCTGCTTTCATAGCATAAGTGTGCAACATTAAAAAAAATCCATCCAGTGAATTTCATTTGATTCTGGTATGTTATGTTTTTGTATCTTGTATATTACAAACAAAAAGATTAACATAAAAAAGTATTTTGTATATCCAGCCAATACCTGCCTTTGAAACGAACAGCAAACATTTTCTTTAAAAAAAATACAACATGCAATACTTGTTCAATTTAGATAAATAAAAAACTATTGAATATACATAAAATTGTATTTAATAAATTAGAAACAGATAACAACACAGATCTATATTCAATTAAAACTGCCATCCAACTCATACCCCTGATGATGGCTCTTCATATGGTTTTTCAAGCTACCGTTCTGTGAAAAGGCAGAGTTGCATAAGTCGCATTTATACCGTCTTTCACTACTGTGGGACCTCATATGCTCCTGTAAAGACTGAAGTCTGGGATAGCTCTTCTCACAAAATTCACATCTAAAGTTTCTTTCGCCGGTATGTGTCGCCATATGCTCTTTTAACCTCGAAGGCAAGTAAAATCTCTGATCACACAACTCACATTGATGCCTGTAAACTTTTAAATGATTGCGTCTGTTGTGTTCCATCAATGTCTTTCTTCTATTATATACTTTATCACACAATTTACATGGAAACGTCCTTTTATCTCCGTGTACTTCTATTAAATGACGATTTCTTAAAGCGTAGGACAGAAAACTAGCTTCACACTTGTAACAGTTGACTGTCGGTTTCTTCTCGTGTACAGTAGCGACGTGTAAGTATTTACTATACTTAGATTTTAAGTTCTTTCCGCATATTTCACAAGGAAAATTAGCCTCGACTTTGTTGTGAGACTTTATATGCGTTCTTAGAGAATTTTGCTCTAAGAAACACGCGCCGCAAACGTCACAGATAAAAGTGCCGAAATGATCTATCATATGTTTTTTTAACATATCAAAATAAGGAAAAGAGCTGTTGCATTCTGTGCATGTTAAATTATTGACTGTTAATCTGAATTTCAAAAACTCGTTTTGCACTGGATAAATATGTTTGTCATGTGCAGTAGTGAGGTGACATTTCAGTGAATCGATATTATCGATTTTGTCCGGACACAATCGACAGTCGATTCTTGTTATATCCATTTTGGGTACTTTTTTGTTTTCCATCATGCTTTCGAACATTTTTGGATCGTGTGCTGAGGTATGTTCGCGTAGTTCATTTGGGTTGACGAATTGGTCTTTGCAGTAATAGCAGTAGTAGTTACTGATGCGGTTCAGGAAAGGGCAGACGTAGGAGTTCTGGACTAAGGTGATTGCGTTTAGATACACCATGTTGTCGTGGTCTGGGAAGAATTTTTCTTTTTTTGCTGATTTCTCTTTTTTCGGCGGCAGTGGTTCTGTGAAAAAAAGTTTTTTCAATTAAAACGGATGTTGAATAATCTCGTTCTCAAGTGGGGGTGAGCATTAAATCAACTCGCCCTGAGATAACCGGGCGCCATCCTATCTAGAAACAGCGTCAACGGCCGAAGATATTATTCAACCGTGCTACAGAGCACTACGTCAATCGTGTCGTCCAAATAATAATTATTTAAAATAATAAAGTAAATTAATAATTAGCCTATATACTGGGGCCAACCCAGAAGGGGACAGTGGGCCTCTATTGTGTTTAAATCATCCCTATAATTGATGGGTATTGGCTTAATCACCACGCTTGCCAAATAGGGCTGGTAATCACAAACCCATGTTCCGAAAAATGCGAAAACACTTTGCCCAATCTGGGAAATGAACCTGGGACCTCCGGGTTTCGTGTCGAGTTCTTAAACCACTCGGCCACGGAGGCGTCAATTATAATTTTTCTTTTACGATTTTGATTTTATTTTATACTAGCTTTCAGCCACGACGTTCTCAGAAAAGGTCAGGTAAGGAGTACCCATAATCGAAGAGCATGTATGAAAGGATTAATGAGAGTGGAAGAAGCGCAAGAGGTGTATCAGGACCGTAGCAAGTGGAAAGATGTGGTCTTTGCCTACCCCGTTGGGAAAAAGGCGTGATTGTATGTATGTATTTTATTATGATTAAAAAAAAACATTGAAAAATAGCAGGATAAGTAAATCAAGTCGGAGAAAAGCGGGCGAGATGTGATAATAGACTCCAGCTGTCAACTGAGGAGCCAGAGGCAACTTTGACCCTTGAGCCTCTCCAATTGCGTAGAGACATTGCCAGGCTAAGTGTTGTCTATCGCTTCTACAATGGGGAATGCTCTGACGAGTTATTCCACAGCTTATCCCACCCTCACCTTTCCACTCCCGTACCACGCGTGCTGGACTACGGCATCACCCTCACACAATTCAGCATTTGTTGGCCCGAACTAAAAGGTTCAGTGACTCGTTTATTTGTCGTACCATCCAGACGTGGAACGCTCTTCCGGCACATGTGTTTCCTTCCTCGTATAGTCCCGGGTTCTTCAAGCGGGGCGTGAAAAGGCATTTCTGAAGGCCTTCAAGGTGAGGATGGCCAGCCCAGTGATTCGTTTGAATGACTGGACTTATCAGCCTCATATCTGGACCTCACGACCGCTTTCCATCAGGTGGAGTGAGGTCATCTTGACGGGCAATATAAAAAAAAAACATTTGACAGAACGAAGTCTGTCAGGGCAGCTCTTTATTAATAATAATTTATTTATTTATTTATCCATATTAGGTATGCAAACAGATCACAGCCATTACACAACCAAGAATATATAACTCATAACTAGACCGTAATCCTTAAATAGCATACACATCATGATTTAACTTTACATCTACAACGAGGGTTAAACAAATTTGATTACTGACTATATTTTTATTATCCAATGGGTATTCTTAATATCATACATTATTTGTGTACAATCGAGGACTGCTCGGTTTTAAGAAATTCAGATACTGCTCTTTTGTACTGGGAAAATCTGTTATTGAATACATCCACGCATCCGCCACTACGGACGACATCATTGTACGTTCTGTTCTGCACACCATGGGATTGAAAAAGGAGGTGTTGTTCTTATACACTTGTATTGCAAAAATGTTCGGGTGACGCGATCTATACCGAGTATTGAAGTTGAGGGAGGAGAGCAAATCCGGGGCATCAGTAGCTGAATGAACTATCTTGTGAAGACACAGCAAGTCATATCTTTTACGACGAGTCTGCAAAGGTATCAGGTCAAACTTTAAAAGCCTCTCCCTGTAGTCTCTGAGCGAAAGTCCATAATTGAATTTACGTGATATAAACCTTAAGCACTCCCTCTGCACTCTCTCGATGCTGTCGATATGGACACCAGATTATGGGGACCAAATCGGACAACAATACTCTAAAACACTTCTAACCAAGCAGAAATACAGGCACAAGATACTACGGGGCTTTCGAAAAGCCTTGGTTGTTCGCATTATAAAACCCAATAGTTTGTAACTCTTTTTCAGAATATGATCATAATGAGGCCTGAAGGTTAATTGATCATCAAATAAAACACCCAAATCCTTAACAAACTCCTTTCTACCCAGTATCTTGTCCTGAATAAAATAATGCTGAGCTACTCGGTTCTTTTTCCTGGTGAAAGAAATGACACAGCTTTTGCTTGCGTTAATATTCAATTTGTTGTAAGAACACCAGTCAGAAATAATCTTCAGATCATTTTGAAGCGCAGTGCTTTGTGTCATATCACTGATATCCGTGTAAATTTTCAAATCATCGGCATAGAGGAGAACACCGTAATAGGAAAGCTTATGACAGAGCAGAGAGTGATCAACTTGATCGAATGCTTTGCTAAAATCAAGATAGACAGCCATCAACTTGCCCTCCAGAAGCAAACACATGACATAAATAGTTTTTAAACTCCAACAGATTGCTTGAAGTAGACCTTTTTCTAACGAATCCGTGCTGTCTATCGGATATGTAGCTGCCCAGATGATCGTACAGGGGTCCATATACTATTTTTCAAAAGAGCTTAGCAATGTAGGAAAGGATCCTTATAGGTCGATAGTTTGAACATGATGACCTATCACCGGATTTATAAATAAGGATAATACTGGCAATCTTCCAACGAGTGGGAAACACCCCAGATGCAACCGCTTTATTAAATAACATAGACAGTGGTAACGAAAGTTCATCCGCGCAACATTTCAAAAATTTAGGTGGGATACCGTCTGGTCCTGGACCTTTCCGTGCATCCAGTCATTCCATTTTGAGCGCTACATCCTTTTTTGTAAACTCAAAGTTATGCAGAGTGAAGTGAAAAGTGGAAGGTAGGTTCGGAGAATCAATCGGATTCGGAAAATTTGACGGAGTCCTATCAAACACCGATCCAAAGTACTCCGAAAAAAGCTCAGAAATGCCCTACCCATCGGATGATGTTTTGCCATCAAAAGTCATTGTGTCTCTAGCCTTCCTGCCATTTACATAGCGCCAGAAAACCTTAGGGTCGTCCTGTAAAGATTCCTCAATCGACGCCAAAAACTTTCCATGACATTCCACGATAAGTGCCTTACATCGAGCGCGAAGCATAGAGAAACTGTCATAATCCCTAGGGTTGTGAAACTTTTTGTAACGTCTATGATACTTATTTTTCTCCTTCATGCAGCGTATCAGTCCTTGACTATACCACCCGGGGTATTTATTAGAGGTATTTTTTCTAATAGGCGTAGGTACCGATATAAGTTCATGGATTTTTTAATAAAATGTATCGACGCATTCATTGACATCCTCAGACTACAGCATATCTTCCCAATCGACGCACCCTATGTCTGCCTTTAGGCTAGAATACTTGCATTTATTGAAATTATAACGTTTCTTGTGGTGAGGTCTAATTGGTTGACAATTTTTTAGATCAGAAATTTCGACACAATATGCCAGATGATGACGGTCCACTCTACATAAAGGCATATTAATTACCTGGCAGATCCAGCAAGTCCAGCTGCTTGCGGAGCTGGCGCACGTTGCGCACGTCGCGCACGCCGCTCACGTCGCGCACGCCGCGCACGCTGCGCACGTCGCTCACGTCGCGCACGCTGCGCACGATGCTGCGGCGCGCGCGCGCCCGGCTGCGCGTCTTCGGCTTGCTTTCCATCTCTGGCTCTAAGTCTGGCTCTATTTTAGTTTCCGCTTCTCCTAATTGAGAAAAATCATCATTTTTAAACAACAACAAACAAGATAGACTGGCCCATTATTCGTGATTCATTACGAGATCATTATGGTAGTGTTCTTGAAGCACTGTTGAAGTTTAGAGTTTTACCTTGTACGTTTAGGTATTTAAATATGTTTTATTGTGCATAATAATCAAGCGTCAATTATTAGAAGCTACAAAATATCAAAAATGTTGACTGTAATAGATAAAATGAATATAGTTTTTCATTTACAAATAAATTTTATGCCTGAAGATTCACACACATAACAAGATGAAATTGTTTCAATAATATATTATAATAAGCATATTAACAAATTTTTTAATAAATACTTAAATAGATAATAGCACTCAGACACCCGATCGTTACAAGAATGTTTGTCATAGGTAGGCATACAACCCTCGACCTCCGGCGCTGAAGGCAGAATCGCTGCCATTGCGGCAACAGGCCAGCTAAAGAAAAAAAACGTAACTTTCCCCTCACCAATTTCCGTTCCCGGCATGATGTCGTCGCGGTCGTCCATGGCGTGTTCCCGGTCGTCCATCTCATTCTCGTACACTGGCTCCGCCTTCACTTCTACCTCTATTTTGTTTTCCACTCCTGGAATAGCAGAACGAGTTTTCTATGACGCATTATTTATTATACGGTTACAGGTTAGGTTTAGGTTTAAAGACATTTATTCTCATAAAGACATGACGCCACTTACATGAGAACATAAATAAATACATTTAAAAAAAAATACGTTCGTTGACACACTAAAATATAACATGAACAACATAAAAACACAGTGGGCTGGCACAAGATGATTGAAATTACAATATTCTTACAAAGACAAAGTCCCAAAACACAAAAATCAACCAAACAAAACATGCCCTTCAAGGACAACTCACATAGGTTTTATAGCTATCGGTTAAGTTTTTTTATTTATTTTTTATTTATTCACAACAGTAATTACATACTTTCTTATTTACTAATGAACCCTACTATTAAAAACCCTTATGGGGTTTAACTGGTAGTAGGGTGAGATCGCACTATACTATAGGTACTTAAAAAAGCCACTAATACACTAATTAATTACATCTTAACTGATAAGTAGTATCTTTTTAGTATAGTTTTACATTTCTTTGGCTGGTTATTACATACCTATATCGTCTACTAATTGCTGTGGAAAACTATTTAATATTTTAGGTAGCAAGTACTGAAAAGTTCTCCTTCCATATGTATTATTACACTGTGGTAATATAAACAAAGGCTATAATTATTAATAGTAATATAAACAAAGATAATTAAGTTACGTAAATGGCCGGGCCTAGTTCGCTTACATAATGTGGGAATGATGCTATGTTCTTCAGAAACGACAGACACACAAACCCTATCGAAAACGCTTATCACTTTACAGTATTTAAATAATTTAGAATAATCTTGACTGTTTGATTTCTTTATGTTTTTAGGTACAATAGCCTTCAGTATGGCAAGTTGTAATTTATAAATGTCCTCTAAATAAAAAATAATAAATTTAAAGTAAAGCTGAGAATGAAACAAGATAATAAACAATTATGAAAACACTGCCGACACGTCATAAATGTATTTAAGGAACAGGCATTTTTGTGATAATGTATTGTGCAAGTCGGTTTTTAAATACGTTTAGCGAGTCAATATTTTTAATTTCCGCGGGTATTTTATTAAAATAGTGCGCACCTTCAAGTCGATCTAGATCAAATAATATTTTTGTTTCTTTATTTCTTTATTAAGGCTCATCTGAAATATAACTGCCATAAACTTTATTTTAAATATTACTGAAATATTGAAATACTTTGAAAGGTATTTCTTTTTTTGCTATCAATCGTCTACATTTCTACAAGAACTCAGTTTATTTATTCATCTGCAATCTTGGTGTTGCAGCTAATATAAATACTCAAAAATTGTAAAAAGAAATGTTAGAGTAAAAAAATTAATGTACAATCACAGGTACAATGGAGAAAAAAATTGCTAACTCAACATATTAAGTCACCATCAACATTCTCACATGTAAAAAAATGAAGTCAATCATAATCAAATTTGTCAGAAACTAGCAATTTACTGGGGCAGACACATACATACTTACCTATTTTAACAAAATAAATTTAAATGCTCCGAGCCTCCATCATTCAAATTGTGTCATTGTTACATTTGATGAGTTAAGACAGAAAAGAAGGACGGCGAACTTCCATGTAATTTCAGACCTCTACTTACGAGCCGCGTACATAAAAGAAATCGGTTGATGTTTTTAGAACTACGCTAGACTAACAAAAAAATTAATTGTTATAACTCTTTTAAAACTGGGGTTGAAAAAATATTGAAGCTATTAAAGGTAGTGAGGCTATAATTTAAATCGTTGGTTTTATCATTTTTTAATTAATACAAGGACACTGATGCTAACACATCAGTCAGATACATGTTCGGGCGTTCCACTTTCGCGTTTCGGAGACTGTTTGGTTAGATAGACCTTATTATAGTGATACAATGCAACGTACAATATCCGCATTTTGTCTGACTAGGCACGATTCCATGCAAAGTGTTCCGTTCCGGAGAATTGCGCGGATGACCGTCGCGGGAAGGCGGACTCCGCGCCCTCGCAGACGGGCCCACGTCCGTGGGACGGGTCCCATCGCGGGTGTACGAACGGGCTTGTTGAGTCAACAGCGCTACATGATACGTGCAATGAGAACCCTCGATGGGCCTCATCCCATTCAAAGGCGCACTGCGAGTTTGTTAGTACGGCCGCGTGCTCCTTTTACTATGCGGATAGCTCGTGCCGCATCGGTGCGCGGCACAAGCGATCTGTCACCCGTAGCCCTTATCACATCATCAAAAAACTATAGAACAAGACCAAGAACAAAAGAAGTACCTTTCTGGTGTACCTAAATTAAGTTTGTTAAGCTCAGTGTGAGGCTTATTTAAGTTTTACTGCTATGTAAGCTATGAAATAAAAAACATTAACTTATTTCTGTACATTTATTTAATTAATTAACAAGTTGTCCGAGAATGCAGCAGGAGCTCTGAAATGATCCTGATGACAAGCGTACCCCATGTACCATAAAATTGACATTCTGTGCGAGCAACACCCAGCTGTGTGATTTCCAGCAGCACAATAACAATAAAATGGCTTCACTCCCTTCTACCACTTACAGTCTACTAGGACCCTTCTCCATATAGATTATCAGGTACATGAAGTTTTTCCCGATCATCACACTCTGGAAAGAAGCAACGGCCAGCAGTGGCAGCTGCTCTTCTTATTGTTGGAAGAGCTATTTGAGTATTTGCTTTATTATTTGTTCGCTGGGTTTCAATTTGATTATGTTCTTCTGCAACAGGTGGTGCAGGTAATTCTGGAGGGCTACTTCTCTTACAGTTTGGTTATTTGATAAAAACACAAATTGAAAATATAATTGATTGCAGTGATCGAAAACTTCTGCGTAGATTGGAATACTCTTACAGGAAATAAAACCGTTCAGTTTTTGCACTTTTTGTCACCACAGAAAAGTTTTGTTTTTTTCGAAATCGGGAATAATTTATCTTTGACCTGCCTTCTTTAGAAATCCTGATTTTATGGATATAAATTTAACTCTATTTATTTCACATGTTTCCGTTTAATAACGTTTTTATTAAATACCAAGTCGAGTTTCACCGCCGGGTTCTTATTGTACCCCTAGGGCGTATGCTAATACCCTGCCACCATACCTTGTTCATTGGAGTGCAACCGTTGCAGGAACAGCTCCTCGGTCCGCAGCACCTGCGCTCGGAAGGCGTTCGCGTCGCGGAGCCGCGACACGCAAGTGGCGCAGATGCAGCATTCTTTGCTCTCCCCGTCAAGGTGGGATAGCTAAAAATATATTCACATTTATTATATTTTATTTTAATGCGATGCAATTATGTTTCAACAGCTTTACAAAGAGAAGATAGAAGAAATATAACTTGACCAAAAGCGAATGACAGAAACATAGTTTCCTACCTAAAAAAAATTAGTTTTATTTATTTCATATAAATTATGAGTGCATTTTTTTATTAAGGTACGGTCCACCAACAGCAAAACATACATTGCATTTCAAAAAACAGGTAGTTGTGGATCATTTATTGTATGTACACCAATATCAGGTATACATAACTTAGGCCAAAAACAATTTAACTTAAAAGTAACCAATTAACTAACATTTTAATTTAGGATTTTAATCATAACTTTTCTTATTTCTTTACTATGTATTTAGAAATTTTAAAAAATTATGAGGTTTATTGGGTAAGGCCTTTCCATTAACATTTCAAATATCAAGTATTAATTTAGTAGATTTTAATTCTGCTTTAATCAACTACAACAACCTTAATTCCTACATTAATTTGCTTCTAAAATGTTTTCCTAGAGCATAAAAACATCCAAAGCTTACTTGATGTAAAAATGTAAAAAACTTTTGTAAATCTATCACATTAACAAGAAATTCTTTACAATGCTAACTTCATTTACAATATTTTATTTACTTTCATCATGTTTTTGTCATAAAATTCTGTCTTGTGTAACTAATAAATAAATAAATGATTTAACATCTTTAACTATGACCTAACTGCTAGGTTTGCTGGAAGACGCCACTGGCTGAATTCCTGGTCTCTTACCTCGTAACACAGGGATATGTATCAAACTTTGAGACCTAGACAAGTGGTGTGTTGTCAGGCTTATATTTATAAAAACCCCTGATCAGTCAGTGAGTCAGTGGTAGTGTAGCTTTATAGTATATAGATTGATTAAAAAACCAGCCATGAAACAAGTTGCTGTTTAAGGTAAATAAAAGAAGACCAATTACTTACAAGTAAACCAAAGCAATCCATAAACATTTCGGAATAAATTTCTTTCTGTCCATTCCACAAGTATTCGACGGTCAAAAGTCGGCATTTCTTTATGGAACCACAACATCGGCAAAGTCCTGGGTCGACTATCGGCCCTTTACTCTTCGCAATCGCCGCCGGAGCTGCCATTTCTGTGTTTTTCTACAAGAAATCATTAATTTTATAATTTGCTCTATCGTACGATCGTACGCCCCCGAAAAAACAATTAGAACTGACTGTGTTCCGTTGCAAATTGTTCTAGTAAGATTTCATTTCCTCCCTTTTTCCAATAATAACTTATACTTTTCTAGCGTTGTTTGTACTAATTTATTGAGTATGAAAATATTTGCAAAATACCAAGTAATGCAATACGCCCGTCAAATTAAACGTCACAAGCGTTTGGTTTCCACATCACATAAAAAAACAACTAGGGATGTAACAGCTTGAAAAAAACGATCAAATCCTTGGGCTTACATAATTCACAAATGGCTGTGCACATGGCACATGGCCTTCCGATCCCAAACTTAGCACTGCTTGTCAGTGTGTTATAAAGATCCAAAACAGAAACACATTTTTTAAACTTTAAAGGAAAATTTCTAATAACTACAAATGAACGCTCACCACAAAAGCCTTCTCCGCCTCAGGAATCAGGACTCTTGAACAAAATTTCATTGGACAAGCAGCGCAGAAATGTCAAGAAATTTTTGAACCATAACAAAGCGTTAAGTTTCAATTTTTTTTTTAAATTCTATAGCAATCCGGAGAAATCAGATTCAAGAGTCAGGGGCCACTTGCTGATTCTCATCATCTCAAAACGAATCAAAAGCAACAAGCGAAACACAAGGGGGGTGATTCACTAACTGCGATCGCAAGATAATCGCGACTTTGACAGTGATTATTGCTATTTGACGTCGATCATACTACTTCGTCATTGGGTAACAAGCTGTCAAAATACGAGCGACTAGCAATCGAATGGACTTGCTAGTTAGAGGAATTAAGGGCTAGTGTTGTTGTGATAGCGATAGTTGCCCTTGAAAATCAGTCATACTATCGATAGTCCTATCGAAACTATCGACCCGTGACGATACTATTGATAGTGTGAATTAACCGATTATCGATAGTATCGCGCCATTAAAGTCGATACTATCGATAGTATCGCGCCTATCGATAGTTTTGCTTTAATAACTATAGAGGTATTTTCGATACTATCGACTGGGAATTAAATGAAACCTTTTTTATCGTTAAATGTTAGACTATCGATAGGGCAATACTATCGACACGCATTCGGATTTCGGTAACAGCGCCTGTAGTGACCAGTTAAGGAACTAAAAATGCCATGCAAATCATTGCTGAACTCAGCGAACTTAACTTTGCGTGACGGAAACTTATGCTAGACGTGCAGTTTTTTAGTCCAAACTAAAAATAAGTATCTCTAAAGGCCTGCACAAACGACGTACTTTTCTCCGCGGCGGAGAAAAAAGTACGCTCCGCGATTACAAAATCCGCCGCGGATTTACTGCGATTCAACGCACACTGTGTCCGATCATTTATTGTCCGAGAGTATTCAAATATTCTGAGAATACGTTGTGCTGTAGTTTAAGCAAAAGATAAGACATTTAAAAAGAGAATAGAATACTGGGTCCATCCCTTTATTTCGAGTCGATTTTTAACTCGGGGGAAAATCCGCCGTGTGCGTTGACTGCTCATAGTTCGTTCGCACTATTTTTATCGCGGACGCCCGCGCACTTTAATCCGCTACGCTCCGCGTCCGCGGTGTTTTGGCGTACTTTCAGTCGTTCGTGTGCGTTGCTCAATACCGTTTGTAAGGGATCTATTTTGACGGAGAAAAAAGGCCTTAATAATGTGACTTGTCGCAGATAGCTACGCGTATGTATGTAGGAAGTTTCTCAAAGAAAAAATACACAAAAAGATTTAAAATAAGTACTTTTAATATATAAAACTTACAAATAATAATATAATCCACACGATTGCTATAATATTATAGGAAGATATTCATCATAAGCTACGTCTTCAACTGATTATAATATTATTTACACCCTTTGCTAAGCGTATTTCTCACGATCTTATGAAGCACTTATTTAGTTTTCTAATGTTATAATAATTGTATATTATCTACATAAATGGTATAATCGAAGACCGAAACTTACAATTCAAATATAATCTTACTATCTATTTGCATAGAAAAATATAATTATGGACATATACTGTGTCCACTTATCTTAAAAATACTGGAAAATAAATAAGCGCATCCATTTATTTAACGGCTTAGATCAAATCCTATTGGTGGTTTGAAATAAATAAATGATTCACACTCATGGGGAATTCACAAGTCATAACAAACTTATTATCATGTGTCAAAATAAATTTATTTCTAATTCTATCATCACCTAAGAGATCAATTAACGTTCTATTCAGTTTAACCTAACAAAACATATTATTATAACAATTTGATCAAAGCCTACAAAACTATTTCTTCATTTTTATTGATGAACACATATCTTAAAGTCCGGTCTTCGACCTAACCAAACACAATGGAAGATTACTACCCATATAAATAAAATTGTATTATTCTATTCTATATTTCTATACAGGGTGTCCCAAAAATGAGTGATAAGCAGAAGCCCAGTGATAGAACATCACTAGGGTTACCCGAATCACCCCCATGTATGTTCTGCGATTTTGTAGTGTTCTAGTTTTGATATTTAGCATAGTTGATAAAATAGTTAAGTATTGAAAAAGGTTTGGAGGAAAAACTTTATTTAGCCTTTTTTTCAAATGGCGTTCAACACTTCGGAAAAAAAACAGTATTTTCCACTTTTTCAGTTTCATATTATTCAGAGCTATAAATGTAAATGCATCTTATTCAAGTAGGTAGTAGTAGCATGTACCTCAACTATTCGCGCTACAGTAACAAAAAAAGTGACACAACGCAGAAAATTCCGAAAACTCGTAAAAAAAACTTAACTTGAAAACTACAAAAAATAGCGGCATATACACGGGGGTGATTCGGTAGCCCTAGTAATGCTCTATCTCTGGGCTTTCGCACTAATTTTTGCGACAGCCTGTATAATTAAATCTCTTAAGTATTCAATCTATCTCTCAAAACTATACCACACAGAAGAGATCGTGCA